>CM075938.1:8989594-9620609 GCA_038030265.1 Corythucha ciliata
TAAGCGATTTTTCGCCATTTGAGTTGTGAATTTGCCATTTTGGTCCAGTTTAAACTCGAATTAGCGTTGTTTGTCGCAATAATTGCCACGAGTTTTGTTTACTTGTACAGCGCTAGGGCTCTGTATGATCCATTTTTGTGCAAAGTTTCCGTCCGCTAGCATCATTTTTGCGGCAGTTGTGCTAACAAGGAATTCGGAACTTCCACCTCCCACCATGATTACCCTTCCCTCTCCACTTTTTCGAAAAATGGAAACGTCAATCGAAGGCTGTTATTACACCGGGTTTTTGTGCCAAATATGGTGTCACTGAAGTTCGGTGCACACGATGCATTTTTTGAAGCATGATGGCCTGCCTGTTCTGAAAAAACAACCGGTCACTACCGGGGATCATATGTATTTTTTTATCATGCATGTAAACATGCTTCGAAAAATGCATCGTGTGCACCGAGCTTAAGTTAGGTTATACTGGTGAATAGTATCTAAGAAGTGGAAACTAAAGAACGTTGAAATTAAAAGTATTTGTATTTGTATTTTCGTTGAGTGTGAAATACAAAATACTTTTGAAAATGTATTTCAAATACAAAGCCCAAAATACTTTCAAAAATGTATTTTAAATATAGAGATACAAATACTTTTCCAAAAGTATTTAAATACAATTGAAAAATACGTATTTTGTATTTAAAATACAAAGTATTTTAAATACTCAAGTATCTTGCCCACCCCTGCCTATAGCGAAGGGTTGGTTACGACTGCAACATTGCATCGCGTCAAAAATGTACCACGATTCTACGTTGATTCGACGTCGATTGGTCGAACAATGAACGAATTAAATAAAATGAATAAAAATGCATTCGGGATTCGAACCCAGACACTTCGCGTTGTTATATATTATGTGCTATACCACTAACACTTTGAGCTATTGTAACCGATCTGGCAGTTTACGTTATCTAAGAAACATTATTTTTAGGAAGCCAAATATAGTATTGGCGATTGTAGCTAAGGAAGACGCTGTCTGCCGGTCATAGAGAAACTACTGATACCGATAGTGTAAGCGGTATGTTAAATTTTGGATTATTTTCACGTCTTTTTCATTCTTTTTTTGCCATTACAACTCGTGGAAAAGTGTGTACATTTATTAATTACGCTAAGGTCGACTAATAGGGCTCGGTATTACATTAGTGCGAGTTGTTAATAAGGGGGTCACTGGTTACTCAAGAATATGATGGAAATGCACTTCATGCGAGCGTACGCGACGGGGGAGTTCGACCTACGGGAACCGCTCAACAACAGTCAACGGAGCCACAGCGAACGGCCGGAGACCGGCGATCAGCAAATAGGCCCCTTTACACGTAAGTTCTATCACGGATGCTCAGGAGCGTACGGGATTGCGTGCGGGGAAGCTCGCACACTCAATCACGCGTGCTCGTCATGTAGTTACTTTTTAGGCACTCGTTCTTTCGTTCGCGATTGCGCTTGTCGTTCCCTTTGAAAGGGAAAGAACGACCGTGTAAAGGCAATTCCCGCGCGATAGATCGCGTGAAAGTGGAACGTGTTGGATCGTATGAAATTCATGCAGTTTTCCTTGGAGCGTGCTGCCGTTTAGTTGTCGTTGTTGACTTGTCGTTGTTAAAAACCCGTCTAAAGATATGGACATAATTGAGAGGCGTAAAAGAACCCTAGCAGTAGCATTTGCCGGTCTCGCGGTGATGGGGAGCCAAAAAAAAAGGGCTAAAAGTGTGTAGGTCAAAACGTACAGAAAATTTGGTCACCAGCCCCTCATTGAAGAGCTAAGAGAAAAATACCCCAGCGACTTCAAAAACTACTTGCGCATGGATGAACCAACATTTCACGCATTGCTGGATAGAGTGAAGAATCGAATCACGAAACAAAACACCGTAATGAGAGAGAGCATCACCCCCGAGGCTCGTTTAGTAGCTACCCTTCGATTTCTCGCCACAGGACAGTCATTTGAGGAATTGAAATTCAGCACTGGTATTTCAGCACCATCGCTTTCAAAAATAATTCCAAAGACCTGCCGAGCTATTTACGAAAGCTTGAAACTCGACTATTTGAAGGTAAGGTTAGCAATATAATATTCATCCCTACTTGGAAATATGAAAGCTTTATTGAGATGACAAAAATCCCAAATCAAAAAATGTTTCAAAATTTTCAAGTAAGCAGTAACCCTGAATAAAAAGTAATAGTAAATAAAATTTCACCGCTGAATTAAGATGCAAAAAGTAATAATTATGTGATCACAAGGTTTTATCGGGAAAAGAGGAACCCGTGTTTTCGTAAAAGTTATTCAATTCAGCCGAACCATCAATAATTTGTTTGGCAGCATGACTTGCTGGCCTCTCAGTAATGGAATAATCTTGTGGATAGTTGAAAGTATGCAGAGATCGATCTGATTGAACAGAGTAGGCTGAGGATGGAGACTCCATTTCGATTGGACCATTATTGGAGAATACGCCGTCAAATAACTTTGTATGAGGTGATAACTGCTGCAATAACCCTTTTCGGAGCACCTCATTTATTAGGGACTCTGCATGAATTGCCTGAACCGGATCCATTTTTGTCAGTTTTTTCCCCACATTCATCCCGACTACGTCAAATTCTGATAACTCCCTGTTTGATGACTTCAAGGTTTCACTGCAGATTCTGAAGAATTCTTCCTGGCAATGAGGCGTACCCTTCATTTTTTTCCTTGGAGCTGGCGGTGTCATATATGGCACAGAGTAGACCTGAAAAAGAACAGTAATAGTATATTAAACACCTAGGAGCTCAAGTGGGTCTTTTCAAGACTCGAGGCTTGAAAAGGCACATTAGCTTCTTGGTGAATGTACTAATTTGTATTCTACAACCCCAACCCAAAATTTTAAATTGTATTTTTTTGAAATATGCATAATTAGCGAGCTCTTACAAACCGCCTAAAACAACGAAACCGGAACTAACAGCGGATAACCTCAGCTAAACCCTCCTCTGTCCGAAACACAGTCCGTGAAAATACTTTTGCTCCTAGGCCGTAAAAGTAAAAGTACTTTAGCTCCTAGGCATAAAAGGGGCACTTTTCTGACTCATAAGCGCCCGTAAAATTCAACTTCAACCTCATGTAGAATAAAAAATCAATTATTTTGGAAGCGCAATATTATAAATATGAATATACGCTTTACAGATGCCGTCTACCAAACAAGAGTGGAAACTGGTCGCTGAAGAATTCCAGAACAAATGGCAATTCATAAAATGTGGAGGTGCCATGGATGGCAAGCACATACGCATCGTACCCCTCCCGCATTCTGGAGCCACTTACTACAACTACAAACAATTTTACAGCGTAGTCCTCTTGGCTTTAGTCGGGCCTAACCATGAATTTTTGTATGTTGATGTGGGAAAGAATGGAAGAATGTCTGATGGTGGGATATTAGAAGAAACAACTTTTAACAAGAAACTCAAGTCAGGAGAGCTGAATTTGCCGGAAAACAATGAAACCGTTAATAACTATAACTTCATTTTCTTGGGGGACGAAGCTTTTGGTCTGGATGCGCATTTTCTCAAACCCTATGCTCACAGAGAAATCGATTACGAAAAGAGAATTTTCAATTATAGGTTATCGAGGGCTCGTAATGTGTCAGAAAATGCATTTGGAATAATGTCAGCGAGGTTCAGGGTGTTGCATACTGCTATAAATCTTAAAAACCACGACAACATATGTTTCGTTGTACTAGCAATCTGCGTTTTGCACAATTTTTTGATTAAGCACAGCGATTCATACATGCCTGCTAACATAACTGACTGGGATGCCAATGCAGATGTACCGCAACTTGGGGAGTGTCACAGAAATGCGGGTCATTTAACCGATCTACAAAGACGCCAACACATTTCAATGACGCTACAAGCTAAACAAAACCGGGAAATGTATAAACATTATTTCAACGCTGACGGGCGAGTAGAGTGGCAAGACCGTATGATTTCGATAGGACGAGCATAGATATAAACAACTCGAGGTAGACTTTCTGTATCTATATACCAACCTATTTTCAAATCTAACTTAACTGTTAAACAAACATCATGTAAATAGAAGAAAATTATACTTACGACTTCTCGCTGTGTTTCACCAATTCCAGCCCCCTCTTCTGCTTCTTCAGTATTATTGAACGATGCAGCTGTTTCTTGGACGATTTCGTCCAGTGGTTCGTCTACATCGTTACTAAAACTACGAGTCGGTGTTTCTTGATCTTTGGTGAACAACAGGTGGTCGAAGTACCACAGGGAGGATATGTATACATCTTCTGCTCCGGCTCCACTGCGCAGGCTTTCATTCACTTTCTTCAGCTCTTTACGAAAAGACCCACGAAGACTTTGTATTTTCTTTACAACGAAGTCCCGATTTGCCTCTGAGAAACCACTTTCCTTGCAAAATTCTACCAACTTCGTGTAAGCTTCCTCTTTTAGATTTTTGTTTTTATACTCCTCCGATTTGATTTTCCACAAACATGGATATGATTTATACTTTGCCATAACGCTATTATGGTATCTCTACTCCACGAACGCATATCCATTTTAATACACTTGAGAAAAACGCAACAGCTGATAAAGATAGAAGATAGAAGGCGTCTCGACTCTCGAAGTTCGAAGCAGTGGACTTCTAAACCCACGTGCTTCCCCTTCCGTCCCAGCATCATCCCACTCGCACTCCCAATCGCGAGGGAAAGAGCGTGCAAGCTTTACCGCGTTTTCGTTTCCCTTTGCCCTCCCTTTATACGCACAATCTTTCGTGAGCGATACGGCTTTTCCCGCGGGAAACACCGTGCGTGTAAAGGGGCCTATTGGTTGGCGTCGGAGCACAACAGAGAAAAGACCGGTGCTCGCTCGTTTTCTCATTTTGCCCCCTGAAACGTCCCTTCCTCCTAACGGTTTTATCCTTTGCTAGCGTTACCGCCGACGAGACGACTTTCCCCGAGCTCGGGTGCTGGCCCAAAAACTCCGGTCTCAGCGCCTTCTTTTTTGTTTCGCCTTTCTTCTTCCCACTTCTTGACTACCGAAGTTCCTCACAATGCGGGTCCTCTCACTCGTTCATTTCGGCTGGATCACCACTAATTACGACAGAGGAGGATGATTTATTTACCAATCTCTCATATCGTGCCTTGTTCTATTCCATTCAAGGTTCGAAGCGCTTACTTACTATATTGTATACTTTCGAGCTTATTTTTATACTTTTTATTAATTAATAAAATTTACCCGAGCACCTCGTCCGAACTATACCCTTCAATATCAGTGTCGGTATTGGTGTGATCCATAACTTGTATCTGTACTTGTTATTGTAATTCCCCGTACAGATACATGTGGGTATAGTTTAGAATGCCGAAAATAACCATTTAAGAGCATTTATTAGGATTTTTCAAGCGCAGACGACTGCAGGCAAAGCTCAAATATCTCCTTTGAGTCCTCTACGGTCCCGTCTAATGCCATGTTGATACGGTTAGCATCGTAGCCTTTTCTTCCATCTGTGACATTCCGAGATTTTGTTGGTGATGAATCTGTATTCAAAATCCAGCGGGCTACGCACTGCCCCCTCTTGTCCAGTTCCCTAGTCGTAATCCAGGTGTTGCAATGCATATGTCCCAGGCTGCGAAGAAGAAGAAGAAGAAGGTTATAAAGGAGCAGGTGGTTGCGTGTGTGAGAGAGATTGGAGAGCTTGACGAATTAAGAGTTATTAAAGAAAGTGGTCCCCAGTTCAAGTTCTTGAAATTCTCTTGTACCGATTCCTCAGAAGGACACAACACAATCAAGGATCTATTTTTAGCAATGTTTTTAAGAAATGTCGAGTAGCTGGTGCAATTATGTCACGATTTGTTTAACGGATGTTTTGGGCATGAATTCAACCGGTAGAAAACAGCCTCGAAACTGCCTTATTCGATAGGGTATTTTGAAGCTGAATACGAATATTACCGCCTGCCGGCCCTGTGGACGCGGAAGACGTTGAAAATCTCTCTGATCAGTCAGACCAGACAGTAAACTTCTACAGAAAAACGATAGAAATTTAAAAATAATAATAATCATAATACATTTTTTTAAAACTGTCCAAAAAATAGAAAAAACATTTGCAAAATTATTAATTTTCATAATAATTATTTTAATTTTTAAGAATTACAACAGTGGGCTATAAATTTTACTTTCGAATTAAGACTTAATTATGTACACATTTTACCATTAACCTCTATAATATTCTTGTTATCCGAGTTATTGAAAACAGTTACCTAAAGAGAATTGTATCAAAAATTCCAATTTAAATTAACGTTTGGGTAATAGGCAGCATTGCAAATGCAAATCTGAAGAATTAATTTATTGAAATAATCTTAAAATTTTTAAAGAAAATAAATAGTTTCAGAGTGCTCAGTAACCTTAGTTAACAAACATTACGTTTGGCTAGACTTAACTACAATGAAATTCTCAATAGATTGTGCAAATATTCCATACAGCTTAAATTTTATCGCTTTTGTTAATCATTATTTTAGAATCTTTTCAAAAGTGTGACGATTAACCCTTAAACCCTACAAGGTCGTCCAAGCCTGAATTAATCCCTGTTTCCTTCAAAAGGCGAATTACAAAATATAAATTTGGAATTTACAAATTTCTAGAGAGAAAAAAAGGTCATTTCATTCGACTGTACAGTTTTATCTGAATTCAATTTTTTGTATTGTCAATTGTTTTTATTCATTTTTTTTACGACGAATTAAAAACAAAACAAATTCACGAGTTAGAAGATGGGAAGACGATTTTTGTTATTCTTGTTTTTTTTTTCTGTTGTGAAATTAGTGGCCTTACATTTCCGTATTGTCAATCATTACATTCAGTAGATAATTTAAAACCGTTTAAGGCTTCTGCGAGTTGAGGAGTTGAAACAAATCTCAGTGTAATGAAGCCCACGTTTTTTTTGTTTTTTTACTAATTTCAAGAAATTCAGGAAGAAATGGTAGATATGGGCTCGATTGTAGGTTCGTAGCACATCCTTTTACCGATTAAATAGTCGTGTAGTAACGCCTAAATGAAGGGGGTCGATATTTTTTTAAACAAGGAATTCACAAACTATAGAGCTGTGGTTGAGCAAACCTGATCGTCTTTCGTTGTGACGGGTTCGTCGTAAAGAAGATCCTCTTCGAGGTCGTCCTCTAGGTCTTCGAGATCACCGTCGCTGCGCCATGAATTCCCTTCGCCTGGAAGCCACCAGATGTATACAAACCAGTTCTGAAAAAAATAAAAAAATCTTTGAGATTGTCCTCGGAACTAAAATCACCCGATATTATACTCACAAGAAAAGCATTGGTGGCAACGAATAGAAGCGGGAAAAGAAGGGATTTCGAATTACTCAGCGCGACTAGACTCAAGCACCAGACGACCGAAAATGTCGGTAGAAGCACGGCGGAGAGACGAAGATCACGGCGAAGAGTGTCCGTTGAATTGGCAGCGTCGCCGACCAAACCGGGGACTCCGTTAGCGGAGGCTATGTCGGCCATTTCAGGGGTGGGAAGTGACGACGCGGCACTTTTATTCGTCGCGGAACGGAGTAGTGACGGCCTTAGACCTAGAATGGCGAAGACAGATGTTGCCACTACAAGCAGTGACACTGGAAGAATGAAAGATGCGAGAAATCCTTTGTCGAGAGACAACCAACAGTAGTTGTGTAACTCGTAGCTCCGCCAGTTGAACAGCGTACACAACTGTCCAAAAAAAAAAACGACCAAAAAATTATATTTTCATCTTATCTCAAAATGATGATTGTCTAAAAACTTGCATAAACTGCCGGTGCTGGAAGTATCCAAGCTCCCAAAGAACAAATCCCCAGCATAGATTTCGTATCCTTACAGATTAGGCGTAAATAGCAGTACAAACTGGTCCCAGTGAACGTAGCTGCAGTCACTAAATGCAAAAAATGCAATCCAACAGCGACTGAGCCACAAGTTCGAGCATCACTAGTCGCCTAAGAGTTAAATTTGTCATTATAATGCCATAAAATTGTGGATGGGACTACAAAGAGACGCGGGCAGTAACTCTCTAGTCAAAACACAGTCAATCAAATAATTTCCCTGTGGTAATCAGGACAATTAATAGCCGTGAGAGAGAGAGATGACCATGTCTCATGAACGTTTGGCGTGGCTGTACGCACCTGGACGCCCAGCATGAATAAAAGATTTGTTAGCGTTAGCGCTAGTTCTGTGTTTAATAAGACTAAAATTGACGGATCTTTAGAGCGAACACGTCGTAGAGCGGAGGCCAGCGTCAAAAATTGAGCTACGAGAGCGACAACTGCTCCAACGATGACGACCTGAATTGACACAAAATACAAATTTTTCGATCAAACGCGGTTATTTGGTTGAAAGACCGCGGAGGTCGACTTACCTGAATGTTGTGTGGTGGTTGAACGGTAGCCGGCACGTTGAACGACCCACCACCGGCACTACCGGCCACGCCATTCGGTAAAAGCGCGGCACCGCCACCCCCCACTGAGCTCAATTGTCCTCCGACGCTACCGCCGCCGTTTCCACCACTCCCACCGCTACCACCACCTCCTCCACCACCACCGTAGTAAATGTACATAACGGAGTCGATAAGGTCGTGATCGTGAAGATCAGTGTCCGCTAGACTGTCCTCGGGTAGGGACACTTCTTCTGATTCTTCGTTGTCGTCGTTGTCACTCACCACCGGGCTGACGATTGTTCGTGCTAGAGTCTTCGTTTCACCAACATGAACTGTTTCGACTTTGTCTTTTGACAGCTCGGGTGCTGGTAGCAAGGATCCTGTATGAGAAAAATACAAGATTTATGAGAATTCTAAATCTGGAGAAATTACTTCTTTTTTAACAGAGGGTGAACAACTAATAAATAACAATTTCGATAAAACTGCCCTGAAATCAACGCTGCTGACATCCCCAGCATCACCCGCAAGAAGTTTTTAAAACCCCCCTCGAGCGCCATTTTCACGGATAAACAGTTCCCCCGAGGGTGACATCGCAAAGGCCAAAAAGGAAAGGAACTGGAATGGTTTAGCGGATCGGTTGTGTGTTATGGTGGATGGTGGGGGTGGAGGGGTATGGTCGAAGAAGTAAGAAAGAGCCGAGAGTTCTGGGAAAGATTTATAGACGATACAAGGTTTACAGGGTTTGCTAGACTTTTCGCCCCCCCCCCGCCCGTTCACTCACCCAAATTTATCGTTATGGCCTCTAGGACAATGAGAAGAAGCAATAGTCCGTGGCGAGGAGAGGGTGGGTGAACAAGAAACATTAAAGTTCTTCACACCCTCGCTCCCCTTGCGCTCATACTCTCCCTGTATCTCTTCAGCCTCATTGGAGGGCATTATTACGTGCGTGTTTTTGTCGAAGAAGAAAAAAAAAATTGGGTCGAATTATTTAGCCAATGACCTGGGAAAAGTGTTCTTAGCGTGAACAAAAAATGAAGAAAAGAGCATTATCAGGGAAGTTATTTCCAAACGTCGCACAGTGTGTGTGCGATGATGATGTATACGGCTAAGGAGAAAAATTGGAAACATTTGTCATCGATAAAAGCTAATGGTACCTCGAAAGAAAGCAATCCCTATAGAAAAGATAAAGGACTTGCAGGCAGAAGGGACTGAAAACCTCGGAACAGAAAATTCGGTGGAACTTCAAATCACGCAGATTTTTCTTTTCAATTGTTTGTTTGATCAAGTAACAGAGCGAAATTATTAGGGGACGAAGTCGGAAGAAGAACGACTGCATGAAAGAGTGAAAAGCTAGGGAAAATTGCTAATAATCGTGGATAAACTGCGAAAAAGCGCTCATTCGTGGTTGCTTGATGCAACTTTCAGACCAAGATTAGGAAATAATCACTGATTTGCGGTGTATAAAGGCAATTTTAGGTCAAAAATCACAAATTTAGAAGAAGTCGCTTGTGTGCTGATCTTGGGTCAAGCCCGCACGGCTGAAATTATTTTTAAAAAAATAAAAATAAAAACCTACAAAGTCGGGGCTAAAATGGAGACAAATAGCAAATTTACAACTAAAATTGCGACAAATCACCGATTCGTGGATTTAAAAAAAAAAAGGCACGAATTAGCTAGCGGCTAAATTTGCGAAAATCGTTAATTCTTGGCCAAAATCGAAAAAAAAACCGCTGCTAAAATACAGCAAAAAAAAAACGCTAATTCGTGAATCAAATTAGAGAAAATGGCTAACTAGTGGCAAAAATTTGGAACAAAAGCTAATTCGTGGCAAAATTGCTAATAAATTCGCGGCAAAAATTGAGAAATAGCGGTAATTGATAGTTAAAACTTGAAATTGAAAAAAAAAATGCTAATGTGGGACTAGCCTGTAAAGTTAAAAATGCTAATTTCCAGGTAATATTGATAAAATCACTAACTAGCGCAACTTAAATTCTAGCGTGCGCGGGAAAAAGAGTATAAGTCCAAAATTGTATCATGTACAGACCGTCTGGAGTCCTACCAGGTACCAGGATACAGCATCTTTGCCCTACCGAGAGCTAGGCGAGTGGCCTCTGGAATTCTTGTTGGCGTGAAAACGGCCTTAGTAGCCGACTTCACCGTGTTGAACGAGGCGGACACAAATGATGGCCTCGAAGCCGTGGGACTGGATGTCTGGATGGATGCCTGCCGCCGGCGAATAGTGATCCTGTACAACCCTCCATCCAATGTACCCAACCTTGGATGGTTGGAAACTGTTTGGACATCCAACACAGTTGTCTACGGCGATTAGCAGGACAACAGCGATAGGCAGAGCCATTGAGGAATTCATTGACGATATAGCCCGGTTGAGGTGATTGAGAACGAGGGAAGCGTGCCCACTTTTCATGCGTACAACGGGGGAACTGGTCACTCGGATCTCATCCTGGCCCACTCCGCACTCAGGGATTGCCTGGAACACTATGTGAGGCCGGCGCCCGGCGTCCTTGGACACAAATTGATGCACCTTGCCTGGAAGGGAGGATCGCACGCGGATACCCAACCAAAAGCTGCAGTGTGGAACGTAAAGAAGGCTGATTGGAAGCGGTTTACAGTAAAATGCGAGGAATTGCTGTGTAATGTCGTTCTTTCAGGAAACATTGATACATGCTATCGCAAACTGAGCACTGCAGTGCTGAGAAGCGCAATGGACTCTATTCCGCGGGGCTGGGTCAAAAACGCAAAGCCCTTTTGGAATGAAAGATTAGGGGAATTGAGGGATGCAAAAAATGCTGCCGACACACTGTATGAAACCCATCCTACCCAAGACAACAAAACGAAACTAAAAGCTGCCGCCGCCAACTTTAAGAACGAGATCCTGCAGTCCAAGCGAGGATCAGTAAGAACTTTCATGGAGCAGCTGGATTACAGGAAAGATGGAGTGAAGGCCCACCGGTACGTCTGCGGGAAACGGGGAGCCCCCAAAAAAAACCTGTGGTCACTCAGTCTGGGAAAACTCTCACACGATATGCGGACATTGCTAGGCACTTCTGCGCCCATTGTGCCAAAGTGAGTAACCAACGCCCTAAAGCTAAACGCAAGCTGCATACCCGGCAGCCATTTTCTTGCCCGGATGAACTTGAGATGAACCTCTTCTATTCGGAGTTCACTCTCGCGGAACTGGAGAGAGCCATCGAGAGCGCGCCCAAGAGGAAATGTGCGGGATCTGATGGGATTCTGCCAGAGTTTATCAAACACCTGGGGGCAAAGGCCAGGGAGAAAATCCTTGTTTTTATGAATAAGGTCTGGATCAGAGGACTTTCCCAGTGAGTGGCGAAAGGCTGACATAATCCCCATTGCAAAGAAAGGAAAAAGCGAAAATACCCCCGAGAGTAACAGACCAATTGCTCTGACAAGCATGTTCTCGAAGTTATACGAGAAAATGGTCCTCGAGAGGCTGCAGCTGTACTTGGAAAAACGGCAACTTCTATCAGACAAGCAGGCAGCTTTCAGACGGTACCGCAATACCATTGAACATGTGGCTTACCTGTCCCAGGAAGTCAAAAATGCATTCCACCGTAAGCAAAGTACAATAGCTGTGTTTGTAGACTTTAAAACTGCCTTTGACCGGGTCTGGAGGGAGCGATTGCTGGAAACGATTCTGGGATTGGGCATATCGACCATTCGTTCGTTCCTCTCACAACGGTGGATCAGAGTGAAGTACCGAAGCGTTTGCTCGCCGTACCGGCAGACCCGCCTTGGAGTTCCCCAGGGCGCAGTGCTAAGCCCCACCTTATTCAGCATCATGATTGACGACGTGATGGCAAAATTTGAGGCCATACCGGGAGTTCGTGCCCTGCTGTACGCGGACGATTTGGTGATATGGGCCTCCAGCAGCAACCAGAAAGCGATTGAGGCGTGCCTGGACGAGGCTCTGAGGGCTTTAGACAGCTGGGTAAAGGAAAATCGGATGGATGTAAACCCACAAAAATCGGAATTTCAGGTTTTCAGCTTGTCGACTAGACGCCCGCAAGTAAACCTGCTCTTCAACGGCGCCTCACTTCCCCAATCAGACTCAGCCGCATACCTGGGCATCCAGCTGGATAGTAGGCTCTGCTGGAAGAAGCATGTCGAGAAGCTCGTACAACAGGGAGAGAAGAGACTAGGACTACTTAGGAGACTGGCAGCAGTGAAGTGGGGAGCCAATCAGGACCTCCTGGCCTTGACCTACAAAACGTATGTGTGACCCTGCATAGAATATGGAGCTGAGGTCCTGGTAACCGCCTCTGATTGTGCGCTAAAGCCCCTCGACACACTGCAAAATAAGGCACTGAGGCTGATTACAGGTGGAGCAAAGTCAGCCCCCATTGCGGCAATGGAAATCCAATCGGATGTTGAGCCATTGCAGGTCCGAAGGGAAATTGCTGCCATCAAGTTCGTAGACCGCATGAAGAGCCTCGGAGTTGAATATTGGGATACGCAGGAGACCTCGTCGCAGCGCCTAGTGACCCAGCAACAACTAAGCAGCAAAGTGGAGGACATAGTTGAGAAGTACGGCATCATACGAGGGCCCCGGCAGCCGATCCCACCACGCAGACTCCCCTGCAAAAATATTGCTCATACGGAGACTGAGCTAGTTGAGAGGGTTAAGAAAGGGGAAACCCCCACTCTTATATTACGAAGCCTAGCTCAGGAAACCATAACCCTACGATACCCCAGCAGCGAGTGGTTACACATCTACACCGATGGGTCAGCCCTGGATGCAAGCAAGAACGCAGGAGCTGGGGCCTACTGTGCGGATTTTGAGCTGTATGCTCCGGTTGGTGGCCAGGCGACAAGCTTTGACGGTGAGGTTGCCTTGCGTTGGAGAGGATCGGCCGCGACTGTCCATCGCGGGTTGTCTTTTTTATCGACTCCCAGGCAGCGATCCTCTCCATTGGCTCGAGACGGCCGTCAGACCACGCCGGAGTTGTGGAGGCTCGGGACCGGATTGACCAGCTGATCGAGGGTGGCGGGAGGATCGCCCTCCAGTGGATCCCCAGTCACTGTGATCTCCATGGAAATGAAAGAGCCGATGCACTGGTGAAACGTGGGTCCATGGAGACACAGCCAAATTCAGCCATATCCCTCAGCTCAGCAATTTTTAGCAATTTTATCCGTGAATTAGCGCATTTTCTTAATTTCAGCGGTTTATTAGAGATTTTTTTCACTTATAGCCATGAATTAGCGGGTTTTTTACTTGAGCTCACGAGGAAGCGAATTGGTGTTCCTAAAATTTTCCTAAGTCGGGGGCGGTGGGGGGCTGTAGAGCCAGTATATCGGCACTGCTGACAGAGAGTAACACGGTTACATTGGGGTGGGTACCAGGTCATGCGGGCATCCCGGGGAATGAGAGAGCAGACGAGTTGGCTAAGACGGGGGCCATGACAGAATAATGTCGGCCCAGAACCGGTGGTGGGGATAGCAAGGGAAGTAGGAGTCTGTGAAATTCGGGGTTGGGCGAAAGCGGAAGCCCAGGCACGATGGGAAGCAGAAAATCACTGCAGACAAGCGAAAGAGGGCATTAAAAGGTATGATGCCAACACGACAAAGTGGCTGGTAGGGTTAGGGCGAAAGCAAACATATCATAGCTGCTTGCAAAATTTTGAATAGACTCCTGGCATTCCTGAGATTGAACGAGTTCTTGTAACTGTCGGAATTGGTTGGCAGCTCCGTTAAAAGTTGTGGCGTTGTCTGAGTACATTTTGTACGGCTTGCCTCTTCTGGAGATAAATCTTCGAAAGGCTGACAAATATGGCTGAGTCGATAAATCTTCAACCAACTCCAAGTGTATTGCCATGGTTGATAGGCAGACGATTAGGGATACATAAGCCTTCACCACCAATGATCTTCGAGTATGATTAAGTTTGATCAATACAGGACCGAAGTAATCGACACCTGTGTGAGTGAAGGTGCGTGAAGGAGTCACTCTGAGGGTAGGGAGTTGTCCCATGAATTGCGTCGGATGGGTAGGCCTTAAACGGAAGCACGTTATGCATTTATTTACTATGCGCCGAGCGAGGTGCCTGTCATTTATCGGCCAATATTGCTGTCGAAGGGAGACAATTAGAGTCTGAGCTCCACAGTGTAAAAACTCTTCATGCTTGAGCCTTGCTATTATCGTTGTTAGGTGATGCTGGGAGAATGATTGGGTCTTTGTGATTTGGGTGAGTGTTAGCGTTACTAATTCGTCCGCCCACCCTGAGCAATCCATCAGAACATACAATTGGTTGAAGGTTCGCTAGTTTCCTGGATTTTGGCAATGCTTTACCCTATTTTTAATCAGCCGAATTTTTTCTGAGAACTCGTCTTGTTGAACCAATATGATGATTTCTTGGTGAGCTGATATCTTGGACGTGTAAGGGACCATCATAGCGCAAGAGATTTAGCCTTTTTGAACAGGCATTCTATATATGACGTAAGCAGTAACTCTCTCCAATTTAATGAATGACGAGGATTTATAATATACCTACTTAGTAAGTATGCGATTTTCCGTTGATTTTTTCGCAAACGTGACCGTTTCAATATTGCGACGTTCGGGAGCAGAGGCTGAAGGTATGAAATTTCGAAAGGACCAATCTGTAGCGAATCCATTCTTCTCCATTAGAAAGGACGGTCAGTTCCGCCAGAGACAGTTGGAAGACAGTTGATCTGCTTGACTTCTTCTGAGAAATGATGTCAGCTGGATTTTCTGTTCCTTTCACGTGGTGCCAGTGCTCAATTCTTGAATTTTTTACACTCTGTTGGCGACGAATGTGGCAAAATTCGTTGAAGGAGCGTGAATCCAATTAAGTAGTACGGTACTGTCAGTCCAATAAAATACCTGGCAATCATTATTGGGAAGTGCGCTGATGACTGTATCTGATAATTGGGCCATTAGCAAGGCGGCGACGAGCTCCAGTCGTGGTAATGATGTGAACTTCAACGGAGCCACCCTTGATTTTGAACACAGAAGCCGAACTCCTAACGCCTCACCACTCAACTTATTTACTGAACGCAAATAGATACATAAATGATTTCCGAGGCATCGGAAAACGAGTGAATTTCGATGAAGCATTCTAGCGGTTTGAATGGGCTCTAAGCATGAAAAAGCACGCCAAAACTCATAACAACGCTCTTCTAGACAAGGTGGTAAGGTGTCGTCCCAACCCAGTCCTTCTCGCCATAAAAAAAAAAAAAAAAAAAAAAACGTGAATACATATTTTTGCAGCGACAATCACCGGACCAATGATACCCAAAGGGTCGAAAATTGATGCAATATCAGAAATTACATTTCGCTTTCAATTTCATCATTCAGAGCTAACTATCAGGGATCCCTAGTTGAATATCCGTCGAATATTGAATTGACCATTTTTTCGGGTCTTGATTTCAGTGAATTTGCCAGTTCAGTGTCTTAATGCAACTAAAACTGCCAGTTTTTGGTCATAATTATACCGTCGGGAACCCAGGCTAGCCGGTACCACAAACGCACCAAAAGCGTGACGAAAACTCACGGAAGTTTTTATGTGACTGAAAAGCCGCGCGATTGCAAGTTTCGGATCTTAATTCCACTCCAATCCAAGACAGGGAGTAAGGCATTTTCCATTTGCACAAAAACTGTGCAATGTGCGGCAACTCATTGCAGTGCAGGCCTTGGACATCTTTCACCAACGCCTCCGTGAAGTTGCCTTCAGGAGACAAGAATCAGCGTTTTTTTTTTTTTTTTTTTCCACAATTTACTACTTCTTTTCAATTGTATCGGTTAACTAGCGATTTGGATCAACTTTAGCCGCGAATTAGCGATTTATCTCCATTTCGGCCGTGAATTAGCGATTTTTGAATTTGTGTTTTTTCTGATTTGAGCCGCTAATGAGCAATTTTACCTTTAAATTAGCACTATATTTCATAATTTTAGCCACGAAGTTGTCTCTGGAAACCGCGACTTGCCATTTAACTCAATTCATTTCCGTGAAATAGCAAATTTTCTTAATTTAACCCCATAAATAGCCATTTTTCTTGACTTCTGCAGTGAAGTAGCGTTTCATCTAATTTTAGCCTCCGGTGAGTCATCAATGAGAGTTTTGTATTCAAATTTTCGCTGCGAATTAACGCAGTTTTCTTTATTTTATTCATGAATTAGCGCATTATCCTCATTTAGCCGTAAATTAGCGATTTTGTTTATTTTCAGCCACGAAGTTACCTTCAGAAGGTGCAATGGGCGTTCTAGAACTAGCGTTTTTTCTACATTTCAACGCCACATCTCAATTTCATCGGTGAATTACCGATTTTAGCCTTGAATTACCGATTTATCATGTGTTTTTTTTTTCAGTGAATTCGTGTTTATCCTGATTTCTCAATTTTATGTGAATTAGCCAATTTTTCTCAAATTAACCATCACAATTAGCCATTTTTCTTGTTTTTAGCCTCAAATTAGCGTTTTTTCCGAATTTTAGCCGTTAATTATAGATTTGTCTACGTTTCATCAACGAATTAGAGTTCCACCAATTTTCACCGCGAATCACATAACGCTTTTTCTGAAATTTAGTCGTGGATTACCGTTTTTGTTTTGTTATCTTGTTTTTTCACTTTCTGGCACGAAGTTACTTCAGAAGCCGCAAATTAGCGTTTTCTTAATAATATTTTCCTTACTACAGCGCTTCCTATCAATTTTATCGATGAATTAGCAATTTTTCTCCATTTCAGCAGCGAATTAGCGATTTTTCGTCATTTTAGCGATTTTTTAACCATTTTAGCAGTGAAGTAAAGATTTATTTGAATTTTGCAGTGAATTCGTGTTTTTCCTGATTTCAGCCGCTAATTAGCAATTTTTCTCAATTTCATCCATGAATTAGCAACTTTTCTTACTTTTAGCTGCGAATTAGCAATTTGTTTTGCTTTCATCTATGTATTAGCGTTTTTTCAGATTGAGCTACGAACTTGCGTTCTGAATAAGCCTAGAATTCATGTTTTCGTGAATTAGTCATTTTCAATTTCAGCCCCAAATTAGCGTTATTTTACCGAGGATAAGCCGCCCATGAGGAGGCGCGAACTGCAGCGTTTTTGATTTCTAGAAAAATCTGAATGGGTGCCAATTTCCAACATTAAAAACTCTAACTTACTACTGTAGGCCACGGGTGGGCCCTTTTGAAAGGCTCAGCGGGCCCTCTTCTTGGCCCGCGGGCCCTGGGGGTTGGCCATCTGTGTAGTAGGGAGATTGTAAATACACGTCCGGGCTATATCGTGCCCTAGGATTGCTCGAAAGAACTCGTACATAGTTGGTCCTAACATCTTATCAGTTTGATCAACAAACTCCCTGGGTTTGTATGGGCCAAAAGCGGGTCCATAATGGGGATTTACAAACGTTTTGAGATCATAAGGGTGTGGGGTGTCGATTTCCGTGTAATTTGAAGCCGGATTTGGCTACATCCATGAAAAATAAACAGTGATGTGAAATACTTTCGTTCACTCCGTGAAGTAAATTAAGGAAATATCACTCTGGGATTAAAGTATTTTTTCGCGTGTCCAGTGTAAAGTTTGAGTTTACGGGTAAAAAACAACTAAGGGAAGTCGAGAGATACCCACTAGTGATGTAAAAACTTTACCTCACTAAAAAGTAGTGGCGTAAAAATGTTACCTCACTGAACAGAGGAAGACGGGAGTGGTACGTAACTAGGCAACTTGACGTGACTAGGCAAACTCCGCTTTATTATTATATAGTTGACCGAAAGTTATCAATTGCACACGAATGGCAATTGACTCTGTTTTTATTAGGCTTATGTCAAAAGCTAGGTAGCTAGCCACGCAAAAAATAGTGTACACAACTTGTGAGGGAGTAGAATTGCCTGGCTCGTTTTTTCCAGCTCACTCGACTGCGCCTCGTGAGCCAAACAAAAGTCGCGTGCAAAATTCTACTTCCCTCACTCGTCGTGTAATATACTATTTCATGTCCGTTGTAAACCTTTACCGTACAGTTTTCAAAAACTGAAGCTATGAAGTGTCAGGTTAGGAAAAATTCAACTTACTGGAGTAATCGTGCTATCGTAATGGTCGACTTACGAAGCAGGTAGCGCAAAAAATCAAACTTTACAAGCCGCTCACGTGAAAAGTAGTTTTCTCATGATCCACGGAGAAAGTGGCTATTTTGACCATGGCAACCTCACGTCGTAAGAAACACTTTTATATCAGCGTGTCATTTGCTTACTTTAAGTCACGGAGTGAACGAAAGTACTTTACGTCACTGCTAGGAGTGACGTAAAGTACTTTCCGTCACTGTTAGAAGTGACGTGTTTGGAGTGAGTCGTGGTGAATTGCCTCACACTTCGCCGGTCAAGCGAAAAATATCGTTCGCAACTCGTGAGGAGCGTCTTTACGCGCTCGTTGTTAGTAATTAGCAAACTCGGCTTCGCCTCTATCGGGAAACACAACTCACGCGTAAAGTGACGCTTTCCTCACTCGCTGTGACGTAAAGTACTTTCGTTCACTCCGTGACTCCGTGAGTAAGGAAATATCACGCTGAGACTAAAGTGTTTCTTTCGTCGTGAGGTTGCCATGGTGGAAATAGCCACTTTCTGCGTAGGTCAAGCGAAAATCAAATTTCGCACACTACAAGCTCTGCCTCACTAAGCAACCAGCATCTCTGATTTTGACCACTTGTAATACATCCTTTTACTGATATTTCTTGCAAAAAAAAAACACACATTTTCCCTGATCGGGCTAACAGAAGCACACATTTCTTGTATTTTGCTCCATAAAACAAATTTTGAGGATTTTTTCACTTTAAATTAGTGCTTTAATCCCAATTCTGCCTCGAGCAATTTTTCTCCCTTTAAATTTTAGCAGTGAAAGGGTCCACACTGTCCGCATGTTAGCAAATTTCATTAGTTTTGACCAGGACGTTGCATCGCGAAACCTTGGAATCGGCGTTTTCCTCAATTTCACCTGCGAACGAACAATTTTCCTTAATTTTAGCCGTGAATAAGACCGTGGCTAAGTCGTGCTCTTTCTCAATTGTACACGCGAACGTGCTATACTATATTATAAAAACGGTCCATAGAGTGTTTTTCCTCAGTTCTAGCACATTTTAGCTGCGAATTATAGCTTTTTTTCTCAATTTTATCTCCGAATTAGCTCCTTTTTCTCATTTTTAGCAGCTTTTTATAAGCTCTGAGCCGTGAAGTTGCTTCAAGAATCCACAAATTAGGTAGTGCTTAAGTGCTCTTTCCCAATTTTATTCGCACGCATGAGCAATTTTTCTAAAATGTGAGTCGTGAATTGACGATTTTCTCCATTTTTAACACCAATTCATGTTTTTTCTCTATTTATTATCCGCGAATTAGCACTTTTTCAAAGCTTTAGCTGCTTGAAAAAGCCCTTTTTTTCAATTTATTCCACAAGT
Organism: Corythucha ciliata; assembly: GCA_038030265.1. Classification (NCBI taxonomy): domain Eukaryota; kingdom Metazoa; phylum Arthropoda; class Insecta; order Hemiptera; family Tingidae; genus Corythucha; species Corythucha ciliata. The sequence goes on from CM075938.1 coordinate 9,009,438, forward strand.
CACCCCAGGAATCCGCGAGCTGGCGTTTTCTCAATTTCAGCTGTGGATTATCCTTTTCGCGAAGTTTGAGTGATCATTCCAAATTTTATCCGCAAATTAGCGTTTTTCTCTATATATTTTAAACGCCAATTCGCGTTTTTCTAAATTAACGCTTTTCCATAGCTTTAGCCGCTTGATCTAGCGATTATTTTTCCAAATTTTATTCCCAGAGTTCTCCAAGAAACTGTGACTTTGCGTTTTCTCAATTTAAGCTGTGAATTATCCTTTTTTTACCCTCAATTTTAGCAGCGAATGAGCCCATTTCTTAATTTTAGCTGCGAATCATAGCGCTTTCCCCCCCCCCATTTTATCCATAAAATCTCAATTTTTCCATACTTTAGCTGGGAATTACAGTTTTCTTCATGTTTCAGGCGTTAATTCACGTTTTTCTCTATTTCACGCTATGAATTCGCGCTTCTTCTCGATTTTTAAAGCTGCCAAATTGTAACACTTTATTACAATTCTAGCCGTGAATAGCATGTTTCTCTTTTTTTCTGGACTCGAATTCGCGTTGTTCTCTTTTTTATCAGTGAATTAGCGTTTTTCTCAGTTTTAGCCGCGTGAATTAGGTAGCATTTTTTTTTTTTCTCAGCTCCAAAGTTGCCCCATGAATAGGCGAGGTGGCTTTTTCTCATTTTCAACAGTGAATTAGCGTTTTCTCCCTCAATTTAGCAGTGAATTAGCACATTTTCTTAATTTTCGCTGCGATTTTTAGCGATTTTTCACGATTTTATCCGTCAAATTTCAATTTTTTATTAGCTGTGAATGTTTTTCTTCTCTTTCAGACACGAATTCGTGTTTTTCTCTTTTTTATCCTCGAATTATCACTTTTCTCAGTTTTAGCCGCGTGAATTAGCACTTTATCCCAATTTCAATCCCGATTTCACCTCCTAAGAATTCGTTATTTTGCGTTGTCTCGATGTCAGCTGTAAATTAGAGCTTTTTAAGTTTTAAAGCCACATTATTGTTTCGCTTAATCAAAATTCTAGCCGCGAATTAGCGTTTTTCTCCATTTTTACGACGAAAGAACCTTGAAAATAGCTAAATTGATTATTTCCGCGCTCACAATATCCACACTGTGGCGATTGCCGCTCTAAAAATGGCCGATAAGAACCCCAAAAAAATGGATTAACCGACAATTTGGCACTCTGAAAATGCCTGAACAGGTGATCTCCTGCTCCAGAAGTGGCAAAATCGATCGTTCGCGCTAAAAATGGCCAAACTGCCATTCTCTCGCCAAATAAACCGCAATACTGACTCTATGAACCCTAAAAAGATTTGAAGCTGAAAATTCCTCAACAGACGATTCCTGCCCTGAAAATGGTCAGACTGATCATTCACATCTAGAAAATTGCCCTGAAAATGGCCAAAATAGCGGTTCCCGCTATAAAAAAAAAAAAAAATCGTCAGGTCTACGGACCCGGAGTTTAGCGTGAATACGTTTTTTGGCTGGTAAGTGGCAGCTGAGCTTGAATTTTGAGTCGGCATCTTGCATCTTGTTGATATTCCTCATTCCCACCCCATACCCTCCAACCAGTACCACCTACATTAGGCGGCGCACGCACTGTGAGACCCATTTTGCCACTTCTGCCGAATTGATCCCTATACTCCCCGTGAAACGTATTCACGTTAAAACCGCGTAACTGACCGTTCGGATCATAAAATGGCTAAACGGACGATTCGTGCCCTGTAAAATATCACGATGACTAATCACGCCCAAGAACTGGCAATACTGACTGTTATAGCGCCGTAAAAATGGCCAAACTGTCTTATTCACGCCCTAAAATTGACAAAAATGACTCTACTATTTGACCTACAGATAGTTAAACTGATGATTGGAGCTTTGGAAAGTCGCGAACAGACAATTATTGTCCTATAAATGGCAAAACCGACCATTTTCACGTCAAAAACTGCCAAACGTAGCATTAACGCCTTGACAATTGCTAAATTGCTCTTTAAAAAATAACAGAAACCGCGAATTTTAGCCGTTAATTAGCACATTTTTCAATTTTAGCCGTTGATCAAGCCTAACGCTACCCCTTACCAAACACTTGACCCGCACGTGCGACAATGACAATGGCTAAACTGGCTATTCACCCTCTAAAATCACAAAAACGACTCTACATTACATGATCTATAAATAGAAAAGTTCCGAATGGAATATTGCTGTCCTTAAAATGGCAAAACCAGGCATTTGCGCGTCAAAACTGGCCAAATTCAGTGTTCTTGACTTGAAATTCTCTAAATTGACTGTTCATGCCCTAAAAATAGCAAAACTGTCTACAATCAAGCTTTAAAATTGGCATACTCGTACTGACAACTCACGCTTCACACCCTTCATTTGGCTACTGATGGTGTTATAATGACTAGGGCGGAGCCAGCGGGGGGCAGGGGTAGGCAGTTGCCCACCCCTAGAATCAAAAGTGCAGATTTCGTGGGGCAGTTGCCCACCCCCCTAATTTCATCAAAATGTTAAAGTCCAACACATTTTTAATAATTCAACTTTCTTACACTACTGACTTACTCAGCAACAGAACCAATTTTTCGAATTTCGCTCACTACAACATACACTTTTTATTTTGTAACAGTGTATTACTCAACGAGTGAGGAAAGCGTCACTTTACGCACGAGTTGTGTTTGCTAATTGCTTACAACGAGCACGTAAAGACGCATCTCACTAGTTGCGAACGCTATTTTTCGCTCGACCGAACAAGTATTACCTATGTCACTTTACTTTGAGCAGCGTGTTATCACTCCAAACGGACGGTATTAGTATATTACACAACGAGTGAAGAAAGTAGAATTTCGCATGCGAGTTTTGTTTGGCTCACGAGGCGCAGCCGACCCAGCTTGACATAGCCTAATAAAAACAGAGTCGATTTCCATTCGTGTGCAATTTGTAGCATTCGGTCAACTACATAATTATAAAGCGGAAGCCTGGTTACGTCAGGTTGCCTAGATACATCCCACCCCTGCCATCCCCTGTTCGGCGAGGTAAAATTTGTACGCCACTACTTTTCAGTGAGGTAAAGTTTTTACATCACTGGTGTGTATCTCTCTGCTTCCTGCAGTTGTTTTTTTCCTGTAAACTCGAACTCTACACACTGGACGTGTCCAGGCAAACTCCGCTTTATTATTATATAGTTGACCGAAAGTTATCAATTGCACAGGGATGGCAATTGACTCTGTTTTTATTAGGCTTATGTCAAAAGCTAGGTAGCTAGCCACGCAAAAATAGTGTACACAACTCGTGAGGGAGTAGAATTGCCTCGCTCGTTTTTTTTCAGCTCACTCGACTGCGCCTCGTGAGCCAAACAAAAGTCGCGTGCAAAATTCTACTTCCCTCACTCGTCGTGTAATATACTATTTCATGTCCGTTGTAAACCTTTACCGTACAGTTTTCAAAAACTGAAGCTATGAAGTGTCAGGTTAGGAAAAATTCAACTTACTGGAGTAATCATGCTATCGTAATGGGCGACTTACGAAGCAGCTAGCGCAAAAAATCAAACTTTACAAGCCGCTCACGTGAAATGTACTTTTCTCATGATCCACGGAGAAAGTGGCTATTTTCACCATGGCAACCTCACGTCGTAAGAAACACTTTTATCTCAGCGTGTCATTTGCTTACTTTAAGTCACGGAGTGAACGAATGTACTTTACGTCACTGCTAGGAGTGACGTAAAGTACTTTCCGTCACTGTTCATAAGACCGTGGCTAAGTCGTGCTCTTTCTCAATTGTACCCGCAAACTTGCTATACTATATGTATAAAAACGGTCAATTAGCACTTTTTCACAATGTTTACCCCCGGGATGTTGGTTTGAGAATCCACGAACTGGCGCCTTTTCTCAATTTTACCTGCGTGAATGAGCTCCATTTCTCAATTTTAGCCGTGAATTGGCGTTTTCCCTCAATTTTAGCCGGATATGAGTTACTTTTCTCAATTCTACATTGAACGAGCAATTTATTTTGTCAATTTTAGCTGTGAAAACGTGAATCAGCGCTTTTTCTTAATTTCGGTCCAGACTTTCCATCGCGAAGCCGCAAATTGGTGTGTTTTCTCGATTTCAACCGCGAATAATGAAATTTATTTTTTAATTTTAACGTGAATCATCGCTATTTCTCAATTTTAGCCGTGAGTGGGTGTTTTTCCTCAGTCCTAGCCGCAAAATGTATTTTTCTGGATTTCATCCGCGAACGAGCACTTGTTCTCAAGACTTGCGCCCCCCCCCCCAACTCAAACTCTGGATCCTCCGTGCCTTTCAAGCGTTATGCTGCACCCTGACGCACGTTGGTGTGTGGCCGCGGACGGGCCAAAAAACGTGCGTTTCAATTTCCCAATGCTAGAAATCTTGGTTTTAGTTGCGAATGAGCACTTTCTCTCAATTTTAGCCGACAAATGAGGGCTTTTTCTCAATTTCAGTAGTGAATTAGTGTTTTTCTCAATTTGAATAGACAAGTTTAGCCCTACGTTCACATCTAATCTACTTGAAAACCCCGATTTTTTCATCTTTAAGCTTTTCAGTGGCCACTTTCCGAACGGGGGCCCGGGGCGGTCTGCCCCCCTCGCCCCTCTGCCTCAGTACGCTAGAGGGAGAAACACACCAAAAATGAAGTGTAACGCTAAAATAAACGGCTAACCCGGTGCAAAACAATTTTTATTCTCCAACTCAGACGGACTAGATAACACCACCCGTTGTTATAATGGTGAGGTGGGTTGGTGCCAAGTGCGGTGTAATGTTTCCGGATGAGCAACCGCGCGTTTACAAGTGAACATTTTTCAACTCTGCGACGACGGATCATGGGAGAGGGCTTAACCTCTAAAGCATTTGCTCATTACGTCATTTTTTTAAAATAAAAAGAAGCTGCGGAAGTAATCTCTTTCTGTGGAACTTTTAATAAAGTTTTTCAACAAGTTTATAAGCAGATTAATTCGTGCAAACACTGGAAGTTTTCTTGAGTTAAAATTAAAAAATAATAGTATGATTGCCTGCGGCTTTTAAACTCTCAACGCTACAGTTCTATCCACCTCCCCCAATTCCCACGAAATCCTACCATCTGTATTTTCTCACATTTAAAAAAAAAAAAAAAAGTATTCTTATATAAAAATGATTGATTCGAATGTCTTATACCAGAGTATAATCCCTCTTCCCATCTTAGAACCACCGACACCATCGTTCTACAACACCAGGTGCATAAATTATACTCGATAAATGGTTTCTACCCTAAACTGCGCCTATATACCTTCATCCTTTGCCTTGGCACCTTCGAACGTCATGGAAGGTTACGATATGACGGCTGGGTGAAGAAGTAAGGTGGAGGAGAAGGAGAAAATGATGGATGATAATTGCTTTCAGATGGGCAAACGAGGCACACTGCACGTAATAAGAGTTTTAGGCTTTAATAATAACGAGTTTTGCATTGGTGTTGAGTGTTTTGAGGGGGAGGATGAGATGGTGGGTGGGAGGTACAATAACGTGGAATCCGGAGGAAGGAAGACGTCTTCTTCTCCTTTTTTTCTTGTTTTTCTTGCTCAGTGGTTTTTTTTTTTTGAGAAGGAAAAAATCTTCTTTTGTGGTGGATAGGTTGGAAGAGCTTTTCATCCTTCTAAGTGGTTTTTAATATTCATTCGAATGAGAGGCGGAAAAGTCCGAGGCGGTAAAGCTTTGAGAGAATGAATGAGCTTGTGACGAGGGCAAGGGAAAACTTTTAAAGGAAGATTAGGGATATTTCATAAGAGAGAAAACATTTTTAAATATGCAAAAACACGAAAAAAATGGTGGCCGAGGGAAAAGAATTCTTTAAAAAAAAAACTCTTTTAAAAAATATGCAGTTACTTCCCTTTCCAGTAGTAACATTATTCATTTATGTCTTGACATTTCGGACAGTTTTAAAGTTTTTCACGTCAAATCAGTGGAAAACAGCAAGGCGTAACTGAAAACGCGAAAGGTTGTCCGTGGCTTTCTCATGTCAACCACGTCTACCGGGCAGTCTTCGTCCACTCTTATGTGCGCCGCTTCTTGAAACAGTGGAGAGCACTCATCATGTAAAAGGAAACCCCGCTCGCGACATGTAGCAATAGCCTTCATACCCTCCCCCGTTAAAGAGTACATGCCAACTTCACCATGCTTAGGCGCGCACACGATCGCGACGAACTTCGACGAACGAGGATTACGACATTTGCTGGAGTAAAACGTACCCGAGTACAACAGCTTTGAGAGATACAGTTTATACGTGTTACCAAGAAAGGCTTTCCCGAATTCCTCATAAAATGAAGGAAAATCTATCAACTTTTCTTGGTAAATCAGGAACCAAGTCAAGGCCTTTCCTGAAAATAGGTTCCTGAAGCGCATTTTGAAAGGTATCACCGATAAATCCCAAGAACGGGCTAATACTATCAATTTCTCAAAAAATTGGAAGGGACATCCTTTTTCGAAATCGATGAAATGGATGTCCAGGCACTTTTCACTGCCGGCATGTTCCTTGAAGAGTGACGCAAGGCCGATCAGTAGCTCTGCTGCGGATCTCCTTAAGATGTCGCCAGTACCTAGGCCATTGCCGGCCCTTACCTGGCCTGCACCACATCATTGGCCCGGACTCCCCAGCAGAGTCAGTCCCATCACTCAGCTCGACCCGTTGGCCGCGACTAGTGGTCAGCCAGTCGCGCCCGAGAGGCACCACGTGGAGGTGGGTCTTTCAGAGCTGAGGATGCTGGCTTGCGCCATGGACCGAAACCGGGCAGTGAAGGTGCCCCTGCTCCGGGTTGGCCGAGTAGGGAAGGTGCCCCTACTCGGGCATTGCCGATCCCAGTCCCCTGCGCTCCATCCAGGGGCGCGAGAAGACCAGGAGTCGGCCAGGAATCTCTGATGAGAGCCGAATCATCCGGCGGGCCACTCCTACCCCATATCGCCCGCCGGAGATCCGGGTGGAGGCTGCAGCGATGAAGCACATGGTCGGAGGTCTCCTCCTCGACGCCACAAGGGCATATTGGAAAGTCCCGCAGCTGGAAGAACCACAACTCGGCGTTATAAGAGCCGTGCTCCGTCAGGATAGAAGTGGCGGCGTGCTCAAGGGTAAACCACTTGGCCGCCGCCAGTCTCGTCCAAACATCGGACACGAAACCGAACAAACGCTTACCCGTTGGACTGCTAGCCCAACGCGCCTGCCAAGCCTCGACGACTAGGTCATCAAGGAGGCGGATGCCCCAAGCGGCCCCACATTCATCGGCCATAATACCAATGCGCTTTGCCCAGTCTTCACGGAACCGTACCATGCCAAAGTTTCCCTGGGCGAGGCGGTGCCGATGAACCCATGCATCGAGCAGAAGGTCCGCAGGAGGTGTCCCCACCTCTACCTGGAGCGTGTCGGAGCTAACCGTCCGGTACGCCATGGCTACCCACACCAGCGCCTGCCGCTGCAAGCTGAGGACTTTCGCCCTCTGGGCCCTCGTTGGTTGGTACCACCACCACGCCCAGCCGTACAGCAGGATGGGTATGAATACCGCCCTGAATTAACGCGCCCGGCAGCGGTAGTCCGCACACCAGAAGTTTCCCGCCACTGTCCTATAGAGGGCAAAAGTCCTCTCTAGCTTCCCCGCAACTACTTCAAGCTGTGGGGTTGCTATCCTCCCCGGGTTGATCTCAACCCCAAGGTAGAGCCCTGCCGCTCACCCACGAGGCGGGCCCCCCTGAGGCGGGGACTGCCCCGAGAGAGACGACCCCGCATCAAGACCAATTGGGTTTTCGGCACTTTTTTTGTCAAGGGCGCCGGGCTTAGAACCCGGCAGGCGCCTAAGCCTACCTTGGGCTTTTACGCCATACCCAGGTCTAACTGTGCACTTCACACCCGTACTACGCGGGCGTTTCGCTCGGTGCGCGGTTTGTTGAACGCACATCGCCGGGAACGCCCACACGAAGCCGGGTGTGCCATGTCACAGCTCGCCGCAGCTTTCTAGTGTTATGGGCAATGGCTGGATTCGAACCCAGGCCCGCTGGGTTGCGAAGCGAGCATTGTATCCATTACACCATCGAGGGGTCTTCGGCACTGGCGAGAGCCAGTCTGACCGCCCCGCACCATTCGTATACGACCCGAAACAGCCGATCGATCTCTCGACTTGCTTTCGCCCGGGAGCGCGCCGCGACAACGACAGCAAGGTCGTCCACGTACGCTACCCCCTCAAAATCCTCCCTGCTGCAGCAGTCACAAAAGCGCAGCAAAGAGAAGGTTCCACAGGGCAGCCCCTCGTGAGAGGCGCCCACACCTCCATACTGCCATAGCAGAGTCGCACCTCCCTTGCCTGGTCAGTAGCTGCGTTACGAGGTCTTGACTCTGTTAACCTGCCCTCGGGGGTACGTCCCTCTGCCCTGAAGAGGCGCGGGCTTCAACCTCATCTATTCGGTTCAGAAATTCACCCAACTTTCCCGCGGTAATATTTGCCAAAGGGGTGAGCTCTTCAAGTCGCTCCTCTTTTTCCCTTCCAACGAGCTCCTCCACCACGTTCCGAATCCCCTCGACTCCCTACTGGGTCTTCTGTACCATGGATTTCGCCAAATTTTCCAAGGCCTCCCTATATCCTTGCTGTGTCGCCACAATTCTGTCCACCCTGTTCATCAAATCAGCACGCGGTTTTTCATCCTCCTCCCTAGCGATTTTAAACGTGTCCAGTAGAAGTGAAAATTGCTCTTTTACTCCCTGTAGCTCACTTCGTAGAGACTCTATACCGTAACCCTCACCAGCACCTGCCATATTCGTTTCTTGATCGTGCAGTTCATGGAGTTGCCTCGCATTCTCGGTTACTGGCAACGGGTTATGAGCTATTGTGGGTATCTCCTCGTCCAGCAAACTGGGTTGAGAGTCCCCCAGCGTCTCTTGGTTCCCTGACTGACCACCGTCCTCCGCCACACTCTCTTCCGTTGTCACGCGTTGAGACGTGACATCCACCGACACTCCTGGAGAAGGCCCCAAACCCTGACAAAGTGGATAACGGATATTTGGATGGGGTAACCCCTGCAGCAGGAGGCCACACTCTCGTTCACAACGGCATGCCCCCCTCCTCCACGAGTTCCACAGCGCAACCAATGTCCCTCGGCATCCTACTTAAAAGGGAATGAAATGCACTATACGGGTGAGAGACGGGCGGCTTACACCAGGCACTATATTACCCACCCCATCTTTCAACGCCAAAAAGATGATAAATATCGTACCAAACTGAAAACAAATGTACAAAATGAAAGTAATAAAGCAGTGAATTAACAACGTAAGAAATAATTCTTCACACCAACTGTCAACATTTACATATTTTATCGTCTAATTAAATCCCAATTATTGTTTCTAACCGAGCCTGGTACAAGCCCCCCGTATCGACCCATAACAAAACATACCTGACGAGTTGACCGGATCGGGGTAATCCTGATAGGCCTGGTAGTATTCGTCTTCAGTGTCTGAAGTCGATGACCCCACCGTACTCGATGAATTCAACAAGGTCACCTCGCTTGATTGAAACAGGCGATTAAAGCTATAATGACGTATATTTATCCGTATTCAACAAAAAAAAACGTCTAATATTCTCACCTGTAAGTTGTATTAACGTCGACACTCGACTCAGTCGTCACCGACAAACTCACGGTTGAAGCCGGTGGCGCTGATTCAGAGACGACAGTCGGTTGGGAGAACTGTAACGGAGGAGCAGGAGCTGAACTGAGTGGCACTGGACTTTCAGTCAGCCAGTTACTCTCTGCAAAAACCAATTAATAACGAGAAATTACATAAATACAATTGTCTGGGGTTCGCTGGTTGAGAGAAATTACCGTGAGAGAGAGAGGGGACATTTTAATTTTCAGTTCAACCAACCCTATAAATTAAAAAAGTCAAGACAGGTTGATAGCTAGAAATGGCTCATACAGCGAGGAGTGGAGTGTGGGTGGGGAGAGGCAAATGGCGTAGCCGTTGTAAAAGAGAGAAAAAGGTAAATGTGAATTAACTGCTCCCATGACCCTCTTCAAACATTGGGCAAACTTGTCACCACTTTCACCGGATAAAATAGGAGGATAAAAAAAGGATTATTCGTCATTTTTAAAACATTTTACGAGCCAGATCCATCTCTTCCAATTCCAAAACGTTACATTTTTCCCCCAGGTGATTGCTCAGTTGAAGTGGGGAAAACGGAAGGATGCATTCGCATTTATTTCATTCCCCGCTACACAAATCCTGCCATTTCAACCCTTAAAACAACAGTTCTGAAGCATTCTGGTTGAATTTTGAGTTTAGTGAGGTGGGGTTGTATCGCTTTATCTATACTGTTCATTACCCCCCCCCCCTTCCACACTTTGGGACCGTCTTTATCCGACGTCTATTATACCGACATCTTTAGCTCACTCTTACACGCACCAACGATATTTTATCTACTGAGGAACAAAGCGAAAATTTCAAACTCTTCCTCCTTTCGCAAACCATCGCCACTTCACATAAGTTTCTCTTCAGTCATAACTTCTTGAATTTTTTGCTTTACAAGCACGCCTGAAAGCTTCTAAAGTTTATAAAAACTGGCAAAAAAAGAGAGATTTTATTGTGCACTCCTTGAAAAGAATAGTGAAAGAGTATCGAAGCGAGAGGTATAGCATATCCTATTTCGGATCACGTTACGGATGTGTATACGTTGAAGCATTCGCAATCTGTTCACCTGTCATTCGCAAAACACTGACGCTACCGGCTTTTTCCCCCTCCTTTTTTTTTGTCCTTTCCACGGTGAAGAGAGTGGTGTTATATAAAAGACGTCAAAATAGAGGATGGAGTGGGTATGCTGTATGTGAAACGGATGGAGACCCTTGACATTCGAACTATTATACCGAACTATATATACCATCAGTCTCCTTGTATTTACCTAACTCTCGGCAAACAATTTTGCAGCCATCACGCTTTTATTTTGTGCGCTGAAAACAGGTCAAAAAGGACACGATTGAAAATGAAAGCATTTATTCAAAGCAAAAACACGGAGTCAGCATCGAAAATATCCTCCAATTTTACTGTCCTTTGTCTACGTTTCTTCTTCGGATAGTGAAATCCCCGAAACCAAAAGCTTTACTCGGAAAACGTCGATTCACCCCTTCAATCTGGCTAATTCCACAAAATTTACAATAACAATACAATACGAAAAGAGCTGAAGTCTTTGGTTAAAGCTGCTGCGCCATGGATAGTGACTAAAAATAGCGCCGCAGCCGAGCAATGGGCATTACTGATGAGAACTCGGGATGAAGCTAAGCCACAGCCATTGGACGCTGAGGTTGACCACATGAACAACATGCACGAGGGGAAAAACACGGAGGAGCTTATCGAACGCGTCGCCGATTTGAAGAAGACTAATTACAATTCGAAAGGGGATCGAAATTCGTCGCGAAGAACATTTCGTACGACCACAACGTCGTAGACCACCGGCCAACTAAAGTTCTAATCTCTAATGAACAGGACGACAAAGATGAACTCATCCTTGTCCTTGACTTCCCCAGTACTAATGACAAAAATTTCCGACGAAGTGGATCGACTTGTAGGGGAAGGCATCATTGAACCTTCCACTTCTCCGTAGAGCAGCCCAGTAGTAATGGTCCCAAAACCAGACAATTCATGTGCATCGATTTTAGGCGGGTCAATGGGCAGGCACGAAAAGACGCGTATCCATTGCTTGAATACTTTGAGAACGTCAAGGTTCTTTCCAAGATAGCCCTGAAGCAGGCACACCTCCAAGTGCCTATAGACCCTGCCCGGGAAGGGCCACTACAAGTTTAACTTCCTTCCTTAGGGACTCAATAACGCACATGCAACGTTCCAAGAATAATTGATGCTCTCATAACAGCAGACTTGTACCCGTACGTTCATGCGTATCTCGACGATTTATTGATCGTCACTCCCACTTATCAGTCGCACCTTGAGTGTTTAAAAGCACTCTTTTCTCGCCTTCAGGAATTCGTGATCTTAGTGAATTGGGAGAAATGTGAATTTGGGACAGACAAACTTACCTATCTCGGGTTTCTGATCGACTCCAACGGCATTCGTTCAGATCCGGAGAAGGTTAAGCCAATTCTGGAATACCCCTGTCTCACCTCCCAAAGTCGCTTCGGCGGTTCTTGGGCATGTTCGCGTGGTATCAGCGGTTTTATAAAGATGCTTCTCAGGTTGCCCAGCCTTTATTTAACCTGCTTAAGAAGGGGACAGCGTTTGAGTAGAATGCGGAACAGGAGAGTTCGTCCGTGAAAATAAAAACCCTCCTTACCTCTTCACCAGTTTCAGCCCGATCCAATTTCTCATTACCATTCACTATCCAGACTGATGCCAGTTTACGGGACTGGGGGCTGTTCTCACTCAGGTTTACGAGGGGCATGAAAGTGTCATTGCCTATGCGAGTCGATCTTTAATCCCCTCTGAGCGGACTTACTCGGTCACCGAGTTAGAGTGTTTAGCGGTCCTATTCGGTCTGGAGAAATTCCGTCCGTATATTGAAGGTGGTCCGGTTAAGATTTTGACCGATCAAGCCAGTCTACGCTGACTCATAAGGGTCAAGAACTCAACCGGACGACTGGGCAGGTGGATTATCCGACTTCAAGGATACAATCTCGGTATCCACTACAGACCAGGGACCCAGAATAACATGGCAGATACTTTGTATAAGACATTCGAAGGTCCCGAGTTATTCTTGATCCAAAAGACCGACATTGTTCCGAAAATCGCGGAAGATGAGTGGTATCGACAACATGTGGCGAAGGTCCAATCCTTCCCGGATCGTTATCCCTTTTGAGTGGTCTGTAGAGATGTACCATTCTTCCAAGAGACTCATCCCTGTCTCAAGGGTTCAACTGGGAATGGCTGGCGATTCGTCCTACCTAATTGTTTATTTTTTTCTTCTCCCCCTCCCCACTGGTTTGATCGACAATACAATTATAATGTTTCCATTGCGTCGTTTATTAGAACCCCAGTTCCAATTATAGCCGCCGAAGTTTCGAGCGAATCAGAAGAATTTACTCTCGTGAAATAACCAACCACTCCGTTGGACCGTTCTCCAAGACCGGGAGAGTGACGAAACGCCTCCGACCAGACTTACCCCTACCCTTCGAGCCCTCTCCATGCCAACCAGGTTCGAGAGAAAGACAGGACCTTTTTAAACTCCCTCCGGCTCCCGACTAGCGTCGGGTCCGCTGGACGGCCCTCCACTCCCGACGACGCAAGCCGTCATAGCAGAACCCGCAGCGGCGCAGCGGTCTCATTCACGTCTTCACAAGGGCACAAAGAAGAGTCCCGCCGCCGGAATAGCCACAAATTGGCGTTGAACCATCCTTGACCGGTGAGGATCGAGGTGGCCGCCAGTACTGCCGGCCCAACGCCGCTGCCAGGCCTTCACCGCCTAGTTGTTGAGGAGGCGAAGCGCCCCCGGCAACCACCCGCCCGACACCGAAGGCGCAAGATGGCCCACCCAGTCTTCCCAACACCCCACTAGCCCCTACGAGTTGGAGATGGCCCGGCGCCTGTGCACCCAGGCGTCAAGCAGGGAATCAACCGTAGGCATCCCCGCCATGACCTGAAGGGCGTCTGAGCAGACAGTCCTGTACGCCATGACTACCCGGCTCAAGGCCTGCCACTGGAGGCTGACGACTCTCACCCTCTGCGCCTTGGAGAGGCGATGCTCACCACCAGGTCACCCCCTACTAAAGGATCGGCATGAAGACCGACCCCACGTAGCGTTCCCGGCAGTGGAAATCCGCCCCCACGTATTTCCCGCCGTAGACCAAACAATAGCCTTTTCAAGACTTTCCCCTAAAGAGACTTTTACAAGTTTGCCCGCAACTACGTCCAGCTTTGGGCTTGCCCCTCGATGGTGGGCAATCTGGACGCCAAGGTACCTCCTTGGACCTGGCCCCCCCGCCACCGTATGGAACGAGGGAGCTGCCCTGAGGCAGTCGACCCCGCATAATGATCACCTGGGTCTTGCGCACCACAACCCCCTCACTACCCGTCGACGACACCCAAGATCCGAGAAATCTCCCGGCTGAGTCCCTCCAGGAAACTGGACCTTGGCGACGATAGCGAGGTTGTCGACGTACGCCACAGCACTTACGCATTTCCCCTCGAGAAGCCGCATGAGGCCCGCAAAAAAGAGGTTCCATAGTGCAGCCGAGAGCACCGAGCCCTGGGGACACCTCTGTGATACGGGAAACTCCACTTAACTCTCACCATAGCGGAGGCTCACTGTCCTCGACGTGAAGTACAAGGCCACTACCCGGAATCCCAGGGGACACCGGACTCGCGCAACGTCACCAAGACTCGCGGCCACCACGCGTAGTCGAAGGTGCCCTGGACATCCAGAAGCACCGCCATCGAATATCTACAGTGAGAGGAGTCGACCAAGGCCTGTAGGGCGCCTAAGGCCGCCTCGGTCGAACCTCCTTCCCCCCTGGATCACCCCAAACTGGTGCTCATGAAGCTCCTCCTCTATGAAAGGCTCCATCCTCGCTAGGAGGAGGCACTCTAGGACCTGACAGGCAGCAGGAGGCTGCCGACTTCAAGATGAGCCGCACAACCGCAACCCGCCACCTTGCTGGGAAGTACCCTGAAACCAGACACCAGAATTGAAGGTTTCTCGAGCTGTATTTGGCCATTTCGTTGAGTGATTCGTCATTTTAGGCGTCTTAATGGTTTCCAATTTGAGTTTCATTGTGCAACCCTTCGCAATGATGCAACGACGGCACGACTGCGGTCCATCGAGTTGATGGCTGATGCCTTTTTGTCCGGCGGCGGGTGAGACGCGGTGATAAAACATGTTTAGGTGACTGAACGCTCAAGCTATCACCAAGGTGTCGTGATCGAGAATGAATAAGTGTCCCTCACGCCCGATTGGTTGACAACTTGAAAAAAAAAAAAAAAAGAAGTCTGGTGAATGAAAACGAAATAATGAAAAAAAAGAAAAGGTGTCGTACTTTGACCCCCCTCTTCCCTTCCATCACTCCCACTCTTTCTTTCAGACCATGGACATTCTCACTCACTCACACCGGTGGAGAGTTTGGATTTTTATGTGTCCTTATCCGTCGAATGGAATTGCTTTTCCTTTGTTATACCTTTCCTGGGCGTTTTGTCTGAGAAGCCAAAAGGACGACTCGGTGAAAAGAAGAAGAATATAAAAAAAGAAAAGAATGAAGGGGTGGGGGAGAAATGTAGGATTGCCTTTTTTGTGTGTGTATGTCGTTGTACGGATTTCTGTGAAATCTTAATCTCACAATGCTTGGTGAAGATTGTTTGGTGTGGGTGGGGTGGGTGGCAAGGGGGGGGGTGATCTTTTGAAGTTTTGTTCTTTTCGATACTTTACCCTTCTTTTTTTTCTGGCTTATTGTTTTCTTGTAAACAAGAGCTTTGTGCTTGCACTACCTTCGCGTTATAAGGACTTTTTGGTTAGGTTGGTTTGACGGTTAATTTCTCGCTCTCCCCCACCCACCATCCGACGGTGTAAAACAAATAAAAAAGTGATTTCACAGTGAAGTAAGAGGTGAGGGATAAATTAATGAACCTCCAGGAGGAGAGGGTGTGACATATTCAAGAGCCACATTTGAGCAACCTATCTTTTTTTTTTTTTTTTTGTCTTCCTTGTCATTATCAGGGTTTTTAAGGATCGAAAATCTAAGCGAAAATGGCGTTAAGCCAGCTTTATTATACGTTATAAGAACACCCACTTGCAGACTCTTCCAGAAGAGCGATTAAACCAATCCCGTCTCATTCATATAGAACTTCATCAATAGCCCTCCCTCCCACACCGCACCAACCACCCCCTTGTCATCCCATCAATACACTCTCTCTTCGCATTATTCTCGCATTATTCTTCGCTGTCAGACTCTCTTGATGGCTCAATCAATCTCAACCTTTTGAAAGTTGCGTGTTGATATTGCATGCAAGAGAAGGGCGTTAAATAAAATAGAATATTTCAATACGTAAACGAGTAAATTCAAAATAGCGGTACTTAAGGTAAACCTTTTCCTTTTTCGAAGAAATGTACGTCTCTCGAGTTATAATGAGTCCTCGATGATTGAAGCCATAAATAACTAAAGATAAAAAGATTCTAAATCGAAGGAATAATCGTTCAATTGAGTCAATACACCCCAGTGTTTATTTTGGTCACCTGAATCATCCAGCAAAGGGTGAAATGATAATGAAGTGGAAAAAATAGATTTGTAGGAGCAATGAAGGGTGAAGACTATTTGAAAATCTAGTTTTAATCCATAATTTGCGTTATAATACGAATCCTTTCCCTTCCACATTCAATCATGAGAGACCTTAGCCTTTATTTGTGCTCGCTCCCCTGAGAATGGAGTTAGAATGAAGAGGTAATAGACTGTACAGTTGCGATGTCAGAAATGGCTTGTTATGAATTTGCAGAGAGCGTAGGAGTGCATCGGAATACAAGTCAAGTTATGACCTCGTAGGAATATTAGCATGATCAGTAGTCAAGCACCTAGTTCATTCTCATTTTTGTGATAAAAAAAAAAAACGTGAGGATTTCCCTTGATTTTTCATTCCTTCACTTCACTTCAATAGCCCTTGAAAAAACGAAAAGGAAAGGTCATTTTCCATTCTCACGGACCGCATTAGGACCAAAAGCTCCTCTTGAACTTAACGATTTTCTTGCTCCCTATCCTTTTTTTTTTATTTTTATTATTCAATATCGATATTGGTGAGCAACCTTGCCTGGATGAACCCTAAAAGCCGGTTTTACCCCCTTTTCCTTCCAATCTTTTTTTTTTTTCTTCCTTCCTGTGCAATATGCGCGATAATCATGACCCTCCAAGAAAACCCATAAGTGTGTTTCCCAGGAAAATGGATTTGGTGGGTTTGAGGGAGGGGGACAAAAAGAATTGGGTGGAAATAAAGTCAGACCCTCTCCAAGTTCACCCTGTCGCAGAGAAGGATTGCTTTAAAGGAGTAATAAAAGCGACAAACGCGTCATTTTATTACTTCCAACGTGAAAATCCGTCTTTCTCTTTTGGAAAAACGAAGAAGGAGAGAGAAAATTCAAGTCGCCTGTAAATTAAGACCCCACCCTCGTTCCTAAAAAGGCACTGAGTGTTACAAGTAAATGTAGAGTGACCTGAAATGGTCCTCAACTGCTATTTTATTCCTTCCATTATTCAAGACCTTTCAGAAAGGGGGCCAGAACGGGTAATTACACTAAGAAATTCTGGATAATATCTTTTTAATGGAACGTGTTACCTTGGATAAGGCAATAATTAATTTACCGGAACAAATTTCGTTAGAGTTCTCCCATTCCGCCGTTTTTTAAACAAAAAATATATCAGGTTTGCCCTCGTTCAAAAATATGGTGGGTGGTCACGTCCTCTCACTCAGTCCTCGCCGTCAAGGCTCATCGGTCTTGAAGGTTAAAGCCTAGCCCCCCCCCCCGCCGTCATGACAACCGACCATTACTAACAATATTACGACAAATTCTGCCCGCCTGTTTCAGAGCAACTGTCTTTCAAGCTGTCAAGGTCAGTTCAATTGTAGCTTTTCATTGTTTCTATTCAGTTCAAATAAGCTATTGTTTTCTAGGGTGAAAATGACACTTTTCTTGCGAGTTATTGCCCTTCCTAACAACAGTTTACTGTTTATTACGGTTTAATGATGGGTTTTTGGAGCACGTTGTTGGATGGGATGAAAAAAATTGACTCTTATTGTTAAAGAAATTCCAAAAACTATGTTTAACGAAAACAACTATAACTTGCACGCTTTTCTATTCCAACCCGAATTGAAGGTAACGATTGATTTATGAGGTTACACATACATAAATATATATATATTGGAATGGCGTTGACCGCCACATCACTCCCCCCTTCGGGGAACGACGAAATCCCTCAGCTTAGCTGGGAAGTGAACCGAACGTCCACTTCTTGACTTCTTTGAGGTCGGTTGTGATTCAGCGTCGCCATGCGAGACACGTTGTCCAGACGGCTGAAGAGAAGGGTCATCTGATGCTGTTGACCAGTGTTGGCTGGATAGGTGTGGTCGTTTTTTCTGCCATTGCCTGGGGGGCCTATTTCCGATAGAAATGCGGGCTTCAGACGGTCACGAGAAACGGTTGTTGATCGGTTTCCCAGGAGAATTTTGAACGTTTTGGCAGAACGAGCCATCACCTTGTAGGGACCAATATAAGGTCGCTGGAGACTGCTTTTTACTCCGTCCACACGTAAGAAAACGTGGGAGCATTTTCCCAGATCAGCATTTTGAAAAGGGCGGATAGAGCCATGCCATGCCGTGCTGGTTGGTCGCAGTCATGAAAATATGGTGGAAGTACTCTTGGCTGGTTGTTGAAAAATGGTGTCCCGAAAAATTCTCCCGGCAGCCTGAGGTTGGTGCCATAAACAAGGTTGGCCGGAGTTGCCTTAATGTCTTCCTTGTATGTTGAGCGTAAACCAAGTAGAACAGCCGGAAGCTCGAGGGACCACGAACTCTCCTGTGTGTCGGCACATCAGAGCAGCCTTCAAAGTCGGGTACTGTCCACCGACCATTTGCCTGCGGATGGGTAAGCAGTTGTGTTTCGTAATTCTATGCCAAGCGCAGAAGTGACATATCGCGAAACAAAGAGGACAAGAAATTTCTGCTCTGATCTGTCACCAAGCTGACCGGGGAGCCGAAGCGAGCGACCCATCCCTCAAAAAAGGTGCGAGCGACAGTAGGGGCTGTTTGGTCCGGCATCGGAAATGCTTCAAACCATAAGGTACACGTAGCCTCTTGATGGCGGAAGCGGCCCAACGATATCGACGTGGACATGTGCGAAACGCTCATCAGGAGTCAAACAGTGCACGAGGGGCGTCTTCTCGTGTCGTTGTACTTTGGACGTTTGACACTTGTGGCACTGGCGGACCCAATTCTTTATATCACGCCGCATGAGTGTCCAAACGAAACGATCTGATATAAGACGTGCAATAGCTCTGCCACCAGGATGAGATAAATCGTGGAACTGGTGGAAAATCTGCGTGTGTAATGCTTTAGGCTCAAATGGACGAGAACGGTCGGTAGAGACGTCACAGAAGGGAAACGCACCTTCTATGGACACGCGGCGAAGCAGTAGGCCGGTTGTGTCATTTTTCAGCATACGTTCCAAATCCAAGTCGTTCTCTTGCATACTTGCAATTTCAGCTGAGGTCACGGTCTTTTTCACGATCGACGCTATGTGAGAGAGCGCGTCGGCTGGTTCGTTGTCTTGGCCTTTGACGTACTTTATGTCTGTCAAAAATTGACTGAAATAGGCTGGGTGTCGAACGTGGAGACGAGTCGTCACGAGTTTTGAAAAATGCGTAAGTTAGAGGTCGTTGGTCGGTAAAAATCGTAAATTGGCGGCCCTCAAGGAAATAGGAAAAACGGTGGATCGTCGCAAAAACGGCAAGCAGCTCGCGGTCGTACGTCGAATACTTTTGTTCGGATGACGTGAGTCACCGCTCTTGAACCAGTCTCGCTCCCGGTCACGATCACGTCGGGGTCACCACTTTCGGATGAAAAAAACTGACTCTTATTGTTAAAGAAATTCGAAAAACTATATTTTATGAAATCAACTATAACTTGTGCGCTTTTCTCTTCCAACCCGAATTAAAGGTAACGATTGATTTATGAGGTTACACATACATAAATATATATGTATATAGGAATGGCGTTGACCGCCACAGGTTGATACAGCTAATGGGAATGCTTTTTGGGTGTCACCCAGGATACTGACGATTTAACTGTACACTCTGCTATTAATTTATTTATTTGAGGCTTTAGAGCCTCAGCGAGCGACCACCCCGGGCCAACGTTCAGAACGGGTGGTTGGGCAATACTGGCGTAAAGATGAAACGTTAAGATGCAAGAATGGGAATTTTAAGGTTTTTAAAACGTTGATTCGCGGCTAATACTGAGAGCAAGCGCTCAAGCGCCGCTAAAATTAAGAAAAATACATCAATTCGAGGTGTCAGAAAGCAACTTTCGCGGTTAAAACAGAGAAAATGCGCTAATAATAGGCGGCTGAAATTGAAAAGTGGCACTAGTGTGCTAATTTTTTGAGTTTAGTAATAGACACGCGATATTCACGCCTAAAATAGTAAAGAAACAGCTTACTCGTAGCAAAAAAGGGGGGAAAAACAGCTATTTCACGATTAAAAAGTTGAGCAAGATGCTATAGTAAATTCAAGGCAATAATTGAGAAAACCTAATTCACGTCTAAAACAAAGATACAGTGGGATAAGAGTGGCGGCTAAAAACAAAACACGTTCATGTTTGGGCAAATCTCTAATTGGCGGTCAAAACCAAAAACCCCACTAATTTCCGGCTAAAATTGAAAAAAAAAGTGGTAATTCGCGGCTAAAATTGAAAAACGTGGTAATTCGCGGCTAAAATTAAGGAATAATACGCGGCAAATGTTGAGACGCAACTGCCAATTTTTATTTGAGAATATCGGCTGATTCGAGGCTGAGACTGCGAAAACTCGATAGTTTCCGGCTACATTCGAAGCCGGAAAGTGGAGAAAAAGTGTTAATTCCGTGCTAAAGTTGACAAAACGCGCTCATTCTCATAGTTAAAATTGAGAAAAATGCCAGTTGGTGGCTCAATTTGGTTGACAAAATTCGTTTATTAGCGTCTAAAATTAAGGAAGGATCAACTGCTACTAATGTGAAAAATTGATAATTCACAGGTACATTTGAAAAAATCCGCTAATTCCTGGTAAAAACAGAGAAAAACTGTCAATTCCTGGCTAAAATTGAGATAATACGCCCATTTGTAGCTGAACTTGTTATAACACGCTGATTCGGGGCTGAAATCATGATTTACTGAAAACTGTCGGCTGAATTTGTGAAATTCGCGGCCATAATTGAGAAAAATCTCTAATTCGCGGCTAAAACCGAGGTAAAGTGGTGGCCAAATACAAAAAAAACGCTCAAGTTTTAGCAACACGATAATTTGCGGCCAAAACTGAAAAACAAAAATCACTGAATCCCGGCTAATATCGAGAAAAAGTGTTATTAGCGGCCAATATTAAGGAATAATTTGCGGCTAATGTTTAGAAATACCGTTAATTCGCAGATTTATTTGAGAATATCCACTGATTTTTGACTGAGACTGAGACAAATCGATAAGTTCCGGCTAAAATTGTGATATAATGTATACCGGCTCATTCGATGTGGAGAAAAAGTGATAATTCGCTGCTAAAAATGACAAAACGCGCTCATTCCTCAGTGAAAGTTGAGAAAAATGCCAGCTCGTGCACCAATTGGACAAAACCCGTTCATTCGCGGCTAAAATTAAGGAATAATTCGCTGTTAAAACTGTGCTAATTCGCTCAAAAGTGCTAAATTCACTGGCAGGTATATTTGACAAAGGCCCTGAAACTGAGAAAAACTGTGAATTCCCGGCTAACATTGAGAAAATGTGCTCATTTGCAGCTAAACTTGTCACAATGCACTGATTCGGGTCTAAAATCGTGACAAAGTGAGAATAATCGGATGAAATTGCGAAATTCGAGGCAAGAATTGAAAAAAATCTCCATTTAACAATTGAACATTGAGCGAAATGGTAGTAATTCGCAGCCTTAATTGAGAAATCCCTCCAATTCACGCCTAAAACTGTGGTAAAGTGGGATAAAAGTGGTTGATAAAAACAAAACACACTCAATATTGAGAAAAAACGATAATTTGCGGCCAAAACTAAAAAAATGTAATTCCCGGCTAATTTTGAGAAAAAATTGGTAATTATCGGCTAAAATTAAGGAACAATCCGCGGCTAATTTTTAGAAAAAACGCCGATTCACAGATTTATTTCAGAACATCCGCTGATTCACGGTTGAGACTGAGGAAAATCTGTAATTTCCGGCTGAAATTCGCAGAGCCAAGAGTGCTCGGTGACCAATTTCGCAGAATTCGCCCACTAAAAATCAGAATTTCGCGCATTAGAGAACCACAGAATCCAAACTCGCGGAAAGGTGAATTTCGCTGGGTTGACTCGTTCTATGGTCAACATTTCACTGATTTGGCAATTACAGAACTAATTTTGTGGTATTTTGGCTATAAAACAAGTACAAAAATTCGCGGATTTCGCACTTACAGAACCAATGACCCCGTGGATTTGTTTCTGATTCGAAAACCCATACCACATTGCCAATTTTGATAATGACAAATTCCACCGATTTTCCTCTCTCATAAACAAAATTTCACTGATCTGAGGCTCGCGCGGACACCAATTTCACTGAATTGGCTCTCTCTCCCCCTCGAAAGTGGGATGGAGGGATGGCCTCATTCAAACGCCAATTCACTGCTAAAATGATAAAAAACAGTAATTCACGGCCGAAATTGAGAAAAAGCGCTAATTCTTGGCTAAAATTTGGTAAAGCCGCTGCTAATAAGCGGTTCCTGAGGACAAATTCGGCTAAAAATCGAGAAACAGCGCTGATTCATTACTAAAAGAGGGGGAAGGTACCGCTACTTTAAAGCTGAATTTAAAAAACACGCAAATTTGCTGCTAAAACATAATAAATCCTTACTAAGTGGCAGAAATTTAGACAAACCGATAATCCGCGGCTTAAAATGATAAAAACGTTTTCGCGACTACTAAAATTTAAACGACGTCAATTCACCGTTACTAGAGGAAATTTTGCATAAAAAACCCAGAAAAAAAAACAATTAAAGAATAAAGGGGCGATAGGTAGTTTACTGCTAACATTAACGGAAATTCGTGGTAAAAATCCGTGAAATTGCAAGTTTCAGGTATAAATATTCGCCAAATTGTGAAAAAATTCCAATTGACTGGTGAAATAAGGAAAAATGGCTATTTAGATGCTAAAACGTTAATTGGTGGCTGAATTGAGCCGAAAGTGCTAATTCGTGGTTGAAATCGAGAGAAATTGAGATAAACCGTGAATTATCAGCTAAGATGAGGAAATACGCAATTTGCAATTTCGCGGCCAACATTGGGAAAAATCGCTAATTCACGGCTAGAATTGATAAACCCTAGTCTTCTTATAGAAGCAACTTTTTTGCTAAAATAGATAAAAGGCGTTAATTCACGGCAAAATGTGAAAACATCGCTAAATTGCGGCTAAAATTGTGGCAATTGAGAAAAAGCGCTAATTCACGGTATACCGCGCTAGTTGTGTACAGCTAAATTTTTAATTCAGACCCTAAAAATGGTAAAAATGATTATAATGTAAAAAAACGGCTAAACTGACAGTTAGAGCCTTAAAAATGCTCAACGTAGCGATACTTGCCCTGAAAACGGCAAAACCAACCATGCGAACTCTAAAAATGGCTAAAGTGACTATTTAAGCCTTGAAAATGGCCAAAAATTATACATTTTGCGACTTAAAGAACAACCCAACCGGCAATTCAAGCCCTGAAGGCTTGACGGACTATTATTGTCTTGAAAATAACAAAACTGACTATTTTTTCGTCGTTCAAAATGGTAAAATTGACTATTAACGCCCTAAAAATGCCCTTACTGATAATCAAACGGGCTATTTATCATCATTTTAGCGTTTTTCATCATTTTAGCCGCTATTTACGTATTTTTCTACGTTTAATCAACGAATCAGAGCTCCCCCAATTTTCACCGCGAATCACGCAACGGTTTTTCTGAAATTCGGCCGTGGATTAGCGATTTTTTTTTTTTTTTTTTTTCAGTTTCTGGCACGAAGTTATACATTTTGAAGCCGCGAATTAACGTTTTATTCATTTTTAGTCCACGAAGTTTAGCGTTTTCCCTGCTTCAGAGCTTCTTATCAGTTTTATCGATGAATTAGCAATTTTCCCCGTTTCAGCCGCGAATTAGCGATTTTTTTGTCATTTTAGCCATTAATCGCCATTTTAGCCGTGAATTAGCGATTTATATGAATTGTGCAGCGAATCCCTGTTTTTCCATATTTCAGCAGCTAATTAGCGATTTTTCTCATTTCATCCAAGAATTAGCAACTTTTCTTACGTTGAGCTGCGAATTAGCGATTTTTTTCGCAGTTTGAGCCACAAACTTGCCTTTAGAAACTGACAATTTTCGTTTCCATACTTCTGGACTCCAAGTAGCGCCTTTTTCTTCTTTTTTTTTTTAATTTATTCTCCATTTTAATTTTAAGTACGTGATTTTAGACGCTAAAGAGCGATTTTTCCCAATTTTATCCGTGAATCAGCTCTTTTTCCCAATTTTCCGTGGGAATTTGGGTTTTTTTTAACTTTTAGCCATGAATTAGCGTTTTCTCAGATTGAGTCACGAATTTTCCTTCAGAATAAGCCGAAAATTCATGTCTTCGTGATTTTAGGCGTGAATTAGCCATTTTCCTCAAATATATTGGTGAATTATCGATTTTTCACTATTTTATCCGTGAACCGGGGTGTAATTTGGGGCAATTTTAAACGCAATTTATTGTTTTTTACAGTTTATCCGCGATTTTAGAGATTTTTCTCCATTGTAGCCGTGAAGTAACGTTTTACCTCGCGCATTTGCTATGTATTTTTTAAATTTTATCCGTGATTTAACACTAATTCTCATTTCTGTCCACGAATCAGTTATTTTTCACAATAATTTAAGCCGTGAATTAGCCATTTATTGATTTATCTCGATTTCAATCCCAAATTAGTGTTATTTTCAATTTTGGACTGGAAGTAGATGGGCATTTAGCGGGAAATTAGCGCCGCCCTCGAGGAGGCGCGAATTTTAGCGTATTCTATTTTTCACAAAAATCCAACGCTCAAAAATGATAATTTTCGACTGTAGGCCATGGGCGGGCCATTGTGAAAGGCTCAGCGGGCCGCTTCTTTCTTCGTCACATGCTCACAGTTATCGTTTTTGGGCGTTCATACCAGAGAGATACGATACCGTCAAGGCTAAAGCGAGACGTGAAAGCGTCTAGGACGGGTAGAAACAGACGGATCTGTGTCTACTTCTCTTCGTCCTGGACTCTTTCTCGTCGCTTTGGCGACATCTTAGCTCTCTGGTATAAACGCTGCCATAAATAGGGAGTGTTATGTATAAGTTGATTATATTTTGTAATTCAAGGAGTCAATTTTCCTTTTCAGTTTCAATTTATTATTACGCGAGCTCATAATGTGAAACTCATGGCTCCCTCGTGAATAATGCCGAGGGACTCGTATTCCCTTTTGCAAGCATTCCTGTAATACACGCACGGTATACACGTCCATTAGCTCAACTTAATTAAAATTAAATCCCTTCATATAGTTCTACGTTCCTAAAGCGAAATCCATTGGGGCATTTGCTCCTTTCCATCCCCCCCACCGCCACTCATGCCGAACAAAGTATTTGTTACTTTCTTTTGCAATTAGAGAAACTGGGAGAACAGGTGAAAAGCGAGGGTACATTAATGGAAGCGCGAGGAAAGAGAAAAACCTCTACTTTCTCCACTCCCGTCTTCATCTGTGCCTCTTAAACAAAGACCTCTTCAAACCCTGTTTTCCTCCTCCTGTTCACCCCTCTCGCACCAAACACCATAAGTTCCATCATTCCACAACCACACCAAAATACGCGCTCTTAATCACCGTTTTTGAACTCTTGCGTATAACCCCCCGCCCGCCCGCCCACCCTCCCACCAACCACCTTACCAGCACTGTCTCACTCACTTCGCTATACTTTCCACGTGAGCCTCTTAATGAGAAATTAAACCATTTGGAATTTAAAGGGTGCCATTAGTGTGGGAGATTGCACGAACTTGAACTAATAAGTTCGACGTTCGAGCGATTCGACGAGAAATGGAGTGAGTGAGAGGGGTGTTCGAATTGTTTCACAAGAGGGTGACGGCAAAAGCCACGCCGCAAGTTTCAATATAGTTTTGCGGTGTTTAAAGAGGAACTGATGTAGAGGGATGACAAAGAAGAGTGGTGGTGCTCGAATCTGAGCTCAGGCTGTACATTGAAAAAAAAAAAAAAGCCTGGAAATGAAATTTTAGCTTTAAACCGTCATACCGCCGACCTGGAGGCACACTCACCTCGCGGTGGCGGCTACATGGCAAAAAGTAGTCGGGGGTCATGGAGTGGGGTCTGTTGTACAACAAAGAAAAGTTATGTATAGTGAGAAGGGGCGGAGTTACCATGTGAATGAGAGTAACCTTTTGAAAACGCTAAATTAGCCTCGAGCGTTACGAACAAATAAATAGGGAACTAATTTGATGCGTGTCTACAAAAGGAAAGGCGTGGGCGCATGACAGTGTGAAACAAGATGTGTACTGCCCACCTTTTTATCTCCTATACAACGATGTGACGTAAAATTTTTACGTAGGAGTACCCACACACACAAAAAAAAGTCGATGCTTTCCATCAAATTGACCTCTCCTCCACCAAACAGTTGTAAACATTCAAACTCGGAAATCCCGTCCCGTCGGATTTTCATCTCTGAAGCGGAGCTGCCTCTCATTTTCACGTTATCGAACTAATTTACACTCACGCCTTCTTTTTTTTTTGTTAATGCACCCCAACCTTCACTTCTACAAGCAAACGACCATTGGGTATCTCCAGGGAAGTATAAAATACTTTTTTCTGCCTGTAGGGGAATGCGTAATTTATCCGACCTGATAAATTATTAATGGCTTTTCCAAAATGGCCAAAAAATGAAGAAATATTACCTCATTAAAATGTATTGTTTTCAGTGGAGAAATAGCATAAAAGCAAATAGGGGAAAAAATACTAAAGGGAAATCCTCTTAGCCTCCTACTTCACTCACTCACCTTTTAAATTGCAGAACAACTAGTTTAAGCTGTTCTAGTATAACTGTCTGACCCTTTTCATAGAACGAAGACCACTACTGGTCGTTCTGATATTATTCAGTTTTTGTAAGAGGATCAAATTCTGAAGAGTTAGGAGCAAGTTATTCCTGGGAAAGGGAAGGGAAGCTATAAGCCAAAAAAAAAAAAAAATTTTGCTTCCTTTTATAACAAAAAAAATAAAATTGAAAACCGTTGCAATTGAACGTTGATTGCTCACATTCATATCTGCTCTTCTTTCCTAGAACAAAAACAACGCGAGTTCTTCGTGATTTCAAATAATGGGAAAGGGCCAGTAAATTGAATTTGAAGTCCCTCTTTCATTTTTACGACCCCGCACTACCAATCGGCAGCAGCCTCGAGAAAATGGGAAAGTTGCAGAAAATTTCACAGTTGTGCTCCGCATTTATCCAATTTGACGAATTTAAGAGGGACCTCAGGGACTCATTCACCCCCCACCCCCACCGCCGCCACCACCACCACTCTAGATTAACCATTATCAAGGTCGTCTTTTTGTCCGGTTTTTTTTTTTTTTTTTTTTTTTTTTTTCTCAGCTTCTGCCGAGCATTCTTTCTCATCAATGGAAAGAATCAAGACTAATTTGAGAGAGGGCTGCCCATCGCGATCAATCTGAAGCTCCTCCCTCGCCAACACCAATACTGAAGAAAAATCAACCCCGCCCCCCTCCCAAATCATCATTTATATCCACGAAGTTAGAGGTTCAAAGATCAAAAACCGCGAAATTGATTTTTTCTATGTGTCGCATTTTCTGACGATGTGAGCATGTGGCTCGCTTCAAACGCTCAAACGCTTTCATTCGCTCTCGAGCCCTTGTAGCGTGAAGTTGTGTTTATGATCTTTGTACTGAGCTAATATTTTTATTTATTGGTGTTTCATTTTTTTTATCTATATATAAATTATTTATTAACAATAAAAAGGGTAACAAAGGGGTCCAAACATAACCGGCAGAGAGCCATCAAGCAAACCCAAGCCAACCCGTGCCGCAAAGAAACTCCTAAGCTCATTGTCCTCTAGATCTGAAGGGCCGCCCCGTCTGCAACGCCTAGGAGATCATCAGCATTGCACCATCTCTTCCTCGACGAATGGATGCAGAGGCTTGAGGCACGAAGGATTCCAAAGGTCAGCCTAGTGCGAACCCAAGCTCTCACTACGTGCTGAGGCTTTGCCCATTTGTCCGCAAGTCGCTCAGCTAGAACTTTGACAAACGCCGCCATTTGAGGGGCAAAGTGGCCGTCAACTGACGTAACAAGGGGAGTGAATGACGCGTGCCTTTCTTCGCAAGCTGCCACATACTTCCGCTTCTTCTCCTCCTCGGCTGTTTTGAATACAGTGGACACGTTGCGTGAGATGTAAGAGGGCGCATCAGTGTCTGTGACACGGATATCAAACAATGCCTCCCTCTGTATTTCCCACACTCCTCGACACGCCAGGTCCCCTCGAAGGCCAGGATGTGTGTCGGAAGGTTCCAAAATAATAGGTTCTTTTAAAAGCAGTTCCCCCAGGCAGTCTCCATAAGTTGGCCCAACACATCTCGCACTTCATTGTGCCGTCGGGTCATGAGCCCACCAGTTTTACAGCTCATTGCGTGTTCGATGGAGAATGTACCTCCACAACCATCACAATTGGAAGGGGTACCTGTCGGAGGGCGCATGTATCGTAACGCAGGGCATCTCTGAATTGCGTTGGTGACAAGTCAAAATGTTGCCTTTTTATCGGTAAAACCGAGAGCCACCCCGTCGACTTGCTTCCAGAGAGCTTCTGGATAGAGCGTTCCACCGCCCTCCTGCGATTTTCAGGAAAGTCAATGAGTATTGCTTGAAGAAGCATCTCCTCCTCTCCTTCTCTTCTCTGAACTGCGGCTTTCTTCTCTGCACCCAATGTTGCAAGATGGTGCCCGATGACGAAATTGGAGTCACCCAACCGGATTGCATCTGCCAACACTGAAGTTCCCGTTCGTGATGTCTGAAAGAATGGCTGGGCTGTAGATACCGGATCTGTCAAGGCTAATCCTCCCTTCTTGACAGGTAGCGAAAACAAATCATATTCTTCTGGTGTCGCTTCCCCCTTGAACACTGCTGGTATGAAAGAAGACCTAATGGCTCTTTTCAGGTTCACATAGGTGTTATCGTTGCCTTGGACCACTCGTTGAACAAATTGCCACCGGAATTGCACGGACTTCACAAATGCGGCGTAAGCAGTAGCCTGTGGTTGTGATTTACCTGCTTGGGACAACTTTTCCACCAACTTGATCCAGCTTTCAACTTTGGAATCTAGAAAGCTCTGTTTCATCCCTTCTTCTCCAACATAGCCCCCAAGAAATCGCTGACCAGTCACAACCTTTACACCAGAGCCTGAAAAAACAGATTTCGCATTCTCCACACAGTCAGGATGTACAACAAGGTATGACTTCTGACCTTGAGGGAAGTACCCATAATCTGGTCCCAGCTGTGGAAGCTTATCCCACCAAGTCTTCAGATCAGCAATTTGACCTTGGGCTGAACTGTCGTCCGCGTACCAACATTGGATCACTCTTGAGTCTTCTAACTGGTTGATCAATGGTAAAGTGGATGAGCCATAGAGCAGCATGGCAAGAGGGTCCCCTTGAGTCACCCCTTCCTTACTGTGTAGCTTTTATTCACTTCCCCGGAATACCAGTTCAGCATGTCCACGATTTGTGTTGTATAGGAACTGGGCACATCTTGGCCAGAGAACTCTTGCATGCCATAAAGCCGCAGCTCTATTCATCAAGTTGAAAGCGTTCTTTGCATCCACTAGAAGGAGGCCCCAATTGGAATCAGGATAGGAGTTTTCCAAGAACAAAGAGTCCATAGTGTGCACCGCCCCTTCTATACCAGCTGCTAGACCTCCACAGAGTTGTTTTTCCTTGCTAGAGCCATGACTTTCCCGAGAATCCTCCGCAAGCATTCTCCGACTCCTATGGGCCTTACCCTGCTTGTTCTGCTGTTGATCCACCTGGGCCTCATCTTCCATGGAGTTTCCTAGCTACCAATTTCACGTGTTCCTCCGTGATTTGTATTCCAAGCAACGGAGGGATATCTACACCATCTGAAGCCACTAGTAGTGATGGGTCAGGCATGACTGGGTCCGGATGTTTTTCTCTGAGTTCATCTAGAACCGTTCTCCCCTGGTCATCAATTAGTGATTCAGGGGAAAGGATGGTCGATGTTCCACCTTCCTCTAGCCAGCGAACTGCTTCTCTTACCTTCCCTCGGAGCATTAGGCGGTGGAATATTTTAATTACGTGTTCATCACTCATCAGTCTTTCCTTCTTTGGTTGCTTGTGGCCGACTAATTTCTTATCTTGCAATAGAGCTTCTTGTATTAAGGCGTCATAGTGCCCCTGGTCCCACAGTCTGAGCCTTCGATCTAATAGTGTGCGAATATCCTTAGCATGTTTCACCATCCTATCCCGTTGGAGGATGACCGATATGTAGACAAACATCCGCTCGGAGGGGTATGTGCCGTCCACTAGTGCATCTAGCTCACTTGTTAGATAGTCAATAACTCGGCATGTCACTGTACCATTCGGTAAGTCGTATTGTTTTCATGTTAACTTTGTTATATTCCTCCATCTTTTGTACCAGACTCCAGTTCCATTTCCTGGTCGATTTATGTAAGGAGCCCCATATAGTTCTTCGAGCGTTATTAATGATGTTGAATTGTCCTCTGATGTAACGGCATCTCGTGGGTCGGCGCCTAATGTATCGGTTCCTTGATGGTCGGCGGCTGGTATGTTTGCGTCTCGTGGTCCATTTGCATGATTCATCATATTCGCACAAGCAGGAGCCCTGGAAAGATGCCCATTTAGGCTAATGAAGGACCTTCCGCAACAATTGCAGGTTGACCTAGGCCGAGGCGTGGCTGCAAAAATATCCGTGCTTGATGCGCGTGATGTATCTTGGGAACCAAACATGTATGTCCAACGAAAGCAGGCAGACATTTTTTTTTTTTTTTTCAAATTTTTCAGGCTGAAACTGCTGAACAAAAACACCGCGATCCTTCCTACATGTCGGCTATCCGAAATGATTATCTCTCATTATGGTCCGCAATATCCCGAAGGTATCTGCCAAAATTCACTTTCCTACACTGCGTTTTTCCCTCCTTTTTTTGACAATAATTTGAGGAGCAAGTTTTCACGATACACTTCTAAATGCTTCACTTTTAAAAAATTTATATATTTATTTATTAAATAAATAAATAAATAAATTTTTATTTATTTTTTTTTTCGTGGTTGTCGTTTGTTTTTCTGGAAATGCAAAAGTGTTCAAGGTGCCGTGACGAGGTCCTTGTTGGTGACCTGTTGGTGTGTGTTAAGTGTAATAGTGCATTGCATTTCAAGTGTGTACCGATGACAGAGTCCAATTTCCAAAAAATGAACTCCGAGTACCGGAAAAATTGGACGTGTCAGGAGAGTAAATTTGCACCAGCAGATAAACCTTCGTCCTTTGGCTATGAGGAGTTTTTAGCCTTAAATGAAATGGTGAAAAGTATTTAAAGTCGCGTTGGACAATGCGGTGGACTTGAAAGTACAGTTTGAAAAAGTGGACGGTCTCGTATTGTCTGTGCAGAACATGAGTGAGCAATTCGATTAATTTAAGCGTAAGCTTGAGGAAGTCGAGGCTCGTAACATTGAGTTACAAAAGAAAAATAAATGGCTAAATTCTCGCATTCATGATCTGTCAATAAGCGTTGATGACCTAGAGCAAAGTGGTCGGGCTAAAAACGTGGAAATAGTTGGCGTTCCGGAAACAAAAAAATGAAAACTGTTCGGAAATTGTACGTGCGAAACATTTAAACCTTCAGTTGGAAGTTACGGAGGCTTTTCGCTTGGGCTCGTCATAATTCTCGCAAAAATGAGAAGTGAGGAAGACAGCCAGGACTTAGTCGCCGCTGCAAGAAAAGAAAAGGGACTGGATGCGGCTAAATTGCACAGTAGTTGGGAAGGCGGTCGGAGAATGTTTTTAGACAAAAACCTCACTAAATATAAGAGGGACCTACTGTTTAAGGTAAGATCGTTTGCAAAAGATAAAGGCTGGGTACGGAACTCTCGCATTTTTTAAAAGAAAAGTAAGTCTAGCGTTAGATGTTTAATAAGAAGTGAAAAAGACATTAGTGTAAGAATAACGAGAGCTGTTCGAATGAACAGGAAAAGCAAATCTATATTTTTATAATAATAAATCAAAAGTAAGTCACATATGATCATCATCACCGTGTTCCTCCTCGACGTTGACTGGAATGCGAGACAGAGTGTCTGGTAAAGTGAAATTTTTACTTAGTAAATTAATTAAACTGATATTATCCGGACGACGATGGAAGGGCATAGCCCAACACGATTCGAGTTTCGAGAAAAAATGGCTCTCCGGCGGGATTTGAACCCGCAACCTCTGGATTACCGTTGCGGGTTCAAATCCCGCCGGAGAGCCATTTTTTCTCGAAACTCGAATCGTGTTGGGCTATGCCCTTCCATCGTCGTCCGGATAATATCAGTTTAATTAATTTACTAATTAAAATGCCGGCGACAGATTTATTCATTATATCAATCTGAAATTTTTACCTTTAACTAATTTCGAAGTCAAAGCAAAGAAGTCTCATTCTGAAACGTTGAAGACGTGCGGATAAATCAGCGATAGGTTTTTTAGCCAATATTTCAACAAAGGCTTGTGATCGGTAAGTCTCGAAACGCTCGCAAGCCCAAGTAAGAGCTAACGCTTCTTTCTCGATCTGCGCGTATCTTCTCTCAACGTCACTCGGACATCTTGAGGCGTACTGAACTGGAAACCATCAATTTTCTGTTCTAGAGTTGCGCCAAGACCAAAGGTGGACGCATCAGCACAAACTCTGGTCTTCCTCTGACTGTCGTAAAAGATTAAACTACGAGACGACGAAATCAAGTCCTTTATTTCATTGAAACATTGTTCATGAACAGGCGACCAAAACCAGTCGCATTTTACGCTAAGTAATTCACGCAACTTTCTAGACGACTCTGACAAGCGTGGAACGAATTTGGCTAAATAGTTGACCATACCGAGAAAGCATCGCAAAGTTTTGTGATTAGTTAGAGCCGGCATCTCTCGAATAGCCTTCACTTTATCCGGTTCAGGAAATATGTTCCAATTATTCAAAATATGACCAAGAAAAGATACTTTCGTGATATTGAACTCACACTTCTCTCTATTCAGAGTCAACCCCCAATCTCTAAATCTTCTCAAAACCGAATCCAAGCGCTCATCATGCTCCTCTTGATTTCTACCATAAACCAAAAAATCGTCCATCTGATTTACAACACCGTTAAGGCCTTCGATTATAATCTGACATTCTTTTTTGATAATGCTCCGGACTACTAGACAACCCGAACG
Organism: Corythucha ciliata; assembly: GCA_038030265.1. Taxonomy (NCBI): domain Eukaryota; kingdom Metazoa; phylum Arthropoda; class Insecta; order Hemiptera; family Tingidae; genus Corythucha; species Corythucha ciliata. The sequence goes on from CM075938.1 coordinate 9,042,616, forward strand.
GAAGACGTCTGTAAATATATCTACCGAAGGGAGTAATGAAAGTGGTAAGAAGGTGTGGCTTTAGTTTGCTGAGTAGGCCGGGATGAAATACCTTATCAAAGGCTTTCTCCGAATCAAGAAAAACCCCTAGACACACTTTCTTAGTTTCGTAAGTTTCGAGGATCTGTTCGACGACTAGGTGCAATTGCATTGGGCAAGAGTGTTTTGTTCGGAAGCCAAACTGGGTATCTGGGATTAGAGAATAGATCCACTTTTTCTTGCGTCGTAGTGTGCCATCGACCATTGTATTGAAGTGGGGGTATGTTAGATTTAGTTTTAGTGAGGCACTTTGTTTTCATCCACAATGAATTATCCCTTGCATTGAGTGCTACTATTCTGTTATAGGTCTCCCGGTCTCTCTCCTCTTTTAGGGCATTCTTAAGTTGCCTGGTTGCACAATTATAGTGAGTCTTGGCTTGTTGGTCAAGTATCGATTCGGCTTTTTTAATGAGGAGTAGGTTTTGTATTAACGGTGAGCATTGGTAGGACTGACTTGTTGAAACGCGCTCAGGTAGCTGATTCGAGGCCCGTGCTGCTGCAATTTCTATTGTGCTTGTGAAGGAGGCAACCCCTGCTCCCCTGCTACCCTCCTCCATCGACTCCCTTTGTTCCCATTTTTCCTCCATCAGAGTCCATCCATTCAGTGGCGGCGGAAGTGGGGGTTCAGGGTCAGCGAATGCTCCCCCAATCCGATGTTTGAGGAATCGAGAAAAAAATGGCTTCGTGTTGAATTTGCCTCCTAAAAATTAAAGCTCACACCGCACCTTCCACATCAGCCAGAGATGCAGGCAGAGCTGCGGGTTCACTTAGTGCCGAATCCGCGACATTACTTCTATGAAGGCTACAAACGTGTGAAATTGCTATCTTGAACGCCATGAAATATTACTTTTTAAAGAGTCAACCTCGCAAATTTGGATTCTGAGGGAATCAATCCTTCAAAATTGATTTTTAAAAGGGACAAATCTGGAGGGGGTGAAAACTGTCAATTCTAGCCATCTAACCAAGACAAAACCAGTCAAGACCATAAAAAAGAGGAATGTGACTCTGGAATCAACTGTTTCGTCCTCCTGGTTGGTCTTTTTGGATGATTAAAACCCGAGAAATTTGATTCTTTGGGATCCAAATCCACGAAATTTGGACGTTATGAAAGGCTAACCCCTTCGAAAATTATATTTTAATGTGCTCAATGGCCATTTTGTCTCAGCTTTTGTCTGTTTTATCCGCGAATTGGCGCTTTTCTCAATTTTCAGCAGGGAATTACCATTTTTCTTAATTTGAACGTAAAATTATCATTTTTATGCCTGCTTTATCAATTGTCGATTAAGAAATTTAAAGAAATGATTTAGACAAATCATCTGCGAACCATGAGGAAATACGTGATCATGAAATCATAAAACAATGAAGTTTTTAGTAAGCTCTTTAATCAACGATGGATAAAGCGGGCCTTATTCCACGAATTAGCGATTTTTATCAATTTTAGCCGCGGGCTTGGTCCAAAAACACCAAATTAGCGGTTTTTTTTGTTACATTTTAGCCGTAAAATTGGCACTATACACCGAAAATCAGCGATTGCTTCTAAATTATGGTCTAAAAGTTGCATCGAGAAACCAGGAATGAGCTCTTTTTTGCAGTTTTAGCCACGAATATTAGCACTTTTTCCGATTTTTTTGCCGCCTACTCCCCTCAAAATCAGCACATTACAGCGCCTTCTCAATTTTATCTGCTTAAGAACCTCAAGAAATTTGGGAATCAGCGTATTTTCTCTCTCTTAGCCGCAAATTTGCTTCCAGAAGGCACATATTTGCTCAATTTTAGCCGTCCGAATTGCGATTGCGCTTTCGTGGGCTCGATTTAATATTAGGCACACTGTTCACTGATCACCAGTAACGTTCTATTCTCCAAGTCGGATGGGCTGAAAATCGTCGAAAGGAGCCAAGTCACCGTCCAATCATATACCAAAACTCCTTTTCATGGAATGGACCTAAATCTATGAACATGAACCTAAAAATCATAATTTTTCCATATTTAACTTTTCTGGGGGCTCTCTCTCATAGGTGGCCCTGGGCTGTCCGCCCCCCTCGCCTCTACCTCGGTACGCTACTGTTCACGGCACACCCTTGCTCTTTCACACTAAGTTTCTGCTCTGAATTGTGTGAATACGCCATTTTAAGGCCAATGCAGCCGACTTAGTACACAACACGTCATTTATCTGCTAAAACTGTGTCTTTAGGACTGAAATTACCCAAGAAAATTAACCCAGAAACAAAAGAATTTCATGAAGAGGCGGTAAATTTGGTGATGGATTTGGAATTTTTGCCTCGAGAATTGTATTTTTGCACAAGTAGGCATAATTGATTCGCAAAATGGTATTTTGTAGGGGGGGGGGGGTAAATCTAGAACTGCTCCCCCAACAGGCGCGTAGCCAGTATTTCTTAGGGGGGGGGGGGGTCAAATGTAGGTCCGTTTCGGATGGGGGGGGTATTTCAACTCTATGCCTACTCTTTCAGTTTTTAACTACTTATTATTATTATTATCATTACTATTATCATTATTGTGCGATATTATTCCAATGCGTGAGCGGAGAAATCGAAAATAAAAAGTATCCTTCAGCATGGGAAACAAATTTGAAAATTTGGGAGGGGGGGTCCATACCCGGTGGACCCCCCCCCCCTGGCTACACGCCTGTCCCCCAATGCCGGCTCACTTCCGTCGCCACTGACTGGATTGCCTGCCACTATTGATTCCACCCCGGAAGTTCCATTTGAGGATGACCGTTTCTTCTTCAGTGACGTCTCGGAGTCTGTTATCGCGGTGGCCTTGGCTAGCTCGAAGTCGGATTCATTGGACATTGATGATCTTGATCGCTTAGGGACATTAAAAGCTGTTTCTCCTCCGCGTCTGGCTCACTAGTGGAGATATTCAACCTCTCCCTTCAATCGGCTACTTTTCTGAGGTTAGGGAGTCGGCCTTGGTTTCCCTCCTCGCAAAGGTGCCGAGACCTGCTGGTCACTTGGATTTTCGGCCGATATCTATTTTAAGTTGCGTTTCCAAGCTGCTTGAAAGACTTTTTTTTTTCAGGCAAGCGACTGAGTTTTTGGAGGAGAAGGGATCTTTCGACCCTCTCCAATCGGGCTTCAGACGAGACTTTAGTACCCAGTCTGCTGTCTTGAAGGTAACCCATGATGTTTCGCGGGCGATGGATGTTTGGGAGGTGACAGCGGTGATCCTGTTAGATTTTTGCAAAGCCTTTGATGGGGTTGACCTTTCCACTTTGCTTCAGAAGATGGCGGATTTGGGCTTTTTCAGGAGTGTGATCGCCTGGTTCCAGTCATATCTATCTGAAAGAAGCCAGATGGTTGTTTGTCCGCACACGCGCTCTCGTTCTAGGTACTCTCGAGTTACCTGCGGCGTGCCTCAGGGGTCTGTTCTTGCCCCTCTTTTGTTTTGTATATACCTCCACGACCTGGCCCGGTGCCATTTTCAGCTATCATCTGTTTGCTGATGATGTGAAATTATTGTATTTCTCATTCTCTCCCGTCGACTTCAACCAGTATGTTGACCATATTGAGGACTTCCGATCCATTGTGGACTGGACATAAAGCAACAGCCTGACGCTAAATATCGACAAGTGCAAATCAATGCTTATGGGGTCTAGGGCCAATGTCTGTTCTTTTCTTCCGTTTCTCCCACAACTTAGGCTGGGTTCCTGTGCCCTGCCTTGGCAGGATCGAATCACCTACTTAGGAGTCACCCTGGACCCACATCTTACTTGGTTGGACCATTCAAGAATGGTGCGTGGCAATGTTTTTGGCACTCTTGCAAGGCTTTCGGCTGTGAAGGACTGCCCACCCCTTGATCATGGGCTGGCTACACCGCTGTTTGTCTCCATTTTAACCATGAATAAGCGATTTACTTCCATTTTAGCCGCCAATTTGCGATTTTTAACCAATTTTAGCCGCGATTTAGCGATATTTCTAAATTTTTGCCGTAAATTAGCGTTTTTTCCCCCCTAGTTGTCCACGAAGTTGCCTTTAGAAACCGCGACTAACCAATTTCTCAATTTTCTATGAATTAGCAAATTTTCTCAAATTAACCCTCAATAAGTAATTTTTCTACATTTCAGTCACGAATTAGAGTTTTCCCCTACTTCCACCGCGAATCACCTTACGCTTTTTCTGAATTCAGCAGCAGTTTAGCGTGGTTTTTCACTTTTTTGCACGAAAGTTATCATCAGAAGCCGTGAATTGACGTTTTCTCCATTTAATCAGTGAATTAGCGTTTTTCCTTCTTAGCTTCCTTAAATTAGCTATTTATCTTCTTTTTAGCCGCGAATTAGCGAGTTTTCACTATTTTAGCCGTTAATTAGCGATTTATCTTCTTTTTAGCTGCGAATCAGCGATTTTTCTGAATTTATGCAGTAATTTGTGTTTTTTCGTCACTAGTGAGCGATTTTTTCATCATTTAATTAGCACCTAGCTGCGAATTTTCTTAGTTAGTTCTTAGTTTATAGCTGCGAACTGTCGACGTTTTTCTCTTGTAGCTGCGAGTAAGCACTTTTTCTCCGCATCAGAACCCGACCTAATTCTAGCCTCCAATATTGGCGCTTTCTCTACACATTATCCGCTGAAAAATTAGCCGCGAAGTCTGAGTTTTAGCCATAGAATTGCCTCTAGGGGAACCAATAAATTGGCATTTTCTCAGTTTTAGCCGTGAATTAGCGATTTTCCCCAATTTTTGCCGCGATCTCCAAGCGTCTTTACTCGATTTTATCCTCCGAATTACCGCGTTTCCTCAATTTTAGCGTTAAACTAGCGGATTTTCTCAAATTGATCCGCTAATTCATCGTCAAAATCAGTTTCAGCAGCGAATGAGCAGCAGCTTCTTCTTGTCCAGGCTCGATTTTAGCCGCGAATTATTTTATTAATTTTAGCGGTGGATTATTTTTGAATTTTAGCCGCGAATTAGCGCATTATCTTACATTGATCCGTGAATTGGCGTCTTTCTCCATTTTTGTTGCGAATGAGCGTTTTACTTCAATTTTAGCCAGGGCTAAGCAGATTTTCTCCAGTTTAGCCGTGAATTAGTTGATTTTTCTCTATCTTAACCGTAAATCAGCGATTTTTCAACTTCTACCAGTGTGAATGAGCGCTTATTCTCAATTTCAGTTCCGTTGTTGGCTCTAGAAACCCTGTGAATTCGCGTTTTTATAAAAATGATAGTTTAGCCTGCTGAGCTGCAGGTTTCTCCCAATTTCATAGCAGCAAATCAGCGATTTGTCATTTTTCCCCGTTTTAGCTACGAATGAGCGTTTCTTGTCAACTTCCGCATGCCATTTAACGCAAGTTCTGAATTTTAGCAGCTTTTTCTCAATTTTATCCGGGAATCACTACCCGTGGGTTTTCTCAGTTTTAGCCGCGCATTAGCCGGTTTTATCCTGGGTATCAGTTAATTGGCATTTTTTCCCTCTATTTTAGCAGTGCATTAGCGTATTTTTTCCAATTTAGCTGTGAAATAGCGTTATTTCTCAATTTTTGCCGCTAATTAACACGTTTCCTCAATTTTAGCCTTGAATAAGCAGATTTTGTTAAATTGCTGCGTGAATTTAATTTTTTTTCTCTCATTTTTACTGCGAATGAACGCTTTTTTCTCAATTCTCAAGCCTCGATCTAGTTCTTAATTCTAGCCACGAATAATTTCCTAATTTTACCCCCGAATTACCGCATACACCCAATTAAAGCCACAAATTACAGCGTTTCCTCAATTTTAGCCGTGATTTAGCGGATTTTCTCAAATTCGCCCCGTGAATTAGCGTTTTCCTCAAATTTATAGCCGCGAATGAACGTTTCTAGTCAACTCTAGCCGTTGTTGATGTGGATTTTATCTCAATTTTAGCTAGGAATCACCGCTTGGTTTCTCTCAGTTTTAATCATGAATCTTTTATTCTGAGTTTCTGCTGCTACAAACGTTTCCGCTAAGGAACCGTAAAATGTGTTTTCGCAATTTTAGTCGCGAATTATTTATTAATTTTAGCCGCAAATTAATTTTGGCCGTGAATAAGCGGACCCGCTATTTATCGTTTTTCTCCGTTTCAGCAGTGAATAGGCGTGTTCTTGTCCACTTTAGACGTGAATTCTCTAAATTTTATCAGTGACTGAGCTTTTTATCTTCATTTTAGACGGTAGATAGCGGGTTGTCTCAACTCTATCCACAAATTAGCGGATTTTCCCGAATTAATCCGAGAATAAGCGTTTTTTGTTTCTCATTTCAATTCAACTGCAAATTATTTCTGAATTTCACCTGCGAATCGCCGCTTTTATAAACTTTCAGCTTCGAATTATTGTTTTTTTGTTTTACAAAATCCATGAATAAGCGTTTTTCTCCATTTCAGCTTCACATTAGCGTTTTTTTTCTCAAATTTTGCCGCGAATCACGGATTATTTCACCAATTTTAGCAGCGTTCCTCAATTCGAGCCGCAGCGCATTATCTCACATATAGACATGTGAATTACCGTTTTGCTCCATTTCTACTGCTAATAAGCGCTTTTTGCAAACGTTAGCCACGAATTTTAGATTTGTCTCTATTTTAGCTGCGAATGAGCGTTTGACACCAATACTAGGCTGGAATTAGCGTTTTTTCTAAATTTTAGCATCACATTACCGCTTTTTCCCTACTTTTGCCACGAATTAGCACTATTTCTCAATAATTTTAGCCGCGAATTAGCGCATTTTCTTAAATTGATCCGCGAATTGGCGTCTTACCTTCGTTGTAGTTGCGATTGAGCGATTTACTTCAATTTTAGGTTGGACTTAGCAGATTTTGTCAGTTTTAGCCTCGAATCAGGCGATTTTCTCAAATTTAGCCGCGAATCAGGCGATTTTCTCAATTTTAGCCGTGAATTACCGATGTTTTCACTCTATCCATGTGAAAGATTGCTTTTTCACAATTTTTTCTCAATTTCATCCCGTTGTTGCCCCAAGAAACCACGAATTGGCATTTTAAAAAATGATAGTTGAGCCTGCTAACGGTGCTGAGCGGTGGGCTGCAGCCTTTTCTCAACTTTATAGCGGTAAATTAGCACTTTTTCTCAATCATCGCCTCATATTAGTGTTTTCCTCCATTTCTAGCCTCAAATTAATGATTTTTTTATTATGAATATTCGTTTTTTCGCCATTTCAGGCGCGAGTGTTAGCGATTTTTCCCAACGACTTGTCGCGTACTTGCCTCAAGTTAGCACATATTAGAACGCCTTCTCAATTTTATCCGCCGAAACTCGAGTTTAGCGTAGTTTCTCTATTTTGTCCGCAAAGTTGCCCTCAGATACTTCGAAATCGTGTATATTTTATCGTTTTAGTGGCAAATGAGCGTTTGTTCTCAATATCAGCCGTTAAAATCAACCTAAAAATCCCTATTTTGGAGTTTCGGGTACCCATTTGAATGGTATAGCCCAGTTTCGGACCGTCCCCCTCGCCACCCTTACGTTGGTGCACTACTGGTTGCTTTGTATAGACAAGGGATGATCGAAGGGAGGGGCGAGGAATCATTTGAGTCCCTCCTTCAACAGTTCACAAATTATAGAAGGGGGGCATCTTCTTATGGGGAGAAGGGTAGGAACCCCTCCCCTCAAACCCACCCCGTAAATCTGCCACTGGCTCTGAAATTTAAAGTTTTGCTGAAATAAGGACGTGAATCTTGCAATATCACAAATATTCAAACAGGAAAATCCCAAATTTCTTGGATATTCGCTTTTAAAACGTTGCTTTGAAGACTCTGAGCACGACCATTCACGTACCTTTAGGTCACGTACCGTCCAAAGTCAAAACAATCTTCCGTGTCACCACTGACGGCATTTAGCCAGAGAGAAAGCCGGATTTTTTTTTTTTTTTTTTGCGTACTTTTTGTCGTCAGCGTCATAGTTGAACAATGAAACAGTTATCATCCGATAACTCTCCTTCACTATATGCCGAATTTACATCCTTTACAGCATCATTAATATACCGGAGTCGTCAATACCCCCCCCCGCACACACCATCCATCACGCCATCTATTCCCGGCCCGCTAGTTTCATCCCTCTGGAAAGCCTTTCCATTTATATCATAACAGAGAAAAAAAAAAGCTCTTCCGGAAAATTCCCCAGGGATGTATTTTTGTGATGAATAGCATCTCCGGTTGAGACACATTGCTCTTCTTCACTCTCTTATATCTCTTCTCTCTATTCTCATTCTGTTCCGCTTTCTTGCAGAATTAATCTGAAAAACGTCATTGAGTGCAGCAGCGTGTAATGACTTTTTTCCTCCTATTTCCCTGAAGCTCGGATAATTTGATCGGATTATGAATTCGTTCCATGTTGTTTTAAGGCGTGAGAAAAGACGATAATATTATCTGTCCACGATTTATATCATGTTGAAGGAAGTACAAATACCCCTCCCCCTCCCACCGACACTCTCAAAGACTCCGGAAAGAGTGATTCACTTCGATCCATTTATTTGAGGAAATCCCTTCTAGGGAAGTGTCCCGGAAAAGGGCTATAAAAAGTCTTTCGGTCATCCCGCTTATGCCCTCGTCGTAATCCACGGCGTACTTGTCTCTCAAGCAAGAGTGTGACATGGATGGACGTTTTGTGTGTTCTGTTTGTTACAAAGCCTCCCTCACTTTGACTATGCCTTGGTAGAGCAAACAAATCCTTCCCGCGACATGCGTCGTGCGAGATTTGCAGATTTAATACGTGACACGGTGAAATGACGCGACCTTTCTCGAGTATACTCGTGACATCCTTGAGAAACAAAGGAGGAGTTTGTAAACGGAATGAAATGACCATGGTGAAGGAGAGGGTTTGTTTTAGGAAATATGACACCAATCGACCGTGTTTAGACAAGGGTGAATGGGAAAAGGGTAGGTGAATTTTTGGTCCCGCTTAGTGTAAACAATGCGTAAACTTCCTTCTATCTGTAGCATGGTCGTGCACCCGACATATTTTCACAAGGTGCGAGAAGTTATGGATCATGAAAATTCGCGGGGCGCAAAGCTTCGCAATAGCTGTGGCTTTCAGGAATTAATTGCTGTGGTGAGGAGAGGGGTTGTACCTTTCACTTTAATAAAACGGACTTTCTCACCAACAAATTGGGATGGCTTCATACGGGGGGGGGGGGAGGAACTTCGCCTCTGCAGCGATACCCCAAACCTCAATCGCTAAGGGCAATAAATACGTCTATATTGTACAACAACGTTTTGACTGCCGAGTTGGATTATTATCGCCCCTCACACCACCATAAGTATACTAACGAGGGTGATGGTCAGTGAAGTGTTTATGGCCCTACTAGGCCATCACTTTACAGTAGCTCGCACTAAATTAGACTAAACCTCTTGAGTTTACTGTTCGCATAAAGTGTTTTATTAAAGATGGGGGGGGGGATAAAAAAAATAAATTGAAAACAGAGTGAAACGGAAAAACGAAAGCAGCTGAAGACTTACATTTTTTTTTTTTTTTTTGTCCTTCTCTGAAGTATAATAAATTATTCACGAGATGCAACCCTCCAAGATAAAGGAAGAGCAAAAGAAAAATGGTAAGAGCCAAGGAGTCGCTAGACTTTATTTTCAGCAAATGTATATAGTAAGCCCCTTACCATTGAGAGAAAGGGGACACTGTGGAAGTAACAAACTGCGCCTTTAGAGCAGGCGGTAATTGGTTTAAGTCTTTTCACCCCCTTTCCCAACTTAACGAAAAGGGAGTTTTAAATACATTCGAGAAGAGTTTTTGAAGAAAAAAAATGGGAGGGGGGGGAGGATTCCGTAAAAAGAAAGATAAAAACAAAAAAAACCTCCAACACATTCTCTCAACCTTTTTTTTCTTTCTCACCGATTTCACCGCTCGTTTTGAACATTTAAAACTTTGTGAATATAAATCGGAATACACTTTTAAGCCTTTCCGAAGTGGAACGGTCACAAAGTGCAACGTTGAGGAGGTGGAGGAGGATAGCTGAAATTGAATAACTTTAAAAAAAAAAAAAAAACAATTTTCCGTGTAGGGGCAAAGGGGTTCGGAAGAGATTTAGTAGATGTGCTAGAGTGGGAAGCCAATTCCTATAAAAAGTAAAATGCGTGAGTTTTTGTTATAAAGTCGAGCGAGGCAATCTCCCCCCCCCCCCAACACCAATCACGGAGTTATCTTTAGAGAGTTTCTAGAAAAAAAATGACTTTCTAGTACTTATACTTGCCTGGTCACCTCCGCCCGCCCCCCCCCCTTGCAAGGAATGGAAGAGGTGAAAACTTTTTCATTCCCCCCTCCCCACCACATCAGTAATGGTAACTTTACTTCCCTTATTCTCGAAGCCGTGGCAACAGTTTTCCGTCATGAGACCGAACAAAACAAAACAAAAAATTGCTTTTTACAAGATCGTAAAGTGGCCGTTTTGAGGAGTCGAGTTTCTGCTTATTAAGGAGCGGGTGAACAAGAAGTAAAACAAAAAAAAAAAGTGTACTCAACGCACCACTTTAGAAAGAGTTTCTGGACAAAAGTCCACGTCCGGTGCTAAATTTCTCAAGTTTCAGACGGAATATTCTGTTATTGAAGTAGAAAGCACCAGTTCTGTGATAAAAATTAAGCTTTCGAGGAATTTTTATTATTTTATAGCTGAAGAGATTTTCTATAATAGTAATAATAATAAAGTTCTGAGGCTTATAAAGCTTGATATATTTATCGAGGTTAAACGATAGTCGAAGAGCCCAAAAGTTCTGTAACGCGAAAAAACATTCCCAGCTTTAAAGTCAAAATACCTCAAGCGATTAGACCTCACTTTCAGACTCCGGGGTGTCGAGAATAACAGCCCAAAACCAACGACATCGCAAAACGCTCGGTCGAGCCCTTTTTGGTCGGTTTTTAGGTGCTAGAATCAGCAACTTAGCGCGACTTACCATTGTCCCAGGGCAGTGACACCGATACTACGAATTACGATTGATTACGATCAGTCAAAGATTTTAAAAGGACTTATCTAGTTTTTACCCTTGTTTTTCTCCATTCAGTGTTTTCTTACGATCAGAGATGATTCAGGCTCGTGAAATATTAAACACGCTTGAAAATGAAGCAATGTGCACTAGTGAAGTGTATAAGCCGTGTACACACGGAGACTTTTCTGTCCTGTCTTCTATTGTAGCTGGTGTTTTAAGTAGTTAAAAACATTGAAAGTGAAGTTTTAGGTTTGTTTGGTTGAATGATAGTTCAAGAAATTGAATTATTTTGCTTCCGAGCTACGGAAGCATTGTTTTCACTTTTAGGAAATATTTTTTTCTTCTTCTTTAAAATCGAAATTTCCACTTGCATTTCACGTTTTATACCTTCCTGGACAATTTCGGTTTCGTGTCTGTCTGTCTGTCCGCAAATCCTTGTAACAAGCATATCTTCCATAGTTTTTATCCGAATTTGATGAAATTTTCAGGGAATATATGTGTTGGCTAGCAGAGGGTGCCCTATCAATTTCGTCAAAATCGTACAAGGGGGAGGGGGTGAAAAGCGAGGAAGCACTGTGCTATAATCATTAGCAGACGTTTCTTTTTTATTATCCCCATTTTGAAGCCTATGGAGGGGCTTAGTATGAAATTATTCGCACATATTTGAAGCATTTTTATTACCCCCTCTCTTAAACACTCTGCTGAAGTGAAACAAAAAACCAAAATGCTTCGTTTGAACCAAGTTCAAACACTGAAATATATTGCCATATGGGCAGACAAGTACTTGCGCAAGAAATGTCCGACTTTTTCCCAGATTTGTTTCAAGACCTTTTTTTCTGTCAGCATTCTACCTTCTAGAGGTTTGGGGAACTGAACAGATGATACCTCGACCCCCGTCCTTCCTCGTCTTATTTTCTCTTCTTAATTCTGCATTTATTAAATTACCTAATTAATTAAAATGTGGCCATTAATGTGCGTGAGGACATTAGATTTCTCAAAAAGGTCAAACAGTAAAAAAGTTCGTCGTGTGCCTCCCACACAGAATATTGGGCAAAAAATGAAGGCCCAGATTGGCAAGGACGACTCTTGAGTCTTGGCTACTATGCAGGGTACAGGGGCACCTTCCCTGCTCGGTTTCGGTTCATGGCGCAAGCCAGCATCCCCAGCTCTTAAATACCCACCTTCACGTCGTGCCTCTCGGGCGCGGGTGGCTGGCCACTAGTTACGGCTAACGAGCCGAGCTGAGTGATAGGACCGACTCTGCTGGGGAGTCTGGGCCAAAGATGGGGTACAGGCCAGGTAAGGGCCGGCAACGGCCTATAGGTACTGACCATATCTTAAGGAGATCCGCAGCAGGGTACAGGGCTGTGTTTGCTGCCATGATGGGCAAATCCTGCGCCATCTGATGGCCACAAGGTTGAGGGTCTGGACTTCCGGACCCTCAACTTGATCAGTCGTTGAAAGAGTCTTCATTGTTCAGTAATTAAGTATATTGAACTTGACTCAATAAACTCTACACGCAAAGAAGCTGATGTTCCAGTTCCGTCAAGTCGAATTTTATTATGTTATGCGGAATGAGCACGAGGAGTCCGAACTCGTGACTCGAAGACTGAATCTCTCCTTCATGCCCTCCAAGATTCCTATGATAAATGGTACGAATACTGTGATTCAAAGAAATCTTCAACAATCTCAGACTGAGGATCCGGTCGAGGATCCGCTGAGTAATGCGAGGAGCAAGGCTCCTTGGTTTCAATAGATTGTGAGTTCAACAATACCTATAGTTTCTTCTAACATTGTTTTAAACTCTCGATTTGAATTTCTTTTGACGATTTATGAAAAATAATGCTTCCCCGGCTCTTTTTCCTGTTTGTCACATTCAATTCAAGGCTTTGGAATATACGCTCGTTGTAGCGCTTTATATTTTAGCGCCTCTCGAAAACGCTTCCAGTGGACGACTGGCCTAAGGGAAATGGCTACAAATAAAGAACGCTTGCTGCGACGATAGATGACACTCTATACTCCTCCATGATCAGGATTTGTGCTCGATATTATCCTAGCTCCGATGTAAAAGTGCTTAAGAATCCCCTTCCCCTCCAGACGGCACAGGCGTAACAAGGGGCGTGCGGCGTGTGCGGTCCGCACCGGGCATCACTACCTTGGGGGGCATCAAACCCGCTGTTATGTTATGTGATCACCGCTACCTAGGAATAGGAAACAAGAACGTGAATTTGTAAGAGAACGTTTTTAGCGAAGACATCGGCCGACGGCCGCGACGTTACGGCACGCCTTGCGCCTTCCTAGGAAACCCAAGCAGTAAGCAGGCTAAGCTCCCCACCGATCCAACACGCAACATCCGTTGATGGGTGGGGCCACTGGCGGACCTACACGTATCGGGGCCCGGGGCGGAAACCTTCAAGAGGCCCCTAAAAGTCTCTAATTATACATACCTAATATAAACCTCTATTGGTAACCGCTAAGGCCTTTTCCTAATTGTAGCCAAGGCCTTTTCCTTGTTTTAGGCAAATCACCGCTATTTCCCCAACCTATCCGCCAAACAGCGCTTATGTCAAGTTTAATCGACGAATTTCTCCATTTTAGCCGCAAATGAGTGCTTTTTGTCAACTTTTTCCAGCAAATTAGCGCTTTTCGCCGCAATTTAGCGCAAATTAGCCGCGGATTAGTGGGGTATTCCCACCCCTCCCCACCTTATAGACATAAACACGCGCTTTTTCTCAACTTGAGCAGCAAAGTAGCTTTTTTATCCTGTGAATCAGCGATGTTTCTTAACTTTTTCTCGAGTTGGCGTTCTTCACAATTTTCACAAATTAGCGATTATTTCTAGAAGGAACCAGAGAATTAGCACTTTACTCGGTTTAAACTGAAAATTAGCATTTACTCAATATTAGCCGCAAAATAGCGGGTTTTTCTAAATGTCTACGACAAATTAGCATTTTCTTGTCCACCAGAACCATACGCTACGGATCAGCGTTTTTTTCTCAGTTTTAGCCGCAATTTGCCGGTTTCTCACCCATGGCCATAAATTGGAGCTTTTTCTCAATTTTAGCCACAAAGTTGACCGAGGAAGCCGCGAATTTTCTCTATTTTAGCCGTGAATTAGTGATTCCCCTATATTTCAGCCGCCAATTAGCGCTTTTTCGTAATTTTAGCAGCGTAGTAACGTTTCTAACCCGTCTCTTCATTTTAACCACGAATTGGCGTTTTCCGATATTTTAAGTGCAAATTGGCATTTTTTCCATTTTTGGCAGCGTATTAGCACTTTTTTCAATTCAGGCTGAAAATTAACCTTTCTCTTAATTTTAGTCAGAATAATTACTGATTTTCTCACTATTAGCTGCAAATTAGCTGGTTCTTCTCCATTTTAGCACCGCATCAGCATTTTTTAAATTTTAACTATGGACTTCTCAGTTCTAGCCGTGAATTTTTTTTTTATAGCCATGAATTTGCCGTTTTTCTCAATTTCAGTCACAAAGTTGCCCTCAGAAGGCGGGATGGCGGAATTAGAAATTCTTAAACACTTTATCCGAAATTGTATCCCTCAATTTTAGCCGCCAATTAGCGCTTTTTTCACTTTTAGCTGCGTAGAAGCGTTTTTAGCCAGTGAATTCGCGAATTTTCTCAATTTTAGCCACGAGTTGGCGTTTCCCTCAATTTTTAGCCGGGAATAGCACTTTTTCCCTATTTGAGCTGAAAACTAGAGTTTTTATTTTATTTATGCCGGTCTAATTAGTGAATGTTTTCAATATTAGCTGCGTTTTTTTTTTTTTTTTTTTTTTTTTTTTTTTTTTTTTTTCATATTTCAGTCCCACATTGGCATTTTTTTCCTTTAATTTTTGCTATGGATTAGCGTTTACTGTTTAGTTTTGGCCTCGAACTTTTTGTGATTTCCCCAATTTTTGCCACGGGTTAGCGCTTTTCCTCAATTTTAGCCACGAATTATCGTTTTCCTCATTTTCAGCCACAGATTTCATTTTTAGTAGCGAATTAGCACTTTTTCTCAGTTTGAGTTGAAAATTAGTGTTTTTCTTAATGCTAGCCGCCCTAATTAATATATTTTTTCAATTTCAGCCGTGTTGTTTTTTAGATTTTAGGCCCGCATAAGCAATTTTTTTTTTCTACTTTCTGCTTTGGCTTAGCGCTGGTTCTCAGTTTGAGCCTCGAATCTTTCAGAAGCTATACGGATTTGCGTTTTCTCAATTTCAGCCGGGAATTGGTGATATTCTTCATTTTCGTATCCGCGAAGTAGCGTTTTTCCTCAACTTTATCCGCGAATTAGTTATTTTTCTCCGTATCAGCTGTTAAATAGCGTTTTCTGATAGTTTTGCAGCGAATTAACAAATCTTTTCGCCATTTCAGTTGTGAATTTGCCATTTTGGCCCAATTTTAATCCGAATTAGCGTTGTTTTTGTCGATATCAGCCGCGATGTTTTTTTTTTTTTTTTACTTGTAAAACCTTGAATTACTAGCGTGTATTCTCAATTTTGCAGCCGCGGGCTTGGCCCAAAAACAACACTTTTGCATTGATTTCTACATTTTATCCGCGGAATAGCCCTCATACACTGTGAATCTACGACTATTTTCTCAATCTCTGTCTGGAATTTGCATCGTGAGACCACGAATCAGCGCTTTTTCGCAGTTTTAGTCACGAATATTAGCGCATTTTCATAAGTTTTTGCAGCGTCAGCCAGTTCTAAATTGCCTATCAGTATATTAGTGCGCTTGTAAGGACCTAACGAAACTGGGGACAGTCTGTTTTCTCTATTTTATTCATGAATTTTCCTCAAGAAGGCGCAAATTTCTGTATTTCAGCCACCAGAATAGCACTCTCGGGGGCTCAATAGAATAGTCAGCCCACACTCTTTGCTGATATCACTTGTAACGTTATATTCTCCAGGTTGGATATAGACTGAATTCGTCGAAAGGAGTCAAATCGCTGTCCAACCTTTTCACGTGAATGAACCTAAAAATCGTCATTTTTCCTTATTTAAGCTGTTCGGGGGCCCCGCCTGTCAGGGGGCCCGGGGCGGTCCGCCCCTCGCCCCTTACCACGGTACGCTACTGGGTGGGGCTAACTCACTGAGAACTGAGAAGGAAGGGGTTTCACTCATAGTTCCGCGCTAATTTATGCTCGCATCGCTGTGTGCTTGGTGATCTTCTTTTGTTCGTGTTTCGGAATAGCGAGTGGATAATGATCTATCGAGGTTGGAATGCCTGGAACTGTCGGTATAATTATGCTATTGAAAGATTTTCGTTTTGGTTTTAAAAGACGAATGAACGTTAGGGGTATTTATGGTCAAAAGTTTAACCCGAATTTAATCCTCAGGGGGGGGGGGGGTGGCATCAAAAAGAGACCCGCACTGGGCATCGCTACGCCCCAGCCAGACGGAAATCTCTAAATCCGTCCCTGTTACCGTATGTACCTACATTATTCCGACAGAAATTGTTTATTTTCATGCCCGAAAAGTTACTCCCATTTTAACGTGAATACGTTTTACAGGAGTATAGGGTCCAATTCGGCAGAAGTGGTAAAATGGGTCTCACAGCGCGTGCGCCGCCTAGTGTTGGTGGTGCTGGGTGGAGGGTATTGGGGTCTCAAAACTCAAGCTCAGCTGCCACTTGCCAGCCAAAAAACGTATTCACACTAAACTCCGTTTTTTTTTTTTATTTTTATTTTTTTTATTTTTTTTTTTTTTTATGTCCTGTCCTTTGTTCACAGGGCTAATGTAGACGCGGTATTTCTAAGCTGTGTTTCTGTGGTAGGGAGAAAGGAGAGATTTTTCCAGAATTTCTCCGTTTTTTCTTGATTTTTTCATAGAAACATATGGTTTTTATACTTTTTGGCATCACGACAAACGAACATTCCTAAAAATCTTAAAAATTTCGTGACAGGACAGAAAAGTCTCCGGGTGTACAGAGCTTTAGGCCCGTTCACAAGCTCTATGTTTTCGTTGTGTGGAGTCTATGCAGCCAAACAAATGTATTCCCACGAAAAATGAAGCATTTTGATAAGTTGTATAGACACCACACAACGCAAACATAGAGCTTGTGAACGGGCCTATAGAGAGTTAGGGCCGTATTCAGAAACCAACCCTTACGTCTCCTTAGGAGCTCCTTTAGTTAAGGTTCCTTTAGCGATTCCTTTAAAAGTCGTATTCAGAAACGTTCCTTTAGAGTTCCTTGGCAGTTCTTTTAGCTAAAGGGGCCTTAATGCAAATAAACAACGAAACTATGTTTTTAATGGTGACTGTACGCTTTATCATGTGAAACCTCTCGCTGTTTACGCCTTCAAAAGCACATTAGTTATCAAAATTGTATGAAATGCCCGCCTTTTAACATTGCGTAATTTTAATTTATTGATGAGCGTGGACAAGTTGAAGACCGGAGTGAACAGAAAAGTTTGTGCGGATAACGGACATTGTCCCACAAAGGAATGCCCTGCTGGAGACTGCGTGATCGAGCAACGGCTACGGTTCTATTTTCGAAAATTCGACTGCTGTCAATCGAATGTAGCCAACGGGTGACAACGTCTACAAATTCCATCCTTGGGCCGCAAAACACAACTACTTTGAGACTCATCCAGAGATTTTAAGCGGAGTATATATGCACAATAATGCAGCCGACGACACCGGGGAAACCACCCAATCTCCCTCGAAATTTGACTACATTATGGACATTACAGTATGATTACATTATGGAACGAACGATTCTCTCACGCTTTGGCCACTACGGCCACGGGGCTGTTTTATTAGCACCGCAATGCTTTTAGACACTTCCTTTATTGTTCACGATACCACCGGCGCCACCGCGGTTGGCTGACATCACGTAGGTCACAAAACTGTGTGCGAGGGCCGTTACTCGGAACCTATCAGACAGAGCAATGTGTTTGTCCAGTGAATATCGAAGGAAATGTAACGCTCTTCAACTTATGAGTCAGAAGACGTTTTCGTGGAACGCGCAGTATTCGAGTGATAGGCTAAAATCCGTTTAAAACTCCGGGGGAAAAACACACAGTTTTCTGCCCCCACTGAAGTTTTAAAGAGGAGTTTTGGATGGAAGAGAAGCCTCAGCTCGCAAGCCGCTCGGCTCAGGCTCGGCTCGCAAGTGTATACGCAGCTTTAAAGAACTCCTTTACAGTTCCTTAGCCAATGCGGAGAAGGTTGGAAACCTAGATAAAATAACCGACTACTGTTGCCGAGTCTAGCACAGTTCTGTTGGAGTTCAGAACAGAAAGTTAGTTTGGCTGACTCAACGCGGCTGGCATCCCAAAGCATAGTGAGAAGGAGTATCAGATAAGTGAGGATTAAAACTACAACATTGTTTGCCTGACTGACATTTCAGAGACGATCAAAATAACAAAGTGAATTTGGTAAGATTAACGGAACAGGACTGGTAAGAATAACTCAGCATAGTGGGATGGTTCAACCGACACTTTACGGTCAAAATAACCGATCAGTGTGGGTGGCCTTGACGTTATGTATTCGGTTGCTATAAACGAAAGATCGGTTGGAGCAGCAGTATTCATGAGGAACGAATGACAGATCAGACTAAGTTAGTCTAACTGTGAAGGCAGTAGAGATAACCGAATATTCGGTAGTCGCTAGTTAACCAAGCGTTCAGTTAAAATAAACGTGTTGAATTTTGACCGAGTCTACTCGGTCAACCTTGGATCAACCGAGCTAAGTCGGTCAGAGAGTTGCAACCGAGCAGACACGGTTATCAGGGAACTAGGTCAATTAGACCTAGCACACTTCTAACCGTGTCTGCTCGGTTGCAACTCTCTGACCGACTTAGCTCGGTTGATATTGACCGATTATCTGTCGATTTTTTTTCTCAGTGTAGCCTTTGCAGCGATCGGACGTTTCAAATTGTATTTATTTTATTTTGTTTATTTATTTGTTTGGCTATCATTCATGTACATTACATCGAGAAAAATCACAGCGTGAATAAACTAATAGCCCACAGAAAAATAAGTAAAAAACTTGTGCTCTTCTGTGTGGAGTTGTTGAGCAAATGATTGAAAAATGTTTCGAATTTTCGATATGGCGGACGACGAAATACGACAGTTATTGTTCGCGAAAGCGATGATGAAGACGATCTAAAGCTCGACCACGAAGATCAACAATTTTTAGAGGAAGATGTTGATTTTATCTGGGACGAGGTCATAATAGAAGCGCCCAGTCATTCTGGTAATTGCCAGAAGAGTCCAAACACAAGTAAGTACCAATGAACTATTCTCGCTTAGTTGTAATTCAAAGCGTTTTATTTGAAACTATTTCATTTTCCCAAGACGTTGCGACCGTCACGACTTCCATTCCTGATCCACATAATAGATCGTCTGAACGACACGGATATCAAACTCTAGGTAAGCGTTCTTTTGAATTGAGAGTAAAAAGAAAATTTTAATTTCTAACTTTCTTTACTTTTCTTTAACTACAGATTCTGGTCCTTCTACCCGACCATATCAATTGCCGAAAAAAGTGCCCTCAAGTGACCTTGCCAATCTCAAATGGGTCAAACTACCTAGCGTTGGCCTAAATCGCCCAGCGCCCTCAAATTATCCTTTCGGGAAGGTACGGGAGGACATCAGCGGAGAAGTGATGGAAGTTTTGGAGAGCGTGTGCCACTTCAGCGAGCTATTAAATCTTATTGTGGAGCAGTCGAAACTATACATGGAGCAAAAAGGGGAGCCATTCGACATAGACGCCGATGAGATGAAAGCTTTTATTGGCATGAATTTTGTGATGGGATACCACGTTGTACCAAAAATTAGGGACTACTGGTCCAGTCAACCGAATCTTGGAGTGCCATTTATTGCTAAAGTCATGTCGAGAAGGCGATTTGAAATTATAAGATCTGCCCTCCATTTCTGCGACAACGCCAAAGCCATACCAAGGACTGATCCTAATTTTGACCGAGCTTGGAAAATAAGACCAATCATCCAACATTTCAACCGGAGCTTTCAAGAGGCCCGAAATCCCACCGAACACCAGTCGATTGATGAGCACATGGTCAAATTCAAAGGTCATAATGCCATGAAACAATATGTGAAAAACAAACCGGTGAAGTGGGGGTTCAAGCTATGGGGCCGATGTGACTCTCGAAGTGGTTATTTATTCGAATGTGACTTATACACAGGAAGAAAAACCAACCCTGAAAAAGATCTTGCAGAAAGTGTTGTCCTTCAGCTCTCAAGTAGTTTGGAAGGCTTGGGAGTGAGCTTGTTCTTCGACAATTCACCATCTTTACAGTTGGATCTCTCAAGAAGAAACATATACTCTTGTGGAACTGCACGTTTGGACCGGAAAAATATGCCCAAGAACTTCAAGAAAGACAAAGATATGAAACGTGGCGACATTGACGAATGTTTCTCAGGCCCTCTAGTATGCACGAAGTGGATGGACAGTAGAACTGTCGTGATGCTGTCAAATTACACAATTGACGAGCCGAACAAAGAAGTACTTCGCAGAAAGTCTGGGGGTGAAACTCCCCTGAAAGTACCTTGCCCGCCGGTCATACAAAAGTATAATAAGTATATGGGAGGCGTAGACCTGATGGACCAGCTCAAAGGCAGCTATGAATTGGACAGAAGGTCAAAAATCAAGTACTATCTTCGACTTTTTTTCGACTTATTAGATATTGCCATAAATAATGCTGCCATCATCCATGGCATCGTGAACGGAGAGGCGATTGACTCAAATAATGACAAGGGGAAAATTATTGAATATAGGAGAGAAGTGGCACGGCAGTTGATTGGCTCGTACTGCAGTCGGAAAAGGAGTCTTTCCGAAGTAACAATTTCAAGAAAAAAATCAGTCATAAAGACGCCGGTGCCAGATCACGCCATAGAAAAATCCAAAGATCGACGATAGAAAAAATACGAAGTGACCTCAACGAGAGCTCCACAACAACACAATTTAGCTGTTCAGTTGTGAACTTTGTACAATGCGTTACCGTGAGTGTGAAGAGGATGTGTCCGGTGGCTCGGCACTTGTTTGTGCGGAATGTACGGGACAATTTCATTTTACTTGTGTTAGTATGCCGGGGACTAACTTCAAGAAAATGTCCTCTGAGGGCTAAAATTCAGAAGAACTCTTTACCGCACGGCGTGTGTAAATTAGGTCCTTAAGAACGATGAACATGTGCTTAAACACTTCTTTAAGAATGATCTTAGGAATAGTAGATTGTTCGCCTAGGCAAGAAAGCGATTTTTTGGAGGCCGAGAGAAAAAAGTGGACTGGCGAGGCGTAGGAGCCTGGCCTTTTCTCGAGACCACAAAATCAGTTTTTTGACGCGGTGTGTTCAGTATTTTTTTATTAAAACATGGGCTGACTTTTTGGACCACGGCGATAAAGTGAGTGTTTTATAACGAGACACGTAAGTGCCACTTTACTTGCGAGTACTTTGTTTGGCTGGCGAGGCAAAGCCGAGTCGGCTAAATGAGTACGAGCAAGTAAATTGAGTTATGCACGATATTTTTCGCGCGACAAGTGAAATAATAGTATATTTCACCACAAGTGAGGGAAGTTTTACCTGCGAGTTGTGCTTGACTCACGAGACAGGGCAGAGTGAAAGCTTCTTCCTCACGAGTTGTGGATATTATTTTTTGCACGACCAACAGGTTTGATTGTCTTTCCTGCTAGTGTTCGGAGGCAAGCGTACGCTAATTGAATATATAATTTTTTTTTCAATTTCCTTCACTAGTGAGTGAAAAAAAAAAATAATTTTTTCACCTAGCTCTGTGAGGCGCATCAAATCATGGCTCTCCGACTTGGTGGCAGAGAAATTCCTTCATGTGGGTAAGTACGCACTTTAAAACCACCTCCTGACGACGTTGACTCTCGTAATTGTTATTGGTTTTTTGTTTCTTGTTTTTGTTTTTTGTTTTTTTTGTTTCCCCACCGCCAAGCGGTCCACACCGGTAACGCACCAGCTTTGACCAGCTGGTGTGGCTGACGGGGAGTGGAGCGAGGATAACCAGGACTTGCACGTGTCGAGTCACTTCCCGGCCGTCATGTCAGGCTTTATCCTGGTCATGTGCCTTTCAAGGCATCAAGCCAGGGCGGGAAGAAGGCACAATCCTGGTTTTTTGTTTGTTTTTTCTGTCAATAGATATAAATAAGACTATGAAGTGCAGGCATGGTTCACGCGTCACCACGTGGTATGTCTCACCGTGATCACAATTCTTGAGCACCGTCATTTTTTAAATAAACGGCCGGTGAAATCGACTATAACCCAATAAAATTGACCGTCTATTTACTAATTAAAGACCTGAAAAGTTTACCGTAACTGAATATCCTACCGTCCATTTTATGAAAATAACCGTCAAAATGACCGGTGCAATAATTAGGCCCACCGGTCTTTTGGTAGACCTGCCATCTTTAATGACTCTGTCATACATGGCTTTTGAGGGACGGCAAATGTCTATAATTTATGGGACGGTTATTTGGATCACCGTCCAGTTTTGATCCCCTGACCGGTTCTCCGCGGATATTCGTTGGATAATTGAGTCTTTGAGACGCATTCATACGCATTCTGTGGTGTAGGTAGGATTTTGTCCTAGGCGGGGATCAGACTGAAATCACGTTAGAGAGAGGGCAGGGGGTAATTTCACTCTAAGTCTTTGTATAAACAAGAAATATAACTTTTACTTAGCGTTTTCCTTACTTTAGCGACGAATTTCCTCTATTTCACATTTTCTATCCACCAAATAGCGCTTTTGACCAGTTTAAGCAGCGAATTTCTCAATTGGAGCCATGAGTGAGTGGCTTTTTGTAAACTTTACCTGCAAATTAGCGCGCTTTTCTAAGTGTATCGTTCTTCTCAATTTCCGCCACGGATTAGCGGTTTCGCCCCCTTCCCCCTCTAGCCATGAATTTGCGCATTTTCTCAACTTTAGCAGCAAAGTAGTGTTTTTACCCAGTGAGCGATGTTTCTTAATTTCCCACGAGTTTTGGCTTTTTCCTCAATTTCAACAGCAAATCAGCGATTTTTTCAATTTTTTAACACGGGATTAGCACTTTTCTCAGTTCTAGCTGAAAATTAGCGTTTTTCTCAATATTAGCCGCGAAATAGAGGGCTTTTCAGAAATTAGGATTTTTTTTGGTTCACCAAGCGCTATTCATGAGCGATTTGTCTCAGTTTGACCCGCGAGTTAGCAGTTTTTTTAACCCATTGCCATGAATTTCCGCTTTTTCTCAATGTCTGCCTCAAAAGTTGGCTCCAGAAGCCCCGAATAGCGGGCATATTAATCAGTTTTGACGCAAATTAGAATTTCTCTCAATCTTAGCCACGAATTAGAGTTTTGCGCAATTTTAGCAGTAAATTTGCGATTTTTAGGCTCAAATTAACCTTTAACATCTCTTAATTTTGGCCAGACTAATTATTTATTTTCTAAACATTACCCGCAAATTAGCGGGTTTTTCACATTTTAACACCATATTGGCAGTTTTATATTACTATTGCATATATTATTGCTTTTTCTCAGTTTTAGCCCATGAATCAGAGCGTTGTTTTTACTTATAGCCGTGCATGAATCAGCCGTTTTTCTGAATTTTAGCCACAAAGTTGCCTTCAGAAGGTGCTAGAAGGTGTAATAAATCTCACCAAACTTTATCCGTGAATTACAAATGCTCCTCAATTTTAGCAGTGAATTGGCGATTTTTCTAAATTTTAGCAGCGTTTCCAACCCGAGCATTTACAGAATTTTCTCTATTTTTGCCAAGAATTGGCGGTTTCCTCAAATTAAGCTGAAAATTATCAATTTCTTCCATTTTTACCTGAGAATTACCACTTATTCGCAATGTAAATTGAAAATTAGCGTTTTTCTTAATTGTAGCCACGCTAATTAGTGATTTTTTCTAGTTGATTTCCTTCATTTTTATTCGCGAACAATGTTTTTCCTCAACTTTAAACCCGCAAATTGCAAATTAGCGATTTTTCGAGATTTAAGTTTTCAATTTTTGCCCAATTTTCACTGAAAGCGTCTTTTTTTATGTCAATATTATGGCGTGTTATCGGAATTCCAACCACTGGGTTGGTCTAAAAACTACACTTTTGCGTTAATTTCCACAATTTATTCGTAGAATGGCCACCATGCACCGAGAATCAGTGATTTTTTTCTCAATTTTAGTCTGGAAATTGCATCGTGAGACCCTGAATCAGCACTTTTTCGCAATTATAGTCATGAATATTAGCGATTTTTTCAATTGTTTGCCGCGTCAGCAAGTTGAAAATTGCCATTCAGCACTTGGCGAACGAAACTGGGGACACGATGTCTCTTTTTAGCCGTAAATTTCCCTCAAGATAGCGCGCATTTTCTCAATTTGAGCCACCAGAATAGAGCTTTTTATGGTGGGGGGGGGGGGCTCAATCGAATATTTAGTCAACAGTCTTTGCTGATATCACTTGCAACGTTATATTCTCCAGGTCGGAAAAACTGAAATTCGTAGAAAGTAGCCTAATCGCTGTCCAACCGTCCGACCTCTTCACATACCGACATCCATGGATAACCTAAAAATCCTCACGTACGCGTATTTAAGCTTTTCGTGGGGGCCCAGTCTGATCCGTGGCGGTCCACCCCCCCCCCCGTCACCACACTACCACGGTAAGCTACTGAGTGGGGGGATGAAGTCAAAGGAAGCAGCTGGAAGCACACGGACCTTTCCGGTCTGCTCGAAGTCGAGAAAATCTGCTAAAACTAACTTAAACGAGAAACACTCATTTTTGGAGATTTTTATGGTGCTCTTTAGAGCGTTGATACTAGTGTCCCTTCGTTCGTATACTTGCACCTCTGGGGGAGGGGGATCTATCACCCATATCCCCCCCCCCTCGTAGCTATACACCCCTGTACGCATCAGTGGCAGCAACGTTGCTGCAACGTCAACATAGTTGCGATACTGAAACGTTACTAAATACGTTGTCGATAACGTTTTTGTAACGTTGTACAAGTTATTGAAACCATAAAGTAGCAATGCGACGAAGTTTCCATAACGTTATTGGCAGTTCTTTTTGTGCCGATCGGGCGCTAATCACGTGTAGTTTGTTCTTTGAACAGTTTTGAGCAGGTGATGAATGCGGATTTGTGAGAGAGCCAACGCCTTGCCATAAGGTTTTTAAAGAGCGAAACCAGTGAAATTAGGAGGATCATGAGCGGAATCGTTGAAATTTCACCCATAGAAGGGCCCAAGCCGTGAAATTTTATTTTTAAGCGTCAAACTGGCGGAATTATGTTTCTTATAGTGCGAAATCCGTGAATTTTGGAAATTTCAAGCATTGATACCACCAAATATTCCTTTCCGCGGTGAATAGTCGGTAAACTCGCTTCCATATTTCTGTTTTTGGCGTGGATTCAAAGAATTCCTGATGGTTGGGGTAGAGCCAACGACCTTTACCTTCTCTGCCTCATCACCTAACTGCTTCTTGTTAGCCTTCAAGTGGTTGTGAGTTGGAAATTTTCGAACGAAATCATCGATAGTTTTGCACTAAAAACATACCCGTCATGAAGAAGGGTGACCAGGTGCCTATAAAAGACCCTCCTCCTCTTGTTTACGCCAGTGTACCCAGGCTCAATAACGGTTGAGGAGAGAAGCTTCGCGCGTAAACGAGAACTCCAGAACCAATAGCGTATACGACATTGTCTCCCCACAAAATGTTTTTCCATGCTATTTCATAAAGTCCCTAAGTATTTTAAGCCTCAAACCACGACTTCCCCCCCTCCCGCCTTCTTCCTATAAACTGAATTAGCTCCAGAGATTCATCGAGTCCAACTTAAATCGCTTTTAATTCAATTAATCCGTCTGAAAAGTGAAGTAAAACCCTTACCTACTACTAGTTTGGTGGAATTGTAATTAGCCTTAAAAGCTTCTCTTCTCACTGTCACTTTTTTCCCCCTCCTTCCGTTTTTCCCATTTTCCCCACTTTTCACGTTACTCACCCATCACGGCTTAAACTAATTTAAATAATCATCCTAACCTCGTTCCCTGTCGGGTATAATACCGTATTTTGGTGGGGGGGGAGGGACGTTACATAATAATGATATAGCGTCAGTTTTTTGAAAATGAAATTGAAAACGGAATTAACGATTAACAAGAAATGTAATTTAGAACTCAATACACGTTTAACGTTAATTAATTATGTATTTAACTTCTTTAGTAATTATCGTAAAGCAACGCAGGTTGATGTTGCAGTGGAATGATTTGAAGAGAAAAGTGGTAATCAGGTGTCGGAAGTGAGTGATTATCGTATTCGCGCGTTCACTTTTCACGTAGTTGCGCTAATGCGCAAAACTTTCAATCAAGTGCTGACGAACAGCTAATGGAAGGAGGGGGCGGGGAGAAACGTAATTTGACACATTGTTTTACGAGTCGTGGATAATCAGCCGAGGTCGTTGAATTGAGAAAAGATTCTGTAAGTGGTTCATCGTGACTGAGGCGTGGTGTGTTGTGTAGGTGAAGGAGGAGGGGTGGGGGGTATTTGGAAGCAGGTGGTGTGTTTGGCCTGTGGTGGCCAGTTTATTCTCCCACTAATCGCCGCCTACAGTAATATTATCCCCGAAGGAAGTTTTTTTTTTTTCAGACCGGGTTAAGAGATGGCTTGAGAGGGTTGGTGGAGTATAGAGATGGAGATATCTACGGTTATGCAGGCCCTTCTTTCACTGCTTGGGAAGGGTGGGCTTTAGATTTATTATACAAAATGCAGGGCCTCCTTCTCGGGTGCCTCATGGGGTCCTTGGAAAGCTTCAGAATAGGGATAATCCTTTGCGTACGTGGGAAGGGTGGGGAAGAAGGAAAAGTTTTGGCACTGGTTCTTTCCTAAATCCATAACGCCCGTCTGGAACGACGGCAGAGTATTAAAACGGATATAAAACTCAGGCTGAAAATTTACAGGGTTTTATATGCTTTATAAAGTGCTGCGAAGTTAAATTTTTTGATTCAGCCTAACATTCAGACTTGATTAGACCCTTAAATCCCAAAGAATAAAATAATTGCAAAGCCTTTAACAAATCCTTAACTTTTAAATCAAAACTTCCATTTTCCCCTTTCCATCAACTCCTCAAGGAAACCTATTCAACTTTGGAAAACAGTTTAAGGTTTATAGATGAGAATGTGCGGTCGCATACATTGCCCGAACTGTTGACTATATCTGAGGGTCGGTAGGAGGGTAGGGTGATGAAGAACAGCTTTTGGACGTTCCTGAAAACGACCCTCCCCCTCCACACCTCATCCAGACATCCTCATCGTCGACAACCATATCGTTGTTAATACGCCGCACTATAGCCGTAGTTAACTTCAAGAGGTTAAGCTACCCAAGTCACGTTCCTCATTGTCCGTCGTCATACCTTCCACCCCCCACCCACCCCCCTGAGAACGCGCTCGTTTTTCCTGTCAGAATTACCATAGAAGCCTCGAATCATTCTTTAGCGCTCCGTTAAACGATTTTTTTTTCAAAACGACATTTGTCAGAAAAATATGAACAACTGGAGGAAAATGGTTGAACGCTTTGTTTCCCTGAGTATAAGAGCCACAGAAAGTGCAAAATAGTTTCGCGAACGCGTACACTTTTCATCGTTAATATTTAACGAACACGATACGTCGCGATTTAACGATTTGCTGGAAATAATTAATCTGGAACGCTTGGTTTGATAATCCTTTGAAAACCTGTTCGCTGACCCTTCTACTCTCGAAAAGCTCTCAGGAAAACATGCCTCACACACCACCCCATCCTACCCCTTTCATTTCATCAACAGCGACTCGTTTCTACAAAGCGTATTGTATCCTTCCACCCTCTTTTCCTCATCACCTGCACGTACTAGTCCGGGGCTTTACAAAGACTTGCCACGCTAATTCTTTACGGTACAGAGCACGAATAATTATAATACAATGGACCATGAATTTGAAGTTATACGTTTGATACATTTTCAACCGTGTTGTTTTTCGTTTTTATTACCGCAGTTAGAAGCGGCAAGGGATGAATTTCTTTTTTTTTTATTCGAATCTATGTCGTTTAATCCAGTTCACTTCAACAACCTATCAATTGATAATCTCTACGGAGTTACAATACTCCGACAACCGTCAACGCTTTATGGAAAAATGGGCTAGACTGGTAGGTTCCTCTTCCGTCATCCAGCTAACATGAACATGCACCGCTAAAAGTGACGGTCACCTTTTGTTTGGCGTCACAAATTTTCTCGAACATGATTGCTGGTGAGTTCTTAGATGCCAAAATTCGATTAGATGGACCGGCAGAGACGGGATTTCGATAACAGTGTACGGCCAGGGGTTTCCCAAGTTTTTTTGATGACGAGCCTAATTTAACACTGCAAAAGCCTTCGCGACCCTAAACGAGTTTTTGGTTACTTCGATAATGGTCCGCCACATTTTTCACAAATTCTGGGGCACTCGGGCGAAAGTTATTAAACAATGCGCATCGCAGATCGTCCCGGGAATCCAATCGGTTGCGAGCTTTCGTTTTGAACACAACTACACAAAATTGAGAACCCTTGCTGACAAAGATGCATTGCAGGAAACGGCACAAGAGTATTGGCGATTGTAGCTATCACTAGCGGCGCTAGTGTCGTGTGATAATGAAACCGGTACTCCCCACATATGTTAAATGATAACAAGTTTTGTGTTTTTTTTTTAAAGTGGTTTTTGTGGTCAACGTCCGTAACTTACCGAGGAAAAAGTAGTCAGTTGGCCTAAAGTGATGAGAACGGACAAACATGGTTTCTGATACATTTATACTCAAACGTCAAGCTAGATCCTAAGCCATTCGGCGGTCGACTTTCTCAGGCATTTCAATATCACTTACGTCGCCTGAGCATTCGATTCATCCACTCTAAACGCCTGACCCAGATCAACCCTGTAACGTTCTATGCTCCAGGTCGGATTGACTGAAACCCGTCGAAAGGACCTAAATCGCTGTAGAACCGAACACCAAGACTCTTTTTGACGTACATTCATGAAATTATGACCTGAAAATCCTCATTTTCCAGCATCTTTAAGCTTTTTGGTGGCCTCCTCTGATAGGGAGGGGATGAATTAGTAATCTTAGTAATCTCCGCCATGAAATGGGCCTAAAGTAAATGCCTGCAAATGTTGATCTCAGTAAACGCAGCTGGTTATTAATCGATTTGCTACAGACGTCGACAAAATTGAGGAGGAAATACCGCGATTTCAACTAGAGTTGTGTGATCTGCAACTGCATAAAGAAAAATGCGCCAATTTCACAAGTTTGGGCGCAGTTCAAGGAACATTCCGTTTTAGTTACCGAAGCAGAATAGGTATTGGCGATTGCAGCTAAGGGATACGATATCTGGCGGCGTTTCAGTGAAACATTGAGTCCGGTACTCCATGTGATTCGTTCTCATCGTTTGACAACAAATCACTACAGAGGTTTTCTACAATGGGGAAGTCCCAAGTATCAAAAATGTTAGTCAGTGACACTTTTTTACCGTGAACTACGGCTAAATAATCCTACGGCTAAATAATATTTCTACATCCTATTCGCCCATTATGCTCGATTTGAGCCGCCAATTAGCCCTTTTCCAAATTTTGGCCTCAAGAAACGTTTCTATCAATGTTGAAAATTGGCGATTTTTTCCATTTTTAGCAGCGAATAAGTATACTTTTTATCGATCGGAGCTGAAAAATAGCGTTTTTCACGCTAATTAGTGATTTTCTCAATATATATTGGCTGTTATTTAGTGATTTTTTTATTATTAATATCCACGAATGCCATAGACACGGTGGGCCAGTATTGCAATTTCTCAGGAGGGCGAGACTTGTTGCCATGAATTAACGTTTTTCTACACTTCAACCGCGAGTTAGCGACTTTTCTCAATTTCAGCAGCGAACCAGTGAATTTTTTCAATTTTAGCAGCAATTTAATTCGCGATTATTCTTAATTTTGACCGTGAATTACCGTTTGTCCTAATTTTAG
This sequence comes from Corythucha ciliata, assembly GCA_038030265.1. NCBI lineage: Eukaryota > Metazoa > Arthropoda > Insecta > Hemiptera > Tingidae > Corythucha > Corythucha ciliata. Next base: position 9,072,554 of record CM075938.1, read on the forward strand.
CCCCTAACTAGCACGTTTTCTACATTAGCTAGAATTAGCAGTTTTGCTAAGTTTTCACATTCAGATATGAATACAAACCGCCTTGTCCGTAGCCCGGACAAGGCATGAATGATGGGCACCTGCCCGCACCCTTCTTCAACTCGTCTTTGTTCGAAAACGATTGTTTGATCTCAGAAACCGTTTTGCCTATTTAAAATGGCTGATTGGCATTAAAACTGAACAATGTATCCTTCAAAAACGAGAAATACACATATATGTTCTGCAGAAAAAAATGGTTATTTTTGCAAAGTCGCGCTAATTCACGGCTGGAATCAGGACGAAACGATTATTAGCGGCTAGCGGCACTTATTTGCAGCGAAAAATGAGAAAAATCGCTAATTCACAGCTAAAATCGAGCCAAAACGCTAACTCGTAGCTGCTATTGAAACACATAGCGTCAATTCGCCGCTAAAATTGGAGAAATAGTGCCAATCTCTAGCTGAAATGAGCACTTAATCTCAATTTTAGTCCGGAATTAGTGCTATTGATTTTGAATTGAGCAGTGATAAAATGACAATTCGGGGTTGTAATTGATAAAACCCTTTGTGGCAGCTTGCCAATAATATTTTGCGCTGTCGTGGCCAGCTTGCCTGTGAGTTCACTGAAAATCAATCACCGAGAATTACAATTTCGCGCGCATGAAGAACAAACAATTGCAATTTCGTGGATGTTCTGATCCAAAATTTGCAATTTCGTGAATATTCTGACCCAAAAGTTGCAATTTTGCAGATTTGGAACTCGGATGTCGTGTGATTTCGTGCAGAATTTGGGCTCTGTCGTGACTGGCTTGTCAGGGTTCCTGATTTTAGCAGATAATTAGCTATTTCTCCAAATTTATGTTGTAAATAAGCGGTTTTTTTTTTCAATTTAGCAGCGAATTGACGCCATTTATTTTTTCTATCCCGAATGGGTGATTTTTCGTAATTTCAGTTGTGAATTTGCCATTTTCTTAACTTCAACCCCAAGTTAATTTTTAGCCGTGATTTTTTTTCACATTTATAGCATTGAATTAGCACTTTTTCCATTTTAGCAGTGGGTTTGGCCCAAGAGCACCAGTTTGCTTATTCGCGATATAACAGTAAAAACCACTAATTCACTGCTAACATTGACAAAAAGCGCTAATTCACAGCTAGTTGTGAAAAAATCGCTAATCTGCGGCTGCCAGTGAGAAAAATTAATAATTCTCACTAAAATTGAGGAAAATCTACTAACTTGCGGATAACATTGAGAAAATGCCCTAATTTACGTCTAAAATTGAAAAAAAGCGCTCATTTGCAGCTGAAATCAAGAGAAAACGCTCAATCTCAGCCAAAAATTCAGGGAAAGCGCCAATTCGCGGCTTTACAAAGGGGGTGTCAGTAATCGCCGATTTGTTTGTGCGTTGTACTTCGGAAAATATTGGACATGATGTGTCCTCCCTAACTTGCCATTTTCAGGGCGCGAATCGTCTGTTTAGCCATTTTAGGCCACGTAGAGTCAGTTTGGTCAGAGGCGTAGGTAAGAATTTGTCCTAGGGAGGGGGGATCAGATTGAAATCTCGTCAGAGGGGTTGGGCAGGGGGTAATCTCGCCCTAAATCTCTGTATGAACAAGAAATATAATTTTATTTAGCCTTTTCCTTATTTTAGACACGAATTACCGCTAATTCACCTTTCTGTCCGCCAATTAGCGCTTATGACCAGTTTAAGCCATTCATTTCTCAATTTTAGCCACGAAAGAGTGCTTTTTGTCAACTTTACCTGCAGATTAGCGCTTTTCTCGATTTTAGCCGCGTGTATAGTTCTTATTAATTTCAGCAGCAGATCAGCAGTTTTCCCCCCGTCGCCCCATAGCCATGAATTTGCGCATTTTCTCAACTTTAGCAGTAAAGCAGAGTTTTTATCCCGTGAGCGATGTTTCTTAATTTTCCACGCGTTTTGGCGTTGTCCTCAATTTTGGCAGCAAATTATCGATTTATTCAATTTTTTTAGCAGGGTATTAGTACTTTTATTTCAGTTTTAGCTGAGAATTAGCGTTTTTCTTAAGTGTTTCCCTCAATATTAGCCTCGAAATAGAGGGCTTCTTGCAAATTAGAATGTTTTTGGTTCACCATGCGCGCTTTTTCTCAGTTTTATCCACGAATTTAGCAGATTTTTTACCCATTGCCATAATTTGCCGCTTTTTCTCAATTTCTGCCTCAGAAGTTGCCTTCAGAAACCGCGAATGGCGTATAATTCAGTTTTGACGCAAATTAGAATTTTTCTCAATTTTAGCGAATTAGCGTTTTGCGCAATTTCAGCTGTAAATTGGCGGGTTTTCCCATTTAGCACCATATTTGGAATTCTATGTTACTTTTATGCATAGATTATTGCCTCTTCTTAGCACCAGTGAATCAGCGTCGTTTTTTATTTATAGCCATGCATGAATTTCCAGTTTTTCTGAATTTTAGCCACAAAGTTGCTTTCAGAAGGCGCGTATTTAAACTGGAAATTTCAAATTTTACGACACTTTATTAGAGAGTTAGTGATGTTCCTCAATTTTAGCAGCGATTTTGCGCTTTTTCTAAATTTTAGCAGCGTATTAACGTTTCTAGCCCGTGCATTACCGAATTGGCGGTTTCCTCTAATTAAGCTGCAAAGTAGCATTTTTCCCCCAATTTTTGCAGAGAATTATCACTTGTTCTCAATGTGAACCGAAAATTAGCGGTTTAATTAATAGTAGCCGCGCTAATCAGTGATTTTTTCTAGTTGATTTTCCTCATTTGCATCCGCGAATTAACGTTTTTCCTCGACTTTATCCCCGCAGATTGCAAATTAGTTTTTTTTTCTCAATTTTTGCCAAATGTTTACCTGAAAGCGTCTTTTTTTATCAATACTATAGCGTGTTGTCTCAATTTTAACCGCGGGGTTGGTCCAAATCAACACTTTTGCGTTGATTTCCACCATTTATTCGTAGAATGGCAACCACATGCACCGCGAATCAGCGATTTTTTTTCACAATTTTAGTCTGGAAGTTACATTGCAAGACCATGAATCAGCGCTTTTTCATAGTTTTAGTCACGAATATTAACGGGTTTTTTCAATTTTTTGCCGCGTCAGCAAGGTGCAAACTGCTGATCAGCACTTTGCTGGGATTAAGGGGAAGTTGCACATGTGTTTCCTCGACCCCCTCCAATCATACCTCGCCTTCTCCGCGTTACGGAAATTACCGCCGTATTTCTGTACCAATCCTCGACTTCAAAGGCTCATTTAAATCTTCAGGAAATTCCGCACAAGCGTACGATCTTCCTTTTTCATATTTCATCCCTAAAATAACTGTAAAACGCACATAAACTTTTACCTTGAAAATTGACACTCTTTCGACGACTTATTTAGGAAAGTAAGATCGTACGCTTGTGCGGAATTTCCTGAAGATTTAAATGAGCCCTCGAAGTCCACGATTAGTGCAGAAATACGGCGGTGACTAATTTATGTTCCTTTATTTTTTAAAGCAAAGTGTATTTCATCACTAGGGAAACATAATTAAACATAAACACTACAGATTCTCCCCCACTATTTAAAAAGTTCATAATTGCGAAGGTAAGATGGAGGTCGACGATCCCTTTGAGGATATCTTCTCGATGCAGTTGTAGGACCATCGGAAGTCGTGTCTTCAACAGGGAGAGTTCCGGAATTTCTATGAATCGGCTGATTCTGATTTTCTGCCGATTCTATGGGAATGTTTGTATTGCTCCCGCGTTCTGAAGGCTCAATTTGGAGTTGAAATGGTGTAGAGGCAAGGGGTCTTGATGATAATGGTGACGGAAGAAGCATGGATCGAATAGGATCAATTGTAATCCTGTTTTCTTCAATTTTGTTATGATTATTGGTAGATTTTTGGGGTAGAACTTCTGAGAGCCTCAGTTGATCGATATGTCGTTTTATTACGTAGCCGTCGTCCATTGCTACTATGTAATGAAGTTTCCCCAATTTTTGTTTGACAATGCCAAATTTCCATATTGGTTTGTTCTGGAGGTACATCTTGACCTGAACTCGTTGACCAACACTGTAACATCGAGGATTCAATGAAGGTCGGGCCTCAGACGACTTGGGAGCATTTAATTTCTGATTAAGTGTCGGCTTAATTATTGGCTTCATTAAGTCAAGAGTTGTGCGAATTTGTCGTCCTAGATAGAGTTCAGCTGGGGAGGCGCCAGAACGGAGGGGTGTTGCGCGATACCGATAGAGAATTTCTCGAATTTTCGATAGAAGCGTGTATGGTTCTGATTTCATTGCTTCTAGCTTTGATTTTAGGAAACGAACATATCGTTCGGCTTGGCCATTTGTCTGGGGGTGGCCCGGAGCTATGAGGCGATGTGAAATGCCGTTCGTTGTACAAAAGAGTTGAAATTCTTGGTTTGTGAAGATACTAGCGTTGTCGGATACCATTACTTCAGGAAGCCCGTGAGTGCTGAAAATGTCTTTAAGAATTTCGATAGTAGATTTTGATGTTGGGTTTGTTTTCATTAGCCGTATTTCCGGCCATTTCGATTTGGCGTCAATTGCAAGGAATATGTAAAACCCATCTTTAGGACCTGCAAAATCAATGTGTAATCGCTGAAAATTTGATTCAGGCTGTTCCCACGGGTGTAATGGAGCATTTATTGGTTCCGAAGCTGAAGATGCACAAGCCTGGCAAGACTTGACGAAAAGTTCAATATCCCTATCAATATTTTTCCAATAGCAGTAACGTCGTGCAAGGCTTTTCATTTTTGAGAGTTTTGTATGAGTAATATTGAGCTGAATAAGTACGTCATTTTGTAAGGAGGAAGGAATTACTACTCGGTGACCTCGAAAAATTACTCCATCTTGAAGCGTATAACTGCCGTCTTGTAGGTCGCCCTTTTGGAAGTTTTGAAGGAGAACTGAAAGCTCTTTCTCCGCTTTTGTTGCCGAGGCTATAGCTTGAGCATTGATGGTTCCCGATGAAATTTGGTTAATTGTCTGATGATGAACGATGTCGTCTTCATTGAATTTTGATGTCGTGAGCGGTAAGGAGGATCTGGAGAAATAATCGACGTGGACGTTTTCATCGTGTTTCTTATGTTTCACTTCGTACTGGAATCCACTGAGGATAGTGGCGTACCGGAGAAGACGTGACGTTGAGAGGGGGGGTAGTTTGTTATTTTGATGAAAAATATGGGTCAGTGGTCGATTATCTGTTATGAGTGTGAACTTGCGGCCACAGAGGTACATGTAAAATTTGTTTACCGCGAAAATAATGGCAAGAGCTTCCCTGTTCAACTGACTATAATTCGTTTCTGATGACGTTAGTGATTTAGACGCAAAAGCGATGGATCGATCTTGATCGCCGAGGGAATGTGATAAAATTGCTCCAATGCCAGTTGGGCTGGCATCACAAGTCAGAATTATGGAAAGATCAGGGTTGTAGGGAATGAGGACCCGGTCACTGGCGATTTCTTTTTTAATTTTCTGGAAGGCGGAATTACAGGATTGACACCAAAGAAATCGTCGATTTTTTCGAAGAAGCTGGCGCAAAGGATGAGTCATTGACGACAAATTTGGTATAAATTTGGAGTAGTATGTTGCCATGCCTAAAAATCTTCTGACATCGTCGATGTTTTCAGGACGTGGAGCGTTTACTATCGCTCATACTTTGTCTGGACACTTTTTGATTCTGTTATGTTCGACGATGTATCCTAGGTATGAAATGGAGGTTTTGAAGAACTGGCACTTGCCTTTATTCAAATGTAGATCGTATTGACGTAAACGCTTTAGACAATTTATCAAATTTTTGTAACAGCATTCCATGGAAGACCCGTAGACGATGATGACATCAAAGTAGGCTAGAACGCCATGGAGCCCGCTCAAGATTTGGTCCAGAATCCTGTGAAATTCAAATGGAGCTGTTTTGACGCCGAACGAAAGACGTTTCATAGCGAATGTACCGCGGTGTGTTGACATCTTTTGGATTAATTGACTTTCTTTGTCGACTACTACGTGTAAATAAGCTTTATATATATCCAAAGTGCAAAAAACACGAGCATCACGAAGTTGATCCAAAAATTCATCAATTTTTGGGATCGGGTAATAGGCGTCTTGTAATTGTTTATTGACAGCGATTTTATAATCGACGCAGAGACGAACTTGATTGTTGGATTTTGGGATCGGAACAAGTGGTGAACCCCAGTCACTATGGTCGACTTGATATATTATGTCATTTTCGATTAAGTTCTGTAGTTCTTTGTCGACCTGGTCTCGTAATGCGAAGGGAATGTTCCGAGCTTTAACATATAATGGGCTTTGCGCTTTTGCGGAGGTGTAGGGAACATGTAAAATTAGGAATGCTTCTCACTTTTTGTTCGAAAATGTCGGCAAAGTTTTCCACGATTGATTGTAATGACGGTACTTGAAGGACAGAATGAATCATATTGAGACTTCTGTGGAGTCTGTCGATGTCCTGGAGATTGATTCGGAAGCGACGAATCAATATACGACCTAAAATGGGAGTGAAACTGTCTGGAACGATGAATATTACTTCGGTCCGTTTCATACCGTTGTATTCAACGGGGGTTGTTATGTATCTATGAGGTTTAAAGACACCTTGCGTATACGAACGAAATCTGATGTCGGTGTGCTTGACTGTTTCGTGGGGCAAAAGTCTATGAAAATCACTTTCCGGCAGTAAGGTGAATGCAGCTCCGGAATCTACTTCGAATTTTTGAGTTTGACCGTTTATGAGGACTGAAATGTAATATTTTGCTGCGTCGTTCACTAAAAAAGAAAGGTAAGACGAAAAAATGTCAAAAATTTTATTTATACCCGAGAGTTCGTCGAACATATCGGAATTCGAGTCGCCAGTGTTCACGGAATTCAAAATATTGACGGTTGAATTTGGTTTATGTTGTAGGAGTTTTAAGCACACTTTCCTAACGTGACCGATCCGAGAACAGTGTGTGCAATGTAATTTGTGTTTGGCGATGCGACAGATAGTCGATCGGTGACCAATTTTTCCGCGTCGAAGGCAAGTATTTTGTATTCCAAGTGCTTTGAAATCAACTCGATGTTGTCTTTGAGAATTCGAGGAAGAAGATGAGGATGAACTGGTGTTTTCATTGTGTATGCTTCGACGGGGTGTGGGTTTACGGGTCGTCGGTCGTGCTCTTTGCCTAGAAATTTTGCTTACATCATGAGTTCCGCGTGACATTTCGTGACTGTGGATTTCGGCTGCTTTGTTGAATAACAAATAATTGTGGAGGACGGCAACAACAAGAAGCTCTTATCACCTATCAAAGACGAGTACTCTTATCAAATGTTTTTTCGGTGTATACTTTTTTTTATCGTCAATAAAGGACTCGTTCATTAATATTTGTAGTGTAAATTAACAGGTAATGGGCACCAGACACGCGAATTTCCGCGAGTGTTAGTTGTGGTTGAGTTAGTGGTTTGTTGACAAAGTGACGAATCAGTGTAAGTGTTGCAACTTGCAAGAACATCACAAACATGACCTCTACGTCGGCAGCTGAACTAAACCAAACTCCAACGGGCGTGAAACGTTTCAACGGACAAAATTTCGCGGATTGGAAACTAAGAATTGAACTTGTTCTTGACGAAAAGGATTTACTAGCATGTGTCACTGAGGAGCCAAATCCAGATAACCCTAAATGGAAGAAAAACAACAAAATATGTAAGTCACTCATTGCTGCTCATCTGGAAGATCCTTACTTGGAACACGTTAGAGAAAATGAATATGCTTATCAAGTTTGGGCGTCGTTATGTTCCACTTATGAGAAGAAAGGCCCAGCAAGTAAGCGCCTTTTATTAAAACAAATAAGTGAAATAAAATACGATCCTAAGAAACCCCTTGAAACGCATTTTGCAACTTTTGACAAAATCATGCGCCAACTGAAAGACGTGGGCTCCAAATTGAACGAATCGGACTACTGTTGCATGCTGTTGAATAGTCTACCCAAGCAATTTGAAACTGTGGTTACCTCTTTGGAGACTTACTATCAAGACCAAGAAATGAAGATGGAACAAATTAAACGAAGATTACTTGACCAAGGTGACAAACTGAAAGAAAAAAGTAGTACTGAAGATTCATCCAAGGAAATAGGAAATAAATCAGGCGGACAGCATGCATTTTCAGCTAAAACACAACCTATGAAAAATACAAACCGGGATAAAAATATGACCGATCAAAACCTGAAATGTGAGTTTTGTGGACGCAGAAATCACGAAATGAAGGACTGTATTTTTCACAAAAGGTATGCTGAGAAACATGCAAATGTGGTACAGAAAAATTCTAAGGGTAAAGGTGATAGTGATGGGTCAGAATTTGCTTTTCTCTCTCACGAATGCGATGAGGCAAGTGCCGATGATTTCGGTGTTAGTTGGTATCTTGATTCAGGAGCTTCCAATCACTACATAACGTCTGACGAGTATTTCACCGAACAGATCACCTTGAAGAAGCCCGTTAAAATAAAAATTGCCAATGCTGACTCACTCCAAGGCACAAAAATTGGCAAATTCAATGGTATAAGCAAGACCTCAGGGCACCTATGCTCATTCAACAACGTTTACTATGTCCCAGGCCTCCGACATAACTTGCTGTCAGTGAGGGCTATAACTGCCAGGGGTTATGATGTAATATTTCAAAATTCCATGGTCCGAATAGCAAAAAACTCTATCACTGTTGCTCAAGGAACAATAGAAGACAATTTGTACAAATTGGACTTTACTACTAGTGTCACTTCAAAACGTGCTCTCTATTGCGAAATTCGAAACAACATGAAGCTATGGCACCGAAGGATGGGACATATGAGTATTTCTAGCCTACAGAAACTAATCAAGGCAGGTATGGTCAAGGGAGTTGATCCCACAGACAAGACTTCACCTATTGAGGTATGCAAGGAATGCGCTGAAGGAAGAATGACCAAATTGCCTTGGAAAAATAGCACTACTCCAGCAGCCAGGCCAATGGAAGTCATTCATAGTGACATCTTTGGACCAATTTTGGATGACATGGCACCTGATGGCACAAGGTACTTCATTTCTTTCATGGATGATTTCACCCATTTCTCCGTAGTTTTTTTGATGAAAAACAAGTCAGAAGCATTTGACAAATTTGTCCAGTATGTGAACATGGCAACATCAAAGATGAATGCAAACATCAGCCGTCTTAAATGCGACAATGGCTCAGAATACAGATCAAAAAAATTTCAGCAATTTTGTGTTGAGAAGGGGATTCAGATTGAGTACACTATTCCCTACACGCCTGAACTTAACGGAAAGGCTGAGCGCCTGAACCGTTTGATCGCTGAAAGAGCCAGAGCTATGATTCACGATAGTGGAATGCAAAAAAACATCTGGCCAGAGGCAGTGATGTGTGCCGTATACCTTATCAACCGAAGTGTCACAATTGATAATAAAATCCCAGCTCAGTTGTGGTACAAGAAGCCTGTTGACCTAAGTAACATCAAATTATTTGGCTGCAGAGCCTTCGCACATATTCCCCACGAAAAAAGGTCTAAATTTGATCCCAAAGCCTTGGAATGTTTCATGGTCGGTTACACAACTAATGGGTACAGACTTTTTCATAAGGGAGATATTATTGTTGCCCGAAATGTTATATTTGATGAAACAAAAATTTACTCAGATTTTCATCCAAATGAACACCGAGAGGACTTCAATTCCACTCCACCTGACAGTAAAGCCAAGGAGGATGACAGGTTAGAAAATGATGAATCTGAAGAAAATTCACCAAATCTACAAAACAAATCTCGGCCATCTCGAACAGTTAATAACCCAAAATGGCTACAAGACTATGAAATCAATCTCTGTTCTCAAAACGAATTTACTATCGAGGAAGTCAACACGCTACCTGAGGTGGAAAAGCAAAAATGGAACGATGCCATGAGAAGAGAACTTGATTCAATGAAGAAACATGGAGTTTGGGAGTTAGTTGATAGACCTGCGGATTGTTCAGTGGTTGAAACAAAATGGGTTCTTCGTATAAAGCCTAATAACACCTACAAAGCGAGATTAGTAGCCAGAGGTTTTCAACAACTAAATGTTTCAGATGATGTATATGCCCCAGTAGCCAAAATGGCCACAGTGAAAACGATGCTCTCCGTCATTGCAGCCAAGCAATTGAACGTCATGCAGCTAGATATTCAAACAGCTTTCCTTAATAGTCCAATTGAAAGCGAGGTGTACATTTCTCAACCACCTAACTTTGAAAATGGGAACAAGGTGTGCAAGCTAAAGAAGTCCATTTATGGTCTCAAGGAGTCTCCTAAAAACTGGAATAATTGTCTCAATGATTTCATGATGGAATTGGGATTTGAACGCTCTAAATGTGACACGTGTTTGTACGTTAAAGGTACTGGATCATCCAAATTATACGTGTTAGTGTTCGTCGACGATATTCTGGCTTCATCCGAGGACAAACAAGAGATGGAGTCGTTCAAAAGAGCACTGACGGGAAGATTCGACGTGACAGATCTGAACATCAAGACATCATTCAGTTTCCTTGGCTTGGAAATCACCAAGCTGCCGGATAAAATGCTTGTCTCCCAAAAATCAATGATTCTAAAATTGATAGACCTCTTCAATCAAAAGGAATCAAAGAACACGTTAATTCCAATGGAACCAAAGCTTCAACTTGGCAAAACAGAAATATCTGATAAAAACTTACCATACAGACAGTTGATTGGGTCATTAATCTACATATCTGCTGGCACAAGACCAGATATAAATTATGCGACTAATTATCTGAGCAGATTCTGTAATGATTATAATAGCACACATTTCAAACATGCTTTGCGAGTTGTAAAGTACTTGAAGTCGACCATCGATCTCTGCCTACATTTCGAGACTGAAAAAGATGGTTCGCCAATAGAAATGTATTCAGACGCTGACTATGGAGAGGACCATAGTGACAGGAAATCAACATCTGGCTACGTTGCATTTGTGCTTGGAAATCCTGTCTCTTGGACCACCAGAAAACAAACAATTGTGGCAACTTCTTCGTTTGACGCCGAATTCATCGCTGCAAGTGAAGCTATCAAGGAAGCCATCTGGCTTAAAGCCCTAATCGAGGAATTTGACATTAAATGTGAAGAATCTATTCCAATTTACGAAGACAATCAGAGCGTGATCAAAATTGTCGATTCTCCTCAAGTGAACAAGCGATCAAAGCACATAATAATAAAATATATGTTTGTAAAGGACAGTGTTCTGCAAGGTGAGATTCGCTTCAAGTATGTGGCTTCATCTGACCAAACTGCAGACATATTAACCAAGGCTCTTCCTTCACCTTCTTTCATAAAACATCGGAAGGCGCTCAAGGTTCTATAATTCTTTTATATAGGATCAAGCTTCTAAATTGTTGAGAAGGGGTGTTGAATAACAAATAATTGTGGAGGACGGCAACAACAAGAAGCTCTTATCACCTATCAAAGACGAGTACTCTTATCAAATGTTTTTTCGGTGTATACTTTTTTTTATCGTCAATAAAGGACTTGTTCATTAATATTTGTAGTGTAAATTAACACTTCGAGTGCAAGAGCTGAGTTAGCTAAAGTTGTAAACGGAGTGTCTTCGGATTGTAATAGTTTGGCTCATATGTTATCATTCCTGAGACCACGGATGAACTGAGCCCTAAGGAAAATATCGGCAACACTCCGCTTACAGTTGCATTCGAAATTGCATGTAGACGAGAGATTTCGGAGCCCTGTAATGAAATCAGCTATGGACTCGTCATCGTTCTGATTTCTACTGAGGAATCGGTGCTGTTGAACAATAGTGTTTGTATTCGGACATAAATGATGTTCTAAAATATCAACTAATTCGTCGTAGGTCTTGGTGGATGGGTCAATGGGTGTTAAAAGCGAGCTCAATATATTATAAATTTTTGGACCAATGTGGTGAAGGAGTTCATTCTGCCGACAACCTTCATCAACAGAAATACTTCTGAGGACGAACCAGTTTTCGAGCCTCTTACGATATTGACGAAACGTTTCTTTGGTGTCGTCAAAGATGTCGAAGTGCATCATTTGCGTTTTAGTCGGTTTGGCGAGGTGACGAATTAAGATGCTGTTCTGTTCCATCATGTTATTCATTATTGATATTAGAGCTGTGATGTCTGTCGTATTAGGTGGAGGGTTGTCGTCCGATGGCATGATGAGGTGGCTGTCAAGAGCGTTGTTTTACTCCGAGTCGCCAACTAAAGTGACTAATTTATGTTCCTTTATTTTTTAAAGCAAAGTGTATTTCATCACTAGGGAAACATAATTAAACATAAACACTACTGAGGCCCGTATTTATGAACGTTCCTTCAACAGTTCCTTGACTTGAAGTCAAGGCGTCCTCGAGAAAGGTTCCCTTTGCTGAAAAGGAGGCCTTGACCATTTTTCGTATTTAGAAACGTTCCTTCACTTGGCTCAAGGCTTCCTTTACCAAGGTCGCCTTCAAGGCACTAGAAAGGAACGATTTACTACCGATTTTTCCCTAGACGCCGATTCAACCTATAAAAAGCGCCGTTTCATTTAGTGCGACAGTACAGTAGTGAAATAAATCATCTGGTTTGAATATGAATATCGTTTAAACTCATTTTATGACTGAAACGGGGACTGAAATAATTTCACTGAAAGGTGCCCGGCAAAAGAGGAAGGGTCCCATCATCTACGTGCCGACTTCCTGCTCGAATGTGTTACCAGCGAAATCCAGGGAGCTGTCGACAATGATACTTGTCCTGACGGAAAGTGATTGTGAGGCAGGGCCCGTTGAAGCAATCTGCCCACTTCCTCATTTTCTTCGTCCCTCTTACGACGGTTAGTATTGTTGTTTTGCCGGACCTTCTGAGAGTATTCCAGCCCAAGAGGGCCAATCGACCGCCAATTACTGCCGTGCACCCTAACAATAATAAATTTACTTTGTGAAGCAAATATTCGATGAAGTCTTCGTTTCCTTCCATATTTTTTTTTTTTTTATTTCCACACCGAAATGCGAAACCACATTGAGATAACAGATGGCGGGTCGTCAACTGGAAGCGTTTTCGAGCGGCGCTATACAACGCGCGTACATCCAAAAAGGCTTAAATTGAATTCACTGCAGCTAAGCCTGCAGCGGACGATGTCACATTCAATTTGAGCCTTTGAGATGTACGCTCGTTGTCGCGCCGCTCGAAAAGGCTTCCAGTGAACGACCGACCTAATGGAGTGAAGGAAACCTCAAGGCAGATCACAAGCTACCTTGGTTCAAGGAACGATTTTTACCGAGGCTTCCTTGAAGTCAAGGTAGCCTTCAACTAGAGGAAGTTTCACAAATACGAAAACTTGTCAAGGAAGGCTTCTCAAGGACGCCTTGACTCAAGGAAGCTTCAAGGAACGTTCATAAATACGGGCCTGAGTGTTACACTGATGAACACTGATAAACACTGATGAGTGTGAAGGGGGACTTCTCTATGCGTCCTCCATCGAGCAGAATATTCTGGATCTTTCGATCCGCAGTATTCGCCTGGACATATTAATGTAATGGCCTAAATTTTTTGACCGTGAAATCTGGATTTTGAAGACTTCGTATGCAGATTGCTCTGTGGGGCTGTGCTCGTGATGCAAAGCTTTGTAAATGTTTTGGTACTTCGGCTATACATATACACTGATGACCTCCACAGTGAAACCACGTGGATCGATGTAATATAAACCTGGCTTGCTCTTTAATGGCAGGCGCGGTTATGTGAAGAGGTATTATATGAGACGATCTCTCGTCGATAATGCTACAGCTCACCCTGAATTAAACGTCTAATTTGCGTAATTTATCTTCGCTGCCACAGAACAAAATAATGTATAATCCAGTCGCTTTTCACTAAACTAAATACCGGTAAACCCCCTTGAAACGCAAAAATCGCAAACGAAAGCCCCCAGCAAGTCTATAAGGACGGGCGGTTTCTTTTATGCAAGAATGAACAATCCAGTTAATTATCCATATATTTGTATATCGAAGGGCTCGAAGGAAGCGCCGATTCTGGCAGTTCTCGTAAAAAATTAAAAAAGTGTCAGTGAATACGAAGGTTAGAACCATCACTTTTTTCCCCCGTTCTTCAGCTTTAAAAATGCATAAATTCACGCTTGAAAAAGTGGAAGGTGAAGAGGAAGAAAAGAGTCGGGTGGATTAGGCACTCAACTTTGATGGAAAACATATTTTTAGAAATAAAACGGGGAAAACTAAATTTTTCTCTCTTCCAACGTACAAAAAAAAAAAGAAAAAGAGTATTTTCATAAGGCTTTCCCGAAGAAATACGGCGTTTAAATGGCTTGATAGGAGGGGGAAACTTTGAAATCTGTCTTGAGAGCTGTAATGTTCGTTGGTTTTTTTTTCTGTATTTTTTAACGGTTGATAAATTGAGAATAGAATGGTTGATTTTGAGGAAATTCAGAGAAAACTTACGGTAGCTCGTTTGAAGTTTTGACGTTGATGTTGAACCGAGCAGTGTGAGCCAGGCCAGAGCCAACCACCACATCTGTGAAATGGGCACAGAGTCAATGGTTAGTTGTTGATAACAAATAAAGCGCGTTTTTACAATAATGGTTCAGGGGCAACACTGGAAAAACAATGGTGTGTTTGGGATTTTCAATTTTTTTTGTACAGTTTGGAGCCATAAAGGTACAGGCGGTTTCATGTGCGTTGCATAATGGCTACGCTATTTGCAAATCCGTTTGATGTTCTTTTGGATTATAATTCATCCTACAGAAGAGCAACGATGCTTTCTATACATTTTAAAAGCCCCCCCCCCGCCCACCACAGTCACCTAACCCTGCACCTTTCATTTCAGCTGCCATGGGCTCGACACAGGAACATAATTCCGCTTTGTAAATACTTTAATAGACCCTTGAAGTAAACTTCAATAATGGTCGAGAAAGAGAGTAGATTGTACATGAAGTAGTTAACGGATGATAATACCGCAATGGGTGGGAGGGGCACTCCGTCTTAACTAATAATTCAAAAGTCTTGTTCATACACACCCTCACACTCTAAAGATCCCCTCCCCCACAACCATCTCCACTCCATTATTACACTTTGCTCGCTCGCTTCAACTCTTCCCAGTGTGCCCTTTCACCTATACCAACCAAGGGGACCTTCTCTTATAAAACAAGCGCCGCATACAGCACACGTCGCCAGGTGCTCTATCATGACGATCCTCCAGTGAATAGAAGAACCCATCCCTTCCACATAATCCCTTTGTCCTTTATTCCCTCTACGCTAATTTATTAGAAAATTACTATCCATTCCCTCCCTACCATCCTTCCATGCTAGAACCATGACCTCCTTTTCTTTCTTCTTCACCTTCTTCTTCTTTTTTCTTCTAACTTCTTCTTCTTGAAACCATCGTAATCCAAAAAGGGTGAGATGAAGCAAAGGGCAGAGTTGGTTCATAATTTACTCATTCCACCCTTGTATAACACCACTCGTTCAACTCTAATGATCAATTGTTTTAATTTCAAGGATAGATAAAAAAAAAAAGGCGACGTTAAGCCCACCCTTTCAACCATTACGCCCACAACAAAAGGGCTATCGTCAAAGCCGCTGAAAAAAAAAAAAAAAATCAACCGTTCAATTGAACTATGCGGTTAACGTACAAACGAGCGTTCATTTTAAATTCAAATCGAGCGTCAGCTTGGCACATTCGAAGGAGCGAAAGTTATGACAATTAACTTTTCCAAACGTTGAGAGGACCACAACTCCACCACAGCTCCCACGGCTTTTTCATAACTGCGATGAGGCTGGAGGGGAAGATTCAAAGCTTCAAAAATGTTTTAAGTATTCTTTTGACCGTGGATTGTTTTTTTTTTTTTTTTTTTTTTGTACGAGTATCGCAATTTAAAAGTTTGAAACGAACGAACTTGGAAGAAAAATAATTTGTATTCAAAAACTCGCATCTCATCACCTTACCTCATTCTTCATTCTTTTGTTTTGACTCCTCCCTTCACCGCTGCCACCAACCACTGCCAGTACAACGTCTCTACTGAGTTGAAAACCTCTCACCCCCACGGGCGTATAACATTCGTGAATGAGGTGGGCGAAGGAAAAAGTTAATTAAGGCGAAGGTAAAAGAAAAACGTTCATCAACCTTTTGTCTGACTGGTGCTGCGGAGAGAAGAAAAACTTGGGTAATTGAAGCGAACCACTCTGAATAATAAAATGCGCGGAATAGAGGGGCTATATGGGGTTTTGAAGTGGTTTATACGATGAGAGTGGACCGGTACGGCGGTAAACTGCATTTGTTTCAAATGAAGTGGCAAACGTGTGGAATTGAGTAAGCTCAATGGTGGGGAATATGAAAAGGGTTACGAAGTAAGAGAAGGATATTTCCAAATTAAGCCAATTTTTAGCCCAATCGTGGGTGAAGAACGTGTTTTCGGATAAAGGGATTTCCTTGCCTCGTGGCAATTAAAACAGGACAATTTCAACAGCGCTCCTTTCGTCGGTTAAGTGTAACTTTGGCACTTAAAAAGTGTGCCATGGAATAGGGAGCGATTTCAGTATTCTAGTTTGCTAGATACCTCGAACTGCTGTGAAAATTACATTATGTTTTAAACTTTCAACCCTCACCCCACCTCTTTTAATGCCTCTGCCGAGATTCCTTAAGAATGGGCCAGCACCTCACCCCTCCCCGGGTCTTATCTAGCCTGCGCCTCATCTTCCGTGCCGACTAAGGCCGCGTCGTCCGGCGGACCCCTTCCCCCGCCACCACTGCGAGCGGCGAATATCATCGTACAGCCTACAGCTGTGCAACACATGCTCGGTGGTCTCCTCCTCCTCATTACAGGGGGCAATAAGGAGAGTTCCACCAACGGAACTTTCCATTGAACTAGCCATGCCCGGTCAGAACCGACATGGTGGCATACTCAAGGGTAAACCACTTGGCACGCCCCAGCCGAGTCCGGACATTAGGCAAGAACCCGAACAACTGGCGTCCTGTGCTTCAGCTAGCCAAACCTCAATCACTAATTGATCGAGCAGGCGGGGAGCCCCCCACCGTCCCGTCAAAGACCTGCAGAACGTCCGAGCTAACTGTCTGATAAGCCCTAGCCACCCGGATAAGTGCCTGCCTCTGCAGACCTTTCGCCGCTGCGCCTTGGTGGGGCTGGACCACAAATATGTCGCGCAATTCAGGAGCGTTAAGTTCACCACCACCCTGTAATTTCCCTGTAGTTCCCCGCGGTTGACCTATACAGGCCAAACGCCCTCTCCAACTTACCACCAACCACCTCCAACTGCTGCCCAGCACCACGATTCTTATTTATTTCTACACCAAGGTAGCAGCCCTGCCCTACCACTGGCCAAACGCACTCCCCGGTAGGCCGTCTCTCTCTCCTCGACTTCCCCAACAAAAAGACCAATTTGGTCTTTTGCACAGTGAGAGCCAGACGCACTTCCCACACCACAGATCTACTACGGCCAGGAGCCTCACGATCTCCCGGCGAAGCTCCTCGACGGAGCGCCCTGTCACGACCACCGCCAAGACTTCTACAAACGCCACCCCCCATCCAGTAAGGCCCACATACGAGCCCCGCAAAGAGGAGGTTCCAGAGCACCGCCGAGAGTACCAACCCTTGCGGGCAGCCCCTGGACAGCTTGGCTTCAACCTCGCAATTCCCATACCTGAGACGAATGCCACGGGACGCGAAGTACAAGGACACCAACCTAATCAGGTAGTTTGGCACGCCCGACCCTCGCGGTGCCAACAACAGCTTGAGCCATCAGACGGATTCGAACGCGCCCTGAATGTCGAGCAGGACCACCCCCTTGTATCTCCCTCACGACCAGGGAGTCGCCTCAGCGAGGGACTGGAGAGCGTCAAGCGCCACTTCAGTCGAGCCCCCCTTCACCCTACCGAATTGCCAAGGGTGGAGGATCTCATCGAGGTATCGCTCCATCCTGGCAAGGATCAGGCGCTCCAACACTTTACTCTCACACAAAGGGAGGCCTATAGGCCTGCAGCTACCCGAGTGCGGTCCGGTAACCAAACGACGGTCGTCCGCCACCCAACCGCGAAGTACACCACCGAAAGACAGTGGTTGAAGAGGCACAGATAGGCCTCAACCACATCCGCCGGCAGCTTCCCGGCGAGCCCGAGTGCCCGCCCCAAAGCCACCCTTCTTAACACCTCCACCATGTCTCCTCCAAAAACCATGGGCTCCCCACCGTTAGAGCGGGGACCCTCAATTCCTTCCTCACCAGCCTCACCCGAGGCTTATAACAGTCATTCGCTGACTAATAATATAGCTATTCCCACATAAAAATGGCTAAGCTACCTAAACTCGCACCCAAAAATACAAAACGGACGATTCGCGTTTTGAAAATGGCTAAACTGACTTCACGCGCCCTAAAAATGGCTGAACTGGCGATTGGTGAACCGAAAATGCCAGAAAAGCTCATTAATCTCGCCGTGAAAGTAGCTAAATCGACCAGTCGCGCGTTAAAAATGACCAAACTGGCCATATTCTCATGCAATTGACCAATACGCGCCTTTGAATTGACGAACTAATCGAGTTCTGAAAACGGCAAAAATGACTTCACGGGCCCTGGGAACTGCCTGCCCTGAAAATTTCAAAACCAACCATTTGTGCGCCAGGAATGGTCATACTTCGTGGCCTTGGTTCAATGAACTATCTGAGTACTAAAAATGGCAAAACTGGCGAGTCGTGTCTTGAAAATGGAACCCTACAAATTGCCGAACTTACTTTACGAGCTCTAAAAACGGACAAACTGACGTTTCGCGCTCTAAAAATGCCAGAACAGGTGCGACTTCTGTCCTGAAAATGGCGTAATCGAACAGACGAGCGCCGAAAATAGCCAACCTAACCGTTCTCACCTTCGCTTGGGATGTACTATAGTCACGTCTATAACTTGAAAAACTGGCTCTGTGTGCCCTAAAAATGGCAATTATTCCTATCCAAGCCGTGAAATCGTCAAAACGACGATGTCGTCGTCGTTTTTGCAAGTGCCCTGAAAATAGCTAAATGGGCGATTACTAGCGCCTTGAAAATGCGTAAACAGGCATTTCCCGCCCTAGAACTATATAGCCGCACTGACCATTGGCGCCTGGAAAATAGCTAAACTGGCAATTCGTGCTCTAAAAAACGGCAAAACTGTACCATTTAGACCCTTAAAATGGCAAAACTGACTATTTGCGCCGCGAAAATTTTCAGATTTTGATTCTCTGGGCAAAAAAACGGAAATTCCCAGCTTAATTTTAGTGCATACCAAAATCTTTATTTCTGTGCTAAAAATCACCATTTTTGCGTACACTTTGCGTAAAATCATCTATTTACAAAAAAAAAAACGCCAGTTTTGCCGTGATATTGTCACAGTTTTGAAGTGAAATATCCAGTTATGAGGTAAAATAATATTTTGTTCGGGTAAAACCGTCAGTTCCGCAGGATAAAATCGTCAGTTTTGAAGTAAAATATTGAGTTATACAGTGATATCTTCAATTTTGGGTTAAAAAACGTCAGTATTGAGTTAAAAAATGTTAGATTTTCAAGTCTCTCAGACAAGACGAAAGGTAGGACACCCAGTATTTGAGTGCCAAGCCTTTCCTACAAAAGTATCGATTTCCGGGGAAAACATTGCCAGCTCTTGGACAGAAAAACAGGAATAGAAGGCTAAAATTGATTGTTTCTCAACGGAGATGTTAGTTTTTGATGGATTACGACCCTTTTTTTGTGAAAACACAGTTTCCGGTGAAGAATTTGACGATTTAATGCACTAGCAGTTCTTTTGCTGGGGTCTCTATTATAGAGCTTCCGACAACTTCGGCCCACCCATGGATCAAGGACTGGCTACGCCCCTGTAACGGGATCATAGTAGTAAGTTTCATGGTCGAATGGTTTTGGAGTGAAATCATTGGTTTTACAGAAAAGTTTGCCGTAACATCCGTTTTACATCCATTAAAACGATTTCGGTCCAGATTTCCAGTTTTGTGCTCGAGTAGACAGGCTCAGGGGGGGGGGGGGAATGGCAATTTTCCAGGCCAATACGTCAGTTTTTTCAGGGGAAATTTGGGAGTTTCTGGTATTTAATATGGCGAAATTTTAGTTTCGTGGCCAAATATTCGAGAACTTGGACGTTTCCGGTATTTATTGTCACTAAATTGCAAGTTTCTGGACTGTATCATCAGCGAAATAGCAATTCTCTGGGGCCGGGGAAGAGTTAGGAACAAGTGGAGGGATTGAATGAGATTTTTTCCGTGAAGCCGGCCATCATTACTACTACACACCATCCGTTATCAGCCCTCCTCCAACAATAACAATGACTCGTTGGATTATTTCGGTGTCCACTGTCCATTTTTGACAAATATTTGACAAAGCGATTAAATTTCCAGTTGGTTGGTTTCTAGGCACTGCTAGAAATTGATTAATATTGGAAGGTATTTGTCCAAAATGGATTATACATGATTTGTGTGGCCAAGCCATTAGTGAAAAATTCCATTGGCCCACCCGTCCATGGAGGAATGAATATACTGGAGGAGCCTCCACCCCCCCCCCCGGTCAACCGATATGCGAGGGTGCCAAATATAAGGACTAATAGGCGTGGCCAGAAACAGGGTCGTTTTTTAGGGGGTAGGAAGGGTAGGAGACCGCCTAGGGGTCCCGTTCCATGGGAGGCCCCCGGCTTGGAATGAAAATGATTACAAAATAATCGTTCAGGAGTTACACTCGGCTATTTTTAGGCCCGTTTTCACCAACGCCGATCAACAACTAATCACGATTACAATAGCATCAAGCCCTACAGGCCTTGGTTGACTCCTCCCAGTGTATGTATTCAGCGCCTTCGACTCCGCGTGGTGGCCACTGGGACGTATTCTGAGTAGTGGCCTCGTACTTCACGTCTAGGACAGTGAGGCTCCGCTACGGAAAAAGCCAGGCGGAGTCTCCAGTAACACAAGGGTGTCCCCAGAGGTCTGTGCTTTCGGCGGCTCTATGGCTCCTCGAGGGGAAATGCGTGGGGGCGGCCAGCTGGAGGAGCTCAGCCGGAAGGTTACTTGGGTCCTGGATGTCGTCGATGGGTGGTGCGGGACTACGAGGCTGGCTCTCGCGGTGCACCATACCCAGGTGGTCATTATGCGGGGTCGACTGCCACGGGGCAGCTTCTTGTTTGTACCATACCAGGGGGTGAGCCTAACGGGGACTCTCGTGGGTAAGTATAATGGCGTCCAAATTGCTTGCCACAGAGGGGCAAGCCCGCAGCTGAACGTAATTGTGGGCAAACTAGAAAAAGTTATCACCCCTTTTAGGCTGTCTTTATGCCGTTCGTCGGTCTTTATGCCGATCCTCTTGTATGGGGCGACCTGGTGGTGGCACCGTCCCTCCAAGGCACAGAGGGCGAGAGTCGTCAGCCTGCAATGGCAGGCCTTGATCCGGGTAGCCATGACGTACAGGACTGTCAGCTCTGACGCCTGACAGGTCATGGTGGGAGTGCCTCCGGCTGACCTCCTGCTTGATGCCTGGGTGCACCGGCGCCGGTCCATCTCTAACTCGTTGGGTTTGGTGGGGTGCTGGGATGCCATGGTGCCATTGGTGTTGGGCGGTTGGTTGCCGGAGGCGCTTCACCTCCTCGACGACTTGATGGTGGTGGAGGCCTGGCAGGGGCACTGGGCTGGCAGTACGACTGGTAGGCGTCTGTTCAGCTTCTTGCCCGACGTGTGGATTTTGCTGGCGGTCGGTCGTCAGGTGGTTCATGCCTGAACTCGCGACCACTTCAATCATCGCTGGTCACGAATCGTTCAACGCCAATAAGTTGTGGCAATATTCTGGCGGCGGGACTCTCCTTTGTGCCCTTGTGGAGACGAGAATGAGACCGCTGATCACGTGCTGCGCCGCTGTTGGTTCTATGACGACTTGTGTCATCGGGAGTGGGGAGCCCTCCGACGGACTCGGCGCTATATTTAAACCCAAGAAATGCTTTTAAAAGAAGAGAAATCTGTCAACTTCAGGCTTTAAAGGGCCGATTCCTGGAAAAGATCCCACGAAATTGTCTTTTGAAGAAGACAGAATAACGAAATTGGCTTATCGATTAAGTCAAACCCTCGAAATTGTTAAATGAAAAAGCCAAACACACGTAATTTGTTTATTCAATTGAGGCGGATCGCCAAAATATCTATTTTTAATTAGCCAAGTCCGAGCGTGCTTTAACTTCGACCCCTGCAAACAGCGACTATTTGACCCCAGGAACGTGTCGCAATGAAGGCAACTCTTACTTTGCTTGCAGTCAACCTTCTCGCAGTTCAGAGACCGACAATTTATTTCTACTTGAAATTAAATTGATCGTGCCCCGGTCGCGTTTGTGATCATTACGCGTCCAGCTCCTTCGTTTCAGCCGCTTATTTGGAGCACTTTTGACGGCTATGCAGAGCCGAGTAGACTGAATGATTTCGTTGGGCAAACTAGCAAAATATCCAGTTCATAAAAGTGTTCGGCTTAATCTGCTATTAATATAAATATGGCTAAGCAAACGATTTTTCGTCCAGACATGCCGCTAAAGAAACGATTTCTGCGATTTCATTCGCCAAATTTACGAACTCGCCAAATTGATGCTTTAAAAACTGATTTTTTTCAAATCAAATAGTTCAATACAAAAAAATGTGATTGGACGCGTTTCGATGGAGGGCTATAATCCCGTATATTATTATGTTTCATCGTAAAAGTAGAGAGATAGCCAGAAAAATGGTCTCGAAAAATCCACTTTCGATATAAAATAAAAAATACATTCACTGTACGAAAGCAGTACGTGCATAAAAGGAGGCGATAAAGCCGCGGAAACGGGTGAACACAAATGCGCGATCATGAAGACATTTGCGTATCGGAGGGAAAAGAGCGAACCGTTCAACTTTAAAAGCCTAATATCTGAATAAATTCGCGGAATTGTAAAAATCCGATAGTTTTATTTAAAAAAGAGTAAACGCGGGGAATTGGAGCGTGACTCGTGGATTAAGTGAGGGAAAACTGTAACTAATTTGCAATTGAACTTTTTAGAGCGGCTGCGATTATTGTTGCCCACATCTGTATGCGCTCTTTTCCTATTTCTCACCAAACGCATTATACTATTAAAGTTTCTCATTCATTTTGATAAATAGCCTCGTAACTATAGAAAGACGTCAAACAATATTGAAGAAAAAGGGAAGAGAGAGTTCCCAAACTTTCCGCCGTGGCTGTGCAAAAAAAGTAATGGAGTAGGATTGAGGGGGGGGGGGAGTGAAAGATAAGAAACTGGTTCGTTAGTTTCTTAAGGAGTCTGGAGTAATAAAAATCAATATTATAAATCGTGAGCCTAGCTTGGTCGTGATAAAGAATGAGGGAAAGGGCGAGTTTCTTTTGAAATGAACGGACAAATTGAGAAAAAAAAATATAAAAAAATCACTTTGACACCCAAAGTAGGAAAAAAAGGCAAGTGCGGGAGCGATGGAAATGAGGGCTAAGTTGGCAATGATGACTTATTCATGACTCTACGTAAGGACACAATTAGGAGCTTGAAGAGTAGGTCCCTAATTTTCAAAATTTTTATTATTTAACTCGACGACAAGAACCCCTTCTTCTCCCTCCACCCCTCGCTAAGCAATGAGTGACGGTGGGGAACTGGTGGGTGGGTGGGTCTTTGTGAGGCGAGCCCTTCTGATGAATAATAAAAAATAAAAAAAAGTTTCTTGTACTTTTGGGTGCTCCAAAAACAAACAATAAAAACGTCCCGTTTTGCCCCAGTGGTGACAAGTTATTTCATTCCTGTCACACGGGTATTTGTTCGTTTCCTCCTCCTTTTTACCACCGTCCATTCGTTTGGGCTTGAATCTGAATCGGAATCCCCCCCCCCCTCACGAAAAAGGGAGGACAAAAAAAAAAACAAAAACGCACGCTATTGATTGAGACATAAAACCCCGCACCAGGATTATTCCATCCTACATCAACCACAATTCATCATTTCCATTGCATGGTTGGTGGCTAGGGGGGGGGGGGGCTTACAAATCGTTCCAGGCTATAGTTTTGTACTTCAAGGTGATTACGATTGAGATCATTAAATGAAATGCTGAATAGAGGGGAAAAAAGTGAAAACATTAGTCATACCAGAGCACTCAATAGACGACGCGTGTACTTCGACTTCGTTCGGACACAAGTTTTCAACTGATATCTGACAAAAACCGACAGGTTTTTTTTGTTGTTGTTTAAAAGTCACGAAAAGAGGAAGCCTTGAAAATTAATTGTTCGCGGCTAATGACTTTCACAGAAAATAGTTTAAAAAAAAAGAAGATTACAAGAGCGATGGAAGAGCGAGAGCAATAATATATGTGAAAACGAAAAAAAAAACAAAAAAATGAAATGAAAAACCCGTTCATGATGATGTTTTGATACCGGCGACAAAACATAAAATGAAGAAGTGTTCTTTGCAAATTGTACAGCCTTAGAATCTTCAATACAGAAAGTGTAATTTTCCTAGTAGTATTTTCCCCCCTTTTCTTCTCCACCCCCCCCCCATCACATTACCGTAAGAATAAAAATACCCACCCCATTCGCCATTGTTTTTTTTTTCTTCACGCCCACCAAATTAGTAGAGGTTGGCCTCATCGACCTTCATCCCTTAAAGCTTCTCTCTTTTTTTTTTTTTTTTTTTTTTTTTGATAAGCAAGAAAAAAGGGTGAAGAGACGGAGGGAAGAGTGGAGATACGGGATTTTGGCAATTAGTCGAACTTCTTGGAAAAAGATTCGATTTCAGGAAAAGCCGCATTATCCCTTGAGGGGGGCCGGTAAAAATAAGGTTGCGGTTTTGCGGATAAATAATTTTTTGAGTGAGAGAAAGCCAAAAGGCTTAAAGAAAAAAGCGAAGTATCGTTAAAACTGGCGCAATTAATCGTATTGGATTCAGTTTCAGACCGACTGGTCCATACTATTGAAAACTGTACGCAATTCATTCAAATAAGTAGTAATAAAAATTATTAGCGTGCCTTGGTACGGGCGAGTGAGGAAGGACAGACCCGCGGGCCCCTCTTCTGAGGGGGATCCTGAAAAGATTAAAAGATGGGATAATACATCGATTTTTAGGTTCATGAATTTAGGAATAGATTTCCGAAAAAAAAAATATTCGAGGGTAAAATTGAGGAAAAATTGTGAATTCACGGTTTATAGCTAAAATTAACTTGAAACATTCGCTGCTAAAATTGAGAAAATTCGCGGCTAAAAAGGACAAAAGCGGTGCCAGCCCTGACGGAAGCTGACGCCATTAAAAGTCAGCGTCGCCTTTTTATTTTTGACAAGAGCTCGGAAAAATATTTCCTCGTGGATACTGGCGCCGACGTCTCGGTGCTTCCAAAGATGAAGGATTCACTCTTCAGGCAGCAAATAATTCACCGATACCCGTCTATGGGACAGAACACAGCAAACTAGACCTTGGTATTCGTCGAACATTTCCGTGGCGTTTCATATCAGCAGACGTAGCACACCCTATCCTCGGAGCAGATTTTCTTGCTCACTATGGTCTATTAGTGGATCTCCGTAAACGAGAACTCATTGACAGCACCACTGGGTTGAGCATGAAAGGACGCCTCATGCCAACTTTGATATTATCGATACATTCGATACCTCAAGAAATAAAATTCAAGGATATTTTCGAGGAATTTCCGGCTGTGACAAAACCAATGTCAAGGACTCCAGTCGACAACAAGGGGATATTCCACCACATCGAGACGAGAGGACCACCGACCTACTGTAAAGCAAGACGTCTTGCACCTGATAAATATCAAGCAGCCAAGAAAGAGTTCGCACGAATGGTTGAAGAGGGGATATGTCGCCCTTCTAGAAGTCCCTGGGCAAGCCCATTACACGTGGTTACCAAGAAGGATGGTTCGCTTCGACCTTGTGGAGACTATCGTCAATTGAACAGTCGCACAATTCCAGATCGTTACTCCATCCCCAATATCCATGATTTCACATATCACTTACATGGAACCAAAATATTCTCCACACTAGATCTCAATCGCGCCTACTATCACGTACCCGTTGCTCCTGAGGATATACAAAAAACTGCCATCTTGACACCCTTCGGATTATTCGAGTTCGTGAAAATGAGTTTCGGATTGAGAAACGCCGCGCAGACATTTCAAAGATTCATCGACCAAATTTTCATTAATACACCATTCGTTTTCGTGTACCTTGATGACATTTTGGTAGCCTCAAAAGACGCCTCGGAACACCGAGATCATTTACGAGAAGTTCTACGCCTCCTGGAAACCCATGGGCTTACGGTAAATTTGAACAAGTGCGTAATCGGTCAGAATGAAGAAAAATTCCTGGGACACAAAGTATCAGCAAGCGGGATATCTCCACTCAAAGACCGGGTACAAGCGATTCTCGACTTCCCTGCGCCAAAAACTGTCCAAGAATTACGACGTTTCCTTGGAATGATAAACTTTTATCGGAGGAATCTAGTGAACGCTGCAACAATTCCAAAACCTCTCAACGCGTACTTACAGACCTCAAAGAAAAACGATAAAACACCAATGCCATGGGACCCGGAAAGTCGAAAAGCGTTCGAAGGTCTGAAGCAACTATTGGCAAATGCATCACAACTTTCACACCCAGTACCCGATGCCAAGTTATATCTTAGAACAGACGCCAGTAACTGCGGCATGGGAGCTGTCTTAGAGCAATTAGTTGTTAATGTGGTCGAACCTCTCGGTTTCTTTTCTAAATCCTTCAGCAAAGCCCAACAAAATTATAGTACGTACGATCGCGAGCTCCTCGCTATTTACGAAGCTATTCGCGACTTTCGTTTCATGTTGGAAGGGAGAAATTTTATAATAATCACCGATCATCAGCCTCTGACACACGTTTTCGCTCGTAACTTTTCGACCATCTGTCCACGAAGACTTCGGTATCTGAATTTCATATCACAGTTTACGACAAAAATGGAATATACGAAAGGGGAAGAAAACGTGGTCGCGGGTTCCCTCAGCAGGATAGAAGGAATGTGCTTGTCAGACGATTACACCTCCTTAGTTTCGGCACAGGAAGCCGATACCACTCTAACGTCTCTTCCCTCAAAAACAAACCTGCAATTCGAACGCGTGCCTATACCGGGTACAGAAGTTCGTTTGTTAAGCGAGACTTCAAACGGCTCTACTCGCCCTTACTTGCCAGAAGCATATCGAAAGGCTACCTTTTTGAAGCTCCACCAACTTAGTCACCCAGGTATCCGCGCCTCGCGACATTTAGTCTCTCAGAGATATTTTTGGCCATCGATGAATAAGGTTATTGGAGATTGGGTCCGACAATGTATCTCTTGTCAGACGTCTAAGATCACTCGACACACCCACTCACCAGTTGGAATCATCGCTCCTACAATGAGGTTGGAACACGTCCATCTCGATATAATTGGGCCTCTACCTCAATCCGATGGAAAGAGATATTGTCTCACGATGGTGGACAGAACATCCCATTGGGCGGAAGCCATCCCTTTGACCAATATCGAAAGCAATACCATAGCTAGAAAATTTTATAAACATTGGATTGCACGATTCGGTGTGCCCCTCAAAATGACAACAGACCAGGGTCGGCAGTTCGAGTCGGAACTATTTTAAAAATTAACTCAAATGTTGGGCATCAGAAAAATTCTAACTACGTCTTATCATCCTCAAAGTAACGGGGCTATCGAGCGGTGGAATCGTTCTCTAAAAACGTCGTTGACTGCGTACCTTGATTCCTCTAGCTGGGTTAGAACTGGGGTCTTATTCTGACCGGTCGGGAAAAAATGCCGCAAGCGGGATCCAAGGACGCCGAATAAGAAATAACATTATCCCTCCATAGCAACCGCTTTTTGCGGCATTTTCACATGGCTTCGGAATACGGCCCCAGCTCTCAACGGAGAAGAAGGACTCTCAGCTGCAGAGATTCTCTATGGTCAACCATTACGGTTACCAGGAGAATTTTTCGTGAAAACTCCAAACATAAATACGTTCGATGATCTAGCAAAGTTGATACAACGTGATATCGCCCGAATTAGGGAACCTCCGCATCTTGCCAAAGCCTATGTACCTAAAGGTCTGGCAAATTCCACCCACGTCTTCTTACGAAACGATACTGGGAAAAGACCACCATATTCTGGGCCTCATAAAATATTGGAACGCGACTCAAAAACAATGAAAATTCAACCCCCCAACCGAGCTATCCGGGTATCACTCGACAGAGTAAAACCGGCCTACGTATTGAAACCACCAGTTGATACATTCCCTTTGACTTCTTCCACCGAACTTTCAACATCTATGGGACATCATTCGAACCCTCACTCATCTGCTGATCTTCAACTTGATACCGAAAATGAGGCACCTTCGGTAGTTAACAACGAGCTTCAACGGCTTCACTATGTAACACGGTCAGGGGCCCTAGTTAGAGTTGTCGGGAAATAATCCCGCAAGCGGTATCCAAGGACGCTTCATCAGAAATATTATTATCTCGCCATAGCAACCACCTCACGTGAGTTTTTCCCGACAACTCGGAATAAGGCCCCAGGGAGGATATCATGCCCTCCGGTTCGTTTCGATCCATGCATCATGTGATTATTCCCATTAGCTTTTTAAAAAAAGAAGCATCCCACTAATGAAGTTCGAAGATATCCTCAAGGAGCTCCGCGAGTTAAGAGCGCAATGTGAACAACCGGTGCAATATTTCATGAGTTCACAAATACAATGGACCACACCGAAAAGGATAGATCTCGGAGAGGGAACCGTACAGTACGTACCCACACCACTCGAATAACTAAAGTTGCCCCGCAGGAATCAGACAGCACAGACTCCACAACGTTGGAGGCAGAAAACCAACTCCTTAAGAGGTCAGGTAACAACCATCAACGCAACCCAGACCTTCTAACACGTGCAGAGCGTGATGGAGCAAACTGGGGGGACTTGTGTGAAGGCTTCACTTCATGTCTTCGACGGCGTCTCTACTAAGCAGGCTTCACCTCAACATTATTTTATAGTTTGTCTCCATCATAATTAAATAAAGAAGGGATGAACTGACGGAGGGGAAAAAAACAGTATATAAAGAGATGTTTTTTTCCCTTTTCAAACAGTCTCGAGTCAGTCTTCAAACCAAACTATTGGAGTAAATTCGTCTTAATCTTTAAGAGTCTACCGCTTCCGCTAGAGTGGAGACCCGAGGGCCAGTACCGAGAACGTACCACCCCTCGACTCCACTTCACCGTGGTGTAGAAAGTTTAAAGAGAAACTGCTTATTCCTGTGAGAGTGAAGACCCGAGGGCCAGCACCGAACACGTGTCACCCCCCGACTTCACTCCGCAAGAAAGTGCACGTTCAACCTCTGATTGAGCAGAGACCCGAGGGCCAGCACCGAACACGTACCACCCCTCGACTCTACCATTCAGAGGATATCGTTTTGGTGATAGATCACGCGGGGGAAAAAATTCGTTGTTAGGACCTCCTACAACACGGACCATTATCAGATTTTCACAGATGGTTCTGCATCGAATTTGGGAGTATCCTGTGCAATTCACAACCCAAGAACTCATTGTCGTAAACAATTTTTAATAGATCCCAACACCTCTGTTTTCATGGCTGAACTGGTGGCCATATTTGCAGCTTTTAAATATTACGTTGAGGCAATAAATCACAATAAATTATTAATCTTGTGTGACAGCAAAAGCGTAGTTAGCACATTTGAAAACATTAAAAAGTCGTCGAAAACTCACAAGATTATGATAGAAATAATTACATTATTGTTCGATATTGGCCTCTGAAAGCAAAGTGCCTGACATCTGGTGTTATCAATGTAAAGCATTGATGGGGAGGTTCATGATTATTTTATAACAGGAATCGCTGAGAAACAATAAAGTTTTTTAGTGCATTTTATTGAATTTGTGTTCAACAACCCGCTGGAATATACAGTATTGGCCGCTTAAAATGTAAGTATTTTAGATTCAATAAGCGTTTCATTGAACCCGAGGGTGCCGTACCAGGAATAATTGCGTTTTGAGAGAGTACAGTATTAGTCTATTGTTGTGTTCCACTCCATTTTTTATTCTTCGCTTCATCCGCGACTTAATTTTGTTCCTTCACATATTTATTAAATAAAAAAGGAAAGATAGAGGAACGGGGGGGCAAAAAGCCCTATATAAAGCGAGCTTGAGCTCCAACAAGTCAGTCGTCTTTTGGTCATCACCGGTCGCGCTTCCCCCCGTTCCTAAAGCTGACTAAATAAACTTTATTTTTATTTTTATTTTTTTGTCCGAGAGCATCTCCGTGCACGATCCAGTGTCTCCGTGGCGCGCCCTAAAAGGCAACCCCGGAGCCTGAAGTCAACCGCGGAGTACTCTCCTTCCCTTAGAGCACCTTCGTGCACGAATCAGTGTCCCCGTGGCGCGTCTCAAAAGGCAACCCCGGGGCCTGATCTCAACCGCGGAGTACTCTAGCCCCCAGGAACATCCTTGTGCGCGGGTCAGTGTCCTTGTGGCGCGTCCCAAAAGGCAACCCCAAGGCCTGACTTCAACCGCAAGGTGTTCCCTGGCCGACTCCGCGAGGTACGTTAATTGTAGACGGACCGGCATCGTTACAAGCACCGGCCCACGCACTACATCTATCAACACGCCAAATGGTGAATCTTAAGCCGGCTCCACACATGCGGTATTTACCAAATAACGAGCAAAATATTTTTCAATTTTCAGTT
The DNA here is from genome assembly GCA_038030265.1 of Corythucha ciliata. Taxonomy (NCBI): domain Eukaryota; kingdom Metazoa; phylum Arthropoda; class Insecta; order Hemiptera; family Tingidae; genus Corythucha; species Corythucha ciliata. The sequence goes on from CM075938.1 coordinate 9,103,298, forward strand.
GGTCGGTTTCTAGGAAATTGATTAATATTTTGCTCGTTATTTGGCAAACACCGCATGTGGGGAGCCGGCTTTACATTTTAATTATAATTTCACATGTGAAATTATATTAGACCAACCATTAGCATCAGAAATGTGCTTAGTTGACCCCTTTGATACGGCTACTGCGTTATGAGTCTATGCAACAAAACTAATGATTGTATTCTCAATAAAAAGACATTTTTAGATAGGTTGCATAGACTCCACAGCCGTAAGCACAGGGTTTGAGAACGCTGCCTAAGAATATCCACTATTGTTCACCTAAGTGCTAGATAGCGGGGCAGCTTTCTGATTTATTCATTATATGCGTTACAATTTCAGATGGATGAGGCATCGGACATAGTTGAGCTGCCCGAAATAATTGATTACATAGGGGATTTCCGAACGCCTATGATAGAAGGGTCAGCCATCATTAAGGCTAACCAATAACCATATGCTAGAGTACGGAGTAGTTGCTGAAGACAGCGAATATGTCGAATTTTTTGCCCTCGGCCTGAAAACGTCTAGTCTGAACAGCCCACCTCATGAGGTTTCCGTAAAAATCGACAGTGGGAAAATTAGATCGAGCAGTTGCACGTGTAAGGCAGGCAGCGGCAAGTGCAAACACGTGACTACGATTTTGCTCATCCTCAATAGGTGAGATCAACAAAGTACCGACCCATTTCCTAGCCGAGCTATTGGTGTACAATGTAATCGTTGACATACCTTTTTCCTCCCTCGTCAAGGAACTCGCTTGATACTATGAAGCGCGTGAGCTGCACAGATTTGCGACAGTCTTGGGGAATAATTTAAAAGTCGGTCAAAGACATGTACGAGGCTCAAATTCGGATTCAGCCACCCAGCGATGCACGCACCATCGAATGACACAAAAAACGATTTGCGACATTTGTGAGACAATTCCCTTTCGAAGAGGAAAGTATAAAGGCCGATTTACACCTATCATGCACCCTTCCGATCATTCGGAACGTTATTTTCCAAGTTTTCCTTATATTTGCATCGGCAGGGAATCTTATAATCGGGGGCAATGTTACTCGAACATTGGGGAACGCAACACACCCGTCGAATCTTTTTCAACTTTCGATCCTCAGACGCGTACGAGTGGTCCATTCTAAACGCCTGTAATGAACAATTTATTGGAGAAATAAAATAATGAAAACAATAATAAGTTGGCTTGCCTCACAACACTACTGGGTGATTAGGGGTTATTTACCCAAGTGCCTACCCACTCAGATAATAAGTGGCGCACTCTATGTATAATCTCTTTCACAGGCCAATAAAGGAGGAAAATAAATCGGTATCTCTAATGTGGATTCCGGCCCACAGGGGTGTAACGGGCAATGAAAATGCGGACATATTAGCCAAAACCGCCCATACCGATTCTTCGGCTGTAGAATGGAACTACACATTCCCTTATTTTGATTTCTTCAAAAAAATTACTCCCATCCATCTTGAAGATTGGAATCAGACTTATGTGTTCTCAAATAAGGGTGCATTTTATAAACAAATATTCCCCCGTGAATTAAATAAAACTTGGTTCTCTGAAAGTTATCTATCCAAGGACGGAGTAAAAAGCATATGTAGGCTGAGAACTAATCATGGTCTTTGTCAGAATTATTTATTTAAATTGAATTTAACGACAGCTTCTGAATGTCCGACATGTCAGGAACCGGGAACGCTGGAGCACGCAGTGATGGTCTGCAGACAGTACGAAGGATCTCGAAATATGTTTTTCAGCAGACTTCCAAGTCCAACACTTGAGTCTTCAGAGTTCTCAATACCGACGAGTGCTTTCAAAGAGCTGAAAGTGTTCTATTGAAGTATCTCCTCTTCCCCTCCCCTCACCACACCCGTCCATGATTTCTCACTACCACACTTCATCATCAGTAGGTCTGCCACGCCATTAGAATCGCCCCTTTTCTTTCAGCTTCGAAACGAATACGATAATATCATCCGCAAAGTTTTAGTAGATGACCTCCAGCAAGCAGTTTTCCCACATCAATCACTTAAGATAGAAGCCTAATAAAAGGCGGAATCGGTTGGGGCTGGGGGGGGGGGCAACGAAGAGAGTTCGGGTCAATAATGAAAGATGAGCTTCTCCCAGACCCCTAGGCTATATTAATTATTAGCCTTCCTAACCAATAGACAGGAAAAGATCGAGCGAGAATAGCTGTTCGGGAGGAAACTCGTGGGCGGGGGGGGGAGATCGGAAAGAAATAACCCGTCCAGTTGATGGGAACTGGCTACTGAATATTAAAAAACCGGCGTTGAAAAATTAGCCTACAACCCTACTGCTTGGATCGTGCGATCAAGAAAAAAAAAACCCCACAGTCTGACAGCGAAATAGTGCTTGGGGTCTTCGTAGAAATTTTCTTCATATCTTAATAGCTTTCTTTTTTATATTGGAAAAAGTTATTGCGTTTCGAGCCTTCCTACGCGAGTAAAAACGGAGAATGGGTGACAATATCGGATCTTCAGCTTCATACCCCCTGCAGACTCACGGATGAAGATCCTTGCACCCTCTCGCCCGCCACCCCAAAAACACACCCACTATCCAACTTAACTGCTTCAAACAAAGCCTTTACTCCAAGTTGAAGATGTTTATTGAGACTTGTGTCTCCCCTCTTCACCACTTGGTGGAGCTCAAGCAGCACCATTATGGTTTGAGGGTAGTGGAGAGGAGAGTGATGCTGTGGAGAAAGAAAGGGGTCGACGGGAATGCGGTGCGGGGTTAAGAGGGAGGGGGAGGGTGTTCCGCTCCGACGCCACAGTATCGGAGAGTTTTAGCTCTCTTCCTCCACCATTTGCCACCCCACTACTGCCGTTTGAACGAAACTTTAACCCCCTTCTCGGCCATCGTAATTTAATCATTAATTACGTAATTTACGGAACTTAATAACTTAACAGAATCGATATTCTCTGGGGCTGAATTTCAACCGTGGCCCCCTCCTCTTCGACCGTGGAGTTGTGATTGGATAGGATTACTTACCGGCTTGAAAAGCTAATCTTTGTAGTTGCGAGCGTCAGAAATAACGGGCAGATAGTGATAGGATAAAAGGTTTTTTTTTTTTGGCTTTTTTTCATGAGTAAAAAAATAATGACGAAGAGGAGGAGGAGAAGGAGGAGAAGAAAACAAAAAACTTTGTTCAGAACAATAATATGAGCGAGAACAAAAAAAAAAGAAGATTCTAGCGGTCATCCCTAACAATCCTATTAACCAGTGCTTAGCCACTTCTTTCCTTCTGTTTTTATTTTATTTTATTTTTTTCTTTCTTTTATCTCTGTTGCAAAATGGGAAAAGTTTACGGGAAAACTTTGGCTTTCGGGCCTGCCGGCCGGCAATTAACGAATTAACTAATTCAGCAAAATACGAAGAACAATGCTACAGTGAAAACTTTCGACTGCGAGGATGTTTTTGCTGAGGAATAGACCAGCGTGGGCTCTCTTTTGAAATCAATTCACAATTCATTCTAAAAAGTTGACCAATCATTCTCAAAATATGTAAGCCGACATTTCGAGTCTATTCGTTTTAGAATTCAGGCGCTGCCGTGGTCGTGGACACTGATGAACAGTCGGACCAGGTTCCGCGGCGGCGCGGCGGTCAAGCCCGAAACTTGAAATGTTGCCATGATTGAGACCAGAAACTGGCAATTTTCACGAAATATTTTAGTCCCGAAACTTCGAATTTAGTCAAAATAAAGACCAGAAACATGAAAGTTTGCGAGTATTTATGCCGGAAACGCACAAACTTGCGGCCTCGTGGGTTTACATCGCAACATCCAGGCCAAAATTTAAAAAATAGGAACGACACGAGGAGGCGTTTAAAAGACTGAATTTTATAGAAATCGAGCTTGTTCACTATAAAATTGTAAAGAAATTAAAACAGATCTCGTCCACGCGGTGAAACTGAGAAAAAGTGCACTTTCGTGGCTAAAATGGCCGTTGTGCGTGGTTTCACGGTAAAAAGTCCAGACCAAAATAAAGAAAAAGCGATAATTCTTGGTTTATCGAGACCTTTTCAACGGCTAAAATTTTGAAAAAAGGACTGCCTAACAGAAGAATTTGAGAAAAAGGACTCGTCTAAGGATAAAATTTTGGGGTAAAACGTGAATTCTCAGCAAAAAGTGAGAAATAGCGCTCATTCTCTGAAAAACACGGAAGAACTTCTTAGTGCGTCCCCCCCCCCCCCAAAGGGAAAACGCTAAATCCACGAGAAAAATTTTATTCATCTAAAAAACAATTAATTTCTACTCGTAAAACTGTCTATAACCATCCCCAAATCATGTGAATCCCATCAGGGCTTGGGGCAGTGGCGTATCTAGCGTATTGGGAGGGGTTGTACCATAAATCTGATTCATTCGTTCTTTTATTCTGAGTTTTCAGCCACAAACTTGCCTAGATAAGGAACCGTAAAATGTTTTTTTTCTCAATTTTAACCGCAAATTATTTTATCAAGTTTAGCCGTGATTCCAATCCACGCACGGATTTTCTCAAATTTAGCAGCGATTGAGCTACAGTTTAGACGGAAATTAGCGGTTTGTCTTAGTTTTATCCGTGACCTGACCTATATTTTCAAATTTTAGCGTTGTAGTCCTAGAGTTGTGTCCTAGTCATGTGGATTAGCGTTTTATCTCAAATTTTAGCCGCAACACACGTGTGCCGCAGCACACGTTTCCCCAGTTTTAGCCACGAATAAGCGGATTTTCTCACATTTATCCGCGAACAAGCGGTTTTTTTTTGTTTTTTTTTTTTTCATTCATTTTATAGCTGTAAATCATTCCTGAATTTCACACGCGAGGCACCGCTTTTACTCAATTTCAGCTCCAAATTAGAGGATTTTTACAAGTTCCGCAAATTAGCGTTTTTCTCAATTTTAGCTTCACATTAGCGCTTTATATCACATTTTGACGTGAATTAGTGCTATTTCTCAAGCGGATCATTTTTTAATTTCAGCCGCGAAACACCGCGTTCCTCAATCTTAGCTGCAAATTAGCGCATGATCTCAATAATAGATCCACGAATTAGCGTCTTTCTCCATTTTTAGCAGCTGATAAGCACTTCGTGCAAACATTATAGCCATGAACTTGAGACGTGTCTCTATTTTAGTCAAGAATGAGCGTTTGAAATCAATATGAGGCCGGAATTAGCGGTTTGTCTGACTTTCATCCGTGATTAAGCACGCTTTATGGTTCTATCACAATATATCCACGAAAATCATGGATTTCTTCTAAATTTTAGCATCACATTACCGCTTTTTTCTACGTTTGCCGTGAATTAACACTACTTCACAATATTAGCCGCTGGATTACGTCTCAATTGCAGCCGCTAATTGGCGCATTTCCTTTAATAGATCCGCAAATGAGCGTCTTTCTCCATTTTAGTTGCGATTGAGTGATTTACTTCACTTTTTGGTGGGACTTAGAAGATTTTGTCAGTTTTGTAGCTGCGAACCTGACGATTTTCTCCATTCTAGTTCCAGGCTAAAATTGAGAAAAAATCGCTGATTCGCGGTGCATGGAGGCTGTTCTACGAGTGAATTGTCGAAATCAACGCAAAAGTGCTGGTTTAGGACCAAACCCGCGGCTGAAATCGAGAAAACGCGCTATAATATTGACAAAAACACAGCGCTTTGAGGTTAAAATTGGGTAAAATTAGCAAATTCACGACTGAAATTGCGGGTATCAAGGCAAAAGGTTATTTTTGGACGAAACCCGCGGTTAAAATTGAGAAAACACGCTTTATTATTGACAAAAACACAGCGCTTTAAGGTTAAAATTGGGTAAAATTAGCAAATTCACGACTGAAATTGCGGGTATCAAGGCAAAAGGTTATTTTTGGACGAAACCCGCGGTTAAAATTGAGAAAACACGCTTTAATATTGACAAAAAAAAAAGACGCTTTCAGGTTAAAATTGGGCCAAAATGGCAAATTTACGACTGAAATCGAGAAAAGTTGCCCATTCGCGTATAAATACCAAACTTTCTTCCCTGAGAGAACATGGAATTAAAAAGGGAATAAATACTTGTTTGCCGCAAAAATAGAGAAAACGCTATTTCACTGAAATTTCGCCGCTTATTTGCAATTTGTAGATATTAAGTTGAGGAAAAACGTTCATCCGCGGATGCAAACGAATAAAATCTCCAATTCGAGGCTAAATTTGAAAAAAAAAATCACTTATTAGCTCGGCTACATCTAGGAAAAACGCTAATTTTCAGTTCAAATTGAGAAAAAGTGATAAATCTCCGCTAAAAATGGCTAATTTGCTGCCATTTTTTTTGGTGAATATTGAAAAAATTCTGTAATGCATCGGTTGGACACGCTACGCTGATTCACGGCTAAAATTGATACAAATTCTAATTAGCGTCAAAAATGAATAATCCGCCCTCGCGGCTTCTGAAAGTGACTTTTGAGGCAGAAATTGAGAAAAGGCGCCCCTAATTTTCGGCTAAAACTGAGAGAAGTGCTAATCCCCTGATAAAAACGAATTGAAAAAATCGCTAATTTGCTACGGAAATTTAGAGAAGCGCTAAAACTCGTTGAAAATTAAGAAACGCTACTTTCTGAGGGGGGGGGGGAACTGGTAATCCGCGGCTGAAATTGAGAAGAACGATACACGCGGTAAAAATTAAGAAAAGCGGTAATTTGCGGGTAATTTTGACAAAAAAAAAAACGCTAATTTATGGCTAAAATTGAGGTAATCGCGGAAAAAGCTAAGTAAAACTTATTTTTCTTGTTTATAACAGAGACTTAGGGGCCCCTTGGAGATATCTCGAATTGGTCAATTTTTCGTGACTTTAGTGAGCGCTTTCTCTCAATATTTACCGTTAATCAACGTTTTTAAGATCTAAAAATCTACACTCCCCCCCCCCTGTTGTGTTCATATTGCTGTCCCCAGCTACCAAAAAATGTTTTAGTGAGTGTTGTCATATCGTTCAGAGTAAGACGCTCCTGCTTTTTCTATTCAACTACTGTATAATCGTTTTTTTTCATTAAATAAAGTTTCTTAACATTCGATTCATCAATATGCCGTCGTTTCTAATAAATATAATAAACTGGCGACGAGGATAAACGAACACGGTTCGTCCGCGGTAAACGTTCATCGCGTTACTCATGGCACAAGTCGACCCAGCCGCCGCCCAAGGGCCTCGGGGTGCTGGTTTTGATGCTGCCGTCCTGGCCACCCTACAAATTCAAAATCAGGCCCTTCAACGTCTTCTGGCTCAACAACAACAGGAGTCTCAGAATCGCTCGACGTCATCCACAAATATCGTGAGTCACAACCTTACTCACGATAAAGTTTGATAAATTCGACCCGAAAGAGGAAGAATTTAGTAATTATCTCGAACGGTTTGAGAATTTTCTCGACATGCGAGGGTTCTTACAAGGTCCTCAGCTTACACCCGAACAACGAACGCAGTTCGACCATTCGAAAACCACGTTACTCCTAGGTTGTCTCCATCGAAATGAATTTACAGACTTAAAGGCTACGTTCAAACGTGAATGCCTTTCCGACGTTTCTTACGACGAAGTGGTCAAAGAACTTAAAAAACGTCATCATCGGTCCACAAACCTGACCACGCAGCGTTACAAATTTTCCAAACGTGAACAAAACAAAGCAGAAACAATTGCGGATTACGTTGCTGCCTAAAAACTACTCAACCAACGGTGTAAGTGGCCGGATACCCTTGAAGGTATGTCAGACGCAATTTTCCAAACCTTATTCATTGGGGGGCTCTCTGATCTCTCGATACGCGAGAAACTGTTACAGAACAAAGACCTCTCCTTGGACCAGGCTATCGAAACGGCTTTGGCCCTGGAAACCGCAAAAAAGGAAAATGTGGAGGAGTTCAAGCCGTCAACCCCGTCCGTTCCCGTTCATAAAATTTCAAGTGATTTTAATACACAGAGTCGTAAAGGTCGTACGAAATCTCGCGAACGCTTGACACCGAAGCGAGTACAGCGTGACAGGACTAAGTCACCTGGCCCTGCGAAAATCTACAACAGTGATTTCCTGGCTAAATTGGGCATGCAGGACATCTGCCTCTCATGCGGCAAACAGGGGCACAGGTCAAACAAGTGCACCGTCCGTCATAAGCTCCACTGTACGGCGTGCGACAAAACGGGTCACATCGCTAAAATTTGTATCCGAAGTAGGAAAACACGATTGGCCGTTCAAAACGTCGAGTTCGACGTGTTACAAGTCATTCAGTCGAACGAACACACAGTATTCGATATTTCGGCCGACAAAGGACTCGCTCAGAAAATTCAAGTAAGCGTCAAATTAGACGGAATCAGTCAAATATTCGAACTGGATACTGGTGCAGCCGTATCCATTTTATCTTTTCATGATCTTCGTAAGTCACAGTTGAACTGTACGATTCGACCATGCCCACACGTTCGATTCCGTGTTTACAATAACCAGTACATCACGCCCAAAGGTTATATTACTGTGCACGCCCGATACAAACAAAATGAAGCACAGTCTGTCTTATTCATCGTTGACGAGCCTTTGTCCCCTATTTTGGGCCGGATATGGGTGCGGAAACTACGCATTCTGGACTTGGACTCGATAAAAACCACAGAACCATCGAATTCGGTTTCTAAAATCGGACTGTCGGATTTAATCAGCAAATACCCAGAGGTTTTCGGCCCAGGTGTTGGTAAAATTCCCGACGTTACCTGCACACTACAGTTGCGTTGTGATGCTACACCCTTTTACGCGCCTGCGCGACCAGTTCCTTATTCGTTACTCTCCAAGGTCGAAGCGGAATTAGACTTACTTGAAGCGCAAGAGATCATCGAATATTGTCAGTGGGGCACCCCGTTGGTTATCGTCCCCAAACCGAACGATACCGTTCGAATTTGCGCAGATTATAGCGCCAACGTCAATCCACAACTGGTGCCGGCTCGCCATCCTATTCCAAAAGTCGAAGATTTATTCAACCGTCTTAATAACAGCCACTATTTCTGTGTTTAAGACATTTCAAAGGCGTACCTACACATCGAGTTAGACGAGGAAAGCTCGAAAATCGCCGCGTTATCGACACACCGTGGAGCGTATCGTACGAAGCGTTTATTTTTCGGACTAGCTACAGCTCCTAGTATTTTCCACTCCGTTATCGAACCGATTGTAAAAGGCTGCCCCGGCGTGATAAATTATTTCGACGATTTTGCCGTCCATGGTGCTACGTACGAAGACTGTTACAAGAACGTCATTGGGCTATTAGAACGACTGAAGGGTTTTGGGATCAAACTAAATGGACAAAAATGCCGATTTTTCGAAAAAGAGCTAAAATATCTGGGAAATGTCATTTCAGGCGACGGGCTCAAAAAAGATCCATCTAAACGGGCTGCAGTAGAGAACGCTACGCCTCCGTCAAACACAAAAGAATTAGAATCATTCCTCGGATTCGTGACATACTACATGAAGTTTATTCCGAACGCTTCAACGATTTTAAAACCGCTGAACGCGTTGAAAGGGAACGCTACGTTTCACTGCCCAGTCTGCCTTCGAAAAGATCAAACAAGAAATGCTCAACGACAGAGTGTAGCTACGTATACACCAGGAGTACCTTTAACGCTGGAAACGGATGCCAGTCCTTTCGGTATCGGTGCTGTCTTATCGCAAACCATCAATAATGTTACCCGACCTATTACATTTATTTCGCGTACACTTACGAAAAAGGAACAGCGATACAGTCAAATAGATCGCGAAGCGACCGCCATTTTTTGGGCAACGCGTCGGCTTTTTCATTACTTATTTGGAGCTGAATTTACGCTAATTACGGACAGCCAACCACTGAAAACCATATTCAAACCGGACAAAGCTCTTCCGACCGTTACAGCACATCGCTTAACCCGATACGCCATGTGGCTCCGACAATTTAAATACACGATCAAATATCGTCCTGGAAAATTCAACCAGAAAGCTGATTTCTTGTCCCGGATTCCGACAAAACGAACCTCAGAAGACGACTGCGACGACGAATCGTCCGAATTCTATGAAACTCTGGTCAACCGCGTCGTCGATGATGATACAGTAACACCCGCCATACTTCGGGAGGAAACGAACAAAGATTCCGAATTGGCTAAACTCATAGACGAAATCGCTTCCTCTTCATCAAACCGAGAGTTTTCCCTTCACAATGGGGTCATACTCCGTGGAAATCGAGTTGTAATTCCCAACTCATTGCAACCTTATGTTTTACGAGAACTTCGTGCCACCCATTGCGGAATCGAAAAAATGAAAGCCAGGTGAAAGCCAGTCTTGTCAGGTCGTGTGAGGCGTGCTCACTTCAGCAAAAAGTTGCTCCGAAGGCACCCCACCATCCCTGGGAAGCTGCTACAGAACCATGGCAACGAATTCATATAGACTTCGCCGAGTTACATGGCATCAATTTCCTGCTCGTAGTCGATGCTTTTTCGAAGTACGTTGACATTATACAATTTCGAACAGCTCCCACGTCTTCAACGACTATTTCGGCATTACGACGCCTCTTTGCTCGGCATGGATTGCCATACATCTTGTTTTCAGACAACGCTTCGATATTTACGTCGCTTGAATTTCAAAATTTCATGGCTTCAAATGGCATACACCATAGAACTTCTGCGCCGAATCATCCGGCGACAAACGGACAGGTGGAGCGTACAGTGCAGACATTCAAAAAGAAGCTTAAGTCCATGCTTCACGACAATCCATCGAACATAGACGCCAAACTACAAGAAATCATTTTCCAATACCTATCTACGCCTTTGGTTAATGGAAAAACTCCATCGGAATTACATTACGGACGACAAATCCGAACGCGTCTACATCTGTTACGCTCAACAGAATTCATCAAACCCATCATCCGAAGCCAGCCAATCCGCGCTTTCAGCGTGGGTGACCGTGTGCTCTCTCGGAATTACGCCCGAGGCACCAACTGGTGTTTGGGCACAGTCTCCGAGAAGTTGGGCTCCTTGCATTACCGCATCAAATTGGACAACGGGTATGTTTTGAAACGACATATCGACCAGTTACGCTACTCGGAATGCCCGATTTCGGCAAGACTTCGACCCGAGAACAATCTCATCCAGAGGGAACAAGGGTTTCCTTCACCTTCCCGATGTCATCACCGGCCAAACCGCTGGTTGCATCAGCTACGCACATACGTAGCCGCCAAACTCGTGAAATGGGCGAGCAGCTTCAAGACAACTTCACAGCGAACGAAACAAGCGATTCCGGACCGGAGCCGCTTGTCACTGCGTCGCCGCAATCGGCGCTCAGACGATCTGCTAGACCACGAAAACCTGTTACCAGGTTTTCGTACCAGGGTAGAGTCATTTTTCTTTCAATTTTTAACTCGTTTTTCAATTTTTATTCAAAGCTTCAAAGCTTAGTTTTTCAAGTAGAGAAGAACTGTTGTGTTCATATTGCTATCCCCAGCTACCAAAAAAGGTTATAGTGAGTGTTATCATATCGTTCAGAGTAAGACGCTCCTGCTTTTTCTATTCAACTACTGTATAATCGTTTTTTTCATTAAATAAAGTTTCTTAACATTCGATTCATCAATATGCCGTCGTTTCTAATAAATATAATACCCCCCCCCCTCCTTTGAATGATTGCCCGGGTAGGTCTGTCCCCCCACCTCGTCCCTTCATCGATGCAGTATAGGCCCGTGATGATCTTATTTCATGAAGTGCCCAAACTATTGCGCAGTTTCACATAATTTATGTGTGAAACGCACTTAGTTGAACGTTCTTGACAATTACGAAATATTTAGGAAAAGCACGCCTTTAACTCGCAATTCCACTTTCTCGAGTCACGTATAGCCGTAGTTCTGACTTCTAATGACGTTTGCAAAGATATTATTTGTTGCCTGCGTGCTCGGTTGTTTTTTAATTTTTAAACTGCATAGTTTCGTTTAAAAAATTCCCGGGCTGCTCGATCCAAACGTTTTTCACGTCGTATAGTTATGTGTATTATTAAAAAAACAAACGAAATACCACGCAGCCTACGAGATACCAGCGTTATTTATTTCGAGCCTTGCATCCTCGAATGAATCAGATAAACGTGGTTTTAGATATGGCAAAAGCCTGGAATCGCATTCATTTCATTACCGAGGCTGTTTCGAAATAATAAAAAAGGATAAAGAAAAAAGTACGAGCGTTAGAGCTGTAAAGTGCAAAGTCGAATAGCGGGGGGATAGAGTTTCACACAAGATAACCAAGAGGGTTGTTATGTTACTGATGGTTTCGTCGAGAGAGAGAGAGAGAGTGTGTGTAAGTGAGAGGGCAGAGAGATACATGCATGCCATTCCTAAACAACTAAAACTCTAGCCGCAAGAGACTAAAAAAATAAAGTTTCTTTTTTACTCATGTAGCACACAAAGGCTTAGTATGTTTGTGATTAAGTGGTAAATGTAAAATAAAATTTTATCTCAAGCATTCCAATGTTTAAACAACACAATTCGTTTTTAAATGGAGCTCAGCGAGCAGGAAAATCCAAGTCAATTGGTGGACTCTGTAAACTAAATTCTTATTGGGTTTTCTCAGCGATTCAACTGTGGCCTTTTCACGGTATTACCCACTATCTCCACTCCATCCTGCCCACACTGTCCTCACAGTGTAAGTTTCTAAAAAGGGGTGGGTGTATGTACAAGGGGAAAAGGGAGAGCAACTCCTAGGGCTCAGGTTTGACAGGAGAAGATGATATATTCAGGGAACCTAAGTGGTTCTGTTTGAGTGGTTGAGAAGGGGAAAGCTTCGCATTTCCCCTTGTGTAAATATTTGAAAACTCTCTTGATTCCTTTTCCACTGTTCCCGCTTCTTCGTCTTTCTTTTTTGATTCTATATACCTGCTCCTTTACCTTCTAGTTTCATCCTCATCTAGCTGAAATTCTCAACTAATTCCAAAGGTTAACAATAAAAGCCCTCGAGGTGCTCACTCAAAACCTCCCTAGTGAGTGTAAAGGAGGGGGGGAGGAGTTTTACTCGAAATATTCTCATCTAAAAGCTAAAACGAAAGTGTTATTCAATCAGCCTGGGCCTAATAAGACCATTATTAGTCTGGTAACAAGCTCCAACCCCCACCCACCCACCTCCACCACTCATCCAAACCATCGTTACTCTATATCACTTCCAGCTTTCTAATAATGTTCAGTCACTGCCTTTGAAAGATAACTTGATATAAGGCAAAAGCCTTCAGCTTCTGTATTAAAGTACATTACAGATCATCTCTTTCCTAAAGGCACTATCGCTTCAAGTCATCCTTGGGCTCCTTTATTAAAATTTTCCTCGCAAAAAGTATTACGCAACCAACTTTTACTACTAGAAGCATACGAAGAATAAATTGGTCGTTCAAAAAGGATAATTTAGTGGCACACTGCGTACATCGTGACATTTAATCCTAATATTTATACTCATTAAGCGAAAATAATTAACTCTCATTATTCTTCTAGTAGCTCCAACGGCGGCTCCGACTATTCACCGGTCCCCCCTCCTCCTATTTCTTTTTCCATTCGTTTCGACAAATTCCCCGGAGCTGAGTGGTCTATTTTCTTTTGCTTAAAACGCCCTTCTTCATTTATTAAAGTGGAAAAAGACAAGCCTACCCCATTTTCCCCATCCCGCTCAGACTATTCACCCTTCGGGGCATCACTCAACAGTCACTTCATTAGGAGGTTTTTTTTTTTTTAATTTCTGAAAAAGCACTTTGTTTGTAAATCTTGCACTCGTTTGTTTTTCTTTTTCTCTCGCTCACTCCCTCACTCTCATCTCTCTCTCTCTCCCCTTTATCACAACCTGACGAGACCCTGTCCTTTTTCGCTGGCATTCTATTCACACAAAAATCCTTGCGTGATATTCTCAAATCAATATTATTTTAAGGGACGGCTGGTGAGTGCAATTTCCAATTAAATTCGTTTATTTGTATTTAATTTTTTTCCCCCGGAGAAACTGTCGCCTTGATGTTTTTCATTGCTTTTTTCCCCTCCTCAAGTTTGTTTAATCAATTGAAGGTTCCTGGACTATGCTTGATTTGATTGCACCAATGTGATTGGAGAGGGTGAGATGAAATCGAGGAGTGTGAGTGGGGAAACAATTAAAAATAATAATAGTTTTAGAAATATATCAACAGTCGCTCGCATCTGACAACCGAATAATCTCATTGTATGCGTTGTCTCAGCCTCCAATTTACAACTCCAACAGGATAGGGTGGGGGGGGGCTGTGCCAAACTCGTTAAAACCAATATCCGTAACCCGCGAATTAGCGGTTTTTTCACTCAATGCCATAAATTGGCGCTTTTTTCTAAATTTCTGCCTCAAAAGTTGGATTCGGAAGCCGCGAATTGCGTATTGTCCGGTATTGGCGCAAATTTGACCATACGCCATGCATTGAACGATTTTTCTCATTTTTACCCGCGAATCAGCGGTTTTTCAACCCATTGCCATAAATTGGCTCTTTTTCTCAATTTCTGCCTCGAAACTTGCCTTCAGCAGCCGCGAAAATGCGTATTATTCAGTTTTGACGCCAACTATAATTTTTCTCGATTTTAGCTGTGAATTAGCGTGTTTTTTCTCTAAATTTTAGCAGCGTAGTAGCGTTTCCAACCCGTGCATTACCGAATTTTCTCAATATTCACCAAGAATTGGCGTTTCCCTCGATTTTAGCTGCAAATTAGCCATTCTTCCTTTTTTTTAGCAGCGAATTATCACTTTTTCCAAATAATTTGAACTGAAAATGAGCGTTTGTCTTAATTGAAGCGATTTTTTCAATTTTAGCCGTGAATTAGAGATTTTCTTCATTTGTATACCCGAATTAACGTTTTTCCACAACTTAATATCCGCAAATTGCAAATTAGCGATTTTTCTCAATTTCAGCAGTGAAATAGCGTTTTCTGCTAATTTTGCAGTGAATTATTATTTAATCCCTTTTTACTTCCATGTTCTTTATACGCAAATGGGCAATTGCCCACTGAATTTGCCATTTTGGCCGAATTTCAACCTGAAAGCGTCTTTTAATGTCAATATTATAGCGTTTTGTCTCAATTTTAACCACGGGTTCGGTCCAAAAACAACTCTTTTGCGTTGATTTTCACAATTTATTCGTAAAACGGCCTCCATGCACCGTGAATCAGCGATTTTTTCCAAAAAAAACCCGCTTATTCGCGGATAAATTTGAGAAAATCCGCTTATTCGTGGGTAAAACTGGGGAAACGCGACTAAAATGATGATAAAACGCTAACCCGTATTACTAAAAAGTGATGGAAAACGATAAAATTTGAAAATATACGTTAACTCACGGCAAAAACTAAGGCAAACCCCTTATTCCCGTCTAAAATTTTGAAAAATAGCTCGATCACTGCTAAAACTGAGAAAATTCGCGGCTAAAGGGGACAAGAATGCGCGCTCAATTCGCTAATGAAACGGAGGAAAACAATAAATGGCGAATCAATTTGAGCAATTCCTCTTATTCGTGGCTAAAACTGATGAATCACGGGTAAAATGGAGATAAAACGCTAATACTCATGACTAGAAAGAGAAGGAAAACGCTAAAATTTGAAAATATACGTTAACTCACGGCTAAAACTAATACAAACCGCTCATTCTCGTCTAAAATGTAGCTCAGTCGCTGCTAAAATTGAGAAAATTCGCGGCAAAAGTGGACAAGAATGCTCCCAATTTGCTGTTGAAACGGAGAAAAACGGATCAACTTGAGAAGATCCGCTAACTCTCGGCTAAAATGGAGATAGAACGCTAATCTGCATGACTAAGAATTGAAGTAAAACGCTAAAATTTGAAATTACGTTAACTCGCGGCTAAAACCGAGACAAACTGCTAATTCTCGTCTAAAATTTTGAAAAATTGCTCGATCGCTGCTAAAATTGAGGAAATTCGCGGCTAAAGTGGACAAGAATGCGCGCCCAATTTGCTTCTGAAAGGGAGAAAAACAGATCAACTTGAGAAAATCCGCTTATTATCGGCTGAAACTGATGAAACGCGGTAACACGAGACCAAAATAGAAATAAAACGCTAATTCGCATGGCTAAGAAGTGAATCAAAACGCTAAAATTTTGACAGTACGTTAACTCACAGCTAAAACTGAGACGAACCGCTAATTCACGTGTAAAATGTAGCTCAATCGCTGCTAAAATTGAGAAAATTCGCTGGTAAAGTGGACAAGTGTGCGCCCAATTTGCTGCTGAAAGGGTGAGGAACGGATCAACTAGAGAAAATCCGCTAATTCACGGCTAAAGTTGAGGAAACGCGCGGCTAAAATGGAGAAAAGTAGTTGCAAAATTGCACCATATGGAGCTAAATATTATGCGAAATTGTAAGTGTCGTATCTAAATATCCGGAAATATATTGGCCAGTTTCGGGGCTGTTTTTTAAAATGTTGATCGAGGAGCCCAACGTTTTTGACGAAAAACCGCAATTGAGTTCTGCCTGACTTAAACTTAACAATATTGCACGAATCTGAAGATTCCGGGAATTTTTTTAATAGCCCGTGGATACTGGGCACCGACTGCGCTCAAATCCTGGCAAATATAGCCGCAAAACTACATCTCTCGGAGCCAAAAACTGCGAAAAAGCAAGTTTCGGGTCAAGATACATCCTATAAATTGCGAATTTTCGGTATTTCGTTAGTTCCTGGGCTTTAATTGAAAGTTTAGGATTATTTGTTAATAGTGAACGTGGAACCCAAACCAGCGCTCTGACGAAAAGCCGCTGAGCCTCAATATTTTTTTAGGCAAATTATCCGCGATATTACAAGTTTCGCAATCAAAGTATGGTGTTTTTAGTTTGCGTGCGGACTCTGTGGGCTGTAGCTAGCTGACGAATAGTCGCGTAATTGCATCATTTAGAGATTGATATTTGTGAGCTAGCAATTTCGGGTCCTTTGAGCGAAATTACAACACGCGGAATTGAAAGTTTTCGGTCTTCATTTAAACAAAATTGCATGTTTTAGGACTTTTTTCTTGGAGGTGGGTTCAATAGGCTAGACGGCTCCGCAGAGCCCAGAGTCTGACGATTACCGGGGAAATTTTAAGTTCTAAGACCGAATATCCACGGATATGCGACTTTCGGGTCTCAATTCCTTCGAAAATACCATTTTATGGTGCTAAATTGTTCATTTAAGCGAAATTAACTATAGTTTTGAGACCTTTTTTGTGGTGGTGGAACTGTGCCCAGCCAGCCTTACCAGCGCAAAGCCTGACGAAGTCCTATGAAATTGGAAGTTTTTCCTGGCAAAATATCCGTGAGATGGACATTTTTTGACCTTAATTTCAGTGAAATTGCCAGTTTAGGGTCTTAATTCAAGCAAAATTGCCAGTTTCAAGTCCTCTACCTTGTGGCGGTGCAACAGATAACCAAAGAGCGCCAAAAGTCATACGAATAGGTACCCACGAAATTGGAAGCTTTCTGGCTGGATATCCGCGTGATTGCAAATTTTGGGTCTTAATTTCGGAGAAATTGCAAGTTGTGGTGCCTTTTTGAAACCCCTCCTCCCTATCATTGTCCGACGTGTACAGCTTTACTGACCTTTGTGAAATGCAACAGTGAAGGCGACATTTATGAAAAATTCCCCATTTTAGAGCGATATGTCACATCCAGACCAATATTCAAAGCGTAAGGCCTCATTCAGGACACAAAATCCACGCAAAACTGCACATTCTAGGCAGTATTTACGCAAATTGTCGCTTTCAAAGTGAAATACACACCTTGAACGAGTAGAATTCATACAATGCCTCCACTGTGGGCAGAACGTAACATTCGGGCAAACACTCACGCGAATTACAAATTTCAAGGTGAAATGCCACGTCAAAGGCAAAACTTATGCGAAACGCCTTTTCAAGGATAATTTTATGATGAAATTGTCCATTTTTTCAGTTTCCCGAAGATATTGTCAATTTCATATAAGGAAATTATCTGTTTTATGGGAAAACTTGCAATTTCATGGAAATTCTTAAGCTTATGAGCTAATGGTTGATTTTATGAGAAGATTTCAGTTTAAAAGGTGGCAATGTAATGAGTAAATCGTCAGTTTCATGAGGAAATAGTCAATTTTATGAAGTATTGTCATCAACATAGGTGTGCAACCCTGGTATGTGACCAAAAATTGCATAATTGAGGCACTGGAACGCCTCAGGTGCAACTTTATTCCCAAATGGTATTCGCCTGAATTCAAATCGACCAAAAGGAGTGGAACAGACACAGAGATTTGAGGTTGATTCGTCAAGAACTGTCTTTCAAGACGAAGACAGAGAAACACTGCAATTTTCACGGGACACTTTTCTTTCTCCTTCATCGAGGCGATCAGAAATCAAACACTTGGAACCAGTCATCCCAGGCGGCCGCAAGATTAGTTGAATCGAAGGGGAATAAAGGTGGAGGGCGCATTACCTCACTTATTGTTCGCGATTAACGTTTCAACGCTTAATAAAAAGGGTCTTACACCTGGCACCATGTAATAATGCCAGCGTTTTACTTTCAACAACCGTTTATTAATTATTTAATATTCAGTTCGTGTACCTTATTCTTTTTAAAGCCTTTGACCTCTAAACCACAGTTCTACTCCCACTATCACAGATATTTCAATAATCGGAGATCGATAGCTACTTTGACACTGAGACTGCGTGACGTGTGTGGTATTGGTGGATGCGCGGACCGGGGTTGAGTCATGGCCACTCCTTAAGCCGTACAGGAGCTGGATAATTGGGCTGACTATGCCCAAGACTTCAGACAATAAGGTGCATAAAATTGTTATTTTATCAAACGGTTAAGAAAAAATAAAAAAGTGATGCGTCGCAAATTGAAACCTTTTCTCTTTTTCACCCCACACGACGTAAAGCTATGTATATAATAAACTTTATTCAATTACTAAAATAAGCTGCCCTTCCCTGTCACTACCTTCCAATGTAACACAGTTTTTTTCAAGCACCGAATTTCAAGAGAATGAAAAGAAAAAAAACAGTGGGGCGGGGGAAACAAGCAAATTGTGAGAGGAGTAGAGCACAAGTGTTTCAATTAAACCATTGAAAATTCGTACAAGGGAGGGGTGATTGGAGGGTTTTGTTTGTATACTTAACGAAACGTTTAAAAACGTTAAAGGCCGATAGTCAAGTGGTGGTGGTGGGGAGGGGGGTTTCCAAGAACTGTACGAAACGAGGTAATAAAGTTAAAAGTTTTTAGGTCCCACGTGTGGCGATGGTTAAAAGTTTGCCACCCCCCCCCCCCCAACAACCAACAACCGACTACGATCACTTTGATCGTTGCCTTTTTTTCGCTCGCTCTCTCTCTCACTTTGAAAAAAAAAAAAAAAAAAAAGTAAACCCTTGAAAGCAGGTGGAAGTGAACGAAATTGGGCGTACAAAGCCATTCAAGTAACTAATTTAGAACTTTTTTTTTCTAGCAGAAGTTGGGACCATAAAAAGTATATCGTTGATGATCCTTTGACGAAACGATCACTAATGCCAAGAAGTGATTGCTTTCCCATACCCCTCCATCGATTTTTTTTTATTGAAAAAAAAAACAACAAAAAAGTCTCCGCTGGATGAGGATACTTTTCAAATTCGTCAGTTTTATTTCCTTAGCGTTTAAATTTCTGTTTGAAAGATCCTGATGTTTCACATTTCACCGAAATGAGCCCTCTCGCGTGGAAGTTGTTTGTTTTTCATGAAGTTTCAATCTTCTCAGAAGCGCTTTCGTTTGTAAAATCAGAGGAGAGAATTCCTTCTCGTTCACCGCCTCTCGAAAAGCTGCGTGGGCAAACCGATTTTTCGGTGATTTGGTATAGCTGCGTGGACTATACGAGAGACGATGTCTAAAGCATTGAAAAATATTCCAACCCTTAATAACCGGATTTATTGTCGAATTTATTACTTAGTGCCACGGTGGTGCGACGCGGTCGGTGACATTTGTTACCGAGCTTAAAAACCTGTAAAATATATAAGAGAAGGGACGCACCACCCCTTTTTGCGCTTCCCAGGCCTCAATGGTCGTTTAAGCGTGATTTATGTAATCACTGGTGAAATAACGATTTTTTAAGTACGCCGTAAAATACTCTTTCTCATTCTTTTTGCACTGCCCTAACTCTTCATATGCCAACACCCCCGTCCCCACCACCACCATAGTTTCTATTTCATTTTTCAGGTACCACCCTAATAAGAGGTTCCTTAAACGACTTTTTTTTTCCTTTTCTTTAAAAATATAAGGTAAAGGTAAAGCAGAGTAAGATATTAAAAACGAGGAAAACAACCTTAAGCCCCACCCATCTTATTTTTCCTTGATCTTCAGCACTAAAGGAAATGAAAAGGACAAGCGCTAAAAGTGGCAATGAAGACAGGCCGCTGGCACCATCATTAAAATACTATTAAAGAGTCTGACGATGTCCGTGGAATGGGTGAAGCCCCCTCACCAAAATGGTTTGGTGTGCGAGAGAAGGAAAGGAATGATGAGGGATGGGGAGGGGAGGTGAGAGTTCCCCGAGGAATGAAAAAGGAACGCGCCGGAATAGTGGGAGAGAGTGCGGGTTGGATGGGAAAAAGGGTTTTGCAAAGAGTTTTGAATGAGAGCATTAAACCATCTCGTTTTGTCATCCCTTAAAGCGGCCCCTCAACCCCCCCCCCCGCTCCCACAAACTCTTCACGAATCACCTCAAGCTTTTCCTCACCTTCTGTTCTTTACCTTTTCTTTCCTTACTGAGAAAGAAAAAGGGAAAGAGACGTTCTTCTGAGTTTGAAGTCCCCCCCCCCCCTGTTTCTTACGGATAGTGTTAAAACGAGCAAAAAAGGCGACGCTGGGTTAAACCACGGGGGATGTGGAAGAAACAATTTGATGGATGAGTTTAAAATCCCAATGACTTTGCCTTTTAGACAGTCGCTTAGAGCCCAAATCAGTGACCTGGTGGGGAGGTGGTGGCTGTGGGGGTCGTCGAACTTTAGTTGCTGCTTGCTGAGAAGCTGCGATTGGGCAAAAATCGTACTATAGGAACTGTGTGATTCGGGGAGGCATTAACCCTTCGCAGTTCAGTTTTTCACCACCACCTAAAAAAGTCTAGTCGGTCTCATTGAGGTGCATAGCTGTAGAACGTGCTCTTCGCTCATTTTCACAGGGAGCTGCCTACTTTGCTGACGGAACTTTAATCTTAAGAGATTCCAAGTAATCAGGGCACGAAAATTTACATCAATCAAGCTTTGGTTCCATTGTCTTTATATCTTTCACCCTTTATACTCTTGAACATCAACTCATCCCTAATACCACACTCAAACTATAAGAAGAATCCCTTCCTCCCTTCACCTTGACTTCAATAACTCTCGAGCGTGTTCTCAAGCGCAAATTGACCGAAATACAAGGAATCCCTAAAAATATAACCGAGGCATAACACTGGAATGGCTGGAAATGACTGTAATTCTGGGCCGTTGTTGAAGACCAACAGGAAAGTGTGTAGCCACGACTGATTCGATGATTCAGGCCGGAAAATGACGTACACAATCAGATTCTTCAGCCAATTCCTCAGGGAGAGATTCTGCGGCCCCAAATTGCTTTAGTCCATTATTTTCTGAAATGAAAACGTATCAATTCAAGGGTCTATTGAGTCGACTTTTTGATTCTAAACTTCCACCATTTTGATTCAACGCACCTTGAAATCGGAATAGGCCAAGTTTGAAGAGTGCGGACCGAAAAAAAAAAAACAACCTGTGATACGATCACGAAGGCTTAATATAGAAAAAACGAGGTCTGCCACTCTCTGAATATACGAGGCCAAAATATAATTTCCCTTTTTCCCAAATATAGCCACGAAGCCGCTACCAGAAACTCTCCGTTTTAACCCCGAATCAGTGCGTTTTCTCAATTTTAGTGACAAATTAAGTCGAGAAACCACGATTTTGCGTTTTCTCGAGCGACGTTGGCCCCGCAAATGATCGCCTTCAGGAGCGTAGCCAACATTCAATCCAGGGGTGGGCAGAAGATGTCATGTGGACGTTCTAGAGACCCTATCAAAAGAACTGGTAGTTCAATAAATCAGAAATAGGCGCATTAAATCGTCAAATTCTTTCCCGGATATTGAGTTTTCCACAAAAAGGGTCGTAATCCACCAAAAACCAACATATCCGTTAGAAAACTATCGGTTTTAGCCAACAACTCCTAATTTTCTGTCCAAAAACTGACAATGTTTTTCTCCTAAATCGATACTTGTAGTAAAGCTGATGTGTCGTCTCCCCCCCCCCCCTCCAGATGTCACTGCAAAACTGGCGATTTTAGCTCAAAACTTTTCTGTTCTGTGTAATATTACACATTTTACACCAGAAAAGACGAGAATTCTCCTGAAATTGGATATTTTACTCCAAAACTTTACAATGCCACACTGTAAATTAAAGTTCCCCCCAAAACGGATGATTTTGGGCCCAAAAAAGACGACTCTTCCTTGAAAACCGGCGATTTCACCGCAAAACTGACGAATTTTCATCCTAAATTTGACGATTTTATACCAATACAGACGATTTCACGCCAAAGCTGACGTTTTCTCAATTTTAGGTGCGAATTAGCGCCTTTTTTCTATTTTATCACTTACTTGGCGATGTATTTACATACATATATCAACGAATTCGCGTTTTGTCAATTTTAACATTGAATGGACAGTGTTTCTAAATTTTTTTTTCCCCGTGAATTACTGCTTCTCCCCAATTTTAGCTGCGGATTAGCGACGACTTGACGTGTTCATATATATCCGCGAATTACAATATTTCACGATTTCATCCGTGAATTGGCGCACTTTCTTTATTTTAGCATCTATTTAGCGCTTTTTTTCATTTTATACGCTCATTTAGCAAGGTATTGCCATACATCGACGAATTAGCAATTTTTCCTAATTTTAGACGTGAATTAGCACATGCTCTTTATTTTAGCAGCGAATTAGCGATGACTTCCCAGTGTTTAACCGTGAATTAGCACTTTGCAGTGCTTAAGTAGTGCGAATTAGCGACGTTCACATTATTTATAACTACGAGTTAGCCCATATTTCTTCTTAAGTTTAGCAGCAAATAAGTGTCGCTTTCATATTTTTTTAGCCATGTTTTAGCGCATTCTCTCGAATTTGAGCAGTGAAGTATTACCGATGGATTCACATTTAGCCGCGATTTAGCGTTTCCCTCTATTTTGGCAGCTAATCAGCGATTTTTCTTAATTTTAACTGTGAATTAGCAGCTTTTCTCGATTTTATCAGCGACTTAGCGATGTATACAAACATACATATATACCAACGAATATTGACGCCATTTCTCTCAATTTCAGCCATGAAGTTGCGTCCGGAAATTGCGGAATTTTACCGTACAATGAGCAGTTTTTCTCAACTTTTGCTGTGAATTTTAGCTGCATATTAGCAATTTTTTTCCATTTCGCAGTGAATTAGCACATTTATTTATTTTAGGAGCGGATTAGTGATGTATTCACATGTAGCCACGAATATGTGAAATTTTTCTTAATGTCAGCCTTAACTTAGCGCATTTTCTCTATTATAGCAGCGAATTAGCAATTTTTCATATTTAGCCACGAATTGGTGCTTTTCATCTATTTCAAAGCTAATCAAGTGATTTTCATATTTTAAGCTGCAAATTAGCACTTTTTATACATTGTAGAAACGGATTTAGCGATGAATTATAGCGCTTTTTCCCAATTTTAGCCGTGAATTAGCGCATTTTTTTATTTCCAGCAGCAAATTAGCGTGTTTCCCATCAGTCGCAAATTTGCGCTGTTTTTCAATTTGAGCAGTGAATTAGCGATTTTTCTAATTTTCATCTGCGAATTAGCACTGTTTCTCCATTTTAGCAGCTAATTGACGATGTATTCACATGTATCAATGAGCTGGCGCTTTTATTCAATTTCACGGTTTTTGCGCATTTACAAATCCAATTTCGTGGGATTGACTCCCTGAAAAGGCAATTGGGCGGGTTTCACTTTTTCAAAAATTCGATTTCAGGGCGTTCAAAAAAGCCGTTTCATACAAAGCTGGCGATTTTACCCCCAAAACCAAATTTTACGGTTTAACCTCAGAAATAAATATTTTCCCCTAAAATTGGCTATTTCACCACAAAACTGACGATACTGTGTTCTTCTGAATTTTTCCCAAAAAAACCCAAAACTCACGATTTCATCACAAAAACTTTCCTAAACTGGCCATTTTACCAAAAAAACTAGTGGTCCCCCCCCCCGCCCAATGTTTGGGATATTTTACTCCCAAACTGACAATATCACGGCAAAACTGGTGTTTTCACATAAACAGATGATTTTACACCAAATCTGATGACTCTGTCTAGAAAAATGGCGGCTTCAACACAAATAACTGACGATTTGAAGCCTAAACTGAAGATTTCACTACAATACTGGTGATATTAAGGAACAACTATGTCAGTTTTCCATCAAAATCAAAATTTTACCCTGAAACTGGAAGTTTTACCTCAAAACTGGCAATTGTATCACAAAACTGACGAGTTTAAACCTGAAATTGAAGTTTTCACCCAAAAACTGTCTACTGAAAACTAATGTTTTCACTGCAAAACTGGCGATATCACCTTAAAAATGAATTTAGCGAGTTTACCTGGAATAACTGCGGCAATTTTATCTTAAAATTGCTATGTAATCAAAGAAAATTTCAAGGACACCGTTGGAAAGAGCACAAAATTTCCTTTGAGATGATTGTAAAGTGGAAGTAAAGATACGCCTAGAGTTTCGAGAAACAATGGCCCTGAATTTGGTTCAGCTTAGCTGATCCCTCGCAGTACGACTGCCAAAGGAGTCACTGTGGCGTTGTGGGTTCAAATCCCGTCGGGGAGCCCATTTTTTCTCGAAACTCGAGTCGTGTCGGGCTGTGCCCTTCCATCGTCGTCCGGATGGTATCACTTTCGTTTAATTTATTTGATTAATTTTAGCCGTAAAGTTCCTCTATAAAACTGGAGTTAGCGCTTTTCCCTGCACGAATCACAAATTAGCAGTTTCTTCTCACTTTTAGCCGTGAATTGGAGTTATCCTCAGTTTTAGCGATACGAGTCCTACCCCGTTAAACGTCAAGTTAGCGCATTTTCTTGCAACGAACTATAGCGCCTTTTTTTTCTTTTTTAGGCGTAAAATGGCCACCATAAACTGCGAATTAGAGCTATTTCTTATAGTCCTAGCCACAAATTCAAACCCTTTTTCTAAAGTATAGCCGCTCTTTCTCGATTTCAGCCGTGAATCAGCCTTTATTCTCGCTTTCTTGACCGCAAATTAGCCCTATTTTCTTGATTTTAACTGTAGAACGTCCTCCGTGAAACGCGACTTACTGCTGTTTCCTGATTTTAGGCGTGACCGAGCTCTTTTCCTTCATTTTACTTCCAAGTGTTCCTCACGGGAACAAAAGTATGGTGTTGGAAAAGTTGAAAAATGTGGTTTTCGGCATCCCGTCGGTTTTAACCGCAAATCAGTGGTTATTCTCACTATTAGCTACGAGTTAGCACTTTTTGGCGCGAATAAGGGTCTTCATAAACCGCGAATTAGCACTTTTTCTTAGTGTTAGCCTCGAATCCAAGTGCTTTTTCCACTTTATAGCCTCTCTTTCACGATTTCAGCTATGAATCAGCGCTTTTTTGGCCATCAAAGAGCGCTGTTTCTGAATTTTAGTCGTAAAAGATCCCCTATAAACCGGGAATTAGCGCCTTTCCTCCGATTCTATTCACAAATTAGCAGTTTTTCTTGTCACTTTTAGCCGTGAATTACAGTTTTCTCGAAATTTTAGCCGTAAAAGGCCCTCCATAAACTATTAATTAGAGCCTTTTCTCCATTCGTAACCTATAAATATTGATTTTTCTCGCTAATGTTTACAGTAAAAGGTCCTCCATAAACCGCGAATTAGAGCTGATTCCCGATTTTAGGTGGGGCCGAGCGCTTTTTCTTCATTTTCAACAGCGAGTCAGTGATTTTTCACACTTTTAGCCACGAATTAGCCCTTCTCCTATTTTTATGCGTGAAATGAATCTCGTAGACTACGAATTAGCAGTTATTCTTAGTCTTAGCCATGAATTCAAGCGCCTTTTCTATTTCATAGCCGCTCTTTCTTGATTTCAGCTGTGAATCAGCTGTTTTTGTCGCTCTTTGGTTTTGAATTAGTGCTTTTCTGGAATTTTAACCGTAAAAGGCCCTCTATAAACCGGAAACTAGCGCTTTTTCCCGAACATAGTCATGAATTAGCAGTTTTTCCCACTTTTAGCCACGAATTAGTGATTTTTCTCACTTTTAGCCGTGAATTGACGTGGTGTCTCAACTTTTGCTATAAAAGGTACACCTTGAACCGCGAATTACCATTTTTCCCCGTTTTATAGCAGGGACCGAGCGCTTTTTCTGCAATTTGAACCACAAATCAGCAATCTTTCTCACTTTTTTTCACGGATTAGGACTTTTCTCATTTTTAGGAGAAAAAGGGATCCCCATAAACCTTGGAATTAGCGCTTTTCCCCGATTCTAGTCACGGATGAACATATTCTCTCACTTTTAGCCGTTAAAGGTCCTCCAAAAACCCCCGAAATTTGCTTTGTTTCCAGAATAAAGGTGTCACCGAGACAGGAATTAGCGCTTTTCCTCAATTTTAGCTGTAAAATGGCCTCTGTAAACTGTGAACTACCGCTGTTTTTCATCAATTTATAACCACGTATCAGCGATTTTTCTCACTTTTACCACCGAGTTCGTGTTTTTCAAGTTTTTGGGCGTGAAAGGGCCTCTACAGACTGCGAATTAGAACTATTTCATATTCTTCGAACACCTTCTCCTTATTATAGCCCCGAATCAGCTATTTTTACTGATTTTAGCCATGAATTAGCGCTTCTTCTCATTTTTAGGCGTAAAAAAGCGCCCCATAAACCACCAATCGCCCTTTTTTCTTTGTCTTTTTAGACATAAATTCAAGCGAATTTTATAGATTATAGCCGTTCTTTCTTTATTTCAGTCGTGAATCAGCGATACCCCCTAATTTTAGTCGCATAAGGACCTCTGTAAACCTTGAAATCAGGGGTTTAGTTCTTTATTGTAGTCACGAATTAGTCTTTATTCTAAATTTCATGCTGCGAACCACCACGAATGACCAAACTTGGCGATTTATTTTCTCTTTAACAACTAATTAGCGTTTTTTCCTAATTTTAGCTCACAATTCACAACTGAAATTGAGAATGAAAAAGCGTCCTACTTAAATCGCTGATAAAATTAAGGCAAATCTACAACCTCGCGAATGAAATTGAGAAAAAGAACCGATCAATCAGTTTGCAGGCCATTTTTGAGCTATCCAAGAAACAATTGACAGTAAAATAGGAGGGAATTGTTAGTTTGACAGTTTCGAACGTCGAAATTAGTGAAATCGGCAGTTTCCAGTACGAAATTGACGGTTAATGGGACGAAATTGACAGTTTCAAGGAAGAAGTTGACAGTTGAGAAGACGAAATTAACAGTTGAGAAGACGAAATTGGCAGTTTTGAACGAGGAAATTCACATCATGTCCTGGACGGAATTGAAATGTTCAAGGATGAAATTGACAGTTTGAAGGACGATATCGACAGTTTTGAACGACGAAATTGACAATAATTTAAGGAAGAAATTGACAGTTTATGTGACGAAATTGACAGTTTATATGGCGAAATTGACAGGGTTGAATGACGAAATTGACATTTTCAACATTTTCAGGACAAAATTTACAGTTTCAAGGACAATATTGACAGTTTCAAGGACAAAATTGACAGTTTCAAGGATAAAATTGACAGGTTAGAAGATGGAATTGACAGTTTTGAACGGCGAAATTGACAATAATTTAAAGGACGAAATTGACAGTTTTTAAGACGAAATTGACAACTTTGAATGACGAAATTGATATTTCCAGGACAAAATTGACAGTTTCAAGGACGAAATTGACAGTTCCCAGGACGAAATTTACAGTTGAGAAGACGAAATTGACAGTTCTTTACGACGAAATAAACATTGTTGGGACGAAATTGACAGCTTCAAGGACAAAATTTACTTTTCCCGTTCTAAACGACGAAATTTACATTTCCGGGACGAAATTGACAGTATCAAGAACGAAATTGACAGTTCAAAGGTCAAAATTGACGGTTTAAAGGGGGAAATTGATATTTTCAAGAACGGCAATGACAGTGCTCAGAACGAAATTGAGAGTTTTTGAGGGAGGAGCTTGTGAAAATCCATAATTCTGAACCCTAATTCTCGTCAATGATTAAGTTTCCAATTTTTAGAGCGGGAATGGTCAGTTTGGTGCCCATTATAGGGCACAAATCTTCGGTTCAGCCATTTTCATGTCACTATATTTGTCAATTGGGCCATTTTTGAAGGGCAAATGGTCGTTTTTGCCCTTTCAAGGTTACACTGATCGTCGATTGAAGCCTTTTTCAAGGCCCGTTTAGTCATTTTTAGGGGTGGGAAATGTCAGGTCGGCCGGCAGCCATCTCGTTTAGGTCTTGAATATGACGGTATGGTCATTTTTTGTGTGCTGATCAGTCGCAGTTTAGCCACTTTCGAGTGGTGAAACGCTTTCGAAAGGGCACGAATGACCAATTTGACCATTTTTAGAGTGAAACACTTTGAAAATTGAAATCTTTAGGGCGCTTTGGTTACTGTCAGTTTGACCATTTTCAATGGTGTGTGGAATATGATCTATTTGTCCAATTTTAGAGCACGAATGCGCGGTTTCACCGGCTTACAACACAGTTCAAACATTTTCAAGGCGCGAATCGTCATTTTAGCTATTTTTAAGACGCATATAAAGTCATTTTCCACACCCATAAACGTGTGTGGATAACGCTCAAACTCCTAATTTGACTTTAACGCTTGTTGTGACGTCACATAACCATCACCTCGAACACACTACTACCTGATTTCATGTACTTAAGAACGAGTTTTGACCATTTTTATAGGATTTATGGCCTGTCCTGGGATAGAAAGTTGGCAATGACACCCAAAATGTGTGCATGATGGGCGTTGTATGGTTGCTCAGATCCCTTTAGATGAGCTGCACTCTTCCTGAGTCAACGGCTGGCTCGCGCCTGTTTTAAATGGAATAAGGAGAGAGAAGTATTTTCGATATTTTCGACGCTGATTGCACTTTTTTCTATTAAAAAAAAAATCGATTTCAGTCTGACAATCGTCCTTCGTCCACTTTAATTCCTGCTGATCTTCATCAACCCTCCACACCACACCTCCCCATCATTAAGCGTCTCAAATGCTGCCTCTCCGTCTCTCTCCTTGTCCCTTATATTAAACTCTGCAGTTTCAAGCGAAGCTCCATCTACTGAGACCCTCAAGTGCAAACTATTTCGCGTTGAGCATTCCAACCCCCCCCACCCCAACCCCTTAATAAATACCCTACTCTCTTGTCTAAATCAGTCCTAACACAAAAGTTCGCTTAACTATAAGGTTCCCGTCTGGTCCTTCGATCAAGTTTGAAAAGGTTCGAGTCACGCTTCGGCACAATTATTTATTGAATGTGCTTGACTGTATGAGTGAGGGGGGGGGGCTTTTGAAGTGAAAGTAGGGAATAAGGTTGTCACGCTTTCAACTGGTCTGCTTGACATCGTTAGTAGAATTGTTTGAATAAAAAGAAAGGGACGCTGGGCGAGGCACGCCTTTAGCAAATAGAGTGTTGTGTAACGTGGTTTCCATAAATCGGAGCAAGTCGTAAAATATCGCGAAATATGGCTTATATTCCCTCCTCCTCCTTGCCTATACATTAGATTGTGAAACGTTAACATGAAAATATCGAACGATGACGTATAGAGGGGGGGAAATGGGTTGGAAAATTATAATGAAGGGAGTACTAATTCAATTAAAATCCGTCAAAATACAAATTTATTGCTCCCGGCATAAAACAAGGTTTAGTACTCGGCTTTACGGAATTTCAACCGCACACCCTGTATAGTAACACCAATTTCCCCTGTTTCCTTTCGACCCGCGCCGTCCAAAACCAGCAGCATCCTTCGGTCACTCTCTATATATTTTACAGTGTTGTGTGAGACATATTCGGGAATTTAATTCCTTTTACGTCTCTAAATGCGCCAACTGCAGCTCGCAGCGTCCCTATTGTTGGAGGGATTGTAAATTGGTGGCTTTATGGTTAAAAGGGGGGAGGGAACTGTGTAATTAATCAGAGCTCGGAACAATTATTATGATCTAAAACAGAGAAGGGAGATAAATGGAAAACAATCAGCCCTTTCGCATTATTTAGGTCAATGCCAACACTTCTTTTAAACAATAAAAAGTAAGCGTTCATAAATTCCGATATCGAACGGTTGAGCACAGGGTCTTATTAACAAGGATATTTTTCGTACTGCACTACTAACCCCCTCCCCTACTCCCCTTCTCAAACCACTCTGTTACATTAACCTACAGGAACACCTCCCTTCGCCTCCATATTTCAAAAGGAATGCTTGATTAAATTTACAGGAGGCCTTTGCAGAACGCGTGAAAACAGACGATGTGAGTCCCCCACCACTATGGATTCAAACCCTTTTGCAACGTGCGCTTGTGGATGAGGAAGAGAGCGTGAGAGTGTGAGGTGTGACAGAAATACCTCGTAAATAAATCCGGGCCAACCCTCTCACCCAATACTCTGGGCTACGCCCCCTCACACCGCAACCCTATACCAGTTATAGGGGGGGGGGGGATCGTGTACTTAACATTCTTTTAGGACTTATTATGCGACACGATTTTCTTCGCGGATCGCGAAAAAAGTGTAAAAGACGGCAGGAGTAAAGCCCAGGACAAGGTAGCGGTTTTTAAAAACAAAAGCAAAGCGAGATTTATGATCTTCAGCCTCATGAAAAAGAAGAAAAGAGAGAGATTGGCGGAAAAAATCAATTTTCTTCATCTAAACAAGGGAAAAGTTAAAATCCTTTTAGCCGAGGCGCTTATTCCCTTCCCCTCCCATCCCTTATCACAGGTCTTTTTACCCTTGCAATAAGTGCTAATGTATTTAGCTTCCATTTAACTTTTATTATTTTCCTTGAAAACCCTTCCAAGCCGAAAAATGGAGAATGAGAAAGAGAGGATGCAGGAGCTTAACAAAGTTAAAAAT
This sequence comes from Corythucha ciliata, assembly GCA_038030265.1. Taxonomy (NCBI): domain Eukaryota; kingdom Metazoa; phylum Arthropoda; class Insecta; order Hemiptera; family Tingidae; genus Corythucha; species Corythucha ciliata. Next base: position 9,134,409 of record CM075938.1, read on the forward strand.
ATATACTTTTTTCCTGTTTCTTCTAACGGGAAAAGAAGAGATGAGATTAATTCTGTAATGGTGGCGGTTGAGAAGGGAAGGGAGCCGCTTTTTCCTTTGTTCCCAGCGACGACTGCTAACGAAAAACAACGTCTTAACTTTTGACAAATAAGGACAAGACCATCTCGTCGTCACATTAGCGTTTTTCGTTCATTCACGTTGACGCAGGAAAGGAAAAACTAATAATTTTTCCAAAGTACGGCAGTATTGCAACATCACGCGCCACGAGGCATTGTCGATGCAAGCTGTAGCTGACAATAGCAGAAAAAGAGTCAGATGAAAAAGCGTGGGGGTTAAAAAATATCAATCGAAATTCTGTCATTCCACCACCCGCCAATTTTTTTTTTTTTTTTTTTCTACTCACCAAACTTAAATTAAACCTCCCCGCGTGCCGAATCACACCCCAGCACCGACGTCAACTTTCGTCCAAAACAAAACGTCGAGCGAAATGTTGACACTTTTCCATCAAAAAACAATCCAAAGCCGCGCAGACAGCTGACATTATTTTGTATATCAACCACAAAGCTTTAACTCCCCCAACACAACTCTCCCTCGCTGAGCCACAACTAAGGGTAAAAAGACCTAAATCTATTTTTCTAACAAGTAGGAGACTTTTAAAGTCTTCTTGAAACTTTCCAAATGAGTTTCCTGCAAGATTTACTTTCTTTTTTTTCTTTTTTTTTTGCAGAGGGTTGGAAAAACTTTTCTTGAGAAGCTCCAAATCCTTATGAGCCCCCACCACCTCCACCTCCCGTCCACACATATTCTCACCGAATGGAAACAAAAAGGTTTAATTAGGGTACTGTGAACCTGCAAGCGGGCTCTACCCGTTTTAGACAACATTTAAAGTGATTTTCCACGCCGAAAAAAGCGAGGGTTGCTGGTTCCAGGAAAGGTTGGAGCCAAAGTCTTCCGTTCTAAAAGAATTGAAATGGAAAAAAAAAGCAGATAGAAATAAAAGAAAAGGGAAGTTACACTCACGAAACATACACGTGGCGGCCACTACGTTAGAGAACCTTTAAAACACAGGTACTGCAACACGAATTTCAGCGCCATATTTGGTCCCTCAGTCGTTAGGGTAAACACAATATCATGAATGAAAAAATTGTCATCGTAACCGCAAATAAACGTGGAACGCGGTCGAAATAAATAAAAATATCCTACTTGTCAATTGAGATCAGGTGATAATGATAATCGCCGCGCCGATTTGCATGTGAGCTGCGTGTCCACTGAACGCGCATTGTTCGCAAACGTTTGCGAACGTTCGAAACAATGTTCGCGAACAGGGTTTGCAAACTTTTACAAATGTTAGTAAACAGTTTTATCAAAATGTTTGCGAATGGCATCTGTTTCCACATTCCACGCATGGCAACAAAAAACTTCAAGTTCGCACGAACTCGTATTGAATTTATCGGTTTTGATTTTTGGTGGCTTTACTTCATTCGAACATCAAAGGTTGCTAATTGTGCTGCCTCGGCATTAATTTTTACGGAACTTGAAAAGAAACGGCCAGGAGACACGGGATGTGGGTGTCATCAGTCCTATAAGAGCAAGAAACTTCAGTCAGCTTATAGCAGATTTAAGAACGAATGAAACCCGGCTCTTCGAGAATTTAAATCGGATGTCGCAGTCGGACTTCGATATTTTATTGGACAAAATACACGATGTTTCGAAAAAAGACACCAACTTTCCAGCACTCGTTGAAATGGATGACAAGCCGCCGTTCTCACTGCAGCAGCTGAGGCTTAATGCCGGAGTTGGAGGTTACGTTCAGTTTAGGATCAATTATCCAAGCACTGAATTACTTATTCAAATTTCAGATTCAGTTTCAATAGTTAGAGATGGGTTAAATAACAGTACACTGTTACGGATTAACTTTTAACGATAAAATAACTAACGACCAGTTAACCACGTTAAAAAATAACTCCAGGCAGACGGCCTTGTCCGTATTCAGCTAAAAAAAAAAATCCCTAGCGAATGAGACAAGTTACAACATATATTGGCTTAATCTCGCCCCAAATTTAGGGAAATTGACTGGCCACCGAGGGTATGACCTCAAATTTATTTTAACTACTGGTACTTCCCCCCGCACGGATAAAGTGCCACCGCCCCCACATGATATCAGATCTCTACCAAATTTCGCATGGTGACACTCCTACACAAACCCTAGGTGCGGGATGAAGTACCAGCAGTTAAAACAAATTTGATGTTTTGACCTCGGTGGCACCTAGGGTTTGTGTAGGAGTGCCACCATGCCAAATTTGGTCAAGATCTGATGACATGTGGGGGCGGGGGTACTTTTTTTTGGTCAGCAGATTAGAAAGCGGGGAAGATATGAAGAAGGGATGAGGTAAAACCAACGCAAAGAAAACTTATGTTTATCACACCTGTTAATACTTGGCTCGGTATAGTTGTAGTTGCGAAACATCGACAAGAAGCGGTGCATCCCTGAGTACGAAAAGTAGAGAGTACCCACACACACCACTCGGATTTCGGTGGGTAAGGCATAGACTGTGCCCACTAAAAGATGCCGTGCATAAAGGTCTATTCACACACATCAGTGCTATCCTGAAACTATCCGCCTTGTCAAGGGAAAACTGACCGCCGCTTTCCCCTCAGATCCAATGCAGCCGAATAGCATGAGCAGGGGTGTTCTTTAGCACTGCGCCTGATGGGAAACGAGTTTTGCGCTCAAGAAACGTGTTTCCTGTGGGCTCGCAACGAACACAAATTCGATGATTTGAAGAAAACCCGTCACAAGTGGATCAGCCCCTCGCACAAACAAACACTGTTTGCGAACAATGGGCGGCGCACGTGAGTGTTTCCACTGCACTCGCATCATGTTCTCAAACGTTTGCAAACCCTGTTCGCGAACAATGCGCGCTCAGTGGAAACAAGAATTTAAACGATTTAAGTGTTTGCGAACAATGTGCGGCGCGAATGATTGTTTCCACTGCACGCGCATCATGTTCGCAAACGTTTGCAAACCCTATTCGCGAACAATGTGCATTCAGTGGACACGCGGCTTTGCAGTACTCGTGTTTTATAGTGCCTTAATTACGTAAGTGGTTGGGTTTTATTTGTGTTTGGAGCTTAACTGTAATTTGAAGATTTGTTGTGGTTAGACCTTTTCTTTGGTTGGTTCTTTCATGTGGCTGGACCTTTGCTGCTGTTGGGCCTTTGCTGTCGTTGGACCATTGATGAGGTTGAACCTTTTTTTTGGTTGGACTTTGCTGTGGTTGGACCTTGGCTGTGGTTGGAATTTTTTGTGATTGGGCTTTTGTGCTGTGGTTGAAACAATGCTGTGGTTGCACCTTTTTTGTGGTTGGATTTTGCTGTGGTTGGAAAATTCCTGTGGTTGGACTTTAGCTGTGGTTGGACTTTTGCTGCCGTTGGACTTTTTTTTTCGCTCACCGGCTGGAAGAGTGTGACATCTCGAAAAATTGACATTTCGTGATAAATATTGCGTTAGGTTCTACTTTACAGCCAGTTTCAGGGAAAAATTTCGTTTTAAGTCTACTTGGAAAACTTTTCGCAAGATAGCACAGGTCACAGTAAGAAGGAGTGGGGAATCAACGCACTTGGAACTTGAAGACCGTTACATTAGGAGTTATGACCTAGACAGTAGGTGTCAGAGCCAGTTTCGAGTCTGGAATACTGTTTCATCACGAGATATAACACTCTTGCTGAGGTAAGTGGTAGCGTTTTCTTTAAGATATCACACTCTTTCTAGAAGACGCAACTGTATTCTTAAACACTTTTAATCAACATCTTGGTTCATTTCCTTATAAGCACAATATTGTTCTATAGTGGTAATGCATAATATTAATTCTTCAACCCCGTAGCTATTTATAGTAAATTAACTTATATCACTGACTAGTATACCTAAGCTCCTTTTCAACTGAATTTCTATCAAAATATGACTGAAAATATTCTGAATGAGTTGGGCATGAATTCTTGATTCCCTTTTGTCCCCAGATGTCAACAAGAAGTAAAAAAATTGTGGCTTTGACTCGACAGCATTCTTTGTGCCGGGAGCTATCCCAGAGTAGCAGCTCTGGGATCGTCTCAAAGACGGTATTTCGACTACCACTGGTCTCCGCGGAAGGGAAAGTGTGGTTGCCGGAGAAATATGAGCACGACAGTTTTATGCAAATAGTTGATAGAAAAGACATTGAGGGGCTAAAAAATGTCTTTTTTCCTCCCGATATTGACTTTTTCCTCGACAGTGACGACTCAGTTAAAGACCCTGATTTTGTTTGCCGCGAAGATGACAAAAATTCGACCGATGAAGAAGATGTCGACTATCATGCTTCTGAAACTCCCGAACCAATCAGCACGCAACAAGAGGGATATCAACAAAATAAGGGAGAAACACCAAATCAAGACTCCCCCAAGAAGCAAGGGAAGAAGCGAAAGTCTCAACCGTCAAGTTGGCAAGTTAATAAGGCGAAGAAGCTGCGGAATAGTGGACAAGAATACCAGTCAAAAACGACAAAAAAGACCGTAGCTGCAAGGGAGCTCAAGCCACTATGTATGAGGTGTGCTTTTAAATGCAATGAAAAATTCAATTCTACTCAACGAAAAACAATTTTTGACAGTTACTAGGCCCTTGGGGACGTCAACCGACAGAGAGAGTTCATTGCTCGCCATATCATCGAGATTCAGCGAGAACGGGATGTTCCCAGCAAAATACGGGGTTTGAATTGCGCCTACTATTTCGATCAGGGTGGAGTCAAACATAGAGTGTGCAAAAGATTCTTTCTTGCTACTCTGGACATTAACAACAGGACTATTCAAACGACGAGAGAAAAAATTACTCCTGATGGGTTTCTTCTACCAGACAAGAGAGGAAAACACTGCAATCACAAAACAGTCGACGAGATCAAAAAAGAAGACATCAGAAATCACATCAAACAGATCCCTAAAATTGATAGCCACTACGTAAGGAGTCATTCCCAGAAGCAATACATCGAAGGTGGGAAATCCTTAGCTGAAATATTTCGAGACTACGTCCAAGACTGCGAGACGAAAGGAAGGCCCTATGGGAATATCACGCTTTTCTCTAAGATTTTCAACTATGAATTCAACCTAAAAAAGATTTGTGTGAAGTTTGCTCAAAGTACGATGCTGCGGACGAACTAGAACGGGCTACGCTAGAAGAAGAATACAAGCTTCATCAAAGAGAGAAAGTAGCATGTCGAGAAGAAAAGGAAAGGGACAAAACTGGACCCGAGCAGAACGTCATTGTGAGTGTATTTGATCTTCAGGCGGATCTCTCTTGTCCGAACGGAGAAGTGTCTTTGTTTTACTACAAATCCAAGCTGGCAACATATAATTTAACTATATACGACCTGAAATCCAAAGAAGCAACTTGTAACGTGTGGCATGAGGGCGAAGCCAATAGAGGTGCAACTGAAATTAGCACATGCGTGTTCTCATTCATCGAAGACTGCGTTCGGTCCCGAGAAGATGACGAACTTACATTCGTATTTTACACCGACAATTGCAGTGGACAGCAAAAAAACAAATTTCTTGCCACAATGTACATGTACGCGATTCACAAATTCCCGAATATTAAAAGTATCACTCACAAATTCATGATCAAAGGTCACACCCAAAATGAGGGGGACTCGGTTCACGCAACAATCGAAAAGCAAATCAAAAGGTCAAAAAAAATGGGCCCCATTTATATCCCGGCTCAGTACGTTCAAACTATAAGGAACGCCAAAAAGAACCCTCCATATTACAAAATAAAAGAATTTCACACACCGATTTCTTGGATTTCAAAAACGTGAGTGAGCTGGTCGGACTAAACTTCACCCTCAACACTGATAAAGAACTCGTAAACTTCAAATCGAAGACATTAAAGTGGTCAAATTTAACCGAGACGTACCTCACAGTTTTCAATACAAAACATCGTACTTTGCGGAATTTAAGGAAGTTAACATCTACAATAAGAGGTCGTCGAGGAAGGCTACACGAGCAGAAAATGATCAAGAAAGATTTGTTGCTACTCTAAAGTCTTGGCCTGAGCCGCGAGCTTACGATGGGCCAACGGGAATCACCGAAAACAAAAAGAGAGACATCATGTCCCTAGTGAACGGAGGGCATGTCCCAAAAACTTACTTCGGATTCTACGATTCTATACTCATTAAACAAAAATCAGGGAAAGAGTGATGATTTTGACATTTTGTTAAAATAATAACTTTGTTCCTATTTTTTGTACCTGAAATTGTATTTTGATAGTTCCTTAACTGTTACCGGTTGAGACTGATTTTTCATTTTATGTATAACAACGTTTTTTATACCCATTTCAACAAAATATTTTTTAAGCTTTTGACGAAACTATACATTTTTCGAAGTTCCTATGAAGGAACTAGTCTTATAGTCCTAGAAAGAACTAGTTCTTATAGTTGAGAAAAAAGAAGTTTGTTAATTCAAATTCTGTTGTGTATTTCTTGAACTCCATTTTAGCTCCTTTCAACTCACGATTTCACTTGAAATTTTGAGGAAATAACGGTATTCGAGAGGTAATGTTGCTAAATTTTTAGTAATTACATCAATGGAAGAGAGTTATATGGTGAAATTTAATTCTGAAATTCTCTCTTCTACACGATTTTTTGAAACTTTCGGGTAAAATATACTAAATTTCAACGGTCAACCCAGAAAAACCCGATTTAGGATAAACAGATCCTTGAGAATCGGCTTCAGAAATAATAGCAAACTTCAAGGGTGTCTCCTGTATCACACTCTTCCAGCCGGTGAGCGTTTTGTGCTGTGGTTGGACCATTGCTGTGGTTGAACCTTGGATGTGGTTGGACCTTTTCATTCGTTGAACATCTGATGTGGTTGGACCATTTTTGTGGCTGTACTTTTGCTGTCGTTAGACTTTTGTGCTGTGGTTGGACTTTGCTGTGGTTGGAAAATTGCTGTGATTCGACCTTAACTGTGGTTGGACCTTTTTTGTGGTTGGGCTTTGCTGTGGTTGGACCTTGGCTGTGTTGCATGAGGCTAATAGGCCTCATATGTTTTATTTTAAAAGTAACTAGTTTTTAATGAGTTTTTGTCAAATAAATTGACAGTTTCTCAATCGCTCGCTTTAAGCATCTCCTACATGGTGCCAGGTTCTTAAACGAAAACGATAAACACGATGAGTCCTAAGACGAGGAGACAGAAAGAGCCAGGTCTCGATGAACAAGAGTTCCCAGGAAGCTCTTCGTCAAACGTGACTGTCCAGCGAACTCTCCCAATTCTTAACTGCCCGCCACCCGAAGTTTTTTCGTTTCATGGACGAGACTGGGAAATCTGGATCAAGAGATTCGATCGTTACCGCGTAACATCGGGGGGGGGGGGTATTTCAACCAGAAGAATCCCAGGTTAGTCCCCTAGTATACTTCATGGGGGAGAGAGCAGAAATTATTTTGGAGTCTTTTCGTTTGAGCCAGGAAGATTCTGCAAACTATTTTATTGTTCGTGACCATTTTAATAAGTATTTTTCCAAAAGGAGAAACGTAATTTTTGAACGAGCTCGTTTCAATAAGAGAGTTCAAATGGAGGGGGTACCCGTAGAAGAATTCATTATGGCCCTTCAAAGCTTAATTAAAACGTGCAATTATGGCATTTTAACTGATGAATTACAGCGCGATAGACTGGTGATCGGTATTTTGGACTCTAAGCTGTCAGAATCCCTTCAAAATGACCCAGAACTTACGCTCGAAAAAGTTATTATTCGAACCCGTCAGGCTGAAGACGTAAAATCTCAACAGCGCATGGTTAGAGACTCATTGGGAAATGTTGATCAAACAGTCAATATGGGAATTGCTAAAATTCAGCGGTACTCCCAAGATAAAAACGAAAATCGACCCAAATCCCTGAAACCGTGTTGGTTTTGTGGCCAACCCTGGCATCGGCGTGATGAGTGTAAAGCCCTCATGGCTAGATGCAACTTTTGCGGCATTAAAGGGCATTTCTCTTCTTTTTGTCAGAAGAAGAAGAAGAAAGTCAGACAAATTACGTCAGAAAACTCTTCTACTTCAGGGTCCTGCTCCGGAGAACGAAACAGTTCATCAGCTTTCCTCGATTCTGTCGTCCTAAATTCATTGAACGCTAACAAAAAATACCCAAACTTTGACGTACAATTAACTTTGAACAATAAGCCCGTCACATTCCGAGTCGGTACAGCAGCGGATGTAACGTGCATCTCAACTACGATGTTCAAAGCATTGAACTTAGGCCTTAATCTTAAACCTTTCACTGGGAGTATTGAACATGCTGGAAACCAGAAACTTTGCTGTGTTGGCAGTTTCAAAGCGCAAAAGCGCAGCTAAAACTCGGAAGTTTGACGTCACAACAAAAAATATTCGTAATACAAGATCTCAGGAGCCCTCTTCTTGGTATCCCTGCAATCCACGATCTTCAGGTTCTCCCCAATATCAGCAAACAAATTTACGCCATCATCGATTCGCACTCTAAAACACAAATTGAAGACAAATTTAAGTCATTATTTTCAGATACCCCGAGGGTTATGACAGGCGGTCCTTATTCGATCAAGTTACGAGAAGGCGCAGTGCTTCGTGATGGTATCATTTCTAAAACCACAGAAGCGACTGAGTGGTGTGCCCCACTGGTCGTTGTTCCCAAAAAAAAACAACAACAAAGTAAGGATTTGTGTCGACTACACAAAACTCAATGAATATATAATCCGGGAAAGGCTCATTCTGCCAACGACAGAAGAGACTCTGGCCAAGATAGGAGTGGCACGCGTGTTCTCTAAGCTAGACGCAAGAGCTGGCTTCTGGCAAATACCCTTATCTAAAGAAACCAAACACTTCACGGCTTTCATTGCACCATTCGGCAGATTCCTTTTTAATCGCTTACCTTTCGGAGTGAGCTCAGCACCAGAGCATTACCAGCCGGCGAATAATCGATGTCCTAGAAGGTGCCAAACAATGAGCTAGCCTCATAGACGACATACTAATTTGGGGGAAAGACGAAAAAGAACACGACGAAGCTCTAAATGAAGTTTTTACCCGCTTCAGTAAAGCCAATATTACTCTAAACTTGACGTACCAGACGCCCTTTCACGAACAGAAGACCTTCCGTACGAGACAACAACTGATGAAACACGCTGCGATGACGTCCGTTTTCACGTGAACTTCGTCAAAGAAAATTTGCCAGTTTCAGACTTGCTTCTAAGAGAAATCAAAACCGAAACAGCCAACGACCCCTGCCTTCAGAAGGTCATCTACTTCGTAAACAACGGCTGGCAAACACATGAAAAAATGTACGACTTCTACAAGTATCGAGACGAACTATTCCACGACAATGGCTTGAGCTCCTTTTCAGAAACAGAATTGTCATTCCAAAAAAAATGCGCTCCATCATTCTCGACAAACTTCATGATGGTCATCTGGGTATCAACAAATGTTCTGGATTAGCTAAAGCCACGGTTTGGTGGCCGAATATAACAAGCGATATAGAAAAAAAAGTTTACAACTGCGATATTTGCCTGAAATCAAGACAAATACCATCTGAGCCTCTCATCCCAACTGACTTTCCCAATCTTCCATGGTCCTTACTCGGATGTGATTTACTTACGTTTAATGGAAAAAATTTCCTCGTTACGCAGGACTATTTTTCCAGATACCTCGATTTTACTTAATGAAAACCACCTCATCATCGGCAGTTATTTCCCGTCTGAAAACACTTTTTTCTCAGTTCGGAATACCTCATCAATTACGGAGCGACAACGGGCCCCACTTTACAAGCGAAGAGTTTAGAACATTCGCTGCCAACTGGGGAATCGAACTAGTGACCAGCAGTCCTCTCTACCCTTCTTCAAACGCTCTTGCTGAGTCAGGAGTCCATACAGCTAAAAATATTTTGTCTAAATGTAAAGATCTCGAAGCCGGTCTCTTGTCATAGAGATCAAGCCCTCTGAAAAATGGATTTTCACCTTCAGAGCTTCTGATGGGGAGGAAGATAAGGTCCAGAGTTCCAATCGTCGCATAAAATCTTCTACCGAGAAAACTGGACTACCAAAAGCTTCATGAAGCGGAGACCCAAGCTCGCCAAAAAATGAAGGAAAATTTCGATCGAAGACACAAAGCTTCCAAAGCTCTTCCCGAGCTCAAACCCAGAGATAAAGAATAGATACCGGACTCGAAGTGTACAGAAGAAATCAAGACAAAATTGAGTCAACCTCGGTCGTGTCTAATCGAAACAGACAGAGGAGGCATCATACGGAGAAACCGGAAATTCTTCCGGTTCAGGAACTCAAATCCTGATTCTTCTTGAAGGGGGAAGATGTTGCATGAGGCTAATAGGCCTTATATGTTTTATTTTATAAGTAATTAGTTTTTAATGAGTTTTTGTCACATAAATAGACAGTTTCTCAATCGCTCGCTTTAAGCATCTCCTACAGGCTGTGGTTGGACTTTTTTGTGGTTGGAATTTTGTGCTGTGGTTGGAAAATTGCTGTGGTTGGACCATTGCCGTGGTTGGACCTTGGATGTGGATGGACCTTTTCATTCGTTGATCATTTTGATGAGGTAGGACCATTTCTGTGTTTCGACAATCGCTGTGGTTGGTTCTAGACTGTGGTTGGACCTTTGCTGGGGTCGGACATTTTCTGTGGTTCGCAACGGTTGCACCATTGATGTGGTTGGACATTTGATGTGGTTAGACCTTCTGTGTGGTTGGCGCTTTGCTGTGGTTGGGAGGCTTCTGTGGTTGGAGATTGGAGGTTTTAACTGTGGTCAGTGCTTTTTGCAGTTAGACCACACAGAAGGTATGACCAGAGTTTGGCGTTATCTCGATTTAACGTCCAGAATAAAATTGAGAAAATTATGCGCTCATTTTCTGTCTATTAGGCGAATTCGCGGCTGGGATCGTAAAAACAATTCTGCTAAAATTCAGAAAAAACTTCTGTTTGTGAATCAAACTGAGAGAACCAGGTTATTCGTGGTTTCGCGATGCAACTGCCGTGCTAATAATAAGGAAATACTGTAATTCGCAGTTTATAGACACCTTGACAAAGCCATAGCTCTTTCGCAGCTTAAATTGAAAAAAAAAAACGAAAAAGCTGAAGTTTCCCGATTCAAATTCCAGTCCTAAATTTAGGGAAAATGCGTTAAATCACGGTTTATAAAGACTTTTTCACGGCTATAAATTTGATAAATATGGAAATCATAAGAAAAAGCAGTCTTTTGCAGCTAAATATTGGAGGGAAAATGCTAATTCGCTGCTAAAATTGAGACATTGCGCTCACTCACGTCTAAAATTTAGAAAAATCACATTTTCGCCGCTTAAATTACTGGGAAAATGCACCTATTCAGCGGTTGTCGCAATGTTCAGGCCAAAATGTGCAAATTCGTGGTAATTTCGAACTTTTTCGCGCTTTTAGCCGCAAATCAGACCTTTTTCTCAATTTTAGTCATGAAACTGCGAAATTGCTCATTTTTTTTTAATGTTACCTGCGAATACACGCCTTTCCTATATTTTAACCGAGAACTAGCGCTTTATCTCAATTTTTCACCACAAATTAGCGTTTTTTTTCTCCAATTTTGGCCGCGAATTTAACGCATTTTCCTCATCTACAGCCGCGAATTCGCCCCCCTCCACCACCGCCAATAACCGCAACTTGTCATTTTCCCTAATAGCACAGTTACATTTTCTCTTTAGCAACTAATTAGCGTTTTTTTCTAATTTTAGCTCACAATTCACAACTGAAATTGAGAATGAAAAAGCGTTCTACTTGAATCGCTGATAAAATTAAGGCAAATCTACAACATCGCGAATGAAATTGAGAAAAAGAACCGATCAATCAGTTTGCAGGCCATTTTTGAGCCATCCAAGAAACAATTGACAGTAAAGTAGGAGGGAATTGTTAGTTAGACAGTTTTGAATGTCGAAATTGACAGTTTCAATGGTGAAATCGGCAGTTTCCAGTACGAAATTGACGGTTAATGCGACGAAATTGACAGTTTCAAGGACAAAATTGACAGTTTAAAGGACGAAATTAACAGTTGAGAAGACGAAATTAACAGTTGAGAAGACGAAATTGGCAGTTTTGAACGAGGAAATTGACATCATGTCCTGGACGGAATTGAAATGTTCAAGGATGAAATTGACAGTTTCCAGTACGAAATTGACAGTTTCAAGGACGAAATTTACTTTTCTAGGACCAAATCGACAGGTTAGAGGATGAAATTGACAGTTCTTTACGACGAAATAAACATTTTTGGGACGAAATTGACAGATTCAAGGACAAAATTTACTTTTCCCGTTCTAAACGACGAAATTTACATTTCCGGGACGAAATTGACAGTATCAAGAACGAAATTGACAGTTCAAAGGTCAAAATTGACGGTTTAAAAGGGGAAATTGATATTTTCAAGAACAAAAAGGACAGTGCCCAGAACGAAATTGACAGTTTTTGAGGAAGGAGCTTGTGAAAATCCATAATTCTGAACCCTAATTCTCGTCAATGATTATGTTTCCAATTTCGAGAGCGGGAATAGTCAGTTTGGTGCCCATTATAGTGCAAGAATCTTCAGTTCAGCCATTTTCGTGTCACTATAATTGTCAATTGGGCCATTTTTGAAGGGCAAATGGTCGTTTTTGCCCTTTCAAGGTTACACTGATCGTCAATTGAAGCCTTTTTCAAGGCCAGTTTAGTCATTTTTAGGGGTGGGAAATGTCAGGTCGGCCGGCAGCCATCTCGTTTAGGGCTTGAATATGACTGAATGGTCATTTTTTGTGTGCAGATCAGTCGCAGTTTAGCCACTTTCGAGTGGTGAAACGCTTTCGAAAGGGCACGAATGACCAATTTGACCATTTTTAGAGTGAAACACTTTGAAAATTGAAATCTTTAGGGCGCTTTGGTTACTGTCAGTTTGACCATTTTCAATGGTGTGTGGAATATGATCTATTTGGCCAATTTGAGAGCACGAATGCGCGGTTTCACCGGCTTACAACACAGTTCAAACATTTTCAAGACGCGAATCGTCATTTTAGCTATTTTTAAGACTCATATAAAGTCATTTTCCACACCCATAAACGTGTGTGGATAACGCTCAAACTCAAAGTCACAGTGACGTCACATTGAGACGTGTGACTAACACGTCATCCGGTAATTTTTAGGCACTTAAAATTAGAAGGCGCATTGGCTGCCACTCGGTTGCGTTTTGGTTTGAACCCGGCTGTTTGTTTCTTCTTTTAGCATCATGGTCGGAGAGACTTCATGGGGGGGGGGCTCGCCAGGCTCATAACAGTGTCTCGGGAATTGAACATTGGGCTGTGAAAATCGAATTTTTCGCCCCAAAAACCTCGATATAGACGATATATACTTGTAAATACACAAGATAAGAAGGTGGTTAATGTTTCTTGACGTCGTCGTGTCAGACATGCCTTATATTTATGCTTCTTTTAGCAAGCACTCGACACACACACGAAATAAAAAATTGAAACTCTTGAATCTCACGCCCCAAGGGGCTGTAGTCCCATAGGCTAATCTATGGGTCTATGGTTTCTTGAAATCTCTATTTCGGTCTTTCTTGTCAGGAAAGCTTTCAAAAAGGCACCTGTGTTTGTCCTTGTATTAAATATCACGTCGTGTAGGTTTTTATACTCCGTCTCTTTGATCCTTCACAACGTATTTTTTCTTCTTTTTATCTCCCTTTCCAGCTTCTATATAGTTTATCTCTCTCTTTTTTCTTTTTTTTTTTTGCCGGAAGGTTGTCTCGGTTCATCAATTTTCCGGCTTAAGGGGAAAAACAGAAGACGTGTGAACCCTTGCTCCCTTTCAAACCCTCGGCTGATAAAAAAATAAATAAAAAAAAACAAACTCCGGCGTATCAAAAGATGAAAAATAAGGACAAGACGCCAGAGAGACTCATAAAACAGGCGGATCATTCTCGTATTTCCATTGCTCCTGATGGGGCTTCATTTTCATTTTTTCTTCCGCATTATAAAAGCCTTGGTTGGTTCTGTGGGTTTGAGAGTTCGGGGGGTGGTGGGGTGCGGGGGATGTTCAATTAAGTCACCTCAATGGCTCTGAAAATGGTCCTCCGCCCCCATCCCTTTTTTAGTTCTTTTGAAGAAAAAAAAAAAAAAAAAAAACTTTCATATTTGCACTGCCATTTTCATAATTTGTGAAGACAGGGGCGAAAAAATATGACACGGTTGAAACGATGGTGGTGTGAGGATGTTGGGGTGGAGGTGGGGGACAAATGGAAGGTCATTATTCGATAAGTACCCACCACCCACGAAGATCCCCCCCTCCCCCTCCCCAAGCTCAATTCACCTCCACCACTATCACACCAAAGAAACGCCTTCTACCAACTTTTCAGGGCAACAACCACTTTCTCACCTATATACGAAAAAGTAAAAGCGTTCGCGAGATCTTTTCTTCGCTCTTCACCAATGGTACGGGGAGCTTTTTTTTTTTTCTTCTTTTCTTTTGTTCATGACGAATCGCGAGGATTGCGTGTAAAGGGCATAGCAGAGGGGGCGGGGGGGGGAGACACGATGAGTTTTATTGCCTGAATGAGGGCAGGTTCTTCCCTCATTGTGATCCCTGTTTCCTTTTTGTGTCGTTCCTTCAAGGTTGATGAGATGGAATGATGGGAGTGATGAAAAGTATGATGATGAAGAAGGGAGGGGAGGAACACCTGAAATACGTTCCTGAAGTTTTCTGTACTACGGCTCTTCTTTCAACCATAGGCGTGACACTTGAATAGCTCGGGAAAAACTTTTTTTTTAAATGCTATGGGGGGGCGTGTAGAAGAAACGTGAAATGAAGAAATAAAATGGGCGTTATCATCAATTCGCCCGGCAAATCGTATTGTATTGAATGTCAGGTATAGAGCGAAGCGGTTTTTTTTTTTTTTTTTTTTTCCTTTTTTCTGTTTGAATAGTGAGAAAAGAACCGATTCCCTAGGAACTGAACAACTCCAATACAATTTTTTTTTCAAGTCTTCCTTTTCCCTAGACAAGGGGCTACAAGCAATGCGCCATTATTTAACAATTTCGAGCCTCATTGAGTATTGAAGACCCGCAGGACTCGTAGAGTCATGCATGTTATTGCCTACCTTCTTTTGATTAAAAAAGAGTGAATGAAACCGTGCATGCGTTAAAGCTGGGTTTTTTAAACCCTCACAGACATTGTCACAGCGGAAACGATATAATAATAAAAAAACGTGTGTATAACGTCTGACCTACTTTTGGTATTTCCGACTTGGATTTCATACAGAAGGAAAAGTTGCCAGAACGGAAACACCAGCCCTCTCCCCTTCTTATACCATCGAGTTGAGGAAAGAGAGAACTCGGAAACAAATAAATTATATATCCTTGCGGCAACTTGGCTGGGACAGTTTGTTTGGTGCGATGAGGGGTGGATGTGACGATAGTTCTCCCTTATTTCTGGCTTTTCGGTCACCCTCTTCTTAAGTTTCCCCTCACTAACAATATTCTACCAATTGGCGTGTTTCTCTTCTTTAAAAAGGGAAGAATAGTGCCATTATGTTGGCAAATGTGGGTGTGGAAGTGGGTGAGAATTATGACGTCATGGGGTTATACCTTCAAAGAAAGCGTCCAGGGTGACGGTGTGGAAAGGTGGGGGTGGTCCCGTACTGTACAGCAGTAGAGGAAAGTTTCCTAAACAAGCAAAAGTTTCCAATTTAACTCCACCCCCACCACCACCACCACCACCACCAAAGCTTGTTTAATCACCCAAGTAGCTCCAAAGATCAATTTAATAAAAGTCCCGTGGGATCTAATTATGTGCGGAAAAAGAGGCCGAAAAGCGACAATAAAAGTCCCCACTCAACCAGACCCCCCACCACCAACCATCTAAATCTTTTTCAATTTTTTGATTACCCCCTCACCCCAAAACCAATATTTCAAGAAACTTGACTTCTCAAAATAAAATCAACTCCCCCCGTCCCCCACCCTACACTACCGACACTTCCTCGTCACACTCGAGAAAATTGCCTCTGAAACCACCACAGTGGAGGATGATTGTGGGGGGAGGGGGTCGAACACCAGATGGTATAGGGGACGGGTTGCGCGCACCCACAAGTTTTACCCCCACCACCACCACCACCCACCCTATCAAACTTTTTGCACTTTTATCTTCGGCCTCCGCCCATCATCGCAACTCCCTCGCGGTTGTTCAACTTTCCTCCCTTTCGGAAGGTAAACAAATAAAACGTAGGTCCCTTCGGTCCACGGGATCGCCCCCGGACTGTAAATATTATCTCTGGTGCGGGAGTAAAAAAAAAAAAAAAAAAAAAAAAAAAAAGGTTATAGGAAAGAGTTTCGCTTGTTATTTCTTTGCGTTGTGCGGAGGTAAAAAGAAAAAAAAAATACAAGAAAAATATTTTGTTTGTACGGAATAAAATATTATTAGCGCGTGGGTGGGTTAAAAAGGAGAAGAAGGGACAATATTCTAGGAAGATCTGATCATATAGACCCGAACCACGATCGTGAATGACGTCATTCGATTGGCTAAAACTTGGTTTTATCGAGAATTTCACCAGATTTTATTCTGTTTCTTACTCAAGTTGGGCTTAACTACCCGAAAATGACGGTGAGGGGGAAAAGGGGGGGGGGTAGTTCAGAAGTAAAAAGGTAAAGCGTCAATTAATCAAAGTTGGCTTTCACCTTTGTAACTTTTTTTTTCTTTTTCGCGTTGAAGTTGATAAAATACTGAGGTAACAAGGGTGGGGGGGGGTAGGTACTGTAAGGAGAGAGAAAAAAAAAACTGATGAAGGAACATAAATAAAAGGACGCTTTAAGCGAACTGTCATCACTCTTACCTATCCAGCGCGTTGGAGCTTGCGAGGAGAAGGGCAAAATAAATCGCCCCTTTTCTGGTTTAATACCGTGCTAGTCAACTTTCAACGATTGAACGAATTGCTTCGATTACAATTTTTCCCAAATTTGACGATTATTTTCAATTTGACCGACGGTTTAATTCTGGGTTAAGGTCTATCCACACACATCAGTGCCGTGAACGGGACGTGCCCCGTCCGACAAAAATAATATTATTCTCAATTGAAATGTATAAGGGTCACGTGCCGGATATGTGTGAACGAGCCTCTCAATTCCCATGTGGGAATAATACAATTACTTGACGGGCGTGTCCCGAACGGATAATTCGAAACCCCACCTCAGTAAGGCGCTGTTCAAACGAGGCAGTTTGCCGCGCGGCGGACCGCTAAAGATTATCGCGAGGGGAGAAAGAACACGCAAGAGTGACCTGGGAAAAGGGGGCCTGTTCACACAAGACGGTGGCGGCAGAAATTTCTACCGCGTGTTGAGGCGGTTTTAAAAAGCGGCAGCGGTGCCGCTTTGAAGGAAAACACACAGAACTATACATGAGTGTTCAAACGGAGCGGCGCCGGCGCGGCAGCGGCACCGCTTCAAAGGAGAACATTGCCTGCACGTCCTTACAAGGGGAGGCGGGTGCCACGAATGATTAAGATCTATATTTTCTGCAATTGTTTTGTTTGCACTGCCTACCCATAAATTTTATTACGGAGCTTATGTACAAGTTGTGTACGGAGGAGGAATGTGCCTAAAAAATTTGTTAAAATGTCTCTTTTCATTTCTGGCCTCGTTTTACTGATGAACCCACACTCCTGCAGGAAATCCACAAGTCCACTACGGCGAAAAATGTTTTCCTCCTTTTGTCGCGACATTGACTAATAATCAAGAAAAAAAAAATGAAGGAGCATTAGGAAAGATGAGAAGCGTTGGGATGCACATCTCTATCCACACAATTCCAGCTCGAGGTGGCGACAGCAAAAAAAACGCTGCCGTCGTACCACGCGGTAGAACCACCTTGTTTGATCAGCCCAAATGAGGCGTGTGAACAGAAAGGTGGCATCGGTTTTTTACCGTCGGCGCCCAATCGCGCGGCGAAACCGCCTCGTTTGAACAGCGCCTAAGGTAAGGATACTATAAAGATGAGTAGAGGCGATGTTTGATAAAGCTTTTCCCGGCCTCCACATAGAAGGATAATCTTCTTAGTGTGGTGACCCGGGCCTCATGCCTCATCAGCATTTCAGTTCTCAGTGTCAGTGCTCCCTCCCAGTTTCGCGAGTCGAGTTTTGTCTTTTGTGATGAATTTAATGGACTGGAATAAGAATCAAGTGAAAGCGGTAAAGCTAAAGGTAAGGATTACAATTTTTCTATTGTCTTAAAATCCTGCTATGTGTTAAGTCTTCAAAGGAATAATTTTCTGATAAGTACAGTGGAGCCTTATAATTAACCTACTGAGGCATCATGGCCAGCGGTGGTGCGTCCACAGTCATTTCTCGGCTCGGGCAGTTGAGTTCTCAAAAAGCCCGCCCAGCAGTTTTTTGCCTTTTTATATTTTTTGTTCCTTCGCCAGCCCTGATACTTTCCATTTCAAGCCTCTAACCGAGTTTCCATTGTACTTTTTTTTTTTTTTTTTTTTTTTTTTTTTTTTTTTTTTTTTTTTTAATGCTTGTGCTTTATAGCCACTAGCAGTCGTATTAAAGGTGATTTATTTTATTTCATTTTTTGGCTAGTTTTAAATGTTTATTTTTCCGTTTCTTACGAATGTAACCAGGTCTATGATCGTTATATTTATTTGTTGTAATATGGATTTATAATTAAAAGGTGTCTCTAATTTACAATACAGGGAGTTGAAGAATGCATTTCTGGCGAGTTTGTACTTATGGCATAACATTATTTTGTGTTCTAAATCATCAACTACGTTACATGTGGTGCAAGAGGAGTCGTTCGCCCGGCCGATTCTATACAAATAAGCATTGCAAATACCATGATTTGATCTCAGTCGATTTATTATCCGTGTGTCTTTTCGTGATAGGTTTGAATTAAGGAACCATAGTTTTGTGGGAACGCAAGGATTTATTGTTTTGTAGAAAAGTCCTTTTTGTTCCTCATTGTATTCCCTTTGCCAGTTATCTGTTAAGTTTTTGCTTATTTCAGGTTTAATGTCAGTGAATGGAATTTTGTAGTGTAGCCAGTTGTTAGATTTACTGCCCAGTTTAGCCAGTCTATCTACTTCTTCATTTCCTGGTATGTTATTATGTGCTTTTATCCATGTTATTGTTATCTGCTTATTTTCGTTATTTATAAGGTAATTTAATAGTTCCATTATTCTCACGATTAAATAGGAGCAACTGCAATCATTCTTAAATTGTGCTATACTGTTGGCTATGCTTTTATTATCAGTTAAAATAGTGTGTGACTGTGCTGTTGAGTTTTTAATATGATTAAGCGCTTCAATTATGGCTATGCATTCTGCCGAATAGCTTGAAAGAAATGGATTTAGTCTATAGAATGCTTTTGTATTATTTGATTTATCATAAACAGCAGCTCCTACGTTTCTGTTCATCTTGGAACCATCGGTGTATATTTCATTTGAATTTATTAGTTGGGGTCGAATTTGTTCATGAAATGTTTCGCGGTTTAATTCCGCTGCTTCTCCTTTCTTACTGGCCATGTGGGCAGCGTGAAATTGGATGGGATGTAAATAAGTGTTATTTCGGAAAATTGGGAGTTTATCTGAGATTTCTAAAAGTGTTTTGTATTTGGTGGCTTCTGTAAAACTTTCTACTAAAAGTGGGGTTTTTTTGTGGATCCAATAAGCGTACGTTAATACAGTAGTGGATAGCTGCGGGATTTTATTTGATACAAGTGGTGACGTTGCCATTGTCTTGAGAATGTATCGGTCTGCAAGCATTTTTCGCCGTAGAGCTAGGGGGGGTTCGTGTGCTTCGGCCAGGATCACGTTTGTTGGGGTACTTTTTAGGTATCCCATGCACATCCTGAGACATTTATATTGGAGTCTATCCAGCAATTGGAGAGTTGTTTTATTTGCTCTGCTATAAAAGATACATCCGTAATCTAGAACTGCTCTGACAGTCGAACGATAAAAAGTTAGACAGGTATCTGGTTCAGTTCCCCAGTTGTTGAAGCAAATTAATTTTAAGATGTTGATATATTTTTCAGAGTTGTTGATTATTTTTGTGATATGCTGCGTCCATTTTAATTTAGTGTCGAGATGTAATCCCAAAAATCGTACGTAATTTTTAACTGGAAAGCTATAGCCTCCCAATGTCACTTCATTTCCTAACGGAATATTTCTTTTTCTGCTAAAGGGGCACACTACGGTTTTACTAGTCGTTAAGGTCATCCCATTACTTGTCGCCCAGGTTAGGAGAGCTCCCATTGTATGGTTTAGTGTCTCTATGCACGTTAGTATATCTGCATGTGTTGTGTTAATACATATATCATCAGCATATTGTATAATACTGACGCCAGGTTCTTTTAGTCTTACGAGATCTGCTGTGTATAATGCATACAGGATCCCACTCAGAATATCTCCTTGTGGTAATCCTGTGCAGGTTTCCCTTGGGCCGATCAATTCATTATTTATTTTCAGGAATACCAATCGGTTTTCAAGTAATTTTATTAGGTTTTTTATAAAATGCGGGGGTATTCCCATTGATGCTAATTTTCTCCCCAATAAGTGTAGGTTCACGTTGTCATATGCCCCAAAAATGTCTACAAAGGCAGCAACTACGGATTTGTTGGTGGTGAAAGCAAGATCTATGTCCGAAAGTAATAGAGAGTGACAGTCTTGAATTGTCTTTCCTTTTCTACAACCAAACTGGATGGAAGGTAGGAGTTCATTGGTTTCGACGAACCATTCCAGTCTATT
Source organism: Corythucha ciliata (assembly GCA_038030265.1). NCBI lineage: Eukaryota > Metazoa > Arthropoda > Insecta > Hemiptera > Tingidae > Corythucha > Corythucha ciliata. Next base: position 9,155,173 of record CM075938.1, read on the forward strand.
TTTAATTATTCTTTCCAGTGTTTTTAGTAGGCAGGAAGAGAGAGATATGGGCCTGTAAGAGTTAGCGTCATTGGGAGGTTTGTGGATTTTCAAAATGGGAACAACCAAATATTTCTTCCACTCATGAGGAAAATTACCCTTCATCCAGGCGTCATTGAATATGTTTAATAGAAGTCTTCGCGCATTTTCTGGTAGATGGTATAACATAGGATAGTGAATGTTATCCAGTCCTGGGGCTGTATTCAGTCTTATTCAGTTTTATGGCACTGTTCAATCCTTTTGTTGTGATTGTTTTTAAAAGTGGATGATTTTGATCGTAGTGGTCTTCAAATTGGGTGTACTGAACAGCGAAAGGGGGACATATCTTACTGTGAAAGTCTTCTGCCCATTCAGTGCATACCAGGGGTGGCTTGTTTTCAGTTTTTCTATTTTTCAGTTTTTTAAAAGCGATCCACATATCCTGAATACTTGTGTTTCTATTAATCTTTTCGCAGTATTGTTTCCAAGTATTAGCTTTGGATTCTTTGATAATTTGTTTGGTATTAGCAGAGGCTTTCTGGTATGCAACATAGTTATCGTAGTTAGGGTTATTTTTAAATAAGTTATAAGCGTTTTGACGATTAAGTGTGGCAGCTTTACACTGATCGTTCCACCAGTGCTTACTGTAGTTAGGATTTCTTACTTGTCTGTATTTAGGTATCGATAATTCGCTGGCTTTGTTAATATTTTTTAAAAAGGTAGTGTAATCATTGGGTTTATCAGATGTTAGTTGTACATTTGTGTAATTTTCCATTAATGTAGAGTATTGCTCCCAATCTGCTTTATTTAGGTTCCATTTCAGCCCATTATACTTGTGAGTAGTTGTTCCATTAGTTGTATTACTTTTAATAATTATTGGGATGTGATTAGATCCTAACGGGTCATTCATCAATCTCCATTCAAACTTTGGGCTTAGATCAGGTGAGGCAAAACTTAGGTCTATTGCTGAGTTATGAATTTGTCTGACATTGTTTACTACAGTTGGTGAACCGTCATTTAGTAGAATAAGGTTGCAGTTATCTAATGCTTCCATTAAATCATTCCCTTTTTTGTTCGTAAGAGAGCATCCAAATACTGAGTGATGACAGTTAAAGTCACCAGCTATTAAGCAAGGACGTGGTACACTTTCAAATAATTTTTCCCAATTCCTAGTTGTTATTTTGTTTCTGGGGTTATTGTATAATGATATAATGGAGATGTTACTATTTTCAAATGGTATTTCTACACCAACGACCATTAAACTGTCTATTTCTTGGGGGGAAATAATTCTATACGGGATATGATTTTCTATAAGAATGGCCACTCCCGCCCTGCCATCATCTCTGTCCTTTCGTGTGTTATTATATCCGGGGAAGTGCACATATCTGTCTGGGTGAAACCACGTTTCAGATAGAATTGCGATGTTAATATTATTTTCTTTTAGACACACTTCGAGACTTCCTTTATTGCTTATGGCCGACCTAGCATTCCACTGTAAAATTTTTAGTTTGTGATTCATAGGGTTAATTTGTAATGCTCGAGTCTTGTTTTTATTTCTTGAATAATTTCATTTTTATTTGTGTTGTCTATATTCTTCAAAGCGTTGAGAATTTCGTAGAGAGCTTCATACAAATTTTCGGGACTTGAATTAATTACCATCTGTTGTTCTCCCCCTAAGGAAGGTGCATACGGATTTTTCGTGATTGGTGTACATGATGACATATCATGTTGTGTGCTTCTAATATTTTCTTGTGAGCTTCTAATGTCCTATCAGGCGGAGTATTGGGTCGCATTCGTTTAGGGGGTAACCTATTAGCGGAATGAAGTGGTGGGAAGACTGACAAGTGATTGATATTAGGGGGATTGGTTAGTATGTTCTTAAAACTCTTATTGTTTATTTTATCCTTGGCTTCGGTGAACGTGATGTTTTCATTGACCATCAATGTTCGTATAGACATCTGTCTGCTGAACTCAGGGCATTTACTTTTTGAAAGTGCTGAGTGTTGGCCCTTGCAGTGGACGCATTGCAAGGGTCTATCCTGAGGGCATTCGCCGCTTATATGGCTCTCTCCACATTTGTTACACCTGGGACTACTTCTACATTGTTCTTTTTTGTGTCCATAACGTAGGCAATTGTAACATTGATTTATGCGTGGTGTATATAATTCTACTTTACACTTAACGTAATGAAGGATGACATAATCAGGTAGTTCTTGTCCTCTGAAAGTGATCAGAACCGTTTGAGTGGGGACGTACTTAGGCTGTTCATTTTCCACGATTTTCCTCGAGAATCTTTTCGCATGAATCACTTTTATTGTAGCGTAATTAGGAATTTCAATGTTATTTTTGATATCTTCTTCCGTGAGATCATGACAAATACCTCTTATTATGCCTTGTCTCTGCAATATGTATGAGGGTGCATACGCTTTTATCTTTTTTTCCGTTAGTTTGGGTGAAGTTATGAGGAAGTTAGCACTATCTCTATTTGATAAAGTGACTTTTACCCGGTTTCTTCCGATTTTTGTAATATCAGTAATCGTGTTTTTAATTTCGGGATGCGCGAAAAAAATTAATTTTCCCAGGGACATTGGGTGTATACGGGTGATTCCGTTCCCCTCGCCCTCGCCCACTAAGAAAACGATGAATGGACCTTGATCTATTTGCTCGTAACGATAATTCTGGATTTTTTTCTTTTCTTGATTCATAATAGGTGTATCGCTATTAGGACCTTTTTTTCCATTAATTGATGGAACTACGGAGGATATAGTTTCCATAGGTTCAAGATTCGTGTCTGTGTGACCCCCGGGGTCTATGTCTGGCGGGTCCTTCTTCCCGTCCATTTTAATAAAAAAAAAAAAAAAAAAAACTTCCTGCTGATTAATTATTTACAATTTGCTATTTACAGAAAGTATATACAGTTGGGGAGTAATTTACAAATTTTGGGAAAAAATAAAATAAAAACTTGAAAAAAGAACGATCTCACCAATATGTTTTCTTCCTTGCTCAGCAGAGAAAATCAAGAAAGGAATAAAGTGCACCTTGACTTGTTCACCTCTTGAGAGCCCGATTACAACTTAAAATTTGACAATTACACTCGTGCAGTGTTATCAAGAGCCCTGTCCAGTAAGCCTTTCCCTCAATTGGCTAATTATTAACTCAAAAATTAGTTAATTCATCTTTTTCATGCTTGAAAACTCTCAGGGGGAAAAAAACAACAAAGAATGGACTTTGTTCCTTGGACAGTTGGGGGATGGAATTCTTTGCAGACAAGCTGCTTGGTAAGCTGATTTCAAACTTTTTTTTAGTGAGCTGATATTTTTTAATGTGAGCGTGACGAAGACCCCGAGCTGCACAGATTAGTTTGCAGGAACATGCTCCACGGTCCCTGTGGAACCGACAACCCAAGAGCCCCCTGCACCAAGGATGGTGTATGTTCGAAACGGTTTCCCAGGGAGTTCGCGGAAACAACGTAATTCTCCGTGAATGGCTATCCAAGGTACAAAAGACCGGATAACGGACGATCAACGACTGTTCTAGGAAAACAGTTGGATAATCGTTGGGTCGTTCCGTACAATAGGTACCTCATAAAACATTTCAATGCGCATGCGTGTCTCAAAATATGTGCCTCGATCAAAAGCGTCAAATACATATGCAAATATATTTGCAAAGGTCACCATTGTGCAAGCATTGCCGTCACGACCGAACCCGATGTCCCAGACACAGACGCCCCCCCCCTCAGCTTGACAACCAGGGAGGAGGTGGGAGAGCACGGGCTCAATTAGACTACGACGAAATTTCTAATTTCATTGACATGCGCTACGTCACAGCCTCCGAGGCAGCGTGGCGTCGTATCAATTTGAACTGAGCGGCAAAAGCCACACGCTCTACCGGCTTGCCGTTCATTCGCCCTTTCAACAGACTGTTTATTTCCGTGAGTCAGATCCGGAAAGGTCCATTCAATCGTCCAGGCAAACTCAACTAACGGGGTGGTTCGACCTCAACCAAAGAGTGCCAATTGCCAACCAGTACCTGTATACACGGAAATTCCCTTTCACTTCACGTGGAATAATTCACGTAAGGAGTGGGCAGCACGAAGAGCAAAATTCGATATCCTTCCCAGACTTTTCTCCGTGTCCATGAGAGAGACAGAAAAGTACTGCCTTCGATTGCTACTTTTACACGTTCGGGGGGCCAAGAGTTTCGAAGACCTGAGAACATTCGAAGGAGTCACGACACTTTCAGGGAGGCTGCCTCAGCCAGGTGCCTCTTGGAAAACGACGAAGAAGCCGTCAGGTGTCCAAGAGGCTGTAGTTTATCAAATGCCTCGCCAATTGAGAGCTTTATTCGCCATGGTAATGATTTTCAATAATCCTCCTGATAAACTCCAAATCTGGGATCAATTCAAAGGCAGTTTGAGCGAAGACTTTGTCCGGCGAGCTTCACTCACCGAAGGTCAGAGTCACGCGGTTGCCCTCATTAAAATTGAAGATTTAATTAAACATTACCAGCCCGACTTTGATTGGGCTACTTCAGGGCTTCCACAGGTTGACGAAAATTTAGCTCAGCAAGCTCAGCAAATTATCGACGAAGAATAGGTTGCTCTCACCGTTGAGCAAGAAATACGCCTGGCTCAATCTTTGCCAAAGCAGTTGAACGTTCAATAGCGAGCCGCCTTCGAACGAATTATGGCCGCCGTAACTGACGCCGCCAATCCTCAACGCTATTTCTTCCTCGACGGACCCGGCGGCGTTGGCAAAACATTTCTTTACAACGCAGTCATTCACGCCATCAAAGCTCGGGGTGAGACAGTCATAGCTGTCGCATCGACTGGAATAGCGTCGACTTTATTGGAAGGAGGTTCCACCGCCCACGGCACCTTTGGTCTTCCCGTTCCACTGTCGGAGCAAAGTACGTCTTGGATTGGCCGAGGTACGGCCCAAGGGCGTAGAATCGTCGAGACCAAACTAATCATCTGGGATGAGATCACCATGTCCCCGTCGCTCCCAATTGAAACAGTTGACCGACTGTTGAAAAATCTCACTCCTGAACAAAGAAACATCCCATTCGCAGGCAAATGCGTTCTTTTCGGGGGCGATTTCCGGCAGTGTCTGCCAGTGGTACGGAGAGGACATGCGGCTCAAGTTATCGAAGCGTGCGTTGTCAACTCTTCGCTCTGGCCACATTTTCAACGACTCTCCCTTACAATCAACGTTCGGGCGACTGACGCCGATTTTGCGTCTTGGATTCTCGAAATTGGTAACGGCTCAAACACGCGGACCATCAACAATGTCTCGACGAGTGTTGAGATCGACTCGAGGTTCATCGTTCCAGACGTTGTACCCGCCGTCTACGGGTCGAGAATAACGGCTGACGATATTCCATCGCTCGCCACGAAAGTCATTCTGACTCCGTTCAACGAACACGTGACCAAAATTAACGAGTCTGTCCTCAATTTATTAGACGGTAATGTAACGACTTATGTTAGCACAGATTCCCACGTCACAGAAACACAAGACGAAGAAGAGCGACTTCTAAATGAGTATTCCATCGAATTTCTCAATTCCGTGAATGCGAGCAATCTCCCCCCCCCCCCCACCGTCTCAATCACAAGGTGGGGGCAATGGTCATGTTAATCCGCAATCTTAATGTTTCAGACGGCCTCATGAACGGGGGAAGGTTTGTCGTGACTCAGCTTGGAAGTCACGTCATTCAAATACAGTCGTGCTTTGGCAAATTCAACGGCCGACAGTATCTGCTCCCTCGAATTCATTGCCTTTCTAACAAAGAAGAGACGCCGTTCCATTTGCGAAGAAAACAGTTCCCCATTCGGCTCGCTTTCGCAATAACCATAAACAAGAGTCAGTGGCAAACGTTTGATACAGTTGGACTTCACTTGCCTCGGCCTGTTTTCTCGCACGGCCAACTCTACGTCGCTCTTTCTCGGTGCCGGCGACCAGACGGTCTTTCCATTCATATAAACCAAGATCGAGATCAAGGCTCTTACGTCGAGCCTGATGGTGGTCCAACCCATCACTACACGAAAAACATCGTGTTCAATTTCTAAAAAAACAGGCACATTTTCTTTTCTTGACAGAATATTCCAGAATATTCTGAATAAAGTTCAGAATATTCAGAATAAAGTTTTTAAACTTTAAGCAAAAAAAAAACAAAACAAAAAAAAAACAACAAAAAATAAATTAATTAAGCATACCGGCGACAGAAATATTCATTATATCCATCTCAAAACATCTATATAGTTGTTGTGTGTCAGGGATGAACTGTTGCTGATTTTGTTTTTGTTTTTTTGTTGTTTTTTTTTGTTTTTTTGTTTTGTTTTGTTTTGTTTTGTTTTTTTTTTTTTGCTTAAAGTTTCGATTTTCTTCGTTTATATTAATTCATTTATTAACTCGTTTTCATTATTTTTAAATCGATTGTAAAAATGGCTCAGCCATAATAGGTTTTCCATTTTATACCGCTTCGTCCATGTTTTTTCCCGCGGTTTTGCTTCCCACTTTACCCTCGACTACTATACCACATTCTGCCTGCCGAAATCGTTATTTTTAAAGTTTTAATAATTTTCGGCTCTGTGTTTTACGGATTCTTTCATCGTGGCCGTTTTGCCTTAACGGTGAGCTATCCCTTTCCTATTCATTTGTCCCTTTTACCTTTTTTTGTTTAATTGTTTTCTAGTTTTTGCTAGCGTCCTTTTTTCGCATTTTTCACCATTTTCATTTACTTTTAATACTGTCCATTCAATTCAAGAACATTTGGTCCTAACCGGGCCTGGGATATTTTATTGTGCCTAATTACTTCAGAAATCATATTTTGTAAATTTTATTGCAGTTTGCGTGAAAGTTTTTTAATATTCATTGTAATTCTTTTGAATTTCTTGAAGCACGTGGTTTTTTTTAGTAGAATTCTTGAGGTTAGTTTTTTTTAAAAAAAGTACCGTTACGAACTTTTTTTTACTTGGCGGGCTTCGAGTTGCCTTTTTGAAAAGTGTTTTTCCTTGGCGTTGGTGGCGCTCTCGTGAGGCATTTTAAGCCCTCATATTTTGAATTAAAGCGGATTTTTTGTGCCGTCTGGTTGAGGCCTCCGTATTTTTATCTTGATTATCTTCTTTGTTTTGATAATTCTTATCGTGTTCTTTTTTTCGTTTTTTTTTTTCTCGTTTCGTTTTCTGCTTTGTAGTTTCGGTGCCGTATTATTTTGAATCTTTGCAATGGCTTCGTCATTTAGCGAAAATTGTACAGTTAATAAAATCGTTGAGTCGCGTCTCGTTGAATTAAACGGCCGCGATGATTTGTCCGATGCCGAAGTTCTCGAAGCAGAGGAGCTAATTTCGAAACTCGATCAGCATCAGGACGCCCTGAACAATCTTTTATCCTCGGACGAATTTCCTGATAATTACCCGGAAACTCTTTTAATTAGTTATTTACGGGACTTGAATTCCAGCACATATTCCCTGAAAGCCAAATTGCTTACTATCTGTCTGTTTTGGGACAATATTTAACTCCACCTTCCGGTTCTGGAAGTGGCGAAGAGGCTGATTTTCCGCATATTGAGGCGTCAAATGTCAATCGGGCCGTTTCGGCGCCGAATTTAGAGGCATCACTTCCCGACATCTCTGGGAATGGCGCTCAGCTTGTTAGGTCTGTTCCCCCTGACCCTCCTAAATGGTGAAGTCCCGCTCTTCCGGTAATTCCTCTTGGTACGTTTGACGGAGACAGCAAATCGTGGCTTGAGTTCAAGTCCACTTTCGAATCTTTGGTCAAATCGGAATCGTCCCTGTCTGATGTAAACAAATTGCAATACCTCAAAGCTTGCCTCAAGGGTGACGCGCTGAGGAAAATTCAGTCACTTTCGTTCGATGGCTGCAATTTTGCCGTCGCGTGGGACATTCTCTTGAAAACCTACGATGACTCCCGTAGCGTAGCCTTATGCTACTTGAACGCGATTTTGAATCATAAGCCAATTTCACGGGGTGTCGAGGAACTAGCCAGCTTAGTCACTACAATGACATCAGGTATTGAAGCTTTAAAGGCTCTCAAATATCCAACAGACCAATGGGATTTTATCCTCACTTCCCTGATTTTGAGTAAGGTCGACCCTGTTACTCGAGAGCAATTTGAGATGGCGAACACGGACAGTCGGCCCAGTTATCAGTCTCTCATGGACTTTTTACAGAGGCGTATTCAGTCTTTAAGGGCTGCGCAAAATGGTGGGCACATTTCGACGTCATCTGAAGAAAGATTTCCGGAAATTATCCTTAGCGGTTACCACCAATCCCAGTTGCCTACTTTGCTCTAGGAGTCATGCGATCGCGAACTGTCCTACATTCTTGGCGTTGCAACCTCGAGAACGTTACTCCGTGGTTAGAGATAAGAAGGCCAGTGCTTTATGCCTAACTCTTGGACACCCCTCCAAGTATTGTAGAGTAAAAACGCAATGTAAAAACTGTAAATCGAGTCACCATCATTTATTGTGTTTCAAAACTCAGACAGATTCACAGTCGACCAGGGCCAGTCTTACTAAGTTTCAATCTCGTGAAGCACAAGCTGGTGATGCAGCTTCCAGTTGCGTCAGTGCAGCCGCATCTTACAGCCCTCTTGTCAGGCAGCTAAGACCATCCACCGTACTCTTGGCCACTGTTCTGGTCTCGGCACAACCCGCTGATGGCTCCAGAATTTTAGCGCGTGGTTTATTGGATTCCGCAAGACAATGTAGCTTCGTGACCAAGAATCTAGCCGATCGTCTACAACTTCCACGCTCTCCGACTAACACCCCTGTCTTCGGGTTAGATCAGACGAATGTTGCCAACCGTCAGGAGACAGTTATTTTCCGGTTTGCCCCCGTCGCTAGTGAAACCACCCCGTCGTTTGCTACGTCTGCTCTGCTGATCGACACGATCATTGAAAATTCGTCGTCAAGATGCAACGTGTGCCACGTAGATCGGCCTCGGAGTCACCACGGCACAAAACCGTCGTGTCGTCCAGCGTAAAGAAACAGCTCAGAAGAACGAAGGGACGAAGAAACAGAGCAAAGATCATTGGCATAAATAAGAAACAGCAAAGGACCAAGAATAGATCCCTGCCGAACCCCCCAGATCAATCGCTCGGGTGAGCCCCGACCTCTCGCCGCCGAAAGGACACACACTGCAACCATCCAGTGAGATAAGGATGAAGAATTTCGATGGCGCGCTCATCAAAGCCATAAATGGCGCAACTTCGCCGCCAAGATGCCGATGTCCACGGAGTCAAAAGCCCGTGTGAGGTCAAACAGCCGCAGGCAGACCTTGGAGCCTAACTCGAGAGCGGAGAGGACAAACTGGAGGAGACGGATAGCGGTCAGGGATGTTGAGTGCCACTTTCGGTAAGCAAACTGGTTCCTCTCGAGAGGCCCACTGGTCGCAAAGTATCTGGGAAAGAACGAGCCGTTCGATAACGCGAGTGAATGTTAGGAATTATAGATATAGGCCAGAAGTCGTTATATTCCTTATTGCCCTTCTCCGGAACGGGCGTGATTCTTATTTCTGTAAATTCTGTACAATTCAAAGATCTATTTCATGCAAATTCAAACACTGTAATCCTAACCTAAGTTCACCCTTTAGTTTGAGGTTTTAGTAGAAATTTTCCCTCATACCTGCACAGAAATTACATTAACTCTAGGCTAAAATAAAAATTGAGCAGAACAAAATAGTATATTATAATTTACTGTCGTTCTTTATAAATTGAGAAGACTGTTTTATCTTTTCGTGAATAAAAATTTATCTATTCCGGGTATCAAGCATCCCATCACTCTCTCTCTCTCTCACACGCACACGCCTACGCTTTAAATTAGCGTTAGAAATCAATCAAAGTCAACCCCGAGAGCAACATCAGAAAAGGGTTGCGTAGAAATACCGTGGCGTTGACGAGAAAGATACACTGATGTGGTGATGGTGGGCTTAGAGTGAAAGGGGGGGGGGGCAATAGCGTGGGAGGTGCCTCCGTCTTTTCAAATCCAACGCAGCATACACACTATATAGCGTTATACGCGCCAAAGTCAGTTTTGGGGGGGTTTTGTGTGTGTTTTGCTTAAGCGAACAAGTTTCAAGACCAGAACTGTTGTCAACTTTACTCGAAACAACGAGTTGTATAAGGGTTGAGCAGTGTGGGACGGTGATGGGTAGAGGGAGAGGGAGTAAGAGAAGGGTTGGCTCGATTCCCTTCGGCTTAGTGGATTTTGCGAAGCATGGAAGTGTGAACAATGTTATTTTATTTTTTTATTTTTTACCGTAAAAGAGGGTTTTTTGGGGTGGCACACACACCACAAAAAAACAGCTCTCTCTCTCTCTCTCTCTCTCTCTCTCTCTCTCGATAGACTTGACTTCTCTTTTAACCGCACAATAAATCTTTTAAACAATGAAGTGAATAATTGAACGGTAATTAATTAAGAGAACCGGGTAAAATGTGGTGGTGATGGTGCCTGAAGGGTTTTCTTCGCGTCATCACGCTGAATGATCGACAGGCCATTTTTCACAAGAAAAGAAAGAAACCATTCTCTCTTTCAATCACACAAAAGGACAAACGGACACTAATTCGACGAACAAAAATTATTTTGTAAAATCCTGACCTCGCTCTGGTCCTTGTGACGCTTGTGATGAGAAGGAGGGAAGAAGTGGGATCCGTGAATAAGGAGACTAGGTGAAATAATAGATCAAGAACATCTGTGAAGACAAATTGTCAACACCTCATGCCCTAATCCTCACCCTAATAGCCCAGTTCAAGGCCAGAAAAATGCATACTGAGAGTAAAAAAAAATTGGGAGGTTTTTCATGGAAATGTCAGGTTTCCCAACGATTTTTCACTACGTTTGTCGCTAAAATTAGGAAATAATATTATACACCATTTCTCTTTTTACACAATACTGACGATTTACCACATTACTGACTATTTGTTCACATGTAAGACGTTTATTACACCAAAACAGACGATTTCATGCCAAAGCTGACGTGTTACTACAAAATAATTTTATCAGTGAATGAGCTATGTGTCCCCATTTTAGCCGTTAATATGCGAAATGTCACCCTTTTAATGATTTTTTATTTTGGAGGCAGGAGTGATTTTTTTTCTCAATTTTTTCGACCGATCCTGCCGATTTTGTCACCCTTTTAGCCGTGATTTTGCGAATTTATTTCCATTTTGTCGTCAAGTTGGCGATTTTTCTCAATTTTTTATTTCACTCCAAAAACTGGTAATATTATACCTGAAAAGTGTCAGTTTTAATCTAAAAACTGACCATTTCATCCTGAAATCTCTCGTTATCACCCTGAAACTGGCGGTACCAATTAAAAACTAGGTATTCTCCTCCAAAACTGACAACTTCACACCACTAACAGGGGATTTTCCCCAAAACGGATGATTTTTTAAAGCCAAAACGTACGACTCTGTCCTGTAAAGCCTGTCGATTTCAACAATTTCACTGCAATAACCGACTATTTCACCACAATGTTGAGGATTTTGTTCCCAAATGAGACATTACACCAAAACATACGCTGAAGTGTTACCACAAAATAATTTCATCGGTGAATTAGCTATTTGTCTCCCTTTTAGCCGTAAATGTGCGATTTTTCTCTATTTTAGGCGTCGAGTTAGCGATTTTATCAATTTTTGTCGTAGATTAGCGTTTTTTCCTGATTGGTCACAAAGTTACCTCCGATAACCGCGGCCTGCCATTTTCTCAGTTTTATGTGAATTTGTCAATCCTCCCCCCCCCCCCACAATAAGCCATTTATCTTGATTTTAACCGCAATTTAGCGTTTTTCCTAGTTTTAGCCGCTAATTACGGATTTTTCTACATTTCAGACCCGAAATGGAGTTTTTCCCCAATTTTCACTACGAATTACCTAACGCTTTTTCTGATTTTGGCCGCGGATTAGCGATTTTGTTTAATTTCTGGAACGAAGTTACTTTTAGAAGCCACGAATTTAAACCGCGAATTAACGTTTTTCCCCACTTCAGCGTTTCTTATCAATTTTATCTGTGAATTCTGAATTAGCAACGAATTTTTCACTGTTTCTATTTTATCGCTAGTGATTTTTCGGCATTTTTAGCCGTGAATTAGCGATTTTTCGGCATTTTTGAAGTAAATTCGTGTTTTTCCTGATTTTAACCGCTAATGAGCGATTTTTTTTTCATTTTCATTCCTGAAATAGCACTTTTCCTCAATTTTAGAGCTTCGAAATAACGATTTTTTTTGCTTTTAGCTATGAATTAGCGCTTTTTCTCAGTTTGAGTCACGAACTATAGCCTTCAAAAGCCGAAAATTGTAATTAGCTATTTTCCAAAATCCGACAGAGATTTGTTTCTGGTGATTTCTTGATAATGGGGTGCATACCCTTGAATCTAGTTGTCAAGATGAATGATTAAAAGCATCGCGGCTTATTCTGGACGGTGAACATCACAGGGGTGCTTGGTGGAAGATTCGCGCCCGGGGACGCCAAAATGTCCAAGGTCGGCACTGTCAAAATTTTCCATCTGAGGGGGCTGGGTGGTCCCCCTGACGGGGGCTAATTCACGTGTTAGAAACGCTACTACGATGCTAAAATTTAAAAAAGCGATTATTCGCGGGTAAAATTCAGGAAAATCAATCTGCATATCAAAAAGTGAAAATATGACAACTCGCGGCATCTGAAGGCAACTTTGAGGCTAAAATTGAGAAAAGGCGCTAATTTGTAGCTATATAGGTACAAATTGCTGATTTGTGGCTGAGAAAAATCGCTAATTCATAGCGCATGGTGAACACAAAAAATGCGCTTTGTGGCCAAAATTCGGAAAAACCTGATATTTTGCGGCTATTATTGAGGAAAATAGGTACGTAAGAAAACTCTAATTTTCAGCCCAAACTGAGAACAGTGCTAAAATGTAGGAAAAATCGCTAATTTGCTGCTAAAATGGAGAAAACTCACCCTTAGGGGAGGGGGGGCTCTTGAAGATTTCCGCCGTGGATCCCGATAGGCGCAGGTCCACCAGTGCAGCCAAAGAAGAAAACTGACTGTTCCGTGGAATAACTTCTGGTGGATAAATTTATCGAGAATGCAGTGAAAATACGGCGCGGGCGTTGAGTGGGAGGAGGAAGGGTTTCTATTACCCCTGGGAGAGGCCCCAGATCATGCCTTGCCGTGAATTAGTACGTGAATCTAAAGAGAGGTGTGGCGCAGTAACAGCAGAATCAGTCCCCCCCCCCACCAACACTAAGGAGCTGAAAAAATAGCTAAAGCGTAAGGGAGGGGTGAGGTTGAGCAGGTGGTGGGGTTGTTGGGAGGGGTTTTGACTACCCCCCCATTGCCCTCGGAGAGAGGTCCTAGATCCGCCCTTGCCAAGAATCAGCGTTATTTGTGTGAGATTTAAAACTTTATTAGCGGCAAATTTATGGTTTTATTGATTCCAGCATCAACTTAGCAGATTTTTTTCTTTTATTAAAGAGGTAAATTAATTAACTGATTACCCGGACGACTTGAAAAGGCAAAGCCTAATACAATTCGAGCTTAGAGAAAAAATGGGCTCCCCGGCGGGATTTGAACCCGTAACCTGTGCCAATGCGCTGTCAATTGCGCCACGGTGAAGCTCTTGGGAGACGCAGGGGAAGGAATGAAAATAGCCAAACCCCACTCTAGGCGTTTCTCCTGAGTGGTATACCACACCGAATCTTATCTAGAATTGTGTTAGGCTTTGCCTTCCCGAGTCGTCCAGGTAATCAGTTAATTAATTTACCTCTTTAATTAAAATACCGGTGACAGAATCCCTCTGATCTATCGTACAGATTTTTTTTTTTACTTTTGGACGTGAATTAGCGCTTTTTCTCGATTTTAGCCGAATTTTCCTTCAGAAACCTCAAATTCACACATTTTTTTCAGTTTCAGCTGTAAAGTATTATTCTTACTCATTTATATGGCGTGAATTTGCGCTTTTTCTTCATTTTAGCCGCCTATAACCATTTTTCTCATTTTTGGCCGTGAATTTACAAATTGTGTTCACTTCGGTCCCCCGGGGGTGTGTAGGGGATTGACCTCTGACCAAGCAGCATTTCCACAATATTCATCCGTCAAGTGAGGCTTTTCTCACCGCCCTCCCCTCATAACCTTATCACCCTCCCTCGTTAGGACCAGTTTTGTTGATTGGTGGGCCAAAGGGGCTTCCCTCACCATTGCGCATATTTAACTCGGTAAACAAAACGCCGCTGGACATTGTTGGTTCACCGACAAAAAGGGATATTTCAATTTCGAACGCATCCATAAAGCCAGCTTTTAAAGAATTCTGAAGATTGCACCTAGAATTATCATTTTTCTATGCGAGAGATAAAACAAGTGTGTGCTAAGGCATTCGATTAAATGCCCAGTAATTCCAGTTTCCGTGTCCTTAAAATGGAACTTTTAATGTAATCGGAGCTGAAATTATTACATTTTGTCGCCAGTATATTTTACTTCACGTGCCTAAACATCAAAAACTCGGATCTGTGCTTCTAGAAAGTATCAATTTCTCCCCTTTAGACATACATCCTACAGCGTATAGATTTCAATTGTATGAGAAGCTTTATTTCGCGAGTGTTGCTTTTCTTTTTTTTTTTCATTTATTTATTTTTTTGACTTTTTAAGGGGGAAAAGTGATTATCCGAATGGCGTCCCCTGGTACTATTGTTGGGATGGAGAAGGGGAGATAAAAAGAAGGAGGATGGAGGATCACCCAGGTTTTGATGTCCCGTCCAGATTTATCATAATAAAGGCGTAACTCCCTTCCCCCCCCCCACAACTCCTAACCCCACGGCCGAATACTATAGTGGACCCATCGTCTTTTCATTTTGTCCCCTCTATGTATATAGCGTGAACACTCCCTTGCAAGTCTCTCAAAAAGCTCAAGGCAGTTATTGCTTAACTTTGACTTGCCGGATTATTATGCAAAATTATTCTATCTAGCTCTTGCCTTTAAATTTACTTTGAACGAAAATATCATTTATTGAAATTGATGTAATGATTATGAAGAAGAAAATTGTGAAATTCCAGTGAGTTTAAAATTAATTAATATTATCAATACTCTGGCATTGTCATTACCCTTTTCTCGAGGACCGAAAGGAAGAGAAGAGAGAAGGGGTTTTGGAATACACACCTGCCCTTCGTTTTCAATCCTCTTTCCATGCCCCAATTATTATTGTTTTCCCCTCTCCTTTTTTCCCCATATGAATTGAATGAGTTGTCGTTTTGATTTTAATTGTGAAAGAAATATAAAAATTTAGTGAAAAGAGTTTTCTTCCAGTTTCTAACAAGTCAGAAGTGGGATGCAATCCGCCCCAACAGAGATGTCGACTGGAGAAGGAAGCGGTACGGCGAGGTCGTTAGAGAGAGCCGACCCTATAGACGTATTGAACGACGATTACGAAGTGGTAGCCAGGGCCGTTTTTAGAAGGTAGGCAGCCTTGCTGGCTTGGAATAAAAATAATTACAAAATAATCGTTCAGGAGTTATTCTCGGCTTAATTTTTACAATTTTGAGGCAATTCTTTTGAAACGATTAAAAATCGTGTTCTAAAATACCCAAGCACAAAAAAATAATGATATTTAATGGAGTGAAAATCCGGGAAATTTAGGTTTTACAGAGCTAAAAATCCGAATAATTTGGTTTTTTAAGAATTCAGCCCCACGAAAATGGATTTTCCAACCATGAAAATCCGCGAAATCGGCTTTGAAGGCGCCTTATACACAAAAAGGGGTCTTGAAAGATCCAAACATGTTGGCGTCGGGCAAAAACCCCCGCGAAGAAAAAATACATCGAGTTGCCAACCCCAGGGAAAAATTCCAAGGGATCCCTAAACAAACAAAAAAAAGAAGTCGTCCCGAGAGTCCTCCGATTGGGGGAAAAGTCGGAAAGGAAACCACCCAACACCCACCGATCAACCCACTGAGCCACCTGAGTGGGTGTGAGTGGGCGGAAACCACCCACCGACTATAAAGGCCCCGCCACACCGAACGCGAACTGCCGCGCGGACCAGTCCGCTCGGAGGCTGTCCGCGCGGCAGTTCGCGTTCGGTGTGGCAAGGCCTTAAATGTATAAGCAGCGCAGCGGAACCCGAGAAATCACTTCATGTCAAGAAGTGAAACGGGAAACATATCCCCACAACCAGGGCCAGCCTCTTCAGCCTCCGAACGACGACTCGACTGGGAAACAGTACGACGCTTCAGCGGCTTCGACAACTGGGAACTCCAGGACACCCGACCATCCGGAAGTGCTACAGCGCGACGCCTGCTGTCTTCCCGAAGCGAAGGATCGCAACGCCAAAAATCACGCCGTTCGGGAAAACGTCCAGCGGTCAATTGAGACGACTCTTGACAGTTCGTGACGTCACACCCTATCAAGACACCGAACAGCGCGAAGGGACGCTAACAGACCGTCGAAGAAGACAAATATTTCTATTTTTCCGAACCAAAAATTGTAAAGCAATTGTATTACATTGAGAATATATTGGGGCCTGTTACCGGAAGCAAACAATATGTGACGACCGTTTAATTTCTTGCATCTTCAACCCTCATCCTCGGATCGTCCGAACGACCCCCCACTAAGCCACACCGCGTCAATGTGAAAGTGAAATTGGCGTATTTGAGTCAAATACCCGAAATGTCCATTTTGAATAGCCAAATCCAAGGAATTTTGGTTGCTAAAGTGGACCAAGCCGTGGATTTTAAAAGAAGAGAAATCTACCCAATTGACGCTTTAAAGGAGCAAATCCAGGAATTTCGATTTTTAAAGATTAATTTTTTTGACAAATAGTCTGTTTTTGAGGGTTTTTTTGGAACGTTTTGTACGTTGTAAATGTCTTGAGGTTGTAGAATTTTCATAATGAAGGCAAAGAAATGAAAAGTCTTCTCCCACTTGTTTTATTTGAACTATCGTGACTGCGGTTTCGGAAACGCCATTATTTCAAACGAGTCAACGAATAAAGCACAACCGGTGTTGTTACTTTTAGGGCACGAATCTATTTTTAGGGCGTACAGAGTCAATTTTTGCAATTTTTTGGGGGCGAAGTAAAGGCGGGATTGCTCAGATTTTGGCGCGCTTTTGCCATTTTTCATGGCGGGAGTCATCTGTATAGGCATTTTTAGCTTGCGAATCGTCAGTTTTTTAGCCACTTTTAGAGTGCGTGGAGCCAATTTAGCTGTTTTTCAGACGCCAAGTATTCAGAAAGCCATAGCCACTTTTCGTGCGCGAATGGTCGATTTAGCCATTTTTAGGCCGCGAATGGTCGATTTAGCCATTTTTAGGGCGCGAATCATGTACTTTTCAGGTATTTTCATGACTCCCTAATCGTACGTCTAGCAATTTATTGGCATATTTCATAAATACACCAGCGCTCATGTGACGACTAAGTGAAACGACCTCCTGGGGTATCCTTCAATTTTCTATTGGATTTACTTCAATAATTTTCTTTCTGATTCTGATACCACAATAAACAAAACAAAGCCTATATTGGAATTATTTGCATCAGGGCCATAACTGTGCGTTTTTTTTTTAATCTCCGAATTTAAAATTTACCTAGTAATATATAACCATCAAGCATACAAGTCACTCACAAATGAGACGGCTCCGTGCTCCAAGACCTGTAGGCTCCCAACAGTATCCCATTGGCTCCGCTAGACCGGTTGTCGGGCTTTGAAATTCGCAAGAAGCGTGAAAATCGGTCGTGATTCCTAATTTAGACCAAAGTCGTTTCCAATACGTTTTCCATTTGCACAAAAATGTGCCCAGGGGCAACTCATCGCAGTGCCGCCCTTGGACATTTGGCGCCCCCCCAGCGAATTTTTCGCCAACGCTCCCGTGAAGTTGACTTCAGGAGCCGCGAATTAGCTCTTTTTTCCACGCTTCATCACGATTTACCTCCATTTCAGCCGCGAATTAGCGATTTGTGTTTTTCCTGATTTTACCTATGAATTAGCGCTATACTTTCTAATTTTAGCCTCGAAATTGACTCCGGAAACCGCGACTTGCAATTTAAGGCGCGTTTACACGGTTCAATCAAGGCTCCATTTGAAACGGCGGGTATTGAAATGTGTAAACATATTTTCCATGATCTTGCTCCATAAAATTTCTAAAATAAACACGATACCTGAGCATATTGAGCCATGAGATTGAACCGTTTAATCGAGCCTTTGCTCAATTTATTTATGTGAATTAGCAAATGTTCTCAATTTCACCTCTTAATTTTTTAGCCTCCTATAACGAGTCTCGAATGAGAGTTTTGTTTATTTTTTCTCAGTTTTATCCGTGAATTAGCGTATTTTCCTCATTTAGCCGTGGATTGGTGATTTTGTTCACTTTCGACCACGAATTTACCTTCATCAGAAGCCGAGAATTGCTCCATTTTAACAGAAAATTAGCGTTTTTTCCTACATGTCGGCGTTTCTTCTATCGGTGAATTAGCGATTTCTCCCCATTTTATGGGAATTAGCGATTTTCTCCACTTTAGTTGTGAATTATTTATTTTAGCCGCTAAAAAGCTATTTCCCCCAATATTATCCGTGTTTCAGCGCTTATCGGTGAATTAGCGGTTTTTCCCCGTTTCATGAGAATTAGCTGTTTTCCCCACTTTAGTCGTGAATTCGTGATTTTAGCTGCTAAACGGTGATTTCCTTCAATTTTATCTGTGAATTAGTGTGTTTCCTAACTCCAAGTGTGATTTACTGTAGACTTTATCCGTGATTTTGAGCTTTCTCAAAATTTGAGCCGTGAAGTAACTTTTTACCTCGCGAATTAGCTTATAGCTACGTGTTTCTCTTAATTTTATCCATGATTTAGCACTTTTTCTGCTGTGGTTCACTGTCCGTGAACCAGAGATTTTTTTTTTCGATAATTTCAGCCGTGAATTAGCCATTCATCTCAATTTTAGCCTCAAGTTAGCGTTATTTTCAATTTTGTTCTGGATTTTGAGCGGGCACGAATATTAGCGCTTTCCAAACTTTTTTCCGCTTTCTTCTTCCAAGAGCTGCACATAAGTGCGCCTTCTCAATTTTGGCCGCCTCCCAAGGAGCCGCTAGTTGTGGCGTTTTTCATTTGCTCAAAAACCCGAAAGGGTGCCAAAATCAGGTCACGGGCGAACCATTCGTGTGAATGGCTCAGGGGGCCACTTCTTGGCCCGCGGGCCCTGGCTTGTCCACTGGGTACAATTTCAACGCCAATTTGCGGTTTTTCCGTGTAGCTTCACGGCTAAACTAGAGAAAACCTGAACTACAGAACTAGAGAAAACCTGGAGGCTAAAATTAAGAAAAAAAATCTCATTTGTAGCTAAAACTGAGAAAAAAACGCAAATTCGCAGTTCATGGAGGATATCAATATAATACACGGTTAAAATTGAGAAAAATCGCTTACGTGGAATTCTTGGGGCAAATCTGAGAATAAAATGAATACAAAACGTTAATTCACCGTATAAATCGAGTAAAAAGCGTTCATTTGACGCTCAAATTGATTTTATAAAAGGCCAAGTGTTAATTCATAGATAATGTGTTAATTTTCAGCCATTATGATCGAGTAAAAAACTTATTAGGAGTATCTCAAGGCAGCTTCACGGCTAAAATTGAAAACTAACTTACTAAACTTCTAATATTTCTTTCCTGGATTTCTAACAGCTCTGCACGCCGAAAGCAAGTATTCTTCTTGTGAATTAGAACTCATGACAGTCGTTTGGTGCTTAGATCGTTTACGCCCGCTGATTTAAGGCCTTAAAAGTCCTTTTTGTAACGGATTGTCAGGCCTTGACTTATTTAGCCGCTAACCGTACCAAAAACTCTCAGGTCGCAAGGTAGAGTGAACTAATATCTGAGTACGACTTTGTAATCAGACACAGATCGGGTGTTAAGATGTGTCACGACGATGCTCTCAGTCGAGGGCCAATTGAACAGAACAAGTGTTGAAATACACACCTGCCCTTCGTTTTCAATCCCTTTTCCCTGTCCCAATTATTATTGTTTCCTCCTTCCCTTTTTCCATAATATGAATAGAATTAGTCGTCGTTTTGATTTTTATTGAAAATAACTATAAAAACTTAGTGAAAAGAGTTTTCTTCGAGTTCAAGTTCAAACAGGGGGATAAGACATTCCCTTGAGAGGTCAATGTTGATTTATTGTTTTCTCACTCTCTCTTCTCACACGCCCTGGAAAAACGAAATCTCCCAGGGATTATTAAGAGGGAGAAAATGGGAAGGAGAAGGAGGACGTGTGTTGTCAAGCTAATTGGGGGCTTCATCCTCCGCCCCCCCCCCCTAGAATCCCTTATTAGACCTTTATTCGATCCTCTCTTAGATACCTTGTCAACCCTTGCCAAGCCCAATAGAAAGTGGATGGGTCCATGGGTAGTGAGTGGTGAGAGGGGAGGGACTATAAGGGGAAAGTTTCGAAGCGTTGCTGCCGGCCGCAAAAGAGTTAGTTTTGATTTCCCGTGAGATGTTTTGAGTTTTGTGGGTGCGCGGTATTATTGGTCGAAAGGAGTAGGGATAACAGTCAGAAAATATGTATGCGGGAATACATATATATGTATGTATACACACCCACCCACACACACACCCAGGAATCCCAGAAAAGGAGTGCCCAAGGGTGGGTTGGTGAGGAAGGGAATTGGGGTTATATAAGATATTGGACGGACGAACGTCCTTTAATTCCAACCCCGCAGGGTTTTTCTCATACACAACGCAGAGGGTTGGGTGAACGATAGGAAACGTGCCTCGAATTGAAACGGAAAAACATAAAATTGTTTTGGTTTTACCGGAAGAAAATTAAATGGGGACCATTAAGGAGTACCTGCTTCGAATATGATCGCTCAAGTTATGGCCTTCGAGAAAACCAGGGCCCTGCCACTGAACGATTGATTCTTACTTCTGTTATCACCTAGTCTCCCCCCCCCCTCAGCTTGAACTTCAAGGGCCATTGTAGAGATCCTTGAATGAAGTCAGTAATTTTATAAGCGCAAAAAGTATCATGACAGCTTCAATTCGAGAGATAATATCAAATTACTGAGGTTACAAGTTTTTTTTTTTGTTCCCAACCAAATATATGACAATTTTTCAAGTGAAATTGAATAGCAATTTGTCAGGTCGAGCACCAACTGCAGAGATTGTAGCGCAGCAGCATCAACTAGCTGCTCCCAGGCAGGAGCGGTCCATCAGCTCCGTACTTGGGCTCATTGTCGAGCTGATTGTGACCGTGGAACTAGGGTAGCTCTGGTGTGATGTTAAAATGGGACTCCAGCCAGGCCCTGATCTCAGCATTCAGAGCAACATTTGGAAGCTGAATAATTATCTCAAAATTAGAATTTTTCTGGCTAAATATTAAGGAATTTGAAGTTTCAGACGTTGAAATTGTAATTTTGGTACTAAACTTGAAATTTTCTTGTCTTTATTTTCGCGAAATTTGAGTTTTTTTGGGACTAAATTGTGAGTATTCGCAAAAATGAATGTTTCTCGTCTTAAATTGCACGAAATTGCAAGTTTTCAGACTATATTTTTTACAAGAAATATCAATTTTCTGGGCATTTCGGCTGGTCATGGCCCAGCCGGCCATGACTAGGCATGCCGAATAGCCATGTAATTGTAACATTTAGAGTTGATTATTTGTGAGTGTGCAAGTTTGAGCGAAATTAAATGTTTCCTGGTTGAATATTCGGAAAGTTCAGAGTTTTCGGTCTGTACTTACGCAAAATTGCAATTTCCTGATCTTTATTTCCCCGAAATTTGAGTTTGGCGGCTGAGTATTCGCAAAATTGCTAGTTTTTTGTCTTTATTTTCGTGAATCGCAAAGTTTCCTGCTTCTTTTTAGTGATTGTGGTACCCAGTTTAAGCCGACGTTTTCATTTAGCCGCAAAATGCCAGCATTTCCGAGCTAAATATATCCGCGATATTGGAAGTTTCCTGGCTGAATATTCGGGAAAAAGAAATTTTCGCGCGGCTCCATCCAATTTTAAAATTGACCATTTTTGCCTAACACACCGTCCACCGACACAGAAGGCTCAAGTCCATGGAGGGCGATTTTCAGGTTTATTTTTACCAGCCCCCCCATTAAAAAAAAAGCCTTCATATTAGGGGTTGTTGGCACTGCCAAAAATGGCACGTTATTTGTGCCTTGTCGTTGGGGGTATTTTTGTGGTCTCATCACGCGATTGGCCAAAGGGTTATAGTCTATGCCAAAGTTCTGAATGATCGCTTTTTCCTCATTTTAGTCGTAAATCAGCGCTTTTCCTTAATTTAAGTCGTGGATTTGCCCGAACGCAATAGCGTTTTTTTTCTCAAATTTGGCCCGAAAGTTGTATCAGCAACGACGAATTGACGCATTTTATCGATTTTAGCCACGATTGAGCGCTCTTTCACAATTCTAGCCAAGAATATCTGCGTTTTTAAATTTTTTTAGCCGTTTAATTTGCCCCAAGAACAGCAAACTAGTGTGTCTTCTCAATTTTAGCCGCCTAAGAACGTAGAGAAACTGGGAGTTAGCGTTTTTTCTCAATTTCAGGCTAAATCGAGAAAAATTGTGATAAATGAAGTTGAGAAAAAACCCAAATTCCTAGTTTCTGTACGTTCTTATTCTTAGGCGGCTAAAATTGAGAAGACTCGCTAATTTGCTGTTCTTGGGTTTTGGCTAAAATTGCGAAAAAGCGCTCACTCGTGGTTAAAATTGAGAAAATGCGTCAATTCGTCGTTGCTGATACAACTTCCGGGCCAAATTTGGAAAAAGACGCTCTCGTGTTCGGGCAAATCCACGAATTTAAAATAAAGCACTCTCCCTCCTCAACGCACCACCGTTGTCACAACTGTGAATTCGAGGGAGTGGGGAGGCTGAAATAAAGAAATTAATCTTTAAATTAAATAGGTACTTACTATTCTTTACTTGTTTTGAGTTCCGAGAAAAAATTGCTCCCCAGGTCGGATTCGAACCCACGACCTCCTTGTTTCGCACCAGGTACTCTAACCAACTCAGCTATCCCGGGGGTCCACGCAAAGAGCAAATCCACCCAGGAGAAATCCCCTCTCGAAACTCAAACTGCACCTATCGGGGGTCAGTGCATGGTATATACGTTACAATTCCTTTATATGTCCGGCAATTAGTGAATTAATAAAATTGAGAAAATGCGTCAATACGTCGTTACTGATACAACTTCCGGGCCAAACTTCAGAAAAAAACGCTCTTGTGTTGGGGCAAACGACTTTTAAATACGGAAAAGCGTTGATTCACGGCTCTAAAATTAAGAAAAATCCATCATTCAGAGTTTGTTTGGCTCAGGGGAAGTGTCAGCCTCGTGAAACGACTTTTTATTGTAGTGAAAAACAGCCAAGTTTGAAAGAGATAAAGGCATGAAAATTGAATTTGGGATGCACCAAAGCGTAATTGGTACTTTTATAAAAAGCAATAACTCGTGAAAATTGGTTTTCTGGAAGAACTGAACCCTCGAATTTGATCATTGGGACAAGCATAGGATGATAAGGGACTCCTATACCCTAACAGCAACGGTTTTATCATATGTATCGGTGAATTATCATACTTTCTAAATTTCAGTTGCGAATTAGCGCTTTTCCTCAATTTTAGCCGCGAATTAGCGCCTTTTATTTCAATTTTCTCATCGATTCAAGCTCATTTAGCGAATGTTTTTCTTATTTATCGCATGCGGAGTAACGCATTTTCGCTCAGTAACGCTTTAGTCAGCTCACGGTCTTGAAAAACCGAGAATTGGCGTTATTTTTTCAATATTGTCCGAGCCTGCTGAGCGATCTCTTGCTACATTTTCTCAACTTTATAGCCGAGCCTTTACTTTATAGCCACGAATCAATTGTTTTTTTCTCGCTTTTTGCCAAGAGTTGCTGTGCTTTTCCACTGTTTTAGCCTCGAATATAAGCGCTATCTTCAAACTTTTGCCACCTAATTGCCTCACGATTGCGTACCTTCACGATGGCAGGCTCTTATATTAAAGTCCTGAAGAAACTGGTGGGGGGGCGGGGGGGTCAGCGCATTTTCTCTCATTTTACCAGCGAAGTTGCCTTCAGATACCCTGGCGTGCTGGTTGCGTTAAATATTAGTGTATTTTCTCGATTTTAACAGCAAATGAGAGCTCATTATCAGAATTATCGAGGAATCGACGCTTTAAAACCAAAAATATCTGTATTGTAGTAACATTGATGTCACAAAGTTCCATCGAGAAACCACGAATTGGCATTTCTTTCAATATTAGTCGAGCGATTCATTGCCAATTTTTCTCAATTTTACAGCCGTGAATAAGTGAATTAATGATTGTCTCAATTTTAGCAAATCAGTAATTTGTCAAATTTGAATTATAGATTTTTTTTCTCTGTTTTATCCGCCGATTAGCACTTTTCGTTAGCACGTTTTTCCTAATTTTAGCCACGAATTAATGGTTTTCTCAAGTTTAGCCGCAACGAATTTGTCACAATTTTACCTGTGAATTAGCAATTTTTACTAATTCGTGCCACGAATTAGCGCTTTTCCTCCATTTTATCCACGAAAATACCTTTAGTAGTAGCAAATTTTACTGCAAATTCATGTTTTTTTAATTTTGTCCTTTTATTAGCGTTATCCTGCACATTAAACGCGTATTTGCTCCTATCATAATTTATCTGCTAAATAACGACTTTACTCAATTTTATCCATGAATAATAGATTTTTTTCTCTGTTTTATCCGCCGAATAGAACTTTTTCTCAATTTTTGCCACAAAATACCGTTTTTGCCCAATTTTAGCCGTGAATTAATGGTTTTTCTAAATTTTAGCCGCAATTCAGTGATTTGTCGCAATATAACCTGTGAATTAGCCATGGTTATCCAAATCACGCCATGAATTAGCGCTTTTCCTCCATTTTAGCAGCAAGTTTCCGTCAGTAGTAGCGAATTTTACCAGTAAATTCATGTTTAGCCGCAAAACAGTTATTTGCCACAATTTTACCTATTAATTAGCCATTTTTACCCATTCGTGCCATGAATTAGCGCTTTTCCTCCATTTTAGCCACAAATTTACCTTCAGTAGTAGCGAATTTTACCCGTTAATTCACGTTTTTTTTTAATTTTGTCCTTTTATTAGCGTTTTTAAACCATTTAAACGCTTATTTGCACTTTTCTTAATTCATCGGCTAATAAGCGATTTAACTCAATTTTAGCCATGAATTATAGATTTGTTTCTCTGTTTTATACGCAGATTAGCACTTCTTCTCAATTTTAGCCGCGAATTACCGTTTTCCCCATTTTAGCCGCGAATTAAAGGTTTTTCTCAATTTTAGCCGCAATTCAGTGATTTGTCACAATATAACCTGTGAATTAGTCATGTATATCCAAATCATGCCATGAATTAGCGCTTTTCCTCCATTTTAGCCGCAAGTTTCCTTCAGTAGTAGTGAATTTTACCAGTAAATTCATGTTTTTTTTTTGTTGTTTTCAATTTTGTCCTTTTATTAGCGTTTTTCTACACTTTAAACGCTTATTTGCTCTTTTCTTCATTTATGTGCTAATTAGCGATTTAACTAAATTTTAGCCATGAATTATGAATTTTATTCTCTGTTTTATCCGTCGATTAGCATTTTTTCTCAATTTTAGCCACGAATTACCATTATAATTAATGGTTGTCTCAATTTAAGCTGTAAATCGGTGATTTATCACAATTTTACCTGTGAATTAGCAACGTTTTTGCAATGCGTGCCGTGAATTAACGCTTTTCCTCCATTTTAGCCACAAAGTTACAATCGGCAGTGGGGAATTTGTGATTTCTCAAATTTATCCTCGAATTGGCGTTTTTCTTCATTGAGACCGTGTATTAGTGATTTTTCAAATTTTATCCCTTTATTTAAGCTTTGTTTTACAAAAATTTTCCGCGAATTAGCGATTTATCTCAATTTACCTGCTCATTAGCGATTTAGCTCAATTTTAGACATGGATCGTGGCGTTTTACTCTGTTTTAGCCGTCGATTAGGACTTTTTCGCGCGACTTTATAGCCGCGAATCAGTGATTTGTCTCAATTTTACCTGTAAATTAGCCATTTTTTTTTTTTTAATTGTGCAATGAGTAATGTCGCTTTCAGAGGACGCGAATTTATTTTTTCTCTACTTTTACCCGGGAACTGCGGCATTTTTCTTAATTTTTGCCATGAATTAGTAATTTTTTCTCAATATTAGCCGTTATTTGCGTTTTTACATCCTTTATCAGCAAATTAGAGCTTTTTCTTCATTTCTTCGCTAATTAGCGACTTTTCTTGATTTGAGTCATGCATTGATGTGTTTCCCATTTTTAGCCCCGGATTGGCGTTTTTCTCTTTTTTTAGCCACGAATCATTGATTTTATTGTACTAATTTTATTGTAATTAGCGCTTTTTCTTTATATATCCGCTAATTATTAATGATCTACGAATTGGCGTTTTTCTCCGCATTATCTATCGCTGTACCACTTAGTTAGCTGGCAGATGGCAATGTGGTGAGATGGTGGTTTCTCCCCCCTCCCCCCCCAATCTGCAATTTGGGGGCTCTCACAGGTGTCGTCCGGGCCTTTTTAAGAGTTCTGCTACGCATCATTGAAACCGTTTCGGCGCCACTGAGTGTAATGCGACGATTTCCGATTTCGATCACAATTTTGCGGCTATTTCTCTCATTTTCAGTTGCGAATGAGCGTTTTTCCTCAATTTCAGCCGTGAATTAGCGTTTTTTATGAACTTTGCACCCGCTGCGATGGTGGGAGTCACCAAGTTGAGTCCCAATGAAGGCCTTGACCCGCACAACTCTCCGTGTATGTCTGGGTTAGAGCCTACCCTTTACGTAATTTCACGGAAGTTGGACTCTTCGTACACTGTTTGCGCACTTCCTCCTGTCTCGTGATGTTATCGTAATAGATTGAGACGTCAAATTTCAACAAAAATGTGTAAAATTAGCCTTGAAAATGCTACAGCGGTAGCGTTCAATTTGTAGGGCCGGTGTTGCCCAGCAAACAGGAAACCACGCCGTTGACAAATATGGCAGGAACCACTTCAACAAATCCATTAAAGCTTCCTTTACAATTTAGCCCCCGCTTTACCTGAACTGGGCGCGTTTTTTTATTACGTTATTCGAGTACCATCAGAAGGACGAACAGGCTCAAGAGGTCTTCGACAGCCTCAAGCTTCAGCGGGTGCAACTTTATTTCTCTTGTTTTTTGTTCTTTATTTTATTTTAATTTTTTAATTTGTCATTCCTCTCCTAAAACAATATGAAAAATTCTTAGAGGCTGAGGCACGGCCGCTATACCCCAGCAGCGCAGTTTTAACTTAAAAGTATTCACGACATTCTTACACTCCCTCAAATAAAACGACAAAAATTATAGCGGCAAAGCAAGAAAATGTGAGAGAGTTTGAGGGTGAATGCGTAAAGTTTAAAATGCCGCGAGAAGAACTAGAGATAGAGAATAAAAAGGAGCTTGAAAATTTATAAAGTTGGCACACTGCCCTATAGCGAGAAAGGGAGGAATAACGCCAAAAACTCGTCTACTATTTTTTTCTACCGTCCTCCGCGCCCATGGAACTCACTTTTTCTCTTTCTCTCACACTATCACTCTCTTTCTACACTGTTGTTGTGTGGCGGGGGGGGGGGGTTTGTAGTGTTGGTGTGAGTGAGCAGTATGGCGAAAGACCTGGATTGGTGAGTGGTTTGGGGGGCGGGGTGTAGTGAGTGAGTGAGAGTAAATTTGGTGAAGTAGAAATCTTCTAGTCTTGCGGAGCTTCTTCGAGCGGTATAATACTCGCATATCTCATACTCAAAAGCGGTGAAACGTCTTCTACTTTTATCTCAAGACATAAAAAGAAAAAAAAAAGAGCGATTGGATGAAAGAAACGAGGAAGAGAAAAATAAAAGCTTTAAAGACATGGAAAACTCAGTGATATCGTCAAGCAGAATTATTTATACGCCTGAATAATGAAAATAAAAATAATGAACGCTCTATAGAAAAAAAAAACCGGCAGGACCCTCTTAACAAGAGTTTAACCTTAGCAAACATCTTAAAGATTTTGTTTAAATTACGGAAAGTGACTATAAAAATCGAAGAAAAAAAGTGTACAAGTGGGATAAGTTCACTAGGGTCTCCCCCCCCCACCACTCCCCCCTTTATTGATGGTCACACTTTGTAAACCTGAGCCTCGAGAAGCTCGCCGGCTCAAAGTTTGTCCATTTACATTGAAAAGACCTGGATGAGGAGATGAGATGCTGTGGAGGGAAGGGCGGGTTGCCGAGGGGAGTCACAGAGAGAGAGAGAGAGAGATAGGAACGCTTAAAAGGATTTAAACTTGATGCTGCGAAAGGAGCTTATTTACATATTTTACATAAAATAAACTGGCTTTATCTTTTGAGTGCTTGTTGGCGAAGTATCGAACGCTCGGGAGTGTGGTGGATTGGGGTGGAAGGGGAGGGGAAGACGTTTTCTGGTCGGATAGGGGGAGCGGGGTGTTTGAGGGTATTTTTATCACTAAAATAAGTATTTTTTTCTATTTTATTTTTTAAATGAAACACCCGAAAAGAAACCCCACCAAAAAAAAAAAAAAAAACCGAAGAGGTTTTACTCAACGAGAGTCGTGTGTCATTATCGTACACAATGTTCTGACAGCCGGTTGAGCACTAAGACGGTCGGTCGTGGTGCGGTGGGGTGGGGTTTGAGACGTAAACGGGGTGGAGATGGAAGGAATAAAAATAAAGCGAGAAATGGAACTCTACGGTGTTCATTGCCAATCTTTGTAGAAATTATGCAGAAGAAGAGTAACGGTTGTGGTAGAAACAAAAAGAAAAGAAAAGAGGAGTCATGGTGTGGTGAGAAGACTCCTTGTAATGAAGATCTCTTTGAATTAGCTTTTGTTTCACTATAATCAATGAATAAATTCAAGCTGTAAGTTGACTTAATGAATACGGTTAAGCTTGGCATCTCGACAGTTCAGTACAGGCACTTCAAAAATGCCGTTGACGCAAGTAAAGAAACAATAAATCAAAGAAAGATATTTGCTTCAAACGCTGGAAAACTTGGTGTCCCATTCGAGTGTATTGCTTCTCAAAACAGTTTTGAAAACGGTCCCACTATAGGCAACCACTACATAATAACACGATTTAACCGGGTCGTCGGTCTCTTTTCGCCTTTTCGAAAGCAGCGAATTGTACGCTGATTGGGAAATTCACACTTCGACGCTCCTTTTTATACCGCGCCCGTTTTCTATGTAGTACCTTCAAGTTCTGTATTATACGGCGTATGAAAACCGATGGTCAGTCCTCACAGCGAGCGACAATATCGATTATTGGCGAGTGTGAAGAGCAATGGAGCTTTCATGAGAATGACAAGGGAAAGTTGGTGATGAGAAGGGTAGGGGGGGGGAGAGCATTAATCAACGGAAGTCTATTAAAGGTGTTCCGGGCCTGGGCTTCGTACTAATGGACGTTTTCCTTGCTTATCAATTAAACGAAGCGAATGGGAAAAGACGAAGGGGTGACTGTGGAGAGGACGGGGGGGGGGGAGAATGCTTTGGCTGTGAAAGAGCGGTTTAATTCAAGTTGTGATTGTACGTACAGGTGGAATTAATTGCCTGCGAGAGCGTTTGTTCTATAACGAAAAGGACTTGTTAATGAATTCTAATAATTTAGCGTTCTATTGTAAAGCATCAGCACAATGCTTTACAATTTTAAAAAAAATCCTTTTTTGTGCAAAGAGACGTTTGTTGAAACTACTGTTAGACCCGTGGCCGACCACCTCTATCCTGATTAGTTTAGCTCATTATCATTGTAATGAACAACCTCTGCACACTTGTTCCAGGATACCACAAGAAATCCTTTACTCTCGGACCCCACCCTCTCCTCTTCTTCTTCTTCTTCTTCTTCTTCTTCTCCATCATCACGTCACCATAATTATATTTTGAATACCTACTTGAATTTAATTCGAAGGAGATAGCAACCCGTTTATCGTCTTTATGTCCTTGAAATTCTGCAGAAACGCAATCCCACAGATCCCCCTCCCACACACAATCGATTTCCTCATAAGCGTGCGTTCGAAACAATAGAGCCGCATAGCATTATAGATACTGTTTTACGATGCAATAGAGGAATAGGGCCTAATTCACATGAGGCACATCAATCTTGTGTTAAACATGGAGACCAATAACATCCCAAAAATTAGGGAAGTACCTTCCCAGCTGGGGTACAACTGGAATGCCATCGGCGCTCGAGAACTTTTTTTTTTAGGAATAATTTTCTAATGTCGGCTCGCTTACAATGTTATACCCTTCTGCATCTTGTGGATCCTTGCGCGCTAATTTTAACTGTTCTTAGGGGTAAGTACGCAACTGAAAATTGACAACAAAAAAACCCAATATTGATGGACAAAATTGAGAAAAATCCCTCATTCGTTGCTAAGATCGAGTAAATGCTCTCAGCACACATTTATAAGGGCCACAGGGGCCTTGGCCCCTCCATTGGAGCACGAAAAAAACAAAATCATCAAAACCTCCTCCAAAATACCATCGAGGAGGGGGGTGATCACCTCTAATTTTAGGGTCATTTTCTCAGATGTCCGAGAGTCAGAGGGTCTCGAAGAGATGCGAAATGCTAAGTTAGTTTTTAAGGGGAAAACTCTCGCCAATTTGCGTCACTGAGGGGAAAATTGACGTGGAACGCCACCGTGTCAAGGGAAAAATTTATGGGAAAGGCACCACGACGTTGGGCAAACTTTAAGCGAAATGTTGCATTGTGAGGAAAAACCTCTTTCAGAAGGCCGCGGCACTTTCGAGTAAACTTCGAGTAAATGCCCCACGGCGGGCAAAACGCGATAACATAGGAGAAACCTTTTCACGTGAATCGCCACATTCAAGGCAAAATTTACGTGAAATGCTGCCGTCAATGGCAACAAATATGCGAAATGCTTCACCAAGAGCAATGTTAAAGTGACACATTGTCCATTTTATGAGAAAAAAAACTCGTCGGTTTTACGAAAAAATTGTCAATTTCATGACGAAATTGTCTGTTTTATGAGAAAACTTTAAATTTTTTAAGACATCTTGAGCTTGTGAGCATAATGGTTGATTTTATCAGGAAATTTTCAGTCTAAAAGGTGTCAATTTGATGAGTAAATCGTCAGTTGGATAAGGAAGTAGTCAATTTATGAAGAAAAATACATTTATATCGTATGAGGAATTGTCAATATAATGAGAAAATTGCCCTTTTTGGATGAATTTTCAATTTTGTAAGGAAATTAATAGTTCGAATTGGAAAATGTTACTTTCAAGAGGAAATCGTTAATTGTAGGACGAAATTGTCAGATTCTCAAGAAAATGTTCATTCTTATTAGCAAATTGACATTTTTATAAGCGCATTGTCAATTTAAATAAAAATTTGCCCATTTGAAGGAGAAATTGTAATTCATCCACAATAATTTAATTTTGGTCCTTGGAACTTATTAATTTTGCCCCTTGACTCTATGGGGAAATTGCCCCTTCGGTGATTATTGTCAATACAGTTATAGGTGATCGTTTATTTTTGCTTTGAACGTGTCAGTTTTAATATGAATAGCCAATTATACGCGGAACTGAACAATTTTAAGAGTGAATTGTCAATTTTATAGGGAAATTGTCAATTTTATAGGGAAATTGTCAATTTTATAGGGAAATTGTCAATTTTATGAGGAAATGGTCAGTTTTATGAAGAAATTGTCCATTTTATGAGGAAATCCATCCCCTCCTGAAGAACTATGAACCTTTTTTAAAAATCTTGAAATGCACCAATCGGGTGGTAACTTCCGTTGTTACCGTTGTTCCGTTGTTGTTGGAAATTTACTTATAAAATTAACAGTTCCTAGAAAATTCACGATTTCCTCTTGAAATTCTCAATTTCCTGATCTATCAGACCTTATAAAATTGAAAAATTCCTCAAAAATGGAAATTTCCCCTATAAAGCTGACAATTTCCTCACAAAACTGACGATTTACTCATCAAACTGACACCTCTTAAGCCATTAACGTCCTTATGAAATCATTCCCCTGCCACTCCTCCTTCACCGTATGAATTTCCATAGAATATTGCGAGTTTCCTCATAAAATAAATAATTTCGGTATGACATTGACAATTTCGTGGTGAAACTGACAAGTTTTTGATTTGTGGCACCCTGCGAAATTGGTTTGCCGGTAACAATAATCCCCAAAATTGGTTCTTTGACCACAAAAAAACAAAAAACAAAAAAAAGACGAAATTCAGCGAGCAAAAATAAATCTGAGAAATGTATTCTACAGTGGGCCAAATCTGGGGGTATTTGAGAGAAAAAAATGGCAAAATTTTGGTATTTTAGGTAGCAGAAATCCGAGATATATATATATTTGAGTCAAACCAACCAAAATGTGTGTTTTTTTTTGTTTTTTTTTTTTTCGAATAATCATCGAAATCAGTCTCTGAGTTAATCCACCCGTTTTTTTTTTTTTTAAGAAAAATCCGCAAAATTGTTTTTTTTAGAGTGTGAAATCCGAGAACTTGTTTTTCAGTGAGCCAGATCCAGGGAAATTGCCAATTTTTTCGCAAGAATAATCAGGAAACTCATGTTTGCATGACAGAGCTGCAAAATTAGGCCACCCCGCAAAATTTGGGCTTCATTGGAAAAAAAAAAGTACACGGAATTGGTGGTTTTTAGTGGGTGACATTCGAAAAATTGGTTAATTGCTGAGCCAGGACCAGAGACAATTGTGACGAAACAAAGTGTAGCGAACCTGTTGGATTTCAACTTTGCGATAATTTCTGGGGGTGGCCAGCTGCCCCACTAAATCCACACTTTTGAGTTTAGGCGAGGACAACTGCCCCCCTCTGGCTACGCTAACCTCCTCCTTAGGCCGATTCTGGATCCGCGCCAGTTCCAGGCTCAGATTGAAAAAAAAATAAAAGGTCTATGAACAGCGATGAAAATCACAAACAACTAGCTTGACTGGAGCTAGAATATTTTCAATTTGGGCAGTGTACTGTTCTTGAGGCAAGTTCATGGTTGAAAATGATAAAAATCGCTGAATCGTAAATGAAAGTAAAAACAAAATAATGCAAATTCAAGGCTAAAAAATGAAAAAAAAAAACTGTAACACCCACGCGGATAATATCGATATATAGCGCAACTCAACGGCTAAAAATGAATAAAAGCGCTAATTCATGACTAAAAGTGAACAAAATGTGCTGATTTGACGCGATAAACATAAATTCCCCACTAAAAAAAAGAAAGAAAGAAAAAAAACCCCTAGGAAATTGCACTAATTTGTGGCTAAAATTGAAAGAACAAAAACTCTAAATCGCGGCTAAATGTGACAAAAATAGCTGGTTCGTGGATAAAATTAACGAATAAAATGTACATTCCGGGTTTTAGAGGCCAACTTACAGTAGAATCTGTTCTGAGGTGAAGTTCCTGCCTTAAAAATAATTTACGTAAAAGCGTTACTTCATGGTTTAATAAGGAAAAAAAAATCGCGCCATAAATCAAGAAAACCGCTAATTCAGATGCGAAATTGAGAAAAATTGCTAATTCGAAGGGGGAAAAAATAGAAAAATTGCTAATTAAGGAATAGAGTTGAGAAAAAATTTTGAATCACGACTAAAATTAAGAAAAAACGCTAATTATCAGCTAAAATAAGAGAAAACGCTAACCAACAGATAACATTTAGAAAAAGACATAGTTCGCGTAAAAGAACGGTTAAAGTGACCGTAAGAGTTTACGGTTAAAATTGAGGAAAACGGTAATTCGCGGTCAAAATTGAGACACTGCTAATTCGTGGTTCCAGGGGACAAATTTCACTAAAATCGAGACAAATAGCTATTTCATGGTTGAAAGTGATGAAAAATCTGGTAAATTGCGTCTAAAATCGAGAAACAAAGTGGAAAAACAGCTTATTTGACGTTGAAATCTAGAAAAATGTAAATTCACCGCTAAAAAAAAAAATAAAAAAAGCTCTAATAAATTAGCGCCCATTACCCCAAAGAGGAATAACGCTAATTGGCAGCTAAAATTGAAGAAAACACTCAAAATCGCGGCTAAATTTGACCAGAATCGCTGATTCGCGGATACAATTGAGAA
Organism: Corythucha ciliata; assembly: GCA_038030265.1. Classification (NCBI taxonomy): domain Eukaryota; kingdom Metazoa; phylum Arthropoda; class Insecta; order Hemiptera; family Tingidae; genus Corythucha; species Corythucha ciliata. The sequence goes on from CM075938.1 coordinate 9,189,275, forward strand.
TAAATCAAAAATTCCGGGTTTTAGAGGCTGATTTAAGGTAAAATTGAGGAGGGAAATGCAAAAGTGCTGCTCCCCTTAAGTTATTTACTGTCTGAGATCGAGAAAATCGTTCATTCTGGAGAAAATTGGGGAAAGTTGCCAATTCGAAAATGAAATAATGTGAGAAAAGGTGTTAATCCACAGTTAAAATGGAGAAAAACGCTAATTCTCGGCGAAAGTTGGAGAAAACGCTAATTGAAAGTGAGCTAATTCGCGTGTGAAGGTGAGAAAACGCGCGAATTTACAGCTGAAATTAAGAAAAATTTCGCACATTCACGGCTAATATCGGGGAAAACCACTGGTAATTTGTGGTTACTGGGGAAAAAGTACACTAGAATAAAGATAAACCTGATAATTCATGAATAAGTGGTGAAAAATATGCTAATTTGCGGCAGAAATCGAGAAAAATGCTAATTCGTGGCTAAAAATAGAAAAACTGCTGAATTGACGCCGAAATCTAGAAAAACAAGATTCGATGCTAAGAAAGAAAAAAAAACTCTAATAAATTAGCGCCCATTGTCCCAAAGAGGAAATACCCAAATATTCGGCAAAAATTGGAAAAAACGTAAAATCGCGGCTGAATTTGACCAGAATCGCTGATTCGCGGATAAACTTGAGAATAAATCGCAGAATCCGAAATTTAGAGGCCGATGTGCGGTAAAATTGAGGGTGAAACGCTAATGTGCTGCTCTTAAGTAATTACGTAAAACTACATGAAAAAAAAAATCGCGTTTGAAATCTAGAAAATCCCTAATTCTTGGTGGAAATTGAGGAAAATTGCTAATTCACGGAAAAAATTGAGAAGAATCGCCAATTCGAGAATAAAGGTGAGAAAAGGTGTTAATTCACAGGTAAAATTGAGAAAAAAGCTAATTATCAGCTAAATTCATGGAAAAATGCTCATTTTAAAATGAGCTCATACGCGTAAAAAATTGAGAAAACGCGCGAATTTACAGCTAAAATTGTGGAAACGGTAATTCGCGGTCGTAATTAAGAAAAATTGCGCAAATTCACGTTTAATATTGGGGGAAACCCTCTGCTAATCCACGGTTTCTGGGTAGAAAATTAGCTTAAACAAATAAAAAGCGCTATTTCGTTGCTAAAAGTGAACGAAACAACTACCAATTTGACGCTTAAATCAAGAAAAATGCAAATTCACTGCTAAAAAATACGTTACTGGAGGCAATTTTGCCTAAAATTGTGGGGGAAAAAGTAATTCCTGAAAAAAAGGGCAAACATTTCTAATTCACTGCTGAAATTGAGACAAATAGTAATTCGTGGCATAGTGGCCAAAAATGAAAAAAAAAAACGCTAATTTGGGGCTAAAATTTAGAATTGCGTTGTTGCTAAAATTGCTTCCAACGTGAACACATACAAGGGCAATAGCCGAAGACGAAATGTTTACTCGGAAACCGTCAATTTAATTTTTCTATAGCTAGGCTGGCTATACAATTAGCACTAAAACCGAAAATTTTGACCTCAAAAGACAACAAAATGTTGAAATTTCGCCCGAGAAACAGAGTTTCAACGGTAGTATTGGCGAATTTTTGTAGACACGCTGTCTATTTATGCCGAGAAACTGGCATGGTCGCTACGAAACTGACAATTTCACGGACAATTTCAACTATAAACAGCCGGGAGATCACTAATTCAGGGGGAAAACCAACGAAATTTTGAAGCAGTCATTTAGGAAGGGGATTTTAATAGGTGTCATTGAATGACTAAACAGATTTAAGCCCTTCAATAAACAAATTGTAAAATTGTATTGCACAAAAAGCCGCTCACTGCAACATTGGGTCCGAGTCGCCACGAAATTGCTACAAATCTGAGATTAAAAATAAGCTAAATTGCAAGTTTCAGGTCCAAAATATCAGCAAAATAGCGTGATTCAGGCCTTTACTTTCGTGAAATGGCAAGTTCCGGAGCCCCATTTTTAAAAGTGGCAATTTGCTCCTTATGAAAATAGCGAAACAGGCAATACCCACTCCAAAATTACCAACCAGAGTCTGAACGCCCCAAAAGTAGCTAAACAGTCGATCACCACCCACAAATGGCTGAATCGATGATTTGCACGCCAAAAGTTGCCAAACTGACCATTAACGCACTTGACTAATGACTTGACAGACTATTCGCGCCCAAGAAACGACTAAACTGACTATTAGCACCCCCGAAACCACTATATAAGCTGTTTATTTGCGTGCTAAAAAAAAAATTCAAATTAGCCATTCGCGCTCTAAAATGGCCAAACTGGCTAAGCCAGCGCCCTAAACAGGGCTTAGCTGATGTTTCACGCCCTCAAAATGCCCAAACAGAACATTCCTGCGCTTCAAAGTGGCAAATTCTACGATACACTCATCAAAAATGGCCAAAGGAACCATTCGAGCCTGGGCTTCACGGACTATTCACACCCCAAAATGGCGAATCAGACGATACACGCCTTAAAAATATCTTAATTGACTACTAGTGTGCTAAAATTAGCCAAACTGATATGCGACCTGAAAACCATAACAAAATATTAGGCCGGAAGTGTGGGAGTATCCAACAATGTATTGTCGAGAAATGAAAGATATCCACCCACAATGTCGCAGCCAATCTGAAAATGCCTGAACTGACGAATCGTGACTTGTAAATTTGCCTGTACCGACGATACCCGCCCTGAAAATTTCAAAATCTACCAATCGTGCGGGTTATTTGGCTTCTACAAACTCAAATTTGCAATTTATTCAAATTAAAAGATCAATTTTTCTCTTTTAACAAAAAAAATTGTGAATTCGGGTCGTTTCAATCTCAATTTCAGGGATTTTCGCTCTTTCATCAACAACATCGTGGGTTTTATTGGCCCTTTCAAAACCTAATTTAAGGATTTTGCTTGTTCATAACCTAAATTTAAGGGTTTGACGCTTTATAAAAAAATCAGCTTTAATAGCTTTAGCCCTTCCGAAAATAAATTTCATGGTTTGGTTCGGTTCATTCGAAAAACTAATTTGCATCGTTGGGCAACCCCACATCATTTAGCCGTGATTTTGCGCTCTTCTACCTAATATCGAGGAGCAAGAATCTGAGCAGTTCAAATCCCCCCCGCCCCGCCCACGCCACCACCATTCCAGAGATTATCAAGTTTCAAGTCAATCACGTCTACATTAGAAAATTACAATTTTTAAGGCCAAAAATCCAAATTATTCACCAACTTAGCTTCTTTATGAAGTTTTCTTGTTTCTAAGGATAATTTTCCTGGTGTCATATGAAGCCAAAAAGCGTGAATTATATGCCAAATCGGCAATATCGGTCATAAAAAGGTGTACGGGAAGAGCAAACGTTATGCCCGGCAGAAATGCTCTGTCACCCCTCTAAAACCGAATTTGGCCCATTTGGCACTTTAAAGTAGTGATGTACCGAGACCGAGATCGAGATTGCATTTTCCGGAACGAGACCGAGACCGAGATCGAGATTGCATTTTCTGGACCGAGACCGAGACGAGACCGAGACTAATGTCCGCATTTATGAACGTTCCTTGACATTAAGGAACCCTTGAAATTCATTAGAACAGATGTTTTTATTGTGATCAAAACTGTTCTCAACGGTTCCTTGACTCAAGGAAGCTTCAAGGAACGTTCATAAATACGGACCTAAGTCTCATTTTCTCGAGACTTAGTCTCGGTCTCGGTGTGATCCAAAAAGCTCGATGCATATAGTGCTGGTGTAAATATTTTTACACAACAAATGAACCCAATCCAGTGGCGGATCTAGGTTTTTGTCTTGGGTGGGGTTACACACCATAAATCCACTCTTGCGGAAAATGCGAATTAACTCTATTTTTCTCTATTTTCCCAGCGGATAAGCTCGTAAGTCCGATTAACTCTCTCTTAACTCTGAGTTTTAGCCCGAAACTTGCCATGTATAGTAACCACGAATTGGTGTTTTCCCAATTTTTGCCGCGATATAAGCACTTTTTCACAATTTTAGCCGTGAATTAACAAGTTTTCCCAAATTGATCCGCGATTTATTCGTTTTCCCCCGTTTCAGCAGCGAATGGTCGCGTCTTGTCCACTTCAGCCACGTATTTTCTCGAGTTGAGCAGCGAATGAGCTTTTTATCTACATTAAGGGATATATCTTTGAGCAGACGGCTGATCCAGGATTTCCTCAAGGGGGGGCGGGCTTGGGGAAATTGTGTCCTTCGCTCTACTAAAAAGGACTCAACAGCGATTTATTAATACCTAGAAATAGCTATTCATATGGCGTAGGAGCCCAAGTGAGGCTTAGGCGCCTGCCGGGTTCAAAGCCCGGCGCCCCCGACAAAAAAAAAAAAAAAAAATATTCCCGCCATAAAATCGGCTAAACTGACTATAATCGCTCCCCAAAATAGCAAAACTGACGATTTATGCCTTTTGAAAACGGCTAAACTGCGACTAATTATACCCTAAAAATTGGCAATTAGGTACCTCTCTAAAAATAGCCAAACTGACTCCAAGTGCAAAAAATTGGCTAAACTGACGGTTCACGCCCTGAATATGCCTAAACTGATGATTCCTGCCCTGTAGGCTGCAAAATTGACCATTGGCGCGCCAATAATGGTCAAACTATAACCTTCATGGGACTAAGCACGCTAAAAACAACCAAACTGGTGGATGCGTCGCTTTAAAGATGGCCAAACTGACTTTACTAGCTCCAAAAATGTTTAACTGACGTCATTTTTGCCCTGAACGCGCTTAAATAAATTATTATTCCAGCCCGGAAAATGGTAAAATCGACCAGTATTTCGCCAAAAATAGCCAAACTGACTATTCTCGCCTTGGTATGACATCGTATTCGCGGCTTTTAAATGAAAAAAAATGAAAAAAAAAAAAAAAAAACTCATTGACTATGCGCCCTAAAATTGGCCAAACTGGCTATACAAGCCATACAATTGGCAAAACCTGCTCTACGCTTTCTAAAAGTAGCTCAACTGACGATTCGCGTCTTGAAAACATCACGCTGACTATTCATGCCCTAGAAATTGCCATATACTGGCAGTTTGACGTATTCACGCCCTAAAAATTGCTGAAACTGACACTATATGTTTAATAACGTGGCCTATTAAGGGTTAAACTGACGATTCGCGCTTTGAAAAGCCCTAAACAGATTATTCATGTTTTGAAAATCGACCATTTGTGCGTCAAAAACGGCTAAACTGAGATATTTTCACACGTTTAAAATGTCTGAACTGACGATACGTGTCGTAAAAATAGCAAAAAGCTGTCTATTAAGACTCAATAATGGTCAAACTAATCAAACGCGAAAACGCCCCCCTTTCCGTCACCACTGCCCCAAAGGAGGGGGCTCGAGCCTCCTGGTTGTGAGGAAACTTTTTTTTCTTTCTTCAATTCTTGATTTTTTTTTTTTTTTTTTCAGTTCTTATGTCATGACTTCATGTGGATTGGCGTTATCTTCATTTTAGCCGCGAGTTACCGCGTTTGCTAAATTCTAGCCACGAAATAGCGGATTTTCTGCAATTGATCCGCTGAGCTAGCGGTTTTCAATTTAGCTGGACATTATTTCTAAATTTCAGCCGTGAATTATTCCCGGCAAAAAAATCAATTTCACCCACGAATCACCGCTCTTACTGAATTTCAGCCCCGAATTAGAAAATCCGTGAATTAGCGTTTTTCTCCATTTTAGCTTCACAATCAGCGCTTTTTCTCAATTTGTACGGCCAATTTTATCGGTGCGCCGCTAATTTCTTAATTTTAGCCGCGAATCACAGCAGTCCTCAATCTTAGCTGTAAATTAGGGGATTTTCTTAAATTGATCCGTTTTCCCCTTTTTAGCACTGCCCTTCTTAGTCATGTGGATTAGCGATTTTACGGAGTTTCCTCAATTATAGCGATTTTTATCTATTTTTTCCTCTTTTATATATTTTTGATACAGCGGAATTTTATGCAAATGGAAAACGCTATCAATTTTATGGCTGCCCACCTCTTCACCCCTTCATCGATGCACTACTGGCTGCATTGTAGATGAGGGACGAATACAGGGGAGGAGGGTCTATAGGAATCATCTGTGCCGCGACCCTTATTCAGCACCCTTGGTAAAGATAAAAGAAATCTTTCCAATGACCAGCAATAGCATACGCCATCTTCTTAGGGGGGGTTTAAACCCCCAAAACCCACCCCGTAAATCCGCCACTGACCCAATCTAATGCTCCCCTCTCCGGAAACGGTTTGGGTCTTTAGCCCGCACCGAAGACCGGCCTGAATTCGATTCGTTTCGTGCAGAAATAGCGTCCTTCTAATTTCTCCATTTTGGAATACTGTGACCTTCACACATAGCATCAAGCATCAAAGGGCGAATCGGAGACCTTTTAAAGGGGGGGGGGATCGAAAACCCTCTCATAGAATAACCCCCTCCCCACACAAGTTTTCAGCGATATGACAAGACCTATACTAGCCTACTAGGGTTAATCCCATTTTTACGCCCATTCTTGGATCGGATGTAGACTTTTTCCCCCCCCTAAAGTGTAGCATTTTGACCTTACATAGCCCACAAAATGTGTACATATAGATCCAAGGGCGGATCTGGGACCTCTCTAAGGGGGAGGTAATCGAAATTCCTTCCGCTCCCAATATACTCCCTGACCACCTTCCCACCCCACCCCTCTCCTATGTTTAAAGGGATTTGACAAGCTCCAGGGGGGGGGGGGTATTTCTGCTGAATTCACTTGCAGGGGGGGGGGTTATAAATTAAATGCTCCATAGCCGACCTCCAGCTTCCGGAGAGGGCGGGGTAACCGGGGATCTGTCAAAATCACTCTAAACATGTAGGTGGGTTGGTGGCGGGGGTGAACCGTGGGAGGAAGAAGGGTTTTGATCCCCCCCCCCATCCACCTTCAGTCATTAGACCGAGACTTTCGAGACGAGACCGAGACCGACTTTTTAAGTACGAGACCGAGACCAAGACCGAGATCATCTTGCTAATGACCGAGACCGAGACACGTAAGTCTCGGTCTCGGTCTCGTGCATCACTACTTTAAAGGCGATCATTCACAGTTAAAATAGAAAAAACTGTAAAAGTGAGGTCCACGATGGACCATTGCTGCGGTCGGACCTTTAATGTGGTAGGGACTTTGATGGGGTTGGAGCAGTGCTGTCGTTGGACCTTAGCTGTGGTTGGACCTTTGCTGTAGTTGGACCATTGCTGAGGTTTGACAATTCCTTTAGCTCGATCTTGGTTGTGGTTGGACGTTTTCTATGATTGGACCTTTGCTGTGGTTGGAACTTTACTGTGGTTGGACTTTTTCTGTGGTTGGATCATTGCTGTGGTTTGACCTTTTCTGTGGTTGGATCATTGCTGTGTATGGGCCTTTTCTGTGGTTGGACCATTGCTGTGGTTCACCTTTGCTGTGGTTGGACCCTTGTTGTGGTTGAACCGTTGCTGAGGTTTGACAATGCCAGTAGCTCGATCTTGGCTGTGGTTGGACCTTTTCTGTGATGGGATTATTGCTGTGGTCGGACCTTTGCTGTGGTTGTTCCTTTGCTATGGTAGGGACTTTGATGGGGTTGGAGCAGTGCTGTGGTTGGACCTTTTCTGTGGTCGGAGACTTGCTGTAGTTGGGAAATTTCTTTGCCTTGACCTTGGCTGTGGTGTGACGTTTTCTGTGGTTGGAACTTTGCTGTGGTTGGACCCTTGTTGTGGTTGAACCATTGCTGAGGTTTGACAATTGCTGTATTGTTCGACCTTGGATATTGCTGTACGCTCTCTGTGGTTCGACCATTAATGGGGTGGGACCTTTGCTGAAGTTGGAGATTATGCTGTGCTTAGACCCCTTGGCTGGGCTTCAACCTTGGCTGTGGTTGGACCTTTTCTGTAGTTGACCTTGACTGTGGTTGGTTCTTTTTTTTGCGAGTTGAGCTGCTGCTGTGGTTTGCAGCTTTGCTGTTTTTTTGGCCTTTTGTCTGGTTTTCAAGTTTAGCTGATGTCCTTGAAACTTTTGCTCTGTGGTTGGAAACTGGCGTGTCGAGAAAGACTGGTTCTGCTACCCTCGTCACATTCCAAGGCGCAAAAATCAGGCAGATCATTCAAAATGGACAGTTTGAAGTCCGAATTACTCAATGTGGGATGTCAACATTCGTCATTTCCAGGCTGAAAAAGCCGCGATTTCATTAAGTTGCCAATTACGTAAGCCTGGTGTTTTGTCAAGAATAAAACATACTCGCAATTGGGCGAAAATCGTAATATTTAGCCCAAAAAAAAAGAATAGAGAGAAAAATCATTGCGGCATAAAAAACCCTCGAGCCTCAATTATACGAGTTACACGGATTAATTAAATATTGAATAATGATTACAATCATGAACGAAATAATTTATGTATTTAGGGGTCAAGCTTATCAAAACAGTTTGATTTATGAATTATAGTGATGTTTGCTTCAGGAGCGAAGTCGTCACCACAAGAAACAGGTACTTCAAGCTATGGCAACCAAATTCAACTGCTTACAGAAAGGAGAAGGGCGTTCAAGGTATGACATTCCCCCCACCTATCGTTATTTATGGGGAAGACGCTTTGAACACACACCGGTGTAGTATTTTTCTTGTGAATAATATTTTTGACATTTCGATAAATTTTCGTTTCCACGAAACACCTGGCAACACGGGTGTATTTCTCCTGTACCTACTGGCATTTTGAAGGCTCCCACCCTCTCGCGTTGACCATTTTTGGTCAGCGTTTCTATACATTCAATGAATATGGAAAAATAAAGGGAATAAAATGGTTAGAAAAAAATAAGAGGAAAATACAGACTGTAGTGAACAGAGCTCGTGGAAAATCAATGGTTTCCCGTCATTGGGCATTTCCCTAGTGAAATGAAGTATAAAAATTAATTGAAGGGCTTTAGCGTACGTTAATTTTTGTTTATGCCACACGTATAAAAGTTACTTTTAATTCTTCTCTTCGAATGTAAAAAAGAAAAAATGCCTTTACATTCCTACCTTCACAAATCCAATAGTTAGCAATTCAATAGCAATTACGATAGTTAACACTGTTAGCCCTCTGTTCCAATGGCCCAGTTACATTAGTAGAACAGTAATTAATTAGAAAACTCAATTTTCACACACACACACACCCACCCGTTTGTATGGCAGGTCATTAATCGACATTAACACACCCAAAAAAAAAATAAATGAGAGCGTCTCAGGCTCTCAACCCTTCCCCAGCTGCTGTTACTTTCCCCTTAATAACCTTCATCAGTTTGAAAACAAAAAAATAAGGAAAAGGCATCCGTGATTGGAAGGCGGTCATGGCGGGGTATTTATTAACGAATAAGAATCGATTTGGGGCTCTTATTTATTTTTTAAATGGCAAAGGAGAGCTTTTCAGAATTCTGTAAAGGGTGAAAGAAGGGATTCAACGGATTTTCGTTTTAAATGTTTTAATGCAATAACTTCAGGTTTTAACAAATCCATTGGGGGTATCCAGTTTGAGTTTTGTAAGGATTAATCCACTCCTTCATTAAAGAAGTTTCGGGAGAAAAAAAAAATATATTTATTTTTAATTTTTGAAGAGCCTGGAATATTAAGTAGAACTTTTAAAAAATTCTGAACACGCTCGACCTTTTAGAATAGCCTCTCGTTCAAGGGTTGATAATTGTGACTGACTCTTGAATTCTTCCCCTCCTGCGACATTTTTCAAGGTTATGCACAAGCCCTCAAGACCTGAGCGGGCTTGGTGGTGAGGTATAAACTCAACAAAAAAAAAAACTCCTCTAGCTTCATTTTGCTCTTTTTTATGAGGTATTATTTCAAGTCCCGTCTTTATTAAAAGTATAGGGCGAGGGGGGGAATAGACTTGAATGTATGACACAAAGGAGACACGCTTCAATACATTGTGTCGTTTTATTGCTTATAAAACCAATAAATTCGTATAAAAAATTGGCGAATTCGGCAATATTAGGACACGATTTCCAACAAAACAACAAACGTCATATATCATGGCCAGTTTCACGGACGTGTCCGAAATAAAGGATAAATTAACGCCCTAGCCTAAACCCGGAGTCATACAAAATGACCTCGCTCTAATTACGTCGCTGCCCTTTAACAGTATAAAGCACATCGCTACTACACAGAGTGCAACAATATGTCAGAAAAGGGCAATCCCCTCCCCCCCTCCATCATTCCAGGCCTTCAAACGTGTCTGCACCAATTCAAAGCTAATTCAAATGGGGGAATGGTTATAGGAGAGAAAAATAAGGCGAAAATTATCACGCAGGCCATGCCAAATCAACTGTGTCGTTCAGTATTTACTCAACTTTTGATTACCTGTAACAGTGGCCTCTGCAGCTAACAATTTACTTCTGAATACACAATTACCCTCCCACTCTCCCATCCTTGAATCCCAGAGGTAACGAGTAAAACAACCCCTTTGAGCCTACCATTTCCCCCCATGCCTCCACAGTTAAATTTGTGTAAAGCAGATATTTCCCACCCCATGGCACTCCTATACTCATCGTACCACCTAAAATTATCGTGATGGAAAGTTTTTGAATGGTACGGGGGAGAGACCCTTTTAATATGACCAACGCGTTTTAAGCATTAATTGAATCACCCTTCTCCAAAACGTCCAGCAAGCGGGAGGAATAAATTGTTGGAGAGTCGTCTTGTTCGCTAATTTCTCTTTATCTGGAGGCCTTTTTTTGTGTTTCTTTTTTTTTTTTTTTTTTTGCCCAGAACAAAAGTCCTGGAACAATGGACTCTCATCCTCTTCCGAAAAGAGCTCCTAAATGTTCCCCAACTCCGAGAAAAAGATTTATTTGTCGAAACATGTTGAAAAGTTTGAACCGAATTACACGTGGATCGACCAATTTGTAACGATGATTTAAGCTTTTTATAAGTTTGAAGTCGTCCCTGCCTCTTTCACGTTTGAATGAGCGTTAAAACCACGCGTTTCAAAATTCAAAAATCACCCTCTAAGTTCTTTATTACTACGCCAACTATCTAAAATCAAACAATTTGTAAAAAAAAAAAACAAAAAATGAAATGAAGCGCTCACCTTTTCGCTTAGTAAAAGAAACGCCGGCAATACCCGCCAGATCCTCAAAGAGGATCGTCGTGCGGTTTGATGGGGCGGGGAGGGAAGATAATTTATTCGGTAAAATTAATATTTAAAAAAAATTAAAATCCGAGAAGATTTTGTCTGAACGAAATGAAAAAAAAAAAAAAAATGTTAAAATAATCCGACGAGAACCTTTTTTCAAGACAAAAAGCTCGCTAATACTTTTTTTTATTTACGATCTAACCGGACGACTGAAGAGGGGACGACTAGGTGTGTTCTCTTTGGAAAAAGGAGACCCAGGACCCAGGCCCTCCAGCATCCCACCAGAATGGGGGCGGTGCGCATGTGTTCTAAAGCAAGTTTTTCCACCCTCCTGATTTATTTTATCTTGGATTTCTTTTTTTACAGTTTTTTTTTATCGAGTTTGTGAGAAAAACAAAAAAAAATGTACCTACAGTTAAATAAACTTTGACATCATTTGTTAGAAGTAATAAATGGATTTCTTTCGATTTAAATATGTATTGAGAATATGAAAATACATTGGTAAACAAGTTAAGGAGAGTGTTAAAGTTCCTTTCAATTAAAACATCACCCCGGCTTGGTTAGGGCGGCAAAAGGAGTTATTAATTGGCAGAAAATTATAGGCGGAACTGAATGCTGAGGTAACGAGCAAGTAGGTGAAGGAGATGATGCCAATGGGGGGGGGGGAGAGAGAGAGAAGTGAATTGGTTTGCTCTTCGAGACAACGATGATGGGGGCGGTGAAGATGTAACCGTGGGTGAAATTTGAATTGGTTGGAGATGGTGTGGGGTGGGGGATATCACGGTCTTTCGAAGTGGAACAGACTAACTAAAATATACCTTTTATGTAGAGAGGAGGGGGAGAGCGTGACTGGGGGAGGGGTTGAGGGCAATTGAAATAATTTTACGTCCTCTATTTCGATTACCCCCCGATCTAAAATAGGAAAGGCCTTTTCTAAATTCGTTCGCTCTATAAAAAAAAAGAAAGAAAAAGGGGAACGACATGTGTCACGCGTTAAGCTTTCTCGTCTACAATGTAATTTCCAACGTCAATCGTTTTCACACAATAACCAGGGCCTACTTATTCACCCCCACCCAATCCAGAGAGAAAATCTAGTTTACCAACCCATCTCTCCAGAGATTTATTCATCAAACCTTACCCTCCCCTCACCCACAACCAACACTTCTCCCCCCTTCAATTCTAACCATCTTTTCCCTACTAGCATGGCACTTACCGTGCTGTCTAGAGCAAGGATTATAAAAGTGACAGGAGAGTTATAAAGTAATGTCGAAGTGGAAATTGGAATGATATTAGAATCTTATCCTGTTAAAAACCTCGTTTTCCCCAGGAAAATTCATTCCGGAGAGGGTGATCTGATAAGGCAGTTTGAATCGCTTAAATCGTTATAGAAAATAGATTATGTCAATCCTCGCCAAACGGGGGGGAAAAATGAACAATTAATTACCAAGGAGAACAAGAAGTAGTGTGGAGGGGGCCCCCGAAAAGCTTAAATATGCAAAAATGAAGATTTTTAGGTTCTTGTTCATGGATTTAGGTACTTGAAAAATAGTTTTGGTTTACGATTGGACATGGATTTGACTCTTTTTGAAGATTTTCAGTCCATCAGACTTGGAGAATTAGAACGTTACTAGTGATTGATAAAAAGTGTGGCTAAATACTCAATCGAGCCCACGAAAGCGCGTGTTCTGATGGCTAAAAATGGAGAAAATTTGCGCCTTCTGGAAGTAGAGGTGCGCGCCGGACCGGAGCGGGAAATGAAAAGTTCCATCCCGTCCCGTCGCACGCGGGAAAAAAAAATACCCCCCACCATCACCCACCAGATATTTTTAAAGTCATTTTCGGGTGGATCTGACCAATGGACATCCGGTGGGAGGCACCCCTTGTCCATTGGCGAACGCATAAAATGGGTTAGGTGGAGGAGAATTTCAAGAAAATGACAATATGGTCCCCCTCCACACCACCAGGGGGGGGGGGAACCACGAGTTTTTCTTCGTGTTTTTGTTTTTTTCTGTAACTCGAAACAGTGGCGGAACAATACCTTATCGGGGCCCGGGCGGAAATCTCTAGGAGGCCCTTTAGTCTCTAATTATACTAGGAATATACTTTTTAGCACAGTTGAAATATATATTTTTCTCAATTTTAGCCACGAAATCGCCTCCGAAAACTGCGTATGATGCGTTTTCTCAATTTTATCCGCGCGAATTAGCACATTTTCTCATTTTTAACTGCGAATCGACGCTTTTTATAAGCTCTGAGCCGTGAAACCCTAAAAAAAATCCGCAAATTTGGTAGCGTTTAAGTGCTCTTTCCCAATTTTATCCTCAAAATTAGCAATTTCAGTTAATTTCAGCAGTGAATTAGCGCTTTTCACAGTTTTAGCCGCTTGAATTAGCGCTTTTTCTCAATTTTATTCCCAAAACTGCCCCAGGAATCACCGAATTGGCGTATCATCAATATCAGCTGTGAATTAGCGTTTTATGTCCCAATTTTAGCTGCGAATTAACACATTTTCTCATTTTTATCTGCGAATCGGCGCTCATTATAAACTCCTAGCAGTGAATTAGCTATGAATTTGCCTCAATAAAAATCCACAAGTAGAGGTAGCGTTTGAGTGCTCTGTCTCCATTTTAAACGCCAATTCGTGTTTTTCTAAATTTTACCCGTGAATTAGCGTTTTTTTTTTTACAGTTTTAGCCGCTTGAATCAGCACCTTTTCTCAATTTTCATTCCCGAAGTTTCCCAAGAATCTGCAAGTTGGCATTTTCTCAATTTCAGCTGTGAATTGTAGCCTTTTTACCATCAATTTTAGCTGTTAATGAGCACATTTCTTAATTTTAGTTGCGAATTTTAGCGATTTTAGCTGCAATTTTATCCGTAAAATTGAAATTTTTCATTCCTTAGTTGTGAATTAAAGTTTTCTTCCACGCGAATTCGCGTTTTACTCTATTTCTCGCCGCGAATCAGCGCGTTTTCTCACTTTCAGTCTCGGCCCCCGAGAATACTTGAGTTGGCGCTTTTTCCCAATTTTTAAAGCTGCCAAATTGTAACACTTTATCATTTTAGCGTGTTTCTCCATTTTCAGACTCGAATTAATTCGCGTTGTTCTCTTTTGTATCCGTGAATTAGCGTTTTTCTCAGTTTTAACCGCGTGAATTAGCGCTTTTTCTCAATTTCCGCCCCGAAGTTGCCACCCCCCCAAGAATCGACGAATTGGTGTTTTCTCATTTTCAGCTGTGAATTAGCGTTTTTTTCTCAATTTTAGCAGTAAATTAACACATTTTTTTAATTTTAGCTGTGATTTTTAACTTTTTTTATCGATTTTATCCGTAAACTCGTAATTTTTCATACCTTTGCTGCCACTTTTATTTAGACGCGAATTCCCTTTTTTTGGTCTATTTCACCCATGAATTAAGCGGTTTTTCAAATTTTAAGTACCGATGTTGCCCCGAGAATTCATGAGTTGGCGTTTCTCCGTTTTAGCCGTAAATTTGCGTTTTTTCGCAGTTTTTTAAATCTGCTAAATTGTAGCACTTTATCACAATTTTAGCCGGGAATAGCCGTGTTTCTTGTTTTTTAAGACGCAAATTCACGTTTGTCTCATTTTCATCATTGAATTCGCGCTTTTCTCAGTTTTAGCTGCGTGAATTAGCGCTTTTTCCTAATTTCAGTCCCGATTTTCCCCCCAACAGTTCGTGGTTTTGCGTTGTCTCAATGTCAGCAGTGAATTTAGCGCTTTTTCTCAATATTAACATCTGTAAATTTCAGCAATTTTTCTAAATTTCAGCCGCAAATCAGCGTTTTTCTCAATTGAAAAAAAAACGCTCATTCACGGTTAATATTGAGAAAATCACTAATTAACGCGACTAAAATTAATAATAACGCAAGATTTCTGCTCAAATTGAGAAAAATGGAATAAAACGCCAATTTGAGGCAAAAATGGAGAAAAATCTCCAATTCATAGAATAAAAACGATAATTATGTGTTCAAATTCACAAAAGTGCCAATTCCCCACTAAAAAATTGAAAAAAACACAAATTCACGGATAAAATAGACAAAAATTTCACTGAGTGTTTTAAATTGAAAATACGCAAATAATCGGCTTCTGAAGGCAACTTATTTGTAACTAAAAGGGAGGAAAAGCGCTAATACGTAGTAAAAAATGACAAGATTGTTAATGCAGGGCTAGAAATCTAGAATTTAAAACCGCTAGTTTGCGGCTAATTATGGAAATCGCTAATTTCATTTTTTTTTAAATCTTAAATTGAGAAAAAGTGCTACTGCACTGCTTAAAAGTTTAGGAAAACGCCTATTTTTATGGCAAAAATTGAGGAAAATCGCTACTTTAATGCTAAAAATGTTTTAAAAAACGCTAATTCGTGGCTGAAATAGAAACAATTTCCATCAGTGTCCGAAATTGAAAATACGCCAATTCGTTGCTTCTGAAGGCTATTTATATGAGGTAAAAATTGAAAAAAAGCGCCAATTCACGGCTATTGGTGTAAAAAACCCGCTAATTCGCGGCTATAAAACTGATGAAAAGCGCTAATTCATAGGTAAAAGTAAAAATTATTGTTAGATAATGCAGAGCTAAACTGTAAAAAAAAAAAAAAAAAAAAAAAAAAAAAAAATTAAGAAAAACATTAATTTCCAAATTTCCAGTTCAAATTGAGAAATTTGATAATTTCTCTAAAATGATAAAATGGAGAAAAAGCGCTAGTTCGCGACTAAAATTGACAGAAAACACTCATTCACGGCTGCAATGGAGAAACTCGTCAAATTACGACTCAACCTAATTTCCGGATGCCCAATTCGTGGCTAAAATATACTCTTTTTTTAATGCATCGTAAAAATTATATTCATTGTTTATCCTAGAGGCTAAGGAGCCTCGAAAGGTGTAGGTCCGCCAGAACCGCAGGGAACCTCTAGTTTTACGATGAAATCATCAGTTTAGGAAAGTTTTTGGTATGAAATCGTAAGTTTTGGGATTAAAACAGTCAGCTTTTGGAGTAAAAGTGCCAGTTTTTATAGAGAACACATTAGGTTTGGAGTATCGTCGGTTTTTTGGTAATCATAACCAATTTTGGGGTAAAATATTCATTTCTGAAATTAAACCATGAAAGTTTTCTGGGAAAAACCGCCAGATTTGTAGTGACGTCTTCAGTTATGGGGCAACAGGTCAGCTTTGCGTGAAATCTTGTCTGTTTTGGAACAAAATATCGACGCTTTTGGGATGAATAAAGTCAGTTTTGTGGTAAATTCGTCGGTTTTCAAGGCAGTCATCCTTTTTTAGCCGAAAATAATCCATTTTGAGGGAAAACTTATTTACATGGGTGCGACACTGTTTTGGAGTTGGGTGTATCCAATTTTGAGGGGAATCGTCGCGCCAGTTTTGTGGTGACATCTTCAGGAGGAGGAGAGAGGGTATAACACGTCAGCTTTGGCGATAAAACGTCAAGAACATCACATTAGTACACTTTCTCAGTTTTAGCCGCCTAAGGACCTTCAGACAATGAGGATTAGAATATTTTGTCGATTTTAGATAAAAAAAGTGCCTCCAGAAGGCGCCAAGACAACGCCGAAAACAAAGCTCCAACCAATAGCTATGATCCAACCACAGTCATGCTTGAACCACAGCAATGGTCCAACCACAGCGCAGGTTCAACGTCTGCAGAGATTCAACCATAACAATGGTCAAACGCAGCGAAGGTCCAGCGACAGAAAAAGTTCAACCTTAGCAATGGTCCAACCACAACAATGGTCAAACCACAGCAATGGTCCAACCAAAGCAAAGGTTCAAACTCAGCCGAGGTCAAACCACGGCAAAAGTCCAGTGACATGGTCCAACTATACTAACGGTACAACCACAAACATGGTCCAGAGGTCCATGCCACAGCCAAAATTGAGAAAAATCGTTAATTCTCGAGGAATTAAAGCGCTACTTAGCAGCTGAAATGGGAAAAGCACTAAATCTGCGGATAGAATTGAGAAAAAGCAGTTAATTCGTGGTAAAAATTGAAAAACACGATAATTTCAACCGTCCAACCACAGCTAAGGTCCAACCACAGTCAAGGTTTAACCACAGCAATTTCCCAAGCACAACAATGGAACCTTGAGCCAAATCAATTGTCCAACCATTGCAATGGTCAATTCACAGAAAAGGTCCAACCACGGCAATGGTCCAACCACGACAAAAGTCCAGCGACAGCCATGGGTCCAATCGCAGCAACGGTCCAACCACAGTCAAGGTCGAAAACACAGTTAAAATTGAAAAATATCGCTCTTTCACGGCTAAAATGAGGGAAAAAATCGATAATTCGCGGCTTAAATGGGACACAAATTCCTAATTCACCAATGAAATTGAGAAGAAGCCCGAAAGTGTGGCACAAACGTGAAATTGCGGGTAAAATGGACAAAATACCAATTCGCAAATTCGTGTTTGAAAGTCTTGAAAGAATCTTGTCAAAAACTGCAAAGATGATGAGTAAAAAATTGAGACAAATCGCTAACTCAAGGCTAAAAAATAGGTAAAATTGCTAATTC
Organism: Corythucha ciliata; assembly: GCA_038030265.1. Classification (NCBI taxonomy): domain Eukaryota; kingdom Metazoa; phylum Arthropoda; class Insecta; order Hemiptera; family Tingidae; genus Corythucha; species Corythucha ciliata. Next base: position 9,206,915 of record CM075938.1, read on the forward strand.
GCGGCTCAAATTTTGCGTGAGCGAAACCCGGAAATTTGGGTTCTTTCATGAGAACCCCCACCCTCTTTTAAACGAAAGAATGATTTCTTTCTAGGACCCATCAGTATATGTTTGATCAATTTTAAAAGGATTGCGTGCTCTACCTTGATCTAAGCCTTTGGCGCATAAAAAAGTTCGGAGCGAAAAAATCAAGTAAGGTATTCCAATGCTTCACGGACCTTTTACCATCGCATATCGGCTCGTAAATAAATAAAAATGAGGCGCGGCGAAGACGAAGAAAAAAAGGAATAAGACTCCCCATGTATTATAAATTCGGGAGGCAGAGCCCTATAGCAATTTAGAAGTCACCAAGGCAAAGAAAATTATTCACGATTCAGCGGGTCGAAAATGGCGTAGCAAAGGGAGAGTGAGAGAGTGTGTGAGGGGTGGGTGGCTTTCCTATTCTTATCACTCGCTGATCATGACGTGTAATGGTGGAAAGGGGTGGAAATGGGTGGGAAAAGTGTGTGTTTTGTGTGGAGAGAGAGGGAAAAGCTATTCGTAAGCTGAACCTTTTTCTTGCCTATTGTTGAGGGTGGAAAATGCTATTTCTCCCCCCCCCCTTCCCATCCTGTTTATGTCTTCATTTTCGTGGGGTGGACACTCATGTTTGCTTTGAATAAATCATCCCTTTTCAACGCTTTTAACCGTTTCCATTTAGAAAATCTTTACTGATCTGGAGATATTCACTGTTATAAAGTTGAATCTATTTGAAATGAATAATCGAATGTGTTACTGGTATCGACCTAAAAACGGAATTTCGACAAATAAAACAGACGTTAAGATATGAAGGGAGGTAAAAGCAGCTCAGGTATAATACCACCTGCTTGCATGATGCGACAGAGACATCGTTCATGAGTAATTCAGGTGTCGTAGTGAATACTTGGGTATACTGCGCGTTCTTAACTATTCGGTGTTAAAATGGAGCAAGGAGGACTGGAAGCAAAGGATTGAGATTCTGTGGTGTGAGGGAGGGGTGGGGGAATCTTCGTGAAGAGATTGTCGGTGGCGGTATAGTAATGATAACCCCGTGCACGTTTTACCGAGCTATCCTCGTCTGCTGGAGGAAAAAACATGAAAGTAGGTTAGAATAAATGAGAAAAACGTAGATGTGGGGTTTTAGGGTTGATCATGAAAAGGAGAAAGGCGGGAGTAAAGCTGGACTTTTTAAAGAATTCCTGTTAGACTTATATTTATAATTTAATATCACGCTGCATGTTAATAACGTTGGATTACGTTAGAAAATTTTGCCTCGATGCAATAAAGGTTAGACATAATAAACATTTCAAACGGAATCAAGTTAACGACCAAAAACAATTTAATTGCTAAGTAATCATTCCTCAGGAGCCACACACATGTCCATTTCCCACTTCTCTTGCTCTCTCCCAGCATCGATCAGTATTCATCCGGCGCCAATCTTGTTGGCGCCAGGTTGCCCAGGACAAACAAGTATTCTTATTGCCTCGTATTTCACTCCCAAGGCCAAAAAAAAATGTTGTTTTCATCTCATAAAGAAGGAAAATTCCTGTTCTGAAACACAATTCTTCTCCCCCTTCTTAGGTACTTGAAACGTTAAATTCATGGGGAAGTGGCCAGTATTGATCTCGTTAAAATGATACCTAATAACGTAATATTTTTTTTTAAGTCTAAAGTAAATTAAATTCGAGAACGACTGAACCTACTTCTATTTCATGCTCTATTTTTCGGCATTAGAGAAGAAAACTATCCATCGGAAAATGTTTAAAGCAATCTAATTATTGCAAGGCTTGAGAAAAGTATAAATTAAAAAGATGTTTCGTCGAGCGTTTTCTTTCTTTCAACTCTATACATTTTAATATAACGGTTGGTTGAACTTTTATTGGCTCAGCATCATAGTCTTTCGTCTTTTTTAAAGCGACCTGCCTCCTCTCTTCTGCGTTTGAACTCAATCGTTTACGTCTGAAAGATTATTTGAAGAGAGGCTTAATTTTTTTTAAGGGATACGATGCGATTCAACTCATTTTTTTTCCGTCGATTTCGTTTGAAATATTTACTCGGAAATTCGAACGAGTTTGAAAGTTACGTACAACTCCTTTTTTTCTATTGCCCTTTTCATCAATTCCACGGCCAAACTGACGGTTATCGGAACGCAGTATAAAAGGGCTCTGAAGGTTGTTGGCACGTGGGGTATGTGTTACGACAGTCGAGGTGATGAATGCTTTGACCCGCACAACTTCCCGTGTATCTCTCTTGGGGTTTGAGCCTACCCAAAGCGGTAGGCTGAAGCGATTGAACGGTTTTTTAAAGTTTTCATCAGGCTTTGAAGTAAAATACTGGGGGAAAAAATTTACATTTTTTCTTGATTCTAACTGCAAATGATAATTTTTCCTAATTTTGGCCGATATTTGTCGATTTTTCTACATTGCAGCCGTGAATTACTGTTTACAGCAATTTTTTTTCGCGAATTAAGGCCCGTTCACAAGCTCTATGTTTACGTTCTGTGGAGTCTATGCAACCAAACAAATTTGTTCCCTCGAAAAATGAAGCATTTTTATTGGTTGCATACACACCACACAACACAAACATAGAGCTTGTGAACGGGCCTTTAGCACTTTTTCCTAATTTTGTCGTGGATTAGCGATTTTTCTCAATTTTAGCTGTGAATTCTTGTTTTTATTGTGATTGTAGCCGCTAATGAACGATTTTCTCGAATTTCATTCGAGAACTAGCTTTTTTTGCTTTCATTTAGCTGCGAATTAGTGATTTGTTTTACTTTTAGCCATGGGTTAGCGTTTTTTCCCAATTTGAGCAATGAATTTTCCGTCAGAAGTCACTAATTGACGTTAACGTAATATTAGCTGCGAATTAGCGATTATCTCTATTTCAACGGTGAATAACGTATCGATTTGAGTCCAGGTCAGCCGAGAATTAGCTTGTTTTTAATTTTTTCCACGAATTAATGCTTTTTCTCAACTCAATTCGCAGATTCAGCGACTAAATAGCGTTTCACTTCTCTGAGAATTAGCGATTTTCTTGATTTTAGATGTGATTGGACCTTGTCTGTGGTTGGACCATTGCCGTGGTTGGACCTCTGCTGTGGTTAGGCAATTTCTGTGGTTGGCCGATGGCCGTGGTTCAACCTTGGCTGTCGTTGGACCATTGCGATTTGAGATGACTTGACAGCCACTCGCTGCCTTAAAAAAACTAAATATTAGCCATTCCGACCATAAATAATCCTAGACTGACTATACTCGCGCCCCAAACTGGCAAAACTGACTATTTGAGCAATAAAAATAGCCAAACTGACTTCACGCACCCTGAAAAAGGCTAAAACAACGATTCGCGTAGCCCTCAAAACGCCTGAAAGATCACGATTCTCACCATGAATATGGCTAAACTGACCATTCGCACCTTAAAAAATGACTAAACTGACGTATTCCGCCTTCAACAAAGCTAAACTGATTATTTGTGCGCTAAAAATAGCCAAACTGGCGATTCCCGCTCTGAAATTGTCCAACCTGACTTTTTTAAGAGTCCTAAAACTGGATCAACTGGCAATTTGTGCACTGAAAATGCCTGAGCAGATGATGTCTGTTCAAAAAATGGCAAAATCAACCGCCCGCGCGCCAAAATTTTTCCAAACTGACGGTTTTTGAACCTTAACTTGACGTACTATTCACGCCCTATAAAAGGCAAAACTGACTGTATGCGCCCTAAAAATGGCCAGACTGGGCATTCAAGCAACAAAATCGGCAACACCGATTCTATGTGCCCCCCAAAAAAAAGGCGAACTGACAAATCGCGCATTAAAAATTCCCCTACTGGCTATTCACGCCCTAAAATTGGCAAAAATGACTTTTATTCATATTGTGAGGCCTATTTACAAATAGTTAAACTTACGATTCGCGCCTTGAAAAGGCCTAAACATATTATTCCTGTCCTGAGAATGGCGAAAACGACAATGCGTGCGTCAAAAATAGCCAAACTGAGCCTTCACGCCTTGAAAATGTCTAAATTAACCATTTGTGCCCTAAAAAAAGCAAAACTGGCTATTCACGCCCTAAAAATGGCATACTCGACATCAGATGCGGATCCAGGATTTGCTCAAGCGAGAGGCTTGGACTTGGGAAATTGTGTGCATCGGTCGACTGACTAAAAATGGCTTGAAAGGATAGTAATTCACTTCCTAAAAACTGTTTTTTTGGGGGGGGGGGGGCTCGGACGGTCCTAAAAACAGTTTACCTAAAAACTGGTTAACTGACTATTGTTGGAAGTCTTAAAACCACCTGTTTTCGACCAATCTATGCGCCGAGAGTTTCATTTCAGGTCATCAACCTTCTTTCCATTAGCTTACCAAACTTTTTCAAGCCCCTCCGCCTCTGTTGAAAATTTCCAAGCCCTCTGTTCTAGATTTTATATAAAAAAGCTGACCATTTTGCCTCCAGAAAACGATAATTTACGCGTTAAACATGACGTTTTGGTGTCCTGGGACTCCCTAGAGCCGGTAACCGGTAATTTGTTAGGGTAAAAGCCTAATTTGACTGGACTAATACGGCATAGGTGTGTACTGCACATCCTAATTTGTCTTGAGACATCACCCCAAAATTAAATTAATTTTCGTTAGAATGATGTAACATGAGGGTGTTGATGTAAGGGCCGTGGGGGGGGGGGTCTTCGGCATTACCCCCCTAGGATTCGGACCTGGATCCGCCCCTGCCTTGGATATGGCGTAGGTACTACTGTCTGTAAGTAACAAATCTATAACAACTCCTTTCCCATATAAGATCTCAGCGTCTGAACACGACTGCTAGGGGGCTAAAAAGACGATTTCTATGCCAACTTGGCTAGTCCTGAGTTTTTCAGAGAAATGGTCTACGATTATCCAACGAGCCAACGATTATCGCAGCCCTGAATATGTCTAAATCAACCATTCTCGCGCCAAAAATGGCCAAACTGTCAATTTGCGCGCCAAAAAAAAAGTTCAATACTGACTATTCGTGCCTTTGCCTTGACGAACCATATTCGCGTCCCAAAAACGGCTAAACTAACTAACTATTCGCGACCTGAAAAGTCTAAACAGATTATTCCCGCCCTGAAAAGTGTGAAATCGACCATTCGCTTGCAAAGAATGGCCAAACTGACCGTTCGCGCCTTTGGCGTGCGCGTGACGTGACTGTAAACGCCGTAAAAACTGGCAAAACCGGCGATTCGCGCTCTAAAAATGGCCAAACTGACTGCCCCGAATTTGCGCGCTCTAAAAATGCCTAAAGAGGTGATTCCTGCCCTGAAAATGGCAAAAACTAAGCATTCGCGCGTAGAAAATGTGTAAGGCATGCACTGCCCGCTTTAAAAATGGCTGAACTGGCTATTCCCGCACTAAAAACGGCAAAATCGACCATTCGGACTTGAAATGGCATGGATTCTTGCCCTGAAAATATCACCATGGCTAAAATATTCATTCCTTTTGTAATTACCTGACAATTTGCACCGTAGAAATGGCAAACTGACGATTCGCACCATACGAATGGAGAAACTGACAATTTGCGTCCGCAAAATGGTTAAATTAACGATTCGCGCCTTGATAATTGGCTAACCGAGTTCGTACTCTAAAGCGGGTTACACACTTGCCAAGTAACGAGCAAAATATTTTCCAATTTTCAGTTTGTCAGTTTCTATAGGCAATTGCTAGAAATTGATTGATATTTTGCTCTTTACTTGGCAAGTATCGCATGTGTGTATCCGGCCTAAAAACTGTTGGAATTGGAATCATTTCGATTGTCCAATCCAGCATTCCTGGGCCCTGAAAATATCACACTTGACTATTCACGCCCTCTATCGACGGTCATACTGACAGTTTGCGCTGTAAAAATTGACAAACTGCGACTATTCACTCTCAAAAATTGGTAAAACTGACTCTAATGCGGTCTATAAATGGTTAAACTTACGATTCACGCTTGAACTTGAGCTGAAAATTACTTGATTGACTAATCACGCTCTAAAATCTGCTAACGAACCATTCGGCGATTCGTGCCCTTCTAAGTTTAATTGACTAAATCAATGAACCATTCTTTCCCCCCACCGAATAAGAGGGCTGTTGTGGGGGGGGGGGCACCGGATTTTTCATCAAACGGACTCCAATTGGGTCCCATTTGTGGTGTGGTGTTGGTAGGTTCGGTGGTAGGATGGGGTCATGGCCCCCTGAGTTTCAGCCGCAAACTTTGCTTTTAAATTTACCGGCCGTGAATTTTCCCCTTTTTTAGGCGAAAGCGAGCAGTGAATGAGCTCTTTATCTAAATTTTAGACGGAAATTAGCGGTTTGCCTCAGTTTTAGCATCGAGTTAACGTTCCCCCCCCCCCACTATTTTAGCGTTTTTCTTCACTTCTTAGTCGCATGCAAATTAGCGTCATCAGATATCTCGAATTTGTGTATTTTTCTTAATTTAATTGGCAAATGAGCGTTGGTTCCCAATATTTTCCGCTAATGAAAGCTTTAAAACCTAAAAACCCATATTTTTCATCGCAAAGCCTTTTAGTGCCCTCCCCCCCCCCTCACACTAAATGGTCATCGATGCACTGTGGCACTGGCTGATGCATTGTTGACGACGGTTGAATTGAGGGGTGTCATCTTTACAGTTCCCCCTTTTACAGTCCTTTGGTGCGTGAAAAGTTAAATAAATCTCTTGGAACGGCGATCAAAATTTATAGCAGACACCATTTTCTAGGGGGGGGGAGGGGCAGTAGCGTACCGAGGTAGGGGCGAGGGGGGCGGACCACCCCGGGCCCTCTTATCAGACGGGACCCCCGAAAAGCTTAAATACGAAAAATTGAGGATTTGTAGGTTGGACGATTGGACAGCGATTTGCCTCTTTTCTACGCTCAAATTTTGGAAAAATTTGCGCCTTCTTGAGGATAATTCGCGGCAAAAATGGAGAAAATACACCATCCATTGGGTCCTTACGAGCACTGAAGTGCTGATCGTCAACGTGCAACTTGCTAACGTGGCAAAAACTTTGGAAAAATCGCTAATATTCCTGGCTATAACTACGAGAAAGCATGATTCGATGGTCTCATCTCACGATCCAACATCCAGGTCCAAATTGTGAAAAAATCACTGATTCGCGGTGTATGGAGGCCATTCTACGGCTTAAATGTAAAAATCAACGCAAAAGTGTTGTTTTTGGGCCCAGCCTGTGAGTAAAATTGAGAAAACACGCTCCTACTCCCAATCCAAGGCTGTATAAGTATAACAAAATCTAGCTTCTTATCTAATATTGATAAAACTGACAAAAGCAACTCTAATTAGGGTTAAAATTGGGCAAAAAAGGCAAATTCACAACTGAAATTGCTTATAAAAGTTCGCGTATAATAAAGAGAATAGATGCTAATTCAATGCAAAAGTAGCAGAAAATTATATTTAGCAGCTAAAATTGAGAAAAATCGCTGCAAATACCCAAAACCACTAAAATCGCAGCTAATAATGAGAAAACAAAAATCCGAAGCTTCTGTACGCTTCAAGACTCAGACTGAAAAACAGCGCTAACCCAACTCTAGTTTTCAGCTCGAATTGGGAAAAAGTACTATTCCCGGCTAAAAATAGAGAAAAACGCCAATTCACGGCTAAAATTAAGGAAAATTACTCATTCGCGGAAAATGCGTGTTAAAATTTCTAATTTAAATATGCTCCTTCTGAAGGGAAAGTGGCTAAAATTGAGAAAAACGGCAAATGCATGTCTATAAGTTGAAAAACCCGTTGATTTCAAGGCTAGAACTGAGAAGCGCTAATCTATAGGTATAGGTAAAACAAAATTGCTAATGCGTTGAAAAATTCAATTTTAGGCCTGGCTAAAAATGAGAAAGGCTATAATGTTCAGCCTAATTGAGAAACAAAGCTAATTCAATGCATAAAAAAAATCGCCGATTTACAGATGAAATTGTGGAATACGCTAATTCGTGGCTAAAATTGAAAAAAATCGCTAATTCACTGGCAAAATTGAGGAAAACCACTAATTCGTGGCCACAATTTTGAAAAAATTCAATTCGCATCAAAAATTGAAAATACGTTAATTCGCGGCTTCTGCAGGCAACTTTGGGGTTAAAATTGAGAAAAAGCGCCAATTTATGTCTATAAAGGTAAAACATACCGCTGATTTGCGGCTGAGAAAAATCGCTAATTCATAGCGCATGGTGAACAAGCAAAAAGCGATTTGCGGAAAAACCTGCTATTTTGCTGCTATATTGAGGAGAATACGTACTTAAGAAAAACGCTGATTTCCAGTTAAGACTGGGAACAGTGTTAATTTGTTCTCAGCTATAATATACACAAAATTGCTAATTTCCTGCAGAGGCGTTGGTACGGGGGGGATATCGGGGATAGATCCCCCCCCCCCAGAGCTACAAGTATGCGAACGAAGGGGCACTAGTACCAACGCTCTAAAGAGCCTCATAAAATCTCCAAAAATGAGCGTTTCTCGTTGAAGTTACATTTAGCAGATTTTCTCGACTTCAAGCAGCCCGAAAAGGCCCGCGTGTATCCATGCTTCCTTGGACTTCAGACCCCACGAAGTAGCGTATCGAAGTTGTGGCCAGGCGGGGGGGGGGGCGCCCGAAAATCTTAAATTCGTAAAAATGAGGATTTTTAGGTTATCCATGGATGTAGATATATGTGAAAAGGTCGGACGGTAGGACAGCGATTTGGCTACTTTCTACAAATTCCTGTTTATCCGACCTGGAGAACATAACGTTGCAAGTGATATCAGCAAAGACTGTGGGCCGATTATTCGAATGAGCCCCTGAAAGCGCTATTCTGATGGCTCAAATTGAGAAAATTCACGATATCTTGAAGAAAATTCGTGGCTAAAAAGAGGAAATGCACCGTGTCCTCAGTTTCATTAGGTCCTTAATGCCCAGTAAAGTGCTAATCGGCAATTTGCAACTTGCTGACGAGGCAAAAATTGAAAAAATCGCTAATATTCGTGTCTGTACCTGCGAAAAAGCGCTTATTCGTGGTCTCGCGATGCAACTTCCAGACTAAAATTGAGGCAAAATCGCTGATTCCCAGTGCATGGAGGCCATTCTACAAATAAATTGTGGAAATCAACGCAAAAGTGTTGTTTTTGGGCCAACCCCGCGGTTAAAATTAAGAAAACACGCTATATTATTGACAAAAAAAAATACGCTTTCAGGTTAAAATTGGACAAAAATGGCAAATTCACAACTGAAATTGCGAAAAATCGCCCTTTCGCGTATAAAAAAGGCAATAGATGCTAAATCGTGGCAAAATTAGCGTAAAACGCTATTCCACAGCTGAAATTGGAAAAAAAAACCCCAATTTGCAATTGGCGGATATAGGTGAGGAAAAACTATAATTCGCGGATGCAAATGAAGAAAATCACTAATTCGTGGCTGAAATTGAAAAAAATCACTAATTAGCGCGGCTATATTTGAGAAAAACGCTAATTTTCAGTTCAAATTGGGGAAAAGTGCTAACTCTCAGCTAAAAATGGAAAAAATGACTAATTTGCAGCTTTAAATTGAGGAAAACGCCAATTCTTGGCAAACGTTGAGAGAAGTCGGTAATGCACGGGTTGGAAACGCTACGGCAGCTATAATTTAGAAAAAGCGCCAATTCACTTCTAAAATTCAGGAACATCACTAATTTTCGTTTAAAGTGTGGTGAAATTTTTAATTCACGCGCCTTCGTGGCTAAAATACAGAAAAACCGCACATTTATGCACAGTTATATAAGTAAAAACAACGCTGATTTACGGGCTAGAACTGAGAAGAAGCAATAAGCTATACCTAAAAGTAATATAAAATTGCTAATACGGTGCTAAAATGTGAAAAAACCGCTAATCTGCGGGTTTTATTTAGAAAATAAATAATTAGGCAGTCTGGCCAAAATTAAGATATTTTAAAATTTAATTTTAAGCCTGAATTGATAAAAAGTGCTAATCCGCGGCTAAAATTGAGAAACATTCTAATTTGCGTCAAACCTGAATAACTACCCCATTCGCGGCTTCTGAATGCAACTTTTGAGGCAGAAATTTAGAAAAAGCGCGAATTCATGGCAATCGGCGAAAAAACTGCCAATGCGCGGGTAAAACTGAGAAAAATCGCTCTTGCATAGCATATGGTGAACCAAAAAAATCCTAATTTGTGAAAAGCCCTCTGTTTCGCGGCTAATATTGAGAAAAACTATAATTTTCAGCTAAAACTGAGAAAATTGTTAATCACCTACTAAGAAAATTGAAAAAAACGCTAATTTGCTGCTAAAATTGAAGAAAGCTTCAAAACTCGTGGAAAATTAAGAAACTCGCTCACGGGATAAAAACGCTACTTTGCTGCTAAAGTTGAGAAAATGCGCAAATTCATGGTTATGGGAGGGGTGACAAAACTGCTAATCCGCGGATGAAATTGAGAAGAACGATAAACGCGGCCAACATTGAGAAAATAGGCGCTGATTTGCGGGTAAAGTTGACAAAAAGCACTCATTCATGGCTAAAATTGATAAATTCTCGGCTTAAACTGGTCACAAAGCGCTAATTGGCGGATAGAAAAGGTGAAATAGCGGTAATTCGTGGCTAAAATAAGGAAAAGGCTAAGTAAAAATTAATTGCAAATTAGACGACCCTTGTCTTAGGACTTTTCAAGGGATTACTCCCCCCTCACCGCACCACCCTATTCACCCCACCAGACCAGGGGTTCGCTCTTAGCGTAAGCCTCTCAGGCTAGCTCAGTGGCAGAGCGCCTGGTGCGAAACTAGGAGGTCGAGGGTTCGAATCCCACCCTGGGAGCAATTTTTTCTCGGAACTCAAAACAAGTAAAAATGGTAAGTATTTTGCTTCAATAAAGTTTAATTCTTTATTTTCAGCCTCCCCACTCCCTCGAATTCACTGCATGGTGGATAGGGTGGTGCGGTGAGGGGGGAGTAATCCCTTGAAAAGTCCTAAGACAAGGGTCGTCTAATTTGCAATTAATTAATTGCTGGGACACATAAAGAAAAAAGAACTAAGTAAAAATAATATGTCTTGTTCATACGGAGAGACTCAGGGGCCTCTTGGAGATTTCCGCGATTGGGCCCCGATAGGTGTTGTAGGTCCGCCAGTGACCCCACGTTACTGTTGGCATTACAACACATACTTCGCTTTTTAATTTCCTGTTTATACTTACTTCCATGTGTGCATTAAAAAAAAAAAAAATACAATCTACTTTATTTCGCTCTGTTCATCTATGAAAAGAAAAGGACTTGTTCTTTCGTAATAACTTAACAGATTATGAGACTTAAGAGACAGTTAAGATGAGCAGCAACTCATATCGAATCGAATTATTGTCAAAGGACAACTTCGATACTTGGAAATTGCAAGTGGAAGCCCTTCTGGTGAAAAACGATGTTCTGGAATATGTCACAGGCGTGAAACCACGACCGGCGGAAGCTAATGAAGCTCAGGCATGGGATAATACTGACAGAAAAGCAAAAGCCGATTTAATTTTATCGATTTCGCCTTCGGAATTAAAACAAGTTAAGGGATGCAATACATCCAATGAAGTGTGGAGAAAACTGCATGACATTTTTCAATCGAAGGGGCCGGCGAGAAAAGCCACACTTCTGAAGCGTTCAATACTAAAGAAAATGAAGCGAAACGAAGATTGTAGAGACTATCTAGCAAATTTTTTCGATGTTGTAGATAAACTACAGGACATGGATGTTGACATAAATGATGACCTCCTTTCAATTATGCTTTTATACAGTCTTCCAGATGAATTTGAGAACTTCCGATGCGCGATCGAGTCAAGAGACGAACTTCCAAGCCCACAAGTTTTGAAGGTTAAAATAATTGAAGAATGCAATGCAAGGTGCGAAAAATTCAAGGAGGTACATGAAGATGATGCTTTAGTAGTTGAAAAAAAAAAATGGAATAAACATGCAAATAATGCAACAGAAAAACAAGTGCCGGAAAATTCCTCAATGTATCGTAAGAAAAGAAGTTTCACTGGAAAAATGTGTTATTCCTGTAAAAAAGAAGGGCACATAGCACCGTATTGTCCACTTAAGATGAGATCCGCAGCTAACATGACCGAAGAAGACTGTGGTTACCACGTTTGTTTTAATCTTGCGGATGAAGACTGTGACGTCGCCGGAAGGTGGATTCTAGATAGTGGCTGCACGTCACACATGTGCAAGGAGGCGTCTAAATTTGAAAATGTGGGAATAATTGAAAAAGGAAAACTTAATTTGGCTGCTAACGACAGTACGACGGAGATAAAAGCAAAAGGATCCATATAAACATGCGCACCTGGGAGCCGACGAAGAAAAGAATGGTAACTATTACACTGAATGACACCCTACACGTTCCAAACTTGAGAGCGAATTTGATATCGGTCGCCAAAATTACCGAAAAAGGGTTTACAGTCATTTTTGAAAAAGATCGTGCTGATATCTTGAATCAAGACGGAAATCCCGTACTTCAAGCTAAATGTGTAGGAGGTCTATACTATATCAACGAATCAAAAGAAAGAAAAGGAAGGAACGACCATCATTCAGCCTTCATTGATGACGAACAATTCAATGATTTAGAGCTTTGGCATCATCGATTCGGGCATTTGAATTTCGAAGATGTCAAGAAAATAACTTCAAATAATTTCGTACTCGGCGCTAAAATTGTACAAAAAAATCAAAAATTTCGGCCCTGCGATACTTGTCTTCAAGGAAAAATGGTGCGATCGCCCTTCTCGGCATCTGAGTCAATCAAGCCAGCGTCAGACATTTTAGAAATTGTGCACACTGATATATCTGCGGGCCAATGAGACAAACGTCCATAGGCGGGAATCGCTACTTTATTACTTTTACTGATGATTTTTCTCGTTGGTGTGAAGTGAAATTGTTAAAGAATAAATCAGACGCATTAACGGCGTTTAAATCTTACAAAAATGTTGTTGAAAATCAAACCGGAAAAAAGATTAAATTTCTTCAGAGTGATAACGGAGGAGAGTTTTGTAACAGAGAATTTGACGAGTTTTTAGATCGCGAAGGAATCAAGCGAAGACTGTCCTTTGCCGTACAGCCCGCAGCAAAATGGGGTGTCTGAAAGGATGAACCGAACTTTACAAGAAATGGCTCGTTGTCTTTTGTTAGAATCGAATTTACCCAAATCACTTTGGGCAGAAGCAATATCGACCGCGGCTTATTTGAGGAACAGATGCCCTTCTAGAGCACTAAACGGAGAAACACCATTCAAATTTTGGGCTGGTCGAAGCCCCATTGTTAAACATCTTCGTCGTTTTGGATCCAAGGGATACATGTTGGACACTTCCCCACAAAAAGAAAAACTCGCTCATCGGTCTATATTTGGCATATTCGTAGGGTATTCAAACGAGTCAAAAGCTTACCGAATATGGATACCAGATAAACAAAAAATACGTTTTTCTCGAGATTTTATCATAAAAAATGAAAGAACAAGAACAAATTCATTGCGAGATTTGAAATTGGCCGATGAACGAGAAACAATTTTGAAAGAACAAATTAAAGAGCCAAGTACTAAGTTCTATCGCGATATTTTTTTCGACGACACAAAAAGACAAGAGCGTCCCGATATGATACAAGGTACAGAAGAAGTACCGGCTCCGTTGCCTTCAACAGACCGTCAAGAAATGCAGGCCTCCACCAATCCAGCCCATCAAATAGAAGAGAGAAGATCTGCTAGAAAGACTAAAGGAATTCCCCCTATTCGTTTCAATTCTCTGTATTCTGAAGAAAGACCTTGCCAAGAAGAACCAAATGATTGGAAAGATATTTCGAAATTTCCTTCAGAAGAGAAAGAAAAATGGTTAGAAGCAGCGAATGAAGATTATAAGTCATTGATCAAAAATGAAACGTGGACACTAGTTGAGAAACCACGAGGAAGACGACCGATTGGTTGAAAATGGGTTTTTAAAATCAAGTACGGGGAAGATGGAAAAATTGAAAGATATAAAGCCAGAATAGTCGCTAAGGGATACACTCAGATTGACTACGACGAAACATTCTCACCTGTAGTTAAACATGTGACTATTCGATCACTGCTTGTTGTTGCGGCAACACAGAATTTGTGTTTACGTCAATGGGATGTCAAAACGGCATTTTTAAATGGAGAGCTGACCGAAGAACTATTTATGGAACAACCTGAAGGTTTTATCGAGAAAGGCAAGGAAAACGCAGTTTGTAAACTACGAAAAAGCATTTATGGGTTAAAGCAATCGGCCCGTGTTTGGAATAACAAAATTAATGAATCACTAATTTCTATCGGATTCACTCGGAGTAAATGTGATCCTTGTTTATACATCCATCGATGTAACGACGAATACTCCTACTTATTGATACACGTCGATGACATCCTGATAGCAGGAAAAGAAGAATTTATAAAAGAAACATACATTTCACCATCTTCAATATTTGAAATGAAGGATCTAGGTTCACCAACTAACTATTTGGGTATAAGAATTCGCCGAACGCAAGATGGCTTCTATTTAGATCAGCATCAAAAAAGTATGCACTTACTCGAGAAATTCAACTGCATGAATGCCAAAGACATGAAAATACCAATGGAACCTGGTTATCCGAGCGCCACAAATAGTAATTTTCTACCGAATAACGACAAATATCGAGAAGCGATCGGGTCGCTGCTATACTTGGCTACGACTACGAGACCTGACATTGCAACAAGCGTTGGAATTCTCATTCGACGAGTCAGTAAACCCACCTTTGCTGACTGGAAGGCGGTAACAAGAGTTTTAAAGTACTTAAAGGGGACCGCAAGCGCTTCACTATTTTTGAAAAAGTGCAGTAATTTCAGACTAAGCGCACATGTAGATGCAGATTGGGCGGGAGATCTGTCAGACCGCAAATCCACAAGTGGCTGTATTCTAAAAATTGACGAATCAATTTTATCATGGATGTGCAAGAAACAAAATTGCGTATCTCTGTCGTCGACGGAAGCTGAATTTATCTCTCTAAGTTTGGCATCACAAGAGATCTTATGGCTTCGTGACCTTCTGTATGAAATGGGCCATGAACAAAAGGAATCTACAATTATTCATGAAGATAATCAAAGTTGTATATCTCTAATACTCTCGGAAAAGTGGAATGCTCGGACGAAGCATTTGGATGTTAAGAGAAATCACGTCAAGGATTTAGTAGAAAACAACATTATGAAGCTCGAGTACTGCCCAACAGAAGAAATGGAGGCTGACATATTGACCAAACCATTACCAATCAGAAAGTTTGAAAATATGAGAAAACAATTAGGACTACTCTTCCAAAAATCAGAAATGCCGATGCCCGACTAACCGAAGTATCTGTTGAGAGGGGATGTTGGCATTACAACACATACTTCGCTTTTTAATTTCCTGTTTGTACTTACTACCCTGTGTGCATTAAAAAAAAAAAATACAGTCTACTTTATTTCGCTCTGTTCATCTATGAAAAGAAAAGGACTTGTTCTTTCGTAATAACTTAACAATTACGCGGTTTTATTCATTTCTAAATTTTAGCCGTTTCCTCTAAAAATCGCCCAACTGAGGGATTTTTAGGGTAATTTTTTCTGATTATTTCGATTTGAGCCGAAAGTATGAGTCCCGTGGAGATATGCTCAATTGACCAACGTACGCGGTTTCCTTCCCAACATCATTGAGTGGCCACCACTGTCTCTTAAATTGGGTAAAAGTGTGCGTTTGCATTTGCACTGGTATCATCGACTTCGTCGATATGCATCCGGGAAAACTTCATGAGACTAGCAGACTAGCCTCTACTCTACTCATTCCATAACGGAACGATTTATCAAAAAGAAAATTCTGGAATGTCTGGATGAATCAGGGATTAATAGTAATTTTGTTCTCGGGCAAGGCTATGATGGGGCCAGAAAGATGTCCGATAGATTTAAGAGTGTGCAGGCTGGGTGGAATGATGGCTAAAATGTGAAATTACCCCCTCCCCTCACCACAACGAAATTTTAATCTGATCCCCCTCTAGGACAAATTCCTACACCTATGCCACTGATTTCCTGCTGAAGTGGAGAAAACTCAACTTTGAGGCCTCTTGGAGATTTCCGCCCGGGCCCCGATAGGTGTATGGTCCACCAGTGTGGAGGGGTTTGAACCATAGAGATAAAATATAAATATAATTATATTTATCTCTATGGTTTGAACCCCCCAAAACCCACCCAGTAAAGCCGCCACTGGATTACCCAACGGTCAATTTTTTGGAGGGACTTTTTCAGTCGCTTGGTGCCAGCACCGTGCAAGTGATTATTATCGCTTTATCAGACCAGTTTTTTTTCCTCACGTTTTCGCCTTGTAAAATGTCTTTACGGTGTTTGTTTAACAGAATTTCCCTTATTTCAACCGGATTTCCTCGAGTTTCCAACTGTGTACAAGTAAGTTACACAATTCGATCGAAAAAAAAAATCCAACATTCGCTCAACAGAAATCTTTTTTGTCCGTCCCTTCCAGGCGACCAAAGCGACCGTTTCTTTTCGCTTCAATGTGCCGGCTCGAAGTCTGAGCGACGTTACACCCGCTGAAGTCGAGGCGGAGAATCAACCGGGTGTTGAAAACGACGGCTCGGGCGAGGTCTTGGATAAGCGTGGAGTGCCCGTGCCCATTATTCCAGTTGAGACGAGTATTCGGTATTTGAAGAGCTCGGGTGAGTGTTTTTCGTCCTTTTTTTTTTTTTTAGTTTTGTTCGAACGTTAATATGTGCGTTGTTTATCAATTTTGTAGCTTTTAAGAAGACTTACGGAGAAAATCCGGTGTGGACACTGTACAGAAGGAATCACAAGGGGCGGTATGCTCCTTTAAAGACGAGAAAAACTTGTATTGTAAGTGGTTGAATGCCTTGATGGTTGTAGAAGGCGTTAACTGACATTTATCTTCATAGAGGAAAGGTGTTATCAGTACTGGGAACCCTTGCCCGATTTGCCGTGACGAGTACCTTGTGCTTGCCCCTGAAAACGTGGACTTACTGAATCAGTTCATATCTCCCACGACCGGTGGAATACTGAGTTATTCGTAAGTATGGCTCATAATTTCAAGCATTCCACGAATAACAAATTGGGTTTTTTACAGCAAAACTGGGATCTGCCAAAAACAACACCTGCGTCTTTTGAAAGCCATCAGCGAGGCCAAAGACCGTGGCCTAATCACATTTGACGTTCCCTTCCGTGACTACGACTACTCAGAGTACATGAAGCAATAATAGTAAAAATGTCCCATCAAGCCACATTTGTTATCGTCGGAGGTGGAATTGCCGGAGTCTCCTGTGTCGAGGGTTTGACCCTTCTCGCACCCGACGAGCCCGTCATTCTAATCACGTCATCACCCACAGTCAAAACCGTCGCCAACGTTCGCAACATGACCAAACTCATTTCTGAATTTGACGTTCAAGAGAAATCCGCCAGTTATTTAACGACCGCCCATCCAAATGTTACCGTTGTTAAAGACGCTGTCATTGGATTAAACCCCGACAATAATACGATTCAAACCGAGTCTGGCTCGCGAATTGAATATGAAAAACTGTGCATTTGTACAGGGGCCACACCCAAGTTGATTGCCAACAATCCATTGGTTTTAGGCATTCGAGACACTGACTCTGTGGATGAGTTCCAGAAAAAGGTGTCGTCCAGTCGGAAAGTGGCTGTAGTCGGCAACGGAGGTATCGCGACTGAACTTATCCACAGACTCGAAGGAATCGACGTCGTTTGGGTCGTTAAAGACGGTCACATTTCGGCGCCATTTTTGGACGCCGGTGCGGCGATGTTTTTCCAGGACAAAATTAAAAACAAAAGAAATAAAAAAGAGCCTCAGGAAAGAAAACGACTGAAGTATACGGTGGATCGAGGAAGATTAAATCAAGGGATGGGACCGTCGCTGGGGCCAGATTGGCATAAGAATATTCAACTTCAAGGAGCGTCAAAGGACAACAGTAAAATTTCGATTGAGTACCACTGCGAAGTAAAAGAGATAGCCGAGGGAGACTCTGAATGGCCAATTTACTTAGAGTTGACCAACGGTAAAAGGATAGGATGTGACTTCATCGTTTCAGCCACTGGGGTTCACCCCAACACACAAGCGTTCAAAGATGAAAGGTAGCACCATCAAGTAGAACACCGTTGAAAAACACGTCAATATCTTCTTATTTGTTACAGGATGCAACTTGCAGAAGACGGCGGTTTTAAAGTAAACTGGAAAATGGAAACATCTCTCCCCGACATATTTGCAGCCGGAGACGCATGCACAGCCTCCTGGAGTCCGACAGCGCCCCAGTGGTTTCAAATGCGACTGTGGACTCAAGCGCGACAAATGGGCACCTACGCGGCAAAATCCATGGTCTGCTCCGTTCGCGGTGAAGAGCTCATTCAAGACTTTTGTTTTGAACTGTTCACCCACGTGACTCGTTTTTTCGACACGAAAATCATTCTACTCGGCCTGTACAACGGTCAGACGTTGGCCGATGACGTCAAATACGAGGCTCTAGTTCGCGTCACCGACGGCTTGGAATACATCAAATTGGTTATGGTGAACGGGAGAATGCAAGGGGCACTGTTGGTGGGGGACACGGATTTGGAGGAAATGTGCGAGAATTTGATTTTAAATCAACTGGATTTGACTGATTTCGGAGAGGAGTTACTGAATCCAGACATTGACATTGAAGATTATTTCGATTAACAGTAGTCGTGTATTAATTGTGATCTAAGTGCGGGCTTCACTATTCTGTAGAAATCATTTAGATAAACAAATTAAAATATAAAAATGACATTAATAAACAAATTAAAATGAAAACCAGAAAAATGGAAAACAGTATACATGAGTACCCTTTCATCGAGATTTCGAACTTTTCCTAAACAAGAACTTAATAAATACGACTCGAAGTAAAAATATAATGTTAACCTAAATGCAGGTGAACTACACCTCAGTTATATCACAATTCAAAAATGACTTTCGTTTTTTCTTGGCTTCCTCTTCAAGGCGTTCAACCCCGCTAATGATCCGCGATAGAATCGAGTACGCCCGAGATCCCTCAGTGCCTTGGAAGTACCTGGCAAGGTAATAAATTCCGATGTGATAATCGAAAAGCATTAAGTTTTCGAAGGAGAGAAAAGGATCAACTTCCGGGTACGGGTGGGGAACGAGAAGCTTAAACGCACACGGTAACTAATAACTACTCAAGCGGCGGGTGCAATAATTAATAAAAAAAAAAGCAACAACAAAAAACGGAGTTAACCCAAGCAGTTAACATCACAAGTCTTTCAATGTTAAATACTCAAAACCTTGTTAAACCTGACATGCCAATAAGTTCGTGCAAAATCATTATGACATAAATCATACACTCGAAGGACAGACCACAATCACAGCAACCCCGTGGGCTCGTTGTGCCTTTCAAACCACGCAATTACACCAAAATCCTACCTATAAGGGAGGGAAGAGCCACGAGGGTGCAACTTCAACAACTTCGGGCTTCAGGAAAGAGGACTCCCACCACACATCACTAAAAAAATAATTCTGGCAATTCGGACCCAGAATCCCAAACATTCGACCGAAAAACCAGACATTTTGGTCCACAATCTGATGCGAAACCAATCATGCGCGGCTTGCAGGGTTGCCACAGAATGGATCGCTCGGAATTCCCTGACTTTTCCCGGTTTTCCCTGACCAGTTTCATAAAATTGCCTGACGAAATCAAAGGATTGAGTCTTTCAAAAACCAAATTTCGTGGGGTTCGTCCTTTGAAAAAACAAATTAAAATTTTGCGGGATTGGCCTCTATCGATTGTACAAAATTTTGTAGGTTTGACTCCTTCAAAAACCCAATTTCACGAAATTTGGATGTATAAAAAAACTAAATTCCGCGGTATGAATATATTCAAATCCAAGTTTCGTTCATTTAGCAGTCGTAACAGCCGATATCGAGGGGGACGTTTCAAATACCAAAAACGTGCAAATCGGGTTTTTGCTCATAAAACAAAAAAAAATTGTACGAGTTTATCTCCTTCAACGAACGGGTTTGACTCTCGGAAATACGAAATTCACGAGTTTGGCTCTTTCAAAACTCAAATTTAACGATTCTGGCTCTTCCGGAAACAAACTTGGCACATTCAAAAGTTCAAAACCCAAATTCATGGATTTGGCTAATTCAAACCGTGAACTTTGTGATTTTGAATGCTTTATCCCAAATTTTAAAATTCAAATGTCGTAAATTTTTTTTTTTTGAAATCTGGTTTTCACGGATTACCTTTCATTCAGGCTTTGGCTCTGTCAAGCCTCAGTTTCACCTATTTGGCTCTTTCAAAACTGAATTTCACGCTTTGTAGCAGAAATTAATAAAAGTAATTATTATGCTACATAATTATTTCATCACGAACCGAGGAATAGACTGGAGGTGAGCATTTCGACTTTGAGAATGGTCAACTGAGTCTTCGAATCAAATTATTTGGTCTGTTTCCGAGGAATTATTACGCTCCGACTTTAAGAAGTTAAGAAATTTCGATCTGACTCCGGGACAATATGCGCCCTGGGACGTTGGCGACCCAAGAAATGTCCACTCTAGTGGGCAAATGGGCATGAAATGGACGAATTTACAGTTTAAATTGGGATGTCCGGTTTCAAGGTAGCATAGGCACTGGCACGGGGACTAAGCACGGCAAGGTGGCGCCGCAACTGGAGTGTTTCTCATGGTTTGGCGGGAGTCGATTTCTTTACAAGTCAAATTCCAGTCAAATACTTGCCATTTGGTGTCAAAATTAAGAAATTTTCTGAATTTTCCCTGTTTCCCCTGACCAATTTAAAATTCCCTGACTTTTCCCGGTCTGTGGCAACCCTGGCTTGGCTCTTATAAAAAATCAAAGATCGCCATTTTAGGCAATTTCGAACCCAAATTTTGCTCTTTCAAAACAAATTTTGCTGGTTGAAATATTATTTTTAGGAATTTTTGATAATATAAACAAATTTCGTGGGTTTGGCCTTTTCAAACCCCAATTTTGAAGACTTGGCTCCTTCAAAACACAATTTCCAGGAAAAACCCAAATTTCATGGCTTAATTTTGGTTACCTACCTAATTCGAAAAAATAATTCCAGCTTGTTTGAAAACCTAATTGGTTTTGGTCCTTTAAAACCACAATTTGACCGCGGATTTTTGCCAAACCTTTATTAGACGCGGATTAGGCTCCTTTGAAACCCATTTTCAGCTATTTCGAACCCCAATTTCTCGTATAAATACGCCATTTCAACAAATCAAGTCAACAGATTTGGGTCATTGAGAAACCCAAATTTCGTTACTCGCTATTGAAAATCTCAGTCTCACGGGAAAATTTCTTGAAATCCAAATTTTTCGGATTCGTCTCGTTCATATTCCCAATTTTAGGGAGTGTTATTTTTTCAAAAATTGAAATTTCGTGGTTTGGCTCCCTCAAATCCCAGTTTTGCAGGCATTCGCTATTTCAAAACAAAAATTTCTTGGATTGGGCTCCTTTTAACCCCCCCCCCCCATTATGGGGAATTTGGCTCCATTGAAAACCTAATTCTTGGGATTTTAGCCTTGAAAAAGCCAAATTTGATGGATTTAGCTCTATTTAAACCCATTTTTACTGATTCTGTAATTCGAAATGCTAATTTGAAGAAAAACAACAGCGAAAAAAACAAATTTTGCGATTTCGGCTCTTTCAAACTCCAATTTAGCTAAGGCTGCAAAGGATCCCTTACCAAAAGTCGCAAATTTGGCTTCTTCAAAACCATATTTCACGAATTTTTTGCCATCCCATACCCCAATTTAGTGTATTTTCACTCTCCCAAAATTCAAATTTATTTGATTTAGCACTTTCTAAAATCAGTTTTGTTGGTTTGGCTTGTTTGAAAAACTGATTTTCAGATTTCACAAACCAAATTTGGCCGTTTTAGCTTTTAAAAGCCCTTGTTACGCGGATTTTGCTCTTTCAAACCCATTCATCGGTGTATTCTGCACCCTAAGCCCCACCGCAAATTGAGCCCACGCGTGGGTCACCCAAGATAAAAAAAAACAAAAAAAACAGTTGAAAAAGGATAGTCTTTTAACTGTTTTTTGAGTTTGGGTGACCCACGACGCGTGGGCTCAATTTGCGGCGGGCCACAAAAGGCCTGGAATCGTACGCGGGTTTAGGTTATGACGGGAGGGGGGGGGTTAATTTTTTACGGGCACCACGGGTGCTCGCTCATCTTGTTACGCCGCTGGTCCAACGCACTACGATCCTTGCCAACGGTGGGAGGGAGGGGAGGAGCGGTCGACTTGGATCAGCGAGCGAGAACCCCCGAGTGCGAACTCAGGACTGATGAGAGCCACGAAAGAGTAGCACACAGACGTGAGCGTCACCATTGGAGGGGGGGGGCAAGGGAGTGGCAGCTGCCCCTCCCTGGAGATTAGGGGAAGCTGAAAACAACTAAACGTATTAGCGTGAAGGTGTAGGGTGCTTGGCGCACGTTTCAGGCGCAAGACCATCAGCCTGCAGAGGCTACTGTCCAATCGAACCCGGGGGGTTGAGACAAGAGCTCACTCCATTTTCGTGCCGCAGAGTATCGCCTCGTGCTTCTCGCTTCGGGTTCGGTGTGCCTAAGCCACCCCCTCCCCCCAACAATTCGCTGGGTCAAAAGGACAAGAGACGTCTCCACTTCTGACGAGCCGGTTCATCAGCTTCATGGTCGCCTCAATTACCAAGCTATGAGAGCATCGACCATTGCGCTGCAACTGATTTCGCGAGTTTGACTCACTAAAAAAGCAGTTTCCGTGGGTTCTCTCGCTATAGGAAAGCTATTCACGGATCTCCCGCACTAAAAAATCAATTTCGTGGTTTTCCTCACTAAAAAAAAAAAAAAAAAAAAAGTCGCTGGTTTTTCTCACTAAAAAATTGATTTAGCTGGTTCTCTGATCACTAAATAAGCAGTTTCGATACCTAAAAACCACATTTTCTCACTTAAAAAAAGCAATTTCGCAGATTTTTCTCACTAAAAAAGGATCTCGTTTGCTTTCTACCTAAAAATCACATTTCCCTGGTTCTGCTCACTATAAAAGCAATGCCCGAAATTTCAGTCGCTGGCAATAAACAGTATAGCTCACTAAAAAAGCAATTGCGTGGGTTTTGTTCGCTAAAAAAGTCAATTTTACAAGCTTTAAAAGCAATAACAATTTACGGGTTTTCCTACTTGAAAAAGCAATTTCACTGGTTTTTCTCACTAAACAAGAAATTTCGCCAGTTTTGCCTCTAAAAAAGAGACTCATAAACCGCGCACGATGCATAGTTTTGGAGGATACAATACAAAAACCGGAAAAAGTTCGAAAATTCCGACGTTTTACGCGCAACTTTTCACCATTTTTAGGTGATATCGTAAATGACTGGCCTAAGGCTGCGAAATTTGGCTTTTAAAAGGAGCAAAATTCGTGAAATTTGGGGTTCCAAAGAGTCAAAATTGCGAAACTAGATATTTAGAAGAGCCACGCCCTCTCGGAATCCAGAGGAACGATCTCCGTTGAACTCTTTAATTTAATAAGTCACTCCTTCGAAACAGATTTTTGAAAGAGTCAACCCCACAAAATTTGGATTTGAATGAGGGAAAATCGGCTGGAGGTCGAAAGAGCCAAAATCACGAAATTTGGAATCCAAAAGAAAGAAAACCAACGAAAAATGACTTAGAAAAATTTCTGAATTTGCGAAATCAGTGGAGTTGAGATTTGAAGGAGCCAGTATACGGCTTTTGGAAACACTAAATCCGTGAGTTGACAATGTGGATTTTCAATTTGCCCAATTAGTTTTCAAATTAACCAAACCTGACATACTAGTTTTGCCAAAAATCAGAAGAAGAGGTCCAAATCACGAAGCTTGGTTTTTTGAACGTGTCAAATTTGATTTTGAAAGATCCACACCCATGATAAATTTGGTTTGAAAGAGCCAAACTCACGAAATTAGACTTTTGGAAGAGCCGAAAACGCGATTTTTTACCCCTTTGAAACCCAAAGTTAGATTTTCCGACAGCCAAAGCCGTTTTAAGAGTCAAACTCGTCAAATTTGGTATTTGTATGAGACGAAAACTCCCTAAATGTGGGTTTCGAGTGGGCTTTAGTAAGAGCAACACCTGAGAATCGGGTTTTTCGGAGAGCCAATTCCGTGAAATTAAGATTTTTTGGATGAGAATCCGCCGCCCCTCTCGAAGTTAGTTCTTGAGAAAGTCACATCACAAGGTTTCCGCTCGAAAAATTTAGGACAACCTAAAATTTAGCGTTTTGCATGAGAACAAAAAATCGGGCCACCAATATTGACAGCTGAAATGACAAAATTCACGAAATTTGTTTTTCTGCTAGCCAAACCCGTGAAATTTGGTTTTGAAAGAGCCAAATTCCTCTGAAATTTGGTTTTTCTCAAAGTGTCAAACTCACGAAATTTGGATTGCAACAGAGTCACATCGTGATTTCACTCACTCAAACTCGGATTTTTTTTTTTTTTTTTTTAATAATGTGACCCCCCCCCCCCCCCCCCGGATCGAAAAGTGGTTTTTGTACTAGCGAAACCCACGTTTTTTTGAGCCAAATTCCTCTGAAATTTGGTTTTTCTCAAAGTGTCAAACTCACGAAATTTGGATTGCAACAGAGTCACATCGTGATTTCACTCACTCAAACTCGGAATTTTTTTTTTTTTTTTTTTGTAAATAATGTGACCCCCCCCCCCCCGGATCGAAAAGTGTTTTTTGTACTAGCGAAACCCACGTTTTTTTGTTGTTTTTTTTTAAAGAACCTCTCACTCCTTTTTGTTTGATTCGACAGGAGAGTCAAACGTTTTTCAGAGACCCAAAATCAAAGATTTGTCAAATTGGGGGAAAAGAGTCAACACACTCTCTCTCATGTACAGCGGCAAAATGACCCCTAAAAAGGCCCAAACCCCACAAATTTTTCGTTTTTGAATGAGCCAAACCCCAAATTTGGTTTCTCAAAGTGCCAGATTCACGAAATTTGAGGTTTGAACAATGTATTTACGAAATTGGTTATTTGAATGAGCCAACCCCACGAAATTGTTTTTGA
Organism: Corythucha ciliata; assembly: GCA_038030265.1. NCBI lineage: Eukaryota > Metazoa > Arthropoda > Insecta > Hemiptera > Tingidae > Corythucha > Corythucha ciliata. The sequence goes on from CM075938.1 coordinate 9,231,995, forward strand.
GCCATTGGCAAAATGGCCGGGTACGGGGCTCACTGACATAGTAATAATAAGGCGAACTTGGTTCTTGAGTTAGCCAGGGCAGCGAAATTGGCTTTTTGAAGGTGCCCAACACCTAAAATTGGTTTTTGAAGGACCCAAACCCGTAAAATTGCTTTATTGAATGAGTCAACCACACGAAATTGGCTTTTTATGGAGTCAATCCTGCGAAATTGGGTTTTGTAAATGCCAACATCCGGCAAATTTGGGCTTTGAAGGGGCAAAACCCGCGAAATTGATTTCTTCGAGTACAAATTGGAGTAAAATAAGGTGAAATCCACAGATTCTAGCCACTGACGTAACCGTAACTTGCGGGAGCGGGGTGGGGGGGGGCGTTTCCACTACGAGGAAAATCCGCAGCAATGGAACCGTTAAGCTTCCACCCCCCCCCCCTGATGAAATCCCCGACTCTGTGTATTTTTTACGGTTCATATCGAAGAACTTTGATATAAAGGCATTTGATAAATGTGAATCCCCCCAAAGATTTGACCAACCACGCCCTGAATATGAGCTATTGGGCTAGTTATTGAGTTTCCACAGATAGAGTCAATTGGGGTGTAACAAAAGGCTTCATTCCCTCCACCAACACCAAGCAAGCAAGCAAGATAAAAACGCGCAACAAGGAATAAATTAAAAATACGAAAATTAACTCACTGTCTCAACACTTTGGCGTCATCAACAATTCCCTGAAGGTGCCTTTTGATTATCGACTTTTTCCAAGCGATAGGGCAAGGGTATGTCGTATCTGAAACACGTAATTATTGTTAAAAAAGTAATCGAGGACAAACAAAAACGAGTGCGTGAATGCCCGTCATTTCCTTATCAGTCATTAATTGGATACTCATTTTCCCATAAGTCAAAGGGGCTAGCAGAAAACCGGAAAATAAACTTTTTGAACTAATAATAGGCGGCTCAAATTGACTTGTGACTTTTCCTTTACAATGACGTATTTTTTTATCGCCCCCTCCCTCCTCGTTCTCACAATTAGCACCGCAATTCGATCTATCCAGCAAAAAAAAAGAAAGACGTAATGTTCTATAAACCTTAAAACTTTTAGGCCGGTTTAATTTCAAGGCAAAATCTTTCTCCGGAACATGATTCGACCATAGGTCCATTCAAGACAGTGCCAAATAGATGTCTCAGGGAGATGGTTACCGGTGGAATGAACACTGGGCGGCGGCGGTTGCGACGTCGCGCTCAACTCTGACGAGGCGTCGTCGTTGAGAAATTCCCAATTGTGTTGTTTCTGCGGCGGTTCAACGTCGCCTTCGTTGGACGGCACCGAGTCGTGATTGAAATTAACACGCCAGGGAAGTTGTTGATCGGAGGTCGCGTTCCAAGATTTGTCTTTCTAAAACGTCAAAAAAAAAAAAAAAAAAAAAATCGTCAGATTAGAGTAGAAATGGGGGATGAGGGGGACTTTCTCGAGTATCACCTCAACTTGTTGGACCCATGCGTTGAGGCGGTAATGCGAGAGAGTTGCCACAGCGCTAAGCAATAAATGTTTAAACTGAACCGATTTGGTCCCTTCAACGACTTCAATGTCCTAAAATGTTGAGAAAAGAAGTGTCAGTCGCGATCAAGAAATTACAAATTATTAATAGCAAAATTGTCTCACATAAGGGATTTTAAACTCCTCTGATAAAGTTCGAGCTTTCCTCACAGTAACTTCAAAGTGATGCGGAAATCCCAAGTTCATGATAAATTCGTACGTTTCTTCCTCTTTTCGAGCGAGCGACAAATTTAAATACGCCTAAAAATAATAAAAATAAAAATGAATTGTTCGAACTCAAAAACACCCCAGATTAGTGTACCTTTTCATCTTCAGATTGAACTTTGTTTTCCACAACTTTCTTCACGAATTCATAGAAGTCGTCCAATTTTTTCTTTAAAGACCCAACTTTTTTCTCTAAATTCTCAATTTTAATGGACTTCTTTTCCAGTCTTTGTTCACAAATTTTCTGCAAATTAAAGACGACTAAAATAAGCAAGACGACAATTAAATAAAAAAAAACACGTTCATTACCAAATCTTTTTTCAACGATTCATTGGCTCTAACGATACTTTGATTTGTCGCTGAGTCATTCTCGGCGCATTGTTTTTCCCTGAGATCACGTAATTCAGTTAAATGTGTTATATTCAAGAATTTGGAATGTATTAATGAAGAGTAGAGGAGGGTTCGGTGGGAGGGGGGGTACTTACATAACTTTGACCAGAACCATTTTTTCTTCCATTAACTTGTTATTCCATTCGTGGGACGAAGTGAGCTCTTTTTGAAGATCGACAATTTGTTGACTTTTTGACTGAATGTTCGCTGTACAAACAAAATGTTGACGATTATTTCAGGGGAACGAGCTCGGCTCGGGTTAGAATACAGTAGGGGAGACATCCGACGGGGCAAGAAAGTGTGTGTTGTTTCAAGATTCAGAGAATCCAATGGCAGTTTAACGACAACACGAGGGTGAAACGTAGAAGGAGGGTTCACACAATTTTGACTGATACACTGCAATAATTTATATGCGCAGAGCCCAAATAGCCTATAAGTTGTCGAGCAACTTTAATTTTGTCCCTCAGAAGTGGACAGGCGTCAAAGAGGGACTTAATGGTCAACCTAAACGCGGCACCCCGTGCCCCAATTTCATGTTTTCAGGGGATTAGTTGGGAGAAGCGAGTTCCAATGTTATCAATAGAGAAATACTCCCGCTATCTTATAGCGTTTTCCATTTGTATAAAATTCTGATCCGGAGCAGTTCATTTCCACTCGTCGTCTTCTTCTTCTTTAACATATTGTTTTTATTCAGGGAGGACGAGTGGAAATGAACTGATCCATGGCAGATATTTGTGCAAATAGAAAACGCTACTTTAAAGGCACGGAAGTAGCCAGAGCGGGACCGAGGTGGGCGGTTGCCCACCCCTAAACTCGATAATCCAAACTAGGTGGAGCAGCTGCCCCCCCCCCACCACGCCGGATATAATAAAAAACGTGAAGTCCAACAGGTCACCGCATTTTATTTCGCCAAAGTTTTCGAAGGTCTTGCTTTGTCGCTGGCAATAAATACAATTTCTCAAAATTGCGAACACAGACACCAATTTTTCAGTTTTTTTTTTTTTTTTTTTTTCCAAAAAAAAATATATTTTCGAGGTTTGGCCAACTAAATAATAAATTATTGAATTCCACACTCCAAAAACAAATTTTACGGATTTTTCTCAAAAAAAAAAAAAAAAAAAAAAAAAAATACGAGTTACGCTTTCGGCACACTGAACAACTAATTTATCCGATTTCGCAACCTAAAACGCCAATGTTCTTTGATTATTCTAGCCAACAACTGAGAAAAAAAGGAGGGGGGGATGCCGGAACAGCTAACTGATACAAAAAATCCACAAATTTCGCCTTCTACAAAAAAAAATCCTCGATTTTCGTTGCTAATTTTGCTGGGTCCAAATTTCACTGATTTGGCGCGTCAAGAACCGATTTTAGCTGGTTGGACTCACTTGATACAACCAAATCCTTGGATTTCGCTCGCTAAAAAATGAAATTCTCAGATTTGGCTTACGCAAACCCAATGTCGCGACCAAAGCAAATCACCAAACCACAGTAGTGCACCAAACATCAGCAGAGCTCTAAATCACAGTAAATCACCAAACCACAGCCAAGTTCCAAACCACAGAAAAGCGCCAGACCACAGCAAAGCACCGAACCAAATAGAAGCTCCAAACCTCAGTAGAGTACCAAACCGCTGCAAAGCACCAAAACACATCAAATCTCCAAACCACAGCCAAGCATCAAACCACAAAAATCCCCTAACCACAGCAAAATTCCTAACGACAGCAAAGCTCCTAACCACATCAAATCTCCAAACCACAGCAAAGTCCCAACCACAGCGAAACTCCAAACCACAACAAAGACACAGCAATGCTCCAAACCACAGCAGAGCATCAAACCACAAAAAACTTATAACCACAGCTAAGCTCCAAGCCACAGCAGAGCTCTGAACTATAGCAAAGCTCCAAACTACAGCAAAGTTCCAAACCACAGCAAAGCACCGAACCACAGCAAATCTCCAAACCACTGCAAAGTCCGAACCACAGCAAAACTCCAAATCACAGCAAAGCTCCAAACTACAACAATGCTGTAAACCCACGGCAATGCTCCAAACCACAGGCAAAGGTACAAACCACAGAAAATCACAAGAAAAAACGATAATTCTCGGCTGAAATTAGAGAAATGGCGCTCAAGCGTAGCAGATATTGAAATAAAGCGCTAACGTGCTGTTTCGAATCAAGTCTACTGTTAAAATTTACTTGAAAAACGTAAAAACTTATTGCTAGAAGTAAAAATAATTGTTAATTCGGGGCCGAAATAATTAAGATAAAGCAATCTTTAAGCAGCAAAAACTTGAGGTAGGGGGAAGCCGTAATTCGTGGCTAAAATTGGTAAAGGGCTGATTCGTGGCTTAAACAGAGAAAAGTTGCTAATAATCCACGGCGAAATTTTAGAAAAAACATTGATTCGTGGGTAAAATCGAGAAAAATCGCTGATTCGGACGCTAAAATTTATTAATAGCGCACTTTGGCGGCTAAAATTTAGAAGAAGCAGTCAATACGCCCTGGGCGTCGTCAATGTTCTTGTCACTCCGTCTTTTCACTATCAGAGCCGTACATACGAGGTAGGCGGACCGCCCTTGGGACCCTTGGGTCAGAGGGCCCCGAGAAAATCATAAAAATTCATTTTAAAAAATCAGGTTTTATATGTTCATGGAGGGAGTACGAGCGGTTAAAAGTACGAAAACGCAATTCTCAGCTTCTGAAGGCAAGTTCGTGGCTATCAAACTGAGTAAAAACGCTAATTCGGGGCTAAAAGTTGAAAAAAATAGCTAATTAGCGGCTAAAATGGAGAAAAGTGCTAATTCGTGCATATAATTGGGGGAAACGGTTCGTTAGCGGCTAAAATCAGGAAAAACTTGAATTCACGGTCAAAATGCAGAAAAATCGCTAATTCGCGGCTAAAATGCTCAAGTGAGAAAAAAACGAAAAGTTCACATTTAGAATGGATAAAACGTCAATTCGCGGCTTCTGATGGTAACTTCGCGGCAGAAAGTGAACAAAATTGCCATAATCCACGGGCAAATTCCAAGAAAAGGCGTTAGGTATGGGTAATCACGGCGAAAATTAGGGGAAAACTCTTAATTCACGGCTGAAATGTAGAAAAATCGTTAATTAGCGACTGAAATTAGGAAAAACGCCAATGCGCGGCTAGAATCAAGAAAAATGGCTAATTAGGGATTTCACTTGAGAACATTGAGAGAATGGCAAGTCATGGTTTCCAGAAATCATCTCGCTAATATTGAGAAAAAGGGCGAATCTACTGTAAAAATGGATAAAAAGCGATAATTTACGGTAAAAATTGAGAAAAAGCGCTAATTTACGGTAAAAATTGAGAAAAAGCGCGAAATCCCGGGTAAAATGGAGACAAATTGCTTTTTTCGCTTTGGTTCACTATTGGTTCCTCGACCCCCCCCCCCACCAGTCATGCACATAAATTTTGGCCGTACTTATACGCCAATCCCGGAATTCAGAGTCTCAATTTTGATCTCTAGGAAATTCCACAAGAGCGTTAGACCTTACTTTTTCACATTTCACTCTTTTTCTACTTTGTCGAGGCATATTTTGGACTTTCTAACTTTTTGCGTTGATTTTGTCAAATTTCGAGTTGGCAGCGGCACAGCGATTTCTCGATGCAACTTCCAGACCAGAAATGAAAAAACCAAAAACGCTAATTCGGGACGAAAATTGAGAAAAAAAGGCTAATTGACGGCTGAAATTGAGAAAAATCGCTACCTGATTCGTGGATAGGATGAAAAACAACAGCTAATTCACGGCTAAAATCGAGAAAAATGGCGAAGACACGGTGTAAAAACGCTAATTCGCTGCTAAAGTTGGTAAAATCAGTGATCCACTGGATTCGAAAACTAATTAGCGGCTAAAATGAGGGAAAACGACTAAAATCACCACTAATTTAAATTGTACAAAAAAAAAAAAAAAAACGCTCAATCCGCGGTTAAAGTGAGGGAAAAGCGCTAATTCGCGGCTAAAGGTGAGAAAAAGCGGATTTGCAGCAAAAATTGAGAAAAACAACAATTTGCGAATGAAATGAAGGGGAAAAGCGGAAAAGTTAGTAAAAAGAGGAAAAACGCTGTATCACGGCTAAATTCTAAAGAAAATTGGTAATTCAAGGCTGAAATTGAGAAAAATAGCTAATTCACGGATGAAATTGAGAAAAAACGCTTTACTTGCGGGTAAAATTGAGAAAGTGGCAAATGGGCGCGAATATCCGTCAGGCCGTTTTTTTTTTGTTTTTTTTTTTTTGTGCAGATAACATTTTGAAGGCGTGAGTCGTAATTAACACTATCTGCAGCCTCCGTAGGGCGCAAATGATCAGTTTGGTAATTTCTAGAGCTTGAAGCGTGAATTGCCAGTACGAGTACGCCATTTTTAGGGCGTGAATGATCAGTTTTGCTATTTTTGGGGCACGAATTGTTGGTTTTGCCATTTTCAGGGCAGGAATTATCTGTATAGGCCTTTACAAAGCGTGATTAGTCAGTTTAAATAAGTGTTTATAGGCCACATTATGGAGTCATTTTTGTCAGGGCGTGATACCTTGCTTAAGACTTATATCAAGTCATACACGTTCAAATAGAGAATTATTAAATAAAATGACGTACCTTCCAACGACTCTTCGTTGATTTTCTTTACGTCTAAGTCATGTTCTAAGCTTGAAATCTTCGCGTTGAGACGAATCACATCGTTTCTCATTTCTTCCATCTGGTCCCTCAGACTTCTGATTTCCTCCTCTCTGTCTTCCGCCTCCTGATTTCGTCCCAAGCTAAGTCTCAGCTGATCATTCAAGACACTTTGCTCCCCACTCATTTGATTCAAACGATCCATGATTTCCTCGGCGTCTTGAAGCTTTTTCAACAGGCTCCGACTCGTCTCACCGCCCACCAACTCGGTTGTTTCATCTTTTTCGGCCAACTTACGTCGGGTCTCGTCTAGTTCTTTGAGGGCGAATTCGAGTTTGACCCTATCCTTATGAAGAAGCGACTCTAATTCGTTCTTTTCGGCCTCGGTAGTTTCTAGACGACTTTTCAAGTTTGCTTTTTGGAGTTTAAACTTGGTAAGTTTTGCGTGCAGCTGTTCAACTTCGTGTTTGAATTGTCGGTTATCGTTTGTCACTTGTTCCAAATCTTTCAGGGACTTTCCTAGTTTGTCGCAAGTGGAGGACAATGTCTTGACATCCTCTTCTAAAGACTTGGTCTTGGCTAGCGACTCAGAGCGTTCCAATTCTTTTATTTTTATTTCCCCAGTTTTACACGCCAAATCCGCCATCAAATCCGAGCATTGACGCTGAAGCATCTCGTTCTCCGCTCTGACCCTATCGATCTCCCGTTCGCATCGTTCGACACGTTGCTCATACTCGGACAGTTTGTTTTGCAATAGAAAGACGGCATTTTCGTCAATCTCTAGCCCGTCGTCGAAAAGTACCTTGAGGGAGTTGTGCAGGCGTTTGAGCGGCTCCAAAACTCTTTCGGACTCGTCGAGTTTTGTCTCCAAAGTGGAAATACGTTTTTGTTTAATTTCATTCTCAACTTTGTATTTCTGAAGTTCGCTCTCGTTAAAACGATATTGCTTCGTTTTAAATTTTTCGTTAGCTTTCGACAGTTTAGTTTTTAGCTCGTCAGTCTCGTTCTTTAATGTGTCGAGTTCCTGTTGTTTTTCTCGAAGTTTCATTTTCAAATTTTCATTTGAACTAGTCGTTTCGTCCAGTTGTTTTGTTTTTGAATTGACCTCTTCACGCGACTGACTCAACTGACTCTGTAGTTGCTCTACTTCTTTGATCAGTGAAGCCACACTGTCTTCAAAAGATACAATTCTATCCTCAAAAGCGGTCAACTGAGCCGAACTGTCCTTCAATTCCTTTCTCAGTCGATTCACTTCCTCCTGTTTCACCTTGACGTCCGATTCAAGAAGAGCTTGAGCGTTACAAAATTCCTCTTTCAAGATGAACGTCGCCATTGATGCGTTCAACTGGTCCTGGGAGGCTCGTATTTGCTCTTCGAGTTCCTTTATTAGGGCGTCCTTGTCTTCGAGTTTTCGACGTAGTTTTTCGTTGGACGATTCGAGAGCGCAGTTTTTTCTTTTTAACGAATTAAAATCGTCTTGAAGAGTCATCGCTGTGTTTTCAAGTTTTTCAAACTTTTCCGTTTTATTTTGTAGCTCCTTCTCCAAACAGTCCAAAAGGTCCTGGACTCTGAGACGCTCGCCGCTTAGAGAGACATTTTCCGCTTTTAGAGCGGCTTTCTCGCTTTTCAATTCTTCAACCTTCGCGGCTAGTCCTTTGTTTGTCTCCGAATATTCTTTCATTTTCAATTCCTTGGCAGTGTTGTCTGACTCGAGGGACGAGACTCGAGTCACCAGGTCGTTGACTTGAGACGCCAACGAATTTTCACTCTTACGCGCCTCTTCCAATTCTAGTTTGACGAGGCTCAATTCTTGTTTCAAGCGAGTTTCCTCGGGTGCGGAAATCGTTGAGGCTAGAGGTGGCGGTGGTAGTCGTTCGACTTCAATGGTTTTCAGTCGTTCAACCTCAGCTCTCAACTCCCTGAAAAAAGACTCATAATAGGACAAAAAAAGAAACAAACAAAAAACTATTTACCTAATTGAAGCGTGACTTCCGCGGTAAATAGAAAAAAAAAAGTCGAAACTCACCGAATAAGTTTGTCCTGAGGTGCCTCGTTGACACGAACCGTGTTGACTATAGACCGAGCCTGTGACGCGTAACGAAGAGTCGCTAAAGTTTCGTCGGTGTGGGAAGTGCAGGGGCTCACTGTGGCGAGCATTGTAGTTCGAGAGTTTCCACCGAGACTATCCTGTAACGGAAACACGGAAGTAACGATTAACCAAAAGCCCATACCACTGGGGTTGAATATTTTGTTTCTGGGGCGTTTTAGACCGAAAAAATGAGACTTTATAGCCATTAGTTAGTTTTAAAAACAAGGTTATCATATTTCTGACTGAGAATAACAACAAGTTCCTGGGCCGAAATTGTAAGCTTTTGATAACAGAACAATCAAATTGCAGCCAGTTTTCGAGCTTCAAGTATTACCCGTTTTATAAAACCGTAAAACCCCACTCTCCTTTTGGTATGAAAAAGTAACACAGTAAATTAAATGACAGCTCACACACAAACAAGTCCCTGTTCTCATTCTAAATTAGCTGCGAGACTATCATCAAACCGTGATCAGCGGCACAAGATTGCCATTTTTAGACCCATATAACAAGCCATTTGGCAACGAAGCCCCATAGTTGACTCTAGAATCTGTTTATTGAACCAAAAAACTGGCATTTTAGCTCTCTATACATATAGCGATTTTTCAGTTCAGAAACTGATTGTGAGTATCTCACTTTAAAAAAAGGAATATAAAGCCACGAGCGTGTCAATTGGGGCCGAAATTTGAATCCCCCCCCCCATACTGGTGATTTTGATGCCGACGATACGGAGATACGACCACAAAACACTCTTCGGCTCCACAGAACCAACGAATTAGCCCGCAAAACAGGAGTGTGGGCCCTGGAATCCTCAATTTTGTCAGAAAATAATCTTAACAAACTATTTACAACACAGACTCGGGGTCTGGCAAAGAAAATCAAGCCTTGTCGTTTTGAAAACCGGTCATAAACCGGTAATAACAAGGTTTCATTTAATTTGTCCTCAATTTGTTTGCTTGGCTGTTCGTGTATGAAATGATCAGCCCTGGAAATGACTCGTTCGACCCCTAAACTGGAGGATTACCCCCTCACCATTTGTTTTGGTGATTTTTATGGTGTGACATTGATTCTTGGTGCACTTCAGTATGTTGGAATTTGTGCGAGCGTGCACAATATCCACCGCCCCATCTGTGAAGGGGCGTGATCACCCCTCCTCCGCCGACTACCATCACCCGGCGGCGGCCCGACGCGGAAATCTTTAAGAGGCCCCTAAGTCGTCTCTACTATGTCAACCTCTATTGGTAACATCCGCCTGCTGGTAATTTCCGCCATTTCCACACCATATCCGCCAATTAGCGCTTATTCTACGTTTTAGCCGCTAATTTCTCCACTTTAGCCGCAAATGAGCGCTTTTTGTCAACTTTACCAATTTTGGCCGCGTGTAACTTTCCACTTAAGCAGCAAAGTAGCTTTTTTATCCCGTGAATCAGCCATGTTTTTCAACTTTCCTCGAGGAGGCGTTTCGCACAATTTTAGCTGCAAATTACCGATTTTTTCCTTTTTTTTTGCAGAGTCCAGGATATTAGCACTTTTTTCAGTTTTGCCTGAAATTAGCGTTTTCATCAAGTGTTTTACACAACATTAACCGCAAAATTGAGTTTTTTTTTTTAATTTTGCCACAAATTAGCACTTTTTGCTCACCATACGCTCTTTATGGATCAGCGATTTTTTCTCAGTTTTAGCCGCGAATTTTCGGGTTATTCACCCAAAGCCATAAATCGGCGATTTCCCCCAATCTTAGCCTCAAAGCTGCCTGCGGAAGCCGCGAACTAGCGTATTTCCCATTTTTGACGCAAATTGAAAATTTTTCTCAATTCTAGCCGTGAATTAGTGATTTCCCAATTCTATCCGAGAATTAGCGCTTTTTCTGCATTTTAGCAGCGTAGCAAACGCGTGAATTAAGCAAACTTTGTAGCGTTTCCCGATATTTTAGCTGCAAATTGGCAATTTCTCCATTTTTGACAGCGAATTAGCACTTTTTTTTTTCAATTTAGGCTGAAAATTAACCTTTCTATAAATTAAGAGCCTAAATCATTAGCCTCTTTATCGTAATTCGGAGCCGGTTCTTAATTATTAGCCGGGGTAATTATTGATTTTTTTAAATATTAGCCGCGAATAAGCAGGTTTTTTTAAATGTCGGGCGAATTAGTGAAATTTTCTATATGTATTACAGCTGCATTTTTCAATATTTTATTCCCGCATTGGCATTTATTCCCTCAATTTTAGTTATTAGCGTTTTTTGTTTAATTTTAGTACCGAACGAAAGCTAAGCATTTGCGTTTTTTCAATTTAAGCAGGGATTTAGTGATTTTCCCCAATTCTAGCCGCGGGTTAGCGCTTTTTCTCAATTGTAGCAGCGCAGTAGCGTTTCTATCGCTTGCATCAGCGATTTTCCACCATTTTAGCCACGAATTGACGTTATCCTCATTTTCAGCGTCAGCTTATCCATTTTTAGCACAGCGAATTAGCACTTTTTCTCAATTTAAGCTGAAAATTAGCGTTTTAATTAATTTTAGTCACGCTAATTAGTAATTTTTAGAATTTTAGCCGAGTTGTTTCTTTAGATTTTAGCCCCGCATAAGCAATATTTTCTACTTTCTGCTATGGATTAGCACTGTTTTTGAGTTTGAGCCTCGAATCTTTCAGAAGCTACGGATTTGCGTTTTCCTCAACTTTATCCGCGAATTAGCGATTTTTCTCACTTTGAAATAGCATTTTCTGTTAGTTTTGCAGCGAATTAGGATATTTATTCTCTTTTTTTATACGCGAGTTTCCGCCATTTCAGTTGTGAATTTGCCATTTTGCCCAATTTTAACCCGAATAATAGTTGCTTTTGTCAATGTATGCTGTTTTTTCTTGTATAGCCTTGAATTAGTAACGTTTATTCTCAATTTTAGCCGCGGGCTTGGCCCAAAAACAACAATTTTGCGTTGATTAATCCAACTTAGTCGTGGAATAGCCGCCATACGCCGCGAATCGACGATTTTTTCTGTTCTGGAAGTTGCATCGTGAGACCACGAATCAGCGTTTTTTTTTCGCAGTTATAGCCACGAATATTAGCACTTTTTCTTAAGTTTTCGCCGCATCAGCCAGTTGAAAATTGCAGATAAGTACATTAGTGCGCTTAAGGACCTAACGTAACTGGGGACGGTGTATTTTCTCTATTTTAGCCGTGAATTTTCCTCCTCCAGAAGGCGCGAATTTTTTGATTTTGGACCTTCAAAAATTAAAAGCAATTCAACTGGTTTAGCTCTTCCGAAGACCTCATTTTCTGCGGTTTTAGCACTTACAAGACGTAATTTCGCAATATTGATTAATTCGAAAACCAATTTCACCTTCGGGCCGTTAAAATAAAAAAAAAACCACCGGCTCGGCTCTTTCAAAACTACTTACAAGGCAATTGTTCCCCAGGCTTGGTTCGTACGTAAATTTCATGAATAAATAGAGTAGAAATTGATGTATTCTTTCCATTTGTAGGGAAGATGGATCTCTTTGGTAACGTGCAATTTTTTTTATGCCCTCCGTCTTAGTTTACAACACTTGAAATTTGTTCGGCATGTTCCTAGAGAGAACAATTGAATCTTAAGACTAACTGATAGCTCTCTACCCTATATCGCAGATAATTATCACTTCACTGGAGATTAAAAAGAAAATAGGCGCGATAGGGCAGGTGGAGTGTGGGGGAATTTGAAAAGCTACCCGTCCTTCTATCACATCTATATATAAGTTCGTCCCGAGCATTGTTCGTGACAAAATGATATATTTTCATAAAAATCATTGCTAACGCGTGCTTTCCTGGCGAAAGATCGTGAGACAAATTTACAGATGCTCCGTGCCATTGTTTGATAGTGCAGAAAAAGCGCTACACAAACGTCTGATTCCATCGACTTTCTCAGAAATGATTAATGAAAACGCGTGTTTATACATTTATAGCACGCTTTCTACAATTTCAAACAATGGATACGGGACCTTTTCTGGTTCCGATTTCACCAACAGAATCATGATCGTTTGAAAACTAATCACGTTGACCGGTTATAGTAGCTAAATGGTGATTCAACCCCACACCGTGACGTGTGAAAATTGCAAGTTTCGGGGCTGAATATCCGCGAAATGGGAAGTTTGCAACTGTTTTTTGTAGGGTCATACCTCAGGCTAGTGGGTCATGACGTACGGCGCGTGGCACAGGGTCGTAGGCTGACAAGTCGTCCTCCACACACCAGGCAAAATCGTAAAATTTAGCTTGTAAGTGGTTGAAAATTCGCGTCTTAATTTCAGTGAAATTACGAGTTTTGAGCCATTGTTAACTCCATGAGACCCCCACCCTTCAGGGGTGTGAGTTATTGAGGCTTTTCTAGTTTCACGGCCTGCTAGTCTGTTTTCAAGGCTCAACAAGCCTGTTGAGAAGGAGGGGGCACTGAGTTCTTACCACCGGGGGGCCCGGCTTTCCTTGGGGGACCGGATTTCAAAAAACCCCTTTCAACTAGGGTGACCAGATGTAAAAAGTAGTTTCCGAGGACGCCTGACACGTATAGAAATAGGACAAAAGTAGGACGCTTGGGACGCAATCTAGGGCACAACAGTATGAGGCCTGACAAAATTAGTTTGAAGTTGAAATTGTTGTTGACTCGGTTTGAATGAGCCAAATCCACGAAATAAGGTTTTGAAAGAGTGAAAATCCGCTAAACTTGAGATTTCTATGCGGGCCAAAATGACGGAATTTGGATTTTGAATAATGTAGTCAAATCCATGAATTTGGTTGTTGAAAGAGCCAAAATTGTTCCCTGAATTGACCGATTCACCTACAAAACTGATTTTAGTATGAGCAAACTGCACGAAATTTGGTTTTGAAAAGCGTGAAAATTCAATGAAAGACCAAAATTGGAGATTGAAAATGCCAAAAGCACAAAATTTGGTTTTCCTTCGTTCGTTCTCCACCAAATTAGTTTTTAGAATTAACCGAATCTGTGAAACTGATCAAATAAATAGCAGAATTTTGGTTTTTGAACAGGCAAATATCCCCGAAATTGGGTTTTCAAGGACCCAAGACCACGAAATTGGTTTATGAAAAAGCGAAAGTCCATAAAAATGGTTCATGAATTAGCAAAAACTCACGAAAATTTGTATTTGAAAGAGCCCCAAGCGTGAAAATCCGCAAAATTGGGGTAGGAAATTACAAAAATCCGTGAAATTGGTGCCAAATTTGAAACATTAGGTTATGAAAGAGCGAAAATCTCCAGCAACATTATCAACTATTGGGATGTGAAAAAGCCAGTATCACAAACTTTGTTCTTTGTTCGTCGTATGTTTTTGCCAAGTTAGTTTTTCCTACTTTCTCTTCTTCTTGTTTTTTTGTTTTTTTTTTTAACTAAACGAAATTCGATTTTATACGAGCCAAGTCCACGAAATTGGGTTTTGAATGAGGGAAAGTCCACACAAATTGTCTTTGAAGGAGCAAAACACACAAAATTTGGTTTTTGAAAGAGCAAACCCCACGATATTGGGATTTGAACGAGACAAATCTGCAAAATTTAGTTTTGGAATAGCAAAAATCAGCGAATTTTGAGTTTTTAGAGCCTGGAGTAGGGGTAACATAGGTTTTTTTAAAGCGCCGATCACGCGGTATTGAAGTTTGAATCAGACTGCGGTAAAATCGGTGAATGGACGCGTTGCGGCTGAGTCCCGCAGCTTTGTTTTATAGATGTACGTGAAAAATTATATGAGTTAGACCCACCAGACTTTTTTATAAGTTGAGACTGAAAAGTAGGACAAAAAGAGGACACTTTTGACTTCCCCACCCACCACCCAGACACCTGAAAAATGAGCCCGTACGCTCTGAAAAGTAGGACATGTCCAGGGAAAGTGGGACGTCTGGTCACCCTACTTTCAACCCCGCTTAATCACCCCCCCCCACCAAACATTCACAGTAGTTGGAGCTTTGCCGTGGTCGGCGGTTTGCTTCTTTCGTTCGGTCTTTACTGGGTTTGGAGCTTAGCCTTTTTTTGGAGCTGTGATGTGGTTTGCAGCTTTGATGTGATGTGGGCTTTTCTGTGGTTTGAAGCTTCACTGTGGTTGAGAGCTTTTTGTGGTTTGGAGATCTGCTGTGGTTAGGAGCTTTGCTGTGGTTTTACTGAGTTTTGCTGTGGTTGGAGCTTCGCTGTGGTTTTGCTGAGTTTTGGTGTTGGGAGTTCGCTGTGGTTTGGAGCTTTGCTGTGATGTGGAGCTTTGCTGTGGTTAGGAGCGTTTTGTGGTTTAGTGCTTTGTCGTGGTTTTGCTGAGTTTTGATGTGGTTGGGAGTTTGCTGTGGTTTGGAGCTTTACTGTGCTATGGAGCTTCACTGTGATTTGGAGCTTTGCTGAGGTTTGGGAGTTTGGCTGGGATTCATAGCTTTCCTGTGGTTGTGGCTTTACTGATTTTAGAACTCTTCGTGATTACACATTTTTGTGGTTGGAGCATTGTTATGGTTAGAACTTTTAGTGGTTGGTGGTTGCATCTTGTAGGTTTATTGTGGTTGGGCTTTTTTTGGTGTTCAAAATATTGGGCACTATAGCGAGGTACTAAAAACAGTTGTGGGTGGGGGGGGGGATTCTGTTAAAGGTCCCCATTGTGACTTCCATCGCCGGGCCCGAATATTCCCTCCGCACGGCCCTGTGTATCTAATGCCTGCTGTACAGCTGTTGTAAATTTGAAGGCGGCTTTACGACTAAATAGCAAGTTTTATTCTTGTGGCAGTTGTGGGAGAGGAAAGTGCCCTAACTAAATTCTCTCTCATAGATCATAGAGCTGACTTGTGGTTTTTTTTTTTTTTTTTTTTTCTTTGTTTTTTTCTACAATTAACAGATTCTGGTAATCGAATCGCAGCCGTCGTTTATGGCGTGTAATAAACAGTTTTGGCGCTGAACACATTGTTTTCTAGATAAATTCACGATGAGTCGACAAACTCATCGCGTTTGACCAAATGAAGGGGTCCAAGCCCCCCTAAGCCCCTTCCCTAGATCCGCGACTCTGGTCTTGTCAGATAGTCTGGCAGACAGACAGCTTGTCGGAAAGTTAATTTTCCAGGCTTTCCCTGTAACGGGATGTGTGCCCCCCCCCCTCCTCACCACGGGCATAACACTGGATCCGCGGCTTGTCAATTTTTTTTTTTTTTGTATGCAACTTGTTGATTCTGATAAAGACTTTTGAGTGACAAAACACAAAACACATAATGGTCATAGTTCAAGTAGCAGACTATCGCAAATTAGTCAATGAAGAGTGTGTAAAATCAACATTCAATCAAGTGTAGACCCCAAGTCAGGAACAAGCGGACGCGATATGTCGTTTGCCCGAGCCTATTGCATTTTCATATAACCGAACTCGTATAACAAACTTTCTACCTGCGAGAAACTACCCCCCTCTCCACCCCTCAACCAATCAGAACGCACCCAATCGGATACGGTCCACTTAGTTGTCTCAGTTTACACGTAACCATATACAGAAGTCCGTGAAGATTATTACGATAGGCTTAAAAATTTTGGTTGGCGATGAGGAGGGAAAACCAATTTGTTTAAGGCTTTAGGTTTTATAGTTGGACAAATTAAGATAAAAAAAAAAACGAAAACAGAGAAATGCACCACGAAAAATAACGAAAAATAGAAATGCGCAGATGGCATGTGACAGTTAAAAAGAGTATCCGCCCCACCACTTGTGAGCTTTCTTGCAAGGCGATCCTTTAGTAAACACAAACAAGCCAACAGACCTCCGTGCGCTGTCGTTAATTAAAGAACTCTGTGAGAGATTCGAAAGCTGTTAATTTTTGACAAAACTTTTTTTAACCATTTTAATAAATTCAGTGGACATGCGTTGATTGAATTAAAATAGTTCAGACGAACAAATAATAATAATAATAATAAAAATGGATTTGCTCTATCTCAGCGAAGGGTTTCCCTACCATCCCTTAAGATCGGGATACACGTACGACAAATACGAGTCGCAAAACGAACAAGGTAAAATTGTCAAAATTTATTTTGTTTCAGTTTTTTTTTTTTTTTTTTTTCAGCAAGCCAAGAACCTGGCACTTGAGTGTTTTTGAGTACTTATGATACACACACACACAAAAAAAAACAAACAAACACCAAACGAATGGGAGGGAAGAGACGGTTCAAACAAAATGTATTTACCGCGCAATTTTCTGTTTCTTAAATTGGAAAAATTGCGTCCCTGAATTGGGACAAGTCTAAAAACCTGTCTGAATCATGAATCAAAGAACCAAGGAAAACAACAAAAACATTGCCATTTTTCTTCTTTTTTTTTTAAGCCAAAGAAGGGATTAAAGTTCATCCCCACAAGTGTGTTTGTTTTTTTAGTCGCGGCACATATCTCCTCTCAATTTTTTCATTAAAAAACCGGTTATTGGAAAAATATGAGCGTTAAAAATAGAATATTATTTATCCCACATAAGAAATGGGGGGGGGGGATCGTCTTTATTACGCGTATAGTCAGTTGAGAGTCCAGGTGGAAATACAATTTTTGGGTTACGTAAATCGCAATCCAATTAGGTTGCAACTAAATAACAAAGTGGTTATCGACCGCGTTGCTAAATTATTTTATTAATTCTTTTATTACTTTTGTGGCACGCGGGGTCACGACGAGAGCTAAAAAAAAAAACCCCATCCCATGTGGTATTGATGAATTTAGATGCGCTCAGTGGTGGAGAGGGGGAAGGTTTACAATCCCAGCACGTCAACTCCCCCTCCTCCAACGCCACAAATGAAGTGAAAACTAAGAGAAAGAGCAGAAGTTCCTACTAGAAACTGGAGATTTTTTTTCTTTTCACGTAAACACGAGAAAACAAGATGAATTTACACCCCACAGTACAAAAACAAAATTTCAAGGCTACTTTGAATAATGCATTCACTTCCTTCTAGCGATCGGAAATCAAATTAATTATAATTCTTCTTCCAGCTACAAACAAAAACAGGTTTCTAAGAGAATGAGTTTTGGAACAATTAACCAGGACGTGTCTAATGTGAAAGTTTGGAGACAAAAATCTGTTCCCTATTGAATGAGCTAATTACTCAGCATCCATTAGATAAAATCGTTATTAATGAATATATCTTTTGTCAAAAAGAAATTTAAATAAAACTAAAAAAAAAAATCTCCACCTAAAATGTAGGGCACAGAAGTTATAAAACGCGGTAAATGGTCACGACTTGCGTTAAATCCCTGGCCCTATGGGGTCAATATCACCGCCGAAAGGCTACAGCCCACGAGACGTTGATCACGTATACGGTATAATGTAATTCCCTTCCTCGAGCTCCCACTTTCGTCGGGAGGAAAAAAACACGCCCGATTTTATGTATTTGGGACGATAAAGTTAAGTCCTTGGGTCTAAAAATATCTCTAATGTTTACACTTTTTTTTTTTTTCATTATTATTATTTTGACCGGCCTGAGTTTTCTCCCTAAACGCAATACGTGGGGGGGGGGGGTTTCCCTCCCCGAACACAGACCCGAGAGAGGGCCGGTCTCCATTCCTGGCTCTCTTATTGGCTCCTTCTAACTGCGTAGTACTCATCGTGGACATTCTTTATTAACTGTGGGATGAAACGACGCGGAACTTTTATTCAAAAAGGTCGCCCTCCCCTTTTTCCAGAGTTCAACTACTATATGTAGAACTGTACGTGTATAAATAAAATTGTTCGTTGGCAACGTTTGTAAGTGGAAAAATCGAGCAGATACTGACGAATTTTCAATAATGAGCGGCCCCACCCGAGTCCTCGTTGCTTATAAAGAAAAATAGATAAAGAATTCGTCCTTTCCCCAATAATATTTGTATCAAAACTACATAATAAATAAAAACCAATAAAAGCCAAGGCTAGAGCGAAGCAAATTAATTTCCACCGTCATGTTTATTAGTTTTTGTTTTTTTTTTACATATTTCCTGAACAAAAATAAGATAGCTGACTAACTCATACCATAAAATCATGACCCCTCCCCTTCGACGAATAACTAAAGAAAGGTTGTCAACCAGAGGAAATACTAAACAGGGAACGCAACTACCGTCCTTTTCCTACTCCTTTATGAACTAAACACAATTAATTATTTTATTATGCGAATATTTTTAAAACAGGAGATTAAAAAGTATGTCCTCGACTAATTGCGTTGCATCTCTCTCCCCCACCGTTTTTTATGTTGTAAACAGCCAAATCGTCGGTTCAACGTAAAAAATCACCGGCTCAAGACTCGCACAAATCTGGAGACTCGTGCCAACTGTGTCGCGAGAAACAGAAACGAGCATTGGCCAGTTACATACGCTCCAAGAGTATCGAATCGGCGGGGAAAAATACCATCGCTGAAGAATGCGAGGAGGAGTGAAGAAAAAAGTGGAAGCGAAAGAAAACACGAGAAAAGGACTCTTTAACTCCCGTTTCCTCCTTACATTACTTTTGTAAGAAAAGGAGTCCAATATCCCTGTACATAATATTGTTAATGGTTTAAACTACTTTTTTTACACATGGTTTTGGGTTAAATTACGGCTTTCATGCTACAGTGGGATCGTTGAAAGTTACAATAGACATCCGTTTGCCTTGTTTTTACAGAAGCAGGCTTATCGGAAGCGTATTAGTTTTATAAGCCCAATAATAAAACTGATTACAAACCTCCCACCCCGACTCAAAAGACTGATTGTTATTGTTAAATAGTTAACGTACTTATCAAGCATTTATTGTACTGTACTGTAAGAGACTTTAAAAATAAGTATGATAGCCGGGTGAATTTTGTGGGATTTTTCTATTGGAAATTATAGCTTAATTGATGAGATGCAGCTGCGTGGAGCAGGCGTGCTTTATTCAGAATGTTCAATAAATCAAAATGGTCTAACCTGCAGCTAATTTTTCAAGAGAGCTAGCTCTCGGCTGATTCCACGACTACAAGAGAAAATTTTAATAAAATGAACTAATTTTTGTATATTAAAAGAATTAATCTTTGTTTATCACCCCAAGCGTCTGGTAGTTTTGCCCCTAAATCGGACTGCTGAGCCACGCTTGAACTGAGTTCAAGCGGGACTCATTAATCAGCCTCGGAAAATTCCTGTCCGGTCCCTTAAAAACAGGGCGCAAAGCGGCGAAAAACAGCGGCATCACGCGGAAAACTCCTTCAACGTTTCGATTTTCCGTGTCGAGAAACCCCAAAATACTCGCGATTTTGTCCAATTCGTCGGCGCTACGTGGACGTTTTTTTTTTCGGGATCTTTTTTTCAACGTATTTCTCGATGAGCCGGACGCGGTTTATAAGTCCCTTCGGTAGGATGACCATCAGACGTCCTACTTTTTACAGCGTCCGGGCAGACGCGGATTAGCCCGAACAGATTCGGGCAGTTAAGAAAATGCCTGAAAAGATCGTGATTCCCGCCACGAAAATGGCTAAATCAGCCATTCGGTGTGCCAAAAATGGCCAATACTGACCATGGCCGCCTTTGGCTTGACGGATTATTCGCTTCCTAAAAACTGCAAAACTTACGAATCGCTTCTTGAAAATGGCTAAGACCCCCGTTCACAAGCTCTGTTCTATGCGTCTATAGAGTCTGTGCAACCAAACTAATTCCCTTAAAAAAACGGTTCATTTTGATTGGTTTCATAGACTCCACGGACGCGTAGCACACGGTTCGTGAACGGGGCCTCTAAAGGCTAAACTAATTATTTGCGCGCTAAAAATATCCAAAATGGCGATTCCCACTCTACAAATGGCGAAACTGACTCTACGCGTCCTAAAAATGGCTAAACCAGGGGTGGCCAGGCCAACTGACCCTTTTCTCAATGGCACGCCCGTGGCCTGAAGTGGTAAATTTTCATTTTTAATGTTGGATTTTGGCACCACTCAGATTTTTGTGCAAATGGAAAACGCAGCAATTCGCACCTCCTCGTGGGCGGCTAAGATTGAGAATACGAACATACGTGCCATTCTTTGGGCAAGTAAGCGGATAAAAGGTTGGAAAGTGCTGATATTCGTGCCCACTTAGTCCCGACAAAAATTGAAAACAACTCTAATTTAGGGCTGTAATTCAGATAAATGGCTAATTTACGACTGAAAGTGTTGAGAAAAATCTCTGATTCAAGGACAGAAGTGAGAAAAAGTGCTAAATCGCGACTAAAATTAAGATACCTAATTCGCGCGGTAAAACGTTACTACTTCACGGCTGAAGTTGAGAAAATGCGCTAAAATCACGGATGAAACTATTTAAAAAGCAGTAATTCACGGTTAAAATTATGAAACAAGCCAATTCACGGATGAATTCACCAATGGTTTTGCGAAAAAAGCGCTAATTCACATCTAAAATTTAAAAAAACATAAATTCTCGGCTTATTCAGAACGCAAGTTTGTGGCTCAGTCTGAGAAAAAGCGCTAACTCATCGCTAAAAGTGAAAAATTCGCTGGAAAAATTGAGAAAAAGTGCTAATTCACAGATAAAATTGGGGAAAATCGCTCATAAGCGGCTAAAATAAGGAAAAACACAAATTGATTGCAAGAAAAATCGCTAATTCACCGATGAATTTGGAAAGAAGTGATGACGTGGGGGGGGGGACGCTAATTCGCGGCTCCTGAAGGCTCACCCGGATGATTCACGAGGGGGGCGCCAAATATCTCAGGCCGGCACTGCAATGAGCTGCCCCAGGACACATTTTTGTGCACATGAACAGCAGTATTATACTGTCGTTAACTAATGTTGTTGACGTTATTGAACAGCCCCCCACCCTCCCATCAGTGGCGTTTTATTCAGAGCGCCACGGCCTTTTGCTAAAAGATCAAAGTGTTGTGCTCAAGGGGGGGGGGGAGGTGGATGGGTTTGCCCGCCTGAGTTCTCAAAACCAGGTTTATGGCCCACGACCACAAAAAAGGTTGGCCGGCCCGGGCGCTAAGCTGACGGTTTGCGCCCTGAAAATGTCCAAATAGGTAAGTCGGAGCATGAAAATAGCAAAATCGAACGTTCGGGCGCCAATAATTGCCTAACTGATCATTCGCGTCTTGGTTTGACGGAATATTTTTGCCCTGAAAATAGCAAAACTGACGATTCTCACCTTGAAAATGGCAAAAGTGACTGTTTGCAAGCAAATAGTCAAAATGACGATACCCACTCTAAAAACGGCAAAACTGACCAAATAAAGGGGGAAAAATGGCCAAACTGACTTGTCGAGCAATCTGCATGAAACAGCAATCTGGCCATTCGACCCTACAAAACGGCATAATTATTTCCGTCCACAAAATCGTTTTAACATAAACGATTCGCGCCCTGAAAATTGCTAAACTGAGTCCATGCCCTGCAATTGACTAAACTGACGGATTCATGCCCTGAATATATCACACTGACTATTCACGCCCTAGAAATGACCATTACGCCAAAAAATGACCAAACTGGCTGTTCGCGCTCTAAACGTGGAAAAACCGACTCTATTTGTTGCCAAATTTCGTCATTTTGACTTATACAAATCTTAGTTTCGAGGAATTTTGCACTTCTACAACATTTTGCGGATTCGTCCCAATTTCGTGGGTTTTGCTTTTTCAAAAACCGATTTTTCGGACTTCCGCTCTTTCAATGCCCCAATTTCGTGACCTTGACTTCTTTGGAACCAAATTTAAAGAATTTTTGCCTCACCAAAAACCAAATTTTGTGACTTTTACATATTTATTCAATGAAATTCGCGGATTCGGTTAATTGGAAAAACGATCGACCAAAAAAACGAATTTTGTGATTTTCGACTTTTTCAAACACCAATTTCACCGGAGATTTTAGCTCTTTCACAATCAAATTCCTTCAAAAAAAAAAGACACAATTTCGCGAATTTTCCAGCTTTTAAAAACCAAATTTTGTGGGTTTCAGCTAATACCGAAATCAGTTACACAGTTTAGCAAATTTAGAAACATAATTATTTTTCGCTCTTTCCCCATTTCTCAGATTTGGCACCTTCGAAACACAATTTCACTGATTCTTGTTATTCAAAACCCCAATTTTGGGAATTTTCAGGCCTTTAAAAACCAATTTTCACGGTTTTTGCTCTTACTTAAATCAGTTTTGCAGGTTTAGCCAGTTCAGAAACCTAATTATGCTCTTTATAAAACTAAATTCCTGAATTTGACTTATTGAAAACCGAAATTTTGGCTCTTAAAAACACCTAGTTTTGCCGTCTTTCACTCTTTCACTAATTTCGCAAATTTTGCTGAGCTCTGTCAACTTCCCCACCCACTCAATTTTACAGATTTTATAATTTCACCAATTTCGTGGCTTCAGCTCTACCGAAAATATTTGGCTTGTTCGAAAAACTTATTTGGCTTTTTCGCACCACCCAGAACGCACCCAGAGCGTCAACACTCCTTGGAAGAGGGGGGGGGGGAGAAATAAGCGTTTCGCGATGTCGTTGGTTTCAGCCGATTTTCTCGACTCCACCTGCGTCGTCGAGGCTCTTCCTTGGTCTTCACGGCTGTCGACTGCGTGGCCGCCGTCCACGGAGAAAATTCGTGCGGTTTCACCTCCTCAGAGCGGCCAAAAACGCTGCAAACCCTTGCATCTAAGGCTCACATACATGGCACTGTCCTCACACCAACCAGCGCCATCCATCAAAAATAGATAGCGTGGACCGCGAGTGAAGGCGGCGGGCTTTGTCAGGAGTGATGAAACAGTGTGGGTGGGGGGGGGGGCGCCGGTATATCCCGTCCTATTCGTCTTCCTTTGTTGTGAAGGTATTAAATTCGCCAAAATTTGGACTCGGAAAAAGCCCAACCCGTAGAATTGCTCTTCCAAGGCCCCAAACCCGTGAGATTGCTTTTTGGAATGAGTTTGGACCCCGTACCCCAGCCCCCATGAGATTGGATTTGGATTCGGCGAACCCCGCCAAATTGACCTTTTAGGGAGTCCAGTAAAATTAGTTTTTTGGGTGAGTGAACCCCACGGAATTGGACTCTGTGATTGCCAATAATCTGCAAAAAGTGGGCTTTGAATTAGCCAACCCCGCGTAGTTGACTTTTTTGGGAGCAAATCCTGGGAAGTTGGCGTTCTGTGAGATCCAATAATGCCAAAAAAATCTACAAATATCACTATTGAGATCCCCGTAGTTTAGGGGGTCTGTCTAAAACGTAGATCTAAGAATATTCACGACTACCTAACACTGTATCTGCTTGAATACTCAACTTTAACGCACGCGCACAGCCCATTTAATTCATTTAGAAATAAGTAAAAAATCCTACCTTGAGCAGCCAAGTGAGCACAGACTCTCGATACGGGACGAATCCTCGACGGTCGACCAGTGCTGAGATGACTTTTCCCAGCGTTAGTAGCGAACGGTTTATGCTGACACCTTCCTAAAACATAAAGCGGCGACGTAAGAATAGTCAAAATCACAAAAACTAAGGGAGAAACTCACTCTAAGACGGTCAGACGTTACAGAGAAA
Organism: Corythucha ciliata; assembly: GCA_038030265.1. Classification (NCBI taxonomy): domain Eukaryota; kingdom Metazoa; phylum Arthropoda; class Insecta; order Hemiptera; family Tingidae; genus Corythucha; species Corythucha ciliata. The sequence goes on from CM075938.1 coordinate 9,256,273, forward strand.
TGGTCGATACGTTCGCTCCCAGCTAAGTCAACCAAATTTATTTGACTCATTCGTGTTTGGTCGTATTTACACGAATCCTCGCCTCCAGACTTGAATTAAACTTAGGTTAACAAAAATATCATGATTGTGGTGGAGGAGGGACGGGGGTTCTTACATAAGTAAACGTCTGGGTGAGAACCACGGTGAACAAGGAATGTGACCGAGAACTTTGTTCATTCATTTCTGTGGCGGCTGTGGCTCTTTTTTTATTGCCGACGTCGAGCCAAAGCTGTAGAACAAACGGGGTGGTACAAATTAGTTTTATGTGAGACGGACGAGGAGTGGGGGAGGGCGTACCTGGAACTCATTCCAAGAGTTGACAACGTGTTTGGAAAGATTTTCGACATAGGGCCCGCACACTTGATGCTCGCGAACTTTCAATTGATTAGTTCCAGGAACCAGAAGGTCTCGGATTTTTTCATTGTACACTTCCAGGTATGAAATTTCGACCGTTGTCGACACGGTGGGTTTGGCACCACACACGGGTGCGTCGGTGTCATCCAATGCGCACGACCGAGCGAGAACCTCTTGGCAAAATCTGGGTATAATGCCCGACTCGGGTGTAACGCCCAACGTGTCCTTGAATGGACCCATCATGCTGTAAGTTTTGCCCGAGCCGGTTTGACCGTAGGCAAATAGACAGGCGTTGTAGCCCTCAAAAGCTGTGTCAACGAGCGGGCGTACAAGAGTTTCATAGACGTCTTCTTGCGACGCCGCCTGAGGTCCAGTGGAGGGGAAACAGTGATCGAAAGTGAAATTATGAACTGCGGACATGTCACTGGCGATGCTCAGACCTCGTCCAGCAACGGCGATGGTATTGCCACGCTCCCTGTGATTGAAGAACAAAAAGAAAAATAGATACGCTCGACACAATTTAAACAATCGAATTTTAAAAATTACCCCGGCTGTAGCGGTCGAATTCGAACGCCCACCTTCAAGCGACTTGTTTCCCCCTCGCATACACTGTGAGCTTCCGAAGATCCGTCCTCACTAGAAAGTTTGGCTTCGCTGCGACTTCTTTTCATTTTCGAACGCATGTTTTCCGAAGTGAACAATGAGTGTGCCGAAAGTGATCTGTTCAGCGGAGACCGGACTTTTCCATGCATAGGTGAGTCCTGAATGCGAATGACTGACGATGACGTTACCGACACCGATCCTGGAGTTGGTGGTTTTCTCGGAGTAACGAAAATATCATCGCTGTTGACAAGAGAAATAAAATAATCATACTGATACACACATAATCATACATTTGAAGCCGTTTTACCTGAATTCAATTACGATGGATCTACCGTCTTCACTGTGAAACGTGTGACTCTTCGTCTTCGTCGGTGTATTAGGTGTTTTATTGGGAGTCATTTGAGGAGTGTTTTTGGCCGACGATGCATTCACATTCAGGCGAGACGCACATCGAAGTGGAGTTCGCGTCGGAGTCTTACGTCCACTCTCTGAAGACGAAGACGAGGCGTCGTCCACAATTTTGGCGTTGGACGACGCTTGCGTTCTATGCCTGGTAAACGGACGACTAGAGGGAGGTGTACGAGCGTAGGTTGAACCTGCTGTGCTCGTCGACGGTTTTGCGTTCTCGTTCGAGCGTTTTGGTGTGCTCATGCTTTGTAGTCGCGACGGAGTGGGTTTCCTTGTTGCGGAAGACAGGAGACTCGTGGGTGTTTTAGTTCTCTTCATTTTTTTTTTTTTTTTTCTTATGGACGGCCTGCGAAAAGATCACATTCATATGGACATGGTCGTTCGTATAGGGCCGTTGAATTTCCTAGTGGCGCAATGTTGGGGTTGTTTATGGCCAAATGTTTAATATTCCAAGTGAAATGAAAGGAAAAGGTGAAAGCCTCTTTCAGGCTCGAAAAGCTTCAGAGTTAAATATGTCTAATAACCCAGTGAAATATTATACTCGGAAACTCGTAATTGGGCTCCCAAAACGTGACTAACCACTACAGGAATGACCAAAAAGTTACAAGTAGGGCAAGAGACTGTCAAGCTAGTCCTTACAAACATGAATTTCTCAGACAACTAATGTCCAATTCTATCCCTGAAACTTTACTTAAATTTATCTTGAAATCCTCAAAAAGTGATAATTCAGCCTCAAAATCCACGTAACATGGCCTAATACCGGAACGTTTTACGTAAGAATCTTACAATTCGGCCTCGACATAGTCAAATTAGTTACTAACTCTCCATTTTCTTGAGGGAGGGACACCCATTCGTTACCTTAAAATAGCTTAACTAGCTATTCCAACCATAAAAACGACATAACTTGACTAGTCGCCCCCCCCCCCCCAATGGCCAAGCCTGTAATTTTCGATCTAACCAACCAACTTCTCGCACTTAAAAATGGCTTAACTGACGATTCGCGCAGTCTGAAAATACCTTAAAAGACCATAATTCCCGCCCTAAAAATGGCTAAATCGACTATTCGGGATCAGAAAGTGGTCAAACTGACCATTTATGCACCAAACGTGACCATGGCATCCTAAAAAACAGCTAATTACAATCCGCGTCACAACATTGCAGAACTGACGATTCCCGCCCTGTAAATGGCCAAAGCGTAAGCTGATTATTATGCGCGCTATAAAAAAAATATTCGAACTGGCGGTTCCCAAGCTGACTCTATGCGTCCTAAAAATGGCAAAACTGACTCTTTGCGCCCTTGGAAAAAAAAAAAAAAAAAAATACGATTCGCGCTTTGAAAATGGCTGAACTGAGTATCGTACCTTGCAATAGACTAAGATCACCAAACATCAGAACCAACGTGCCCAGAAAGTATTCAAATGACTTTTCACGCCCTAGAAATAACCAAACTGAGTTTGCGCCGTGAAAATGGCCAATCAAACTGGCTATTAACGCCCTAAAGTTAGCGTATCAGACGATTCGCGCTATGAAAAGGCCGAAACAGGTTATTCGTCTGTTTTGAAAGTGGCAAAACTGACTATTTTCCGCGTCAAAAATGGCCTAAAAAGAGGCTTCACACCTTGAAAATGTCGTAACTGATGATTCATGCCCTACAAAGCAAAACTAGCTATTCAAGCTTCAAGAATAGCGTACTCGTACAGTGGCAATTCTGTACTGATCATTCGCGACCTACAGCATGACGATTCGTGCCTTCAAAATAGCTACTAAACTCGTACGCTACAAAATGACAGTCTAATCACGCCCCAAGAATGGCTAAAAGGGACGTTTTTTGGGGCGCGAACAGTCCGTCAATGCAAGACGCGAATGGTCACTTTGGCCATTTTTGACACGTGAATGGTCGATTTAGGCCATTGTGCAGGAATAATCCGTTCAGGTACTTAATCCGTAAAAATCCGTTCAGGTATTTTAAAGGGACCGAGCCATAAGTTTAGCCAGTTTTAGGTTGCGCAGAGTCGGTTTGGCCATTATTTTTTGAGCAAGAATTGCCTGTCGTTTGTTTTTAGTGCTCAAATAGTCCGTTTGTCCATTTCGGGGCGAAACTATTCATTCTAGTGGTTTTTTGCTCGATAATTGTCCGTCAAGCTGATGTCGTGAATTATTGGTTATTATTGACGCCTGAATGGTCAGTTTGGCCTTTTTGGCGCGCGAATGATCGGTTTAGCCGGACGGGGATCATGATCTGTCATTCCTAAAGTGCGAATCGTCAGCTTTGTCATGTTGGCGTGCGAGTATTATCGGTTTACCCGTTTTTGTCGTTTGAATAGCAAGTTTAGCGATTTTTAGGCAGAGAATAGCCATTTTCAGTACCCGCTTATTAGACGTGAATTAGGCACTTTTCTCGATTTTGTCAGCTCCAACCTCAGCAATGGTCCAACCACAGCGAATGACCACGACCAGAACGAAAGAGACCGTCGAAGAGCAATGACGGGTAGAAGAGCTAGCATTAGTCCAATTTTTTGTCTCGTTAAACCACCAAATACTAGGAAGTCTGGGACAAAGAAGGGTTTCGCTCAGTTTTTCCTGGCTTTGGTGTCAAAATCAAGAAATTCCCTGACTTTTTCCCGAATTTCCCTGACCAATTTTCAATTCCCGGTTTCCCCGTTCTGTGGCAACCATGCGTAAGCCGTGATTTTTCGTAATTTTGGGTTCCGGTTGCCCTCATTTGAAAATACAATTTCACTGGGTCTTCGGAAAACCAAATTTTTAGGATTTTGCCCTTTAAAACCTATAACATTATGGAGGTTTCTCTTCACTGGTTTGGGTCACGTTGGCAAACCAATTTCAAGGATTTAACAATTTTAAATTATGAATACGGGCGTTTTGTTCAAATACGCCAGTGTCGCATTCGCATATTTGCTCTTTCGAGACTCGCATTTTGTGGATCTGACGGGACTAATTAATTTACAGACCAAAAAAAGAAAAAAAGAAAATAGTTCGGGAAGGGTACATTTAAAATGTTAAATCATGCATAAATCTGTAAAAGATTTTTGCATGATTTAACCACTGACCCTCGTAGTTTAAGCGACTCTACTAACAATTTAAAACATATAAAATGCTCCCGGCATAAAAAATGGGCACGAGTACTTCTCACACCAATAGTTCGAGATTCGAGAAAATGAGCTCCCTGGGCGGGATTTGAACCCGCAACCTCGGGAATTCTAGTCCAATGCGCTGCCAATTGCGCCACGGTGACGCCCTTGGGAGACGCAGAGAAAGGAATGAGCACGGGCCAAACCCCACCCAGAGCCATTTTTTCTCGAAACTCTAGGCGTTTCTCCTGATCGGTAAACCACGCCGAATTTTATCTTGTCTGGATGTTTTTAGATAAATATGATGTATAATTCTGTCGCCGGTATTTTTAATTAATAAATTAATGGGTGGGATTTGGCTATGCACATTCCTCTCTCTGCGACTACCAAGGGCGTCACCGGGTAGTTTCCCCCTCCCTATTACAGGATTTTATATGTCTATGTGTCATATATTATGACTAGTTAATCGATTTTAGGGCGAAAATAGTCAATTAATCTTCTAATGGCGTGAATGATCAGCTTGGCCATTTCTTTCGGCTCTGCAGCAAGTCAGATTAGACATTTTAATGGCCGTGAATCGTGAGTTACGCCATCTGTAGGGCGCAAAGGATCAGTTTAGCCATTTTTAGGTGTCCGAATCATTTGCATTTTTAGCCATTTTCCGGACACGAATGGTCCGTTGAGCCACTTACAGGAAGGGTGACCAGTTTTCCCCAGACGAAAGAAGGACCCAAATTTTATCACCCCCCCCCCCACTGATCCTAGTTCCACTGATCAGTGGCTGTTCAGCTACTGATTTTAATCAGGACACGACAAAAATTGACATTTTGCCAAAATTGCCAAAACACAAAATTGGCATTTGAAGGAGCCAAAACAAAAATTCGGTTTCGAAAGAGCCGAAATACGAAATTGGCTTCCAGAGGATCCAAAACACGATATTGGCTTTTGAAGGATCAAAAACACAAAATAGGCATTTGAAGTAGCCAAAACACGTAAAGGCTTTTGAAGGAGCCAAAACTCACAATTAGCATTTGATGGAATTGAAACACGAAGTTGGCTTTTGAAGGAGCAAAAACTCGAAATTGGCTTATAAAGGAGCCAAAATACAAAATTTGGTTTTGGCTGAGCCAAAAAACGAAATTTGCATTTGGAGGAGAGAAAACAAAAAAAATTGTTTCGAAAGAGCCGAAACTCGAAATTGGCTTCCGGAGGATCCAAAACACGAAATTGGCTTTTGAAGGCACCGAAAACACTGAATTGACTCTTGAAGGGGCCAAAATACGGAATTGGCTTTTGAAACAGGCAGAACACGTAATTAGCATTTGATGAGCCGATACATGAAATTGGCTTTTGAAAGAGTAATAACACGAAATTGGCTTATGAAGGAGCCTAAACACAAAATTGGATTTCGAAAGAGCCGAAACACGAATTTGCTCCGGAGGATCCTAAACGGTGTAGGAGAGTCACAAAGAGGTGTTCTCCTGAACACCCCCTCCTGAACTGCGGTGTAGGCCCCTGTCCCGCAGAAAATGTCTGGAGATCTCAGAAGTGTCGTCTCCTGGATCACATAAATTTCCTGTGCAGGTGCCAGAAACGATCAAATGACGGTGGGCTCCCGGACTATTATTATTTCGGGACACTCTGAGCTAGTTTATAGTTGTCATTCTGCAGCCTCTGTAGAGCGCGAATGACCAGTTCGGTCATTTTTGGAACTTGAATAGCCAGATTTGCCATTTTAGGGCACAATCGTCAGTTCAGACATTTTCAAGGCGTGAAGGCTCAGTTTGGCCAATTTTGACGACGGCCGTTTTTGTCAGTTTCGTGACATAAATCATCTGTTTGGGCCTTTTCAAAGCCCGAATTGTCAGTTTAACCGTTTAAAGGGCGCACATAGGGTCAGCTTTGCCGATTTTAGGGCGTAGATACTGAGATACCCAATTTGGCACATTTAACGCCACGAACTGTCAGTACGGTAATTTCTACGGCTTGAATGGTCCCTCAAGTCAGTTTGATTGGAAGAACTCATCTGTTTTATGGATTTTCAGGGTGGCAATAGTCAGTTTATCCATTTTAGGGCAGGTATAGAGTCAATTTGGCCATAATCAGTGTGGGAATCGGCATTGCGAGTAATTTTAGCGTCATAGCGTGCATGCAATGAGTTTAGCCTTTCGACATTTTCAAGGCCCCAGTTCAGTCAGTTTTGCCATTTTGGGCAGGCGAACAGTCAGTCCTAATCCGTTTTTAGGGCGGCATGTCCGTCAAGCTGAAGGCGCAAATGGCCGTTTTGTTGGCGATTTATGGCGCGCGAATGGTCGATTTAAGCATTTCAGGGCGGGCATCATGATCGTTCCAGGCATTTACAGGGGGTACGAATCGTCAGTTTAGCCATTTTTAGGGCTTTAGAAGCCAGTTTGGCTATTTTTAGAGCGAAAATTGCCAGTTTCACTCTTTTCAGGACGCAATAAGTCAGTTTTACCATTTTGAGGCGTGAGTACAGTCAGTTAATTCGTTTTTATGGAGAGAATAACCGTTCAATACACCCGTTAGGAGGCCCCACGATTGTTCTCGCCTAGGGGCCCCAAGAGGGTTAGAAACAGTCCTACTGGTACATAGGACTGTTCCTACTGGTACATAGGACTGAGTCCTACAGGATCGTTCGATCAGAGCTATATTTGTGCTAAACTTTGTTCACGTTTGACTTGAGGAGAAGAGGGTTGATTTCCGTTTGTTTCTACAACTTGGGCAACAATTTGGTTCTATAACAAGCCGAAGAGCGTTTTGTGGATCAATATTTCTGCGGTCAGAGGTTTTTGGGGTCAGGACTTTTTGTGGTTGAACCTTTCTGTTATTAGAACATTGTGTGGTTGGAGCATTTTTTCGCTCGATCATTCCGCGGCACATCATTTCCTTATTCAATATTTTTGAGGTTGGACATTTAAGACATTTTGCGATTGAACCTTTTTGGCGTCCAGTGTGTTTGTGGTTAGAACGTTTTGTGTTTAGTTCCACGAGAGTTTCAAAAGTTAATTTGTACCACGCCAGTTTCGAGCCAAAAAGCTCTTACACACAATACAATAAGCATAAAAATAAGGAGACCTTATGACAGAAAAGTCATAACCATCAGTATTGATACGCGGTTCCAACACAACAACAATTTAAATAATTATTCGGAAGATGACGATGCTGAGAGGCATCTCAGTCATGAAAACAAAACGTAACTTACTTGTAAGCGAAAACACGAGGACACCAAAAACGGGCGAAATAACAATGTTATAACTAGGAATCTACACTACTGGCAAGCTCATTGAGATCATTTTACAGCGCGTTCAACGAGAATAAAGCCCGAAAAACTCAAAACATTCGGAGCTACTAAAAAAACTGCAACATCAACGAATATTTCTTGCTCATTCCCGCCCGCGTTTACAGCTGCAACTGCCGCGGTGATTGGGATGGTGGATGGGGGGATGTTTGAGGGTTAGTAACGGTCATTTTTGAACAGGCGCTCCTTTCAAAAAAGAGGTTGACAGTTGTCGAATAAAATCTCGTAATATAATACCGTAAAAATAAAATTAAAAGTTACAAAATTTGGGATTTTCAGCTTGATTGAACAATTTTACGCGAGAAAATTACCTGTTCCCTCTGTACTTCTGTAGTTGGATTGAACCCCCACACCACCAGTGAGTGTGTCCCTTTTAATGAATCTCAAAAGCTTACCTTTTTTAAGACATCAAAGTCCGTAGTTTTTAAGTTGCGACTAACACTGTGAATATTTTAATTGACCCCAACAAATTTCGCTAATAATTTGCTGGAATTTTGGCTTAAAACACCTCCTACGTAGTGGTTGTACCTTCGGATTGGTTACTTTGAAGGTTATGCTCGGATATCTGGCAGACTCTTTGGACTTCAACAGTTGCGCTCTGTGTCATTCTGTCATTTGATTGGGAGTGATGATGACAAAGAGGGTCGTCTTTAGTGATATCGTATAGCTAATAAAATGAGTTAAACGCGAAAAATAGTGCTTAGTGTAATAATCCTCAGGATAGGTTGAAAGACATTCCAGTCATTGAGTCAAACGCGAGAGAAAAATAATGATCTGACTCACAGCGCCCGCCATATTCACAAAGCGGTCAGTGTATTTTTTAACTTTTGTCGTTCGAAAGTCGTCGTTTTCAAACCTCTCGGCACCTAAATGGCTGCTGAAATTAAACCCGTGGCCTCTTCCACCGATATGAATCGCGCCAACAAGAAACTAGTGCTTTTGTCCAAGCTCGAAGGCTCGGGCGACGATGTAAATCAAGCCATTATCATTCCCGGTCAAGAGGGTGTCATCAGTGTCTCTGACGACAGGTATGAAGGCGTTTAATTTGAAAAAAAAAAAAAACTGTCGCGTATTGTGAACCCGCCCTCGTTTCAGATCGGTCAGAGTCTGGCTGAAAAGGGACACTGGACAATATTGGCCGAGTATCTGTCACTATATGGCAGCAGCGGCCAGCTCGCTTTACTATCAACACGAGACTCGACAACTATTCGTCGGTCTTGATAACGGCACTATTTCGGTATAATAATGAGTTTAAATTATTAGTTTTAGTACCCGGACTAATCAATTGTACAGGAGTACAAACTAGCCGAAGATTACAACAGGCTTCATCACGTTCGAGACTATTTAGCCCACCAGGCCCGTATAACGAACGTTTTATTCGCCCTCAACTGTGAATGGATTCTGTCCATTGCTCGAGACAAACTCTTCCAGATGTATTGCTCGGAGTCTGGGAGAAATTTAGGGTCATATGCGACCGCCGCCTGGTGCACTGCTCTCGTGTATCCTTTTGTGTTTGTTTGGTTGCATCATATCCTTGAGAGTCACTATAATCATTAATGTTTATCTTTCGGGGAGTTTTATCGCATAACATTTGTGTCACTATCGCGTGGTTCTCAATGTCGCAGTCATTACTCGGTTTCACCTTGTTTAGAAGTTTCCCACCAATTGGGGTGATTTCGATTTCCCAGAACCATTGTCGACATCGCTATTGGGCGCCTTGACACCTGTCGAGAGCGCATTCCCCCCCCCCTACACCTCCTCTCATAAGTTGCAAGGCACCCCCTCCGCCCTCGAACCACTGGACGAAGAATCAATTTACCGCAAACTGTGTTATAGTTCCCCGAAATTTGAGAGTTGAAAGAGCTGAATTCGCCAAATAGTGACGTTCATCGGGTCTTGTACATACGTCGATGGCTAGCATCATGGGCGTAGGTGCGGGGGGACATGGAGGATAGATCCCCCCCCCCCCAGAGCAACAAGTATACGAACGAAGGAGCACTCGTACCAAAACGAAGAGTCCCATAAAATCTCCATGAGCGTTTCACGTTGCAGTTAGGTTTAGCAGATTTTCTGGGCTTGAAGCAGCCCGGAAAGGACCGAGTACGTCCAGTTTTTTCCTTGGACTTCAGACCCAACGCAGTAGTGTACTGAGGTACGGGGGGGGGGAGTCGCCCCGGACCCTCTATCAGACAAATATCGGTAATATTCGTGGCTATAGCCGCTAAAAAGCCCTGATTCATGGTCTCGCGATGTAACTTCCAGACTAAAATTAAGAAAAAAAATCAACGCAAAAGTGTATTTGGGCAAACCCCGCGGTTAAAGTTGAGAAAACATGCTATAATATTGACAAATAAAAGACGCTTTCAGGTTAAAATGGGACAAAAATGGCAAATTCACAACTTAAATTGCGTCAAATCGCCCATTCTCGTATGAAAAAGAGAATAGGATGCTGAATGGCCGCAAAATTAGGACAAAACGATATTTCACAGCTGAAATTGGGAAAAATTTGCAATTTGCAGATATAGTTATGGAACAACGTTACTTCGCGGATACAAAATGAAGAAAATCACTAATTCGCGGCAAAAATTGAAAAAATCACCAATTAGCGCAGCTGAAATTAAGAAAAACGTTAATTTTCAGTTCAAATTGGGGGAAAGTGCTAATTCTCAGTTAAAAACGGAAAAAAATTGCTAATTTGCAGCTTAAATTGAGTCAAACGCCAATTCTTGGCAGAAATTGACAAAACTCGGTAGGTAATGCACGGGTTGGAGACGCTACCACCCTGCTAAAATTTAGAAAAAGCGTAAATTCGTAGCTAAAATTGAGAAACATCACTAATTCTCGAATTAAGTGTCGTGAAATTTATAATTTGAAAAAGATGATTTTTTGACAGGAATGGATAGATAGATGTAAATTTTTCGGTTTGAAAAAAAGTAAATACATTTACAATTTGAATTCGCACCTTCTGAAGGCATTTTTGTGGCTAAAATTCAGAAAAATGGCAAATTCGTGCATGGCTATAGAAAAATGTTAAAAAATACGTTAATTCACGCCTAGAACTGAAAAGAAGCAATAATCTATACCTATGAAAGCTATATAAAATTGCTAATTCGTTGGTTTAATGTAAATAACTGCTAAATGTAAATAACCGCGGTTAATATTTAGAAAATAAAATAATCAGTCCGGTCAAAATTAAGAGAAATGTTAATTTTAAGCCTAAAAATTGAGAAAATTGCTAATTCGCGGCTATAAATGGGAAAAATCGCCAATTTACAGCTAAAATTGCGCCAGACGCCAATTTGTGACTGAAATTGAGAAAATTCGCTAATTCACAGGTTTGAAACGCTGCGACGCGTCGCCGCTACAATTTTAAAAAATTCGCGGTTGAAATTGAGAAAAATTCTTATTTGCACCAAAAACTGAATATACGCCAATTTGCGGATTCTGAAGGCAACTTTTCAGGCTGAAATTGTTGTGGCTGATGGCTTGTGGTTGATTTGTGGCTATAGGTAAAGAAACCGCTAATTCGCCAGTACACTGAGAAAAATCGCTCATGCATTGCGTATGGTGAACCAAAAAAATCCTAATTCGTGAAAAGTCCCCCTTTTTTGCGGCTAATATTGAGGAAAACGCTTAAGAAAAACGTTAATTTCCAGCTAAAACTGAGAAAAGTGCTAATCCTTTGGTAAAAAAATTTTAAAAGTCGGTTATGTGCTGCTAAAATTGAGGGAAAAGCCAAAACTCGTGAATAATTAAGAAACATCGCTCACGGGATAAAAACGATACTTTGCGAAAATTTGAGAAAATGCGCAAATTCATGGCTATGGGAGGGGGTGGGGCAAAACCGCTAATCTGCGACTGAATTTAGGAAGAACGATACACTCGGCCAAAATTGAGAAGAGAGCTAATTATTTGCGGTCAGAGTCCAAAAATCGCCCTTAACTGAGAGATTGAGGCTAGCAAGATGTCCAGATTCAAGAGTGTGCTGGGTGGGTGGAATGACTCACCCTTACGAGATTTCAATCTGATACCCCCCCCCCCCCCCGAACAAATTCACTACCTACGCCACTGGCTGGCATGTGCGGGTTTCAAACTTTTCACCCCAATTTTGCGGATTTGGCACTTAAAGAATTAAAATTCGCTGGTTTGGCCCTTTCAAAACCCTAATTTTGCGGATTGATTGAATCAATAAATAGGTAGTTTTGGGTATACCAATTCAAAGGTCTATTTCCTCGGGATATTGACTAATTTTATTCTATTTAGTCCAACCATTAGACGGGTTTTAGTCCTTTGATAAAGCTATTCCGCTGGTTGGAATCTTTCAAAGTCCAAATTTCGGTTCAATTTTGCAGTTTTGAAGACTTTAAGAACCCAATTTGGCTTTGGGCTCCTTCAGCCGGTTCGGCCCTTTCCAAAACCAGATTTCGCAGTGGTGGCTCCCTAAAAAAAACGTATGTTCTTCACGGATTTTTACTTCCGCACCCTCAAAATCGGAATTTCCAGGGTATTTCCTTATTCTAAAGACCCCCCCCCCCCCATAATGAACTAGTAAATAAATTATGATTTTTCAGTTGTGTTAAAGAATTACTTTTTAGCACTTTTTCTCAATTCTAGCCGTGCATTCGCGATTTGTCTCAAGTTTAGCGGTGAATTAGCCTTAATCTTAATTTTAGCCGCAAATTAGCGGATTATTTTCACTTCCAGCAATGAATTGGCGTTTTTTGTTTAATTTTAGCGTCGAACGCGACTTGCCATTTCCTCAATTTCAGCCGCAAGTGGGCGCTTTTTCTCAATTTTTTTCATCCGTGAATGGGTCATTTAACTCAATTTTAGCCTCGAATTAGCAATGTTTCTCGATTTTTGCCGTGAATTAGAGTTTTTCCTAATTTTATTCGCTAATTAGCGATTTTTCTACATTTCAGCCGCAAATTTGAGTTTTTTCGCTATTTTAGCTGGAAATCAGCGCTATTTTTCAATTTTATCCGCGAATCAGAGCTTTTTCTGCACTTTAATCGTGGAATGAGCGCTTTTTTTACTATCTTATTGGTGAATTATCGATTTTTCTCCATTTTAGGCGCATATTAATGTTTTTATTTTGGCCGCGTTGCAGCGTTTTTACCCCGTGAATTAGCGGTTTTCCTCAATTTTTTCATCCGTGAATGGGAAATTCATCTCAATTTCAACCTTGAATTAAGCAATGTTTCTCAATTTTTGCCATGAATTAGTGTTTTTCCCAATTTTATCCGCTAATTAGCAGTTTGTCTACATTTACCTCGCGAAATCTATTTTTTTCTCAATTTTAGGTGCAAATCATCGCTATTTCTCAATTTTAGCCGCGAATCAACACTTTTTCTGCACTATTTGCGGAATAGGCGCTTTTTTAACAATTTTATTGGTTAATTATAGATTTTTCTGAATTTTAGGCGCGTGTTAGCGTTTTTCCTTATTTTAGCATGTAATTAGCAATTTCTTCTAGTTTCCGTGAGTGACTGATTTTTCCCAATTTCACCGGTGAATTAGCGTTTTTTCTCACTTTCAGCCGTGAAGTAGTGTTTTTACACCGCGAAATAGCAATTTTTCCCAATTTTAGCCTAATTGAGCGCTTTTCTAACTTATATTATAAGTGAATTAGCAATGTTTCTCAATTTCAGCCGTGAATTAGCCTTTTTCTCAATTTACTCGAACTTTTTGCGTTTCTGGCAATTCCGAGTTGGAAGTTGCATCGAGAAACCCTGAATTAGTACTTTTTCACTTTTTTATCGACGAATATTTGTACTTTGTGTAAACTTTTAGCCGCGTACAGTGCGCCTTTTCAATTTTAGCCGCCTGAGAGCCAACAAAAATTGACGATCAGCGTATTTTCTCTATTTTAGCCTCGAATTGGCCTCTAGTAGGCGCTAATTAGTGGAATCTATGGATGGGTCCGCCCTGCAATTTGGTTTTTAATTAGACGTCCTACAGTAATTTAGTGTTTCCAAGGAGCCAAAACCAAGAAATTTGGTTTAAGAAGCCTACTCTGCAAAATTGTATTTATGAAAAGATTCGAACGCTCTAATTTGGTTTTTCGATTAATTCAGATACGCAAAATTGTTTGGGGATGGTGAATGGGTGAGCCAATCCCGCTGAAATGGTTCTGAATGGAGTAAAATGGGCCCGATACGAAGTTTTAGTCCCTCCTATAATTTGTTTTAACGTTCCAATTGTCCAATTGTGCTCTTAACCCCCCACCCCACCCTTTCTAATAGGACCCGCGGGCACGTTGGGCCACAGTAAACGATGCTGAATGAATGCATTTTCTTGTTGTTGATGGGCTCCACTGCTAACATGTATTTTTCACAATACAGCCGCTAGAAATAAGATTCATTCAATCAAAAATCGTCCTTAACTCCAGTCTCTAAACAAAAAACTGAAGTTTTGACCCTCAATCCAAACATGCTTTCATCGGTGACTATTCGGGCTCCATCACGATGCTCAAACTCGAGACAAACGGCGTTCGCGAAATCACCAAACTCAAGGGACATTCCGGAAGCATTCGATCTCTGGAATGGGACGCCGCTCAGCAGCGTCTTTTCTCTGGTAGTTTTGATCAGAGCGTCATCGTTTGGGACATAGGAGGACAACAGGGAACGGCTTACGAGCTTCAGGGTCATAGGTAATTTATTTTCTGGGTAATTTAATGAGTTTCTTCAGCGTTTCAACTCGTTTTTTCAATTATAGAAACAAAGTCACTTCACTGTGCTTCGCGGCTGTTAAACGTCAACTCATATCAGCCGGTGAAGACGCCGTCATAGTGTTTTGGGACATGACGGCTCAGCGTAAAGAAACGCCAGAATGGGTCGAATCGGACAATTGTCAGCTCTGTCGTAAACCGTTCTTTTGGAATATACGAGCCATGGTTGAAACTCACACAATCGGCCTTCGTCAACACCATTGTCGAGCCTGCGGTCGTGCCGTTTGCGATTCGTGTAGCTCGCCCACTATTGCCATCCCCTCGCTCGGCTTTGAGTTTCCAGTCAGAGTGTGCGGACCGTGTCACGCTCTTTTGTCAAATCAACAGTAAGTACCTATCGTTTTTTTTTTCTTTTTCGCGAACAATTTTGTATTTAAATGTTTCGCCATCCCCAACCATCAACCTTGGAAAGGCAAACACCCCTGGCTTCATTCCACGACGCCAAACACTCGATATGTTGGATGAATTTGGACGAACAACAAAAACGATTACTCACCGTAGGCCAAGACAGAGTTATCAAATTGTGGGATGCGTCTCAGTTGGTCTAGCTCGTAAAATTCCGCAATTATTTAGTTCTCCCTCCCCTACCCCCCCCCCTTCAAACCGATCCGTTCCGCTTCCTAAACAAAATTCGTCATCGCTTCATCAATTCAATTGAACCAATCCAGAAATTCTCGCAATTCCTACCTACCCTCAGTCCGCCGGTGTCAATTACTCGTCGTCAGGTGTTTTTTTTTTTTTCTTGCTCCACCTCCCCGGGAGACTTGAAAATCGTTGTTCCCTTGTATAGCGCGCTCTATCTCGACGTTTTTGTTCGCTTATTCTCGTTAGGTTCCTAATAATTGTTTTAAAAACTGAGCGTTAAACTTGTTGGTCGTTGTTAGAGGTTGGCACCCTTTTTTGGAAATGCCAGGGTGAGAAAAGAGGTGATCAGTGGTGCGTAGCGAATTTGTTAACTTTTATGTTCACAAAATATATGTTTGTTTTCATTCAAAAAGAAGTATATTACTAACTAAATATGTGTAATTAATGTGTATATAATTATATCAATAGAAAAATATTCGGAACATTTAGGAACTTAATACTTAATACTGGGGTTCTAAAATTAATTTGTACTTTCAAGATCAGGGCTTTTAAAGATAGGCGTGTGAGGGATGGGAGGGGGGCTAATCTTCAAGTATCAGGCTCACAGCCTCGCATCGAGTGGAAATGGTGACCCTCCGGGCAGTTGAGTGTTATGAGTTTGACGCCATCTTTACAGTAGAAGTACTCACGTGTTTTGTGACTTCCACGATGGTAGCCGTCCGTTTTTGTTGAACATTCGCCGTTGGAGAGATTTGTGCAGTGATGGCTGGCCTGTGGAACGCACTGATCTCCGTCAAAAACCTACGAATTATGAGACAAATATTTAATTAATGAGAAAAAAAGTGTGTAACGTTGTCTTTTCGTGCTCCAGTCTATCGGAACGTTGAATTTGTGGTTTTATGTGTTTGGTCCGTCTAGTCCAAAACTTGTCCGACCCTGGAAATGCCCCCCCAGCACCAAACACCAGTTGGTGTCCAATTGTGCGACCAAAATGCAATTTTGAGGTTACAAGTGCTTTACCTGGTTAGGTGGGCATAAGTATGTGATTTTATGTGGTCCTGCGCCGCAGTAGAAGTATGCACGGCAGTTGGATTCAGCATCTACGTAGTACCCGGGTGACTTTCCTTGGCAGGTGTTTTCCTGAGGGGTGGGACATTTATAGCTGTCCGAAGAAACGCAGTGGCTTCCGTTAAAACGCGTGTTAGCCTTGCAGTAGTAAGTGGCTTTCAGACCCGATTGGCAAAACGTGAAAACCGTGCAATCTTGATTGTGGTCGGCGATGAAACCTTGGCGACCGAAGCATTCACTGGACGGTGTCCATCGACACATAGTTTCAGTGTTGGAGCAATCCGTTCCGTTCCACGTTTGCCCTTCAAGGCAGGTATTGACGGTCGCTTCCCCTCCTGCAAAAAAAAAAATCGATCCAATACAATCGGATCATGATCGCCCGTCCTCAACGTCAACCTACCGAAACATTCGACGTAACGTCGACACGTTCCGTCCCCTACGTCTGGATACCGTCCGTCTCGAAGGCCGTGACAATAGTTGGCCATGCGCGAACACGAGGAATCAGAGCCCTGCAACGAACAGCTGTGCCCGTCAAAGGCCGCCCCTGGTGGACACCTGTGCCTTCCTATCGTCTTCCCACCTTCGCACTCGTAATAGCCCGAACACCGGACGGCGGCGCCGCGGTCGTCAGCGTGTCGTCCGTCGCTTCGCCCCCAGCACGGGTCTCGACACGGCTTGACCGAAGATGAACATCGATTTCCGTCGAAAAAATGTCCCGCTGGACATGATTTCAATTCGACGTCCTCCCCATTTTTGCAACGAATAAACACCGAGCAATCGCTTTACACGAAAAAAAAAAAAATCGTTATAAATATTTGTTGGGTGCCCTCAAAATCCAAATATCTAACCTGTCGGAATCGTGAGCTGGCGTCAAAGGGACGTATCCATCCCGTCGACCATTGCAGATCGATGGTAGACTAAGCACAAGGGCTGCCTCAGCTTTTTCCAATAAAGCAGAATGTGTCTGTTCCAAAATATTCGCAATTTCAACTGTACGACCGCCGGAACACTTGAAAACTCTCGTTCCTCCTGTCGAAGCGTCCGAGTATGAACCGTCGCGTCGGCCGACGCACACCAGTTCGTAACACTTGCCTTCGGCTTTACATCTCTGTAAAGAAACGCAATATTTTCTATTTGACAATTTTTTACTTTCTTTAAAATCACTCAAAATCGGTTTATTTACTTTGTCGCTGTACGAAAAAATGGTGCCGACAGGGCAACTCTGTTTGATGACCGAGCCCTCGCGACACATGTAGTAGCGTCGACAACGACTGCCGGGCATGACGTGACGAATAATTCCTTTCGTCGGGCATTTGATCGTTGGCTCGGTAATGGCGTGGTCCTCTAGAATCCCATTGTAGACTATTGGTACCAAACAGGCAAAAAAAAAAAATCGTTACAACGTCGTGGGATGTCCTATCGCGCCCCCCCCCCCACCACGCGCCCTTTTTTTGTTTTTGTTATTTGAGATATTAGCAGGTTGAAAATTGCGAAAAAGCGCTAATTCACGTCTAAAAATAGATCATTCTGAGCTGTAATATAGAACACGCCAATTTGTGATTTTTGGAGGCCACTTAGAGGCTGAAATTGAGAAAAAGTGATCATCCGGGGCTAAAATTAAGAAAAATCTCAAATTCGCAGCTAAAATTAAAAAAAAACTTGCTAATTCGTTGCTGAAAATGGATGCGGCTAAAATGGATAAAAACGTCAATTCGCAGCTAAAATAGAAATGAAAACGACAAACCGTTCCTGAAATTGCGGGAAAGTGGTATTTAGATGCGAAACGTGAATACGTCGATAATAATTCACAGCTCAAATTGAGAAACACCGCTAATTCACGTTAAAAATGGTTTAAAAATCACACTATATTAGCTGCTAAAATTGATTGAAAGCGCTAATTCGTGGCTAAATGTGAAGGTCGTGAATAAGACGTGCTAATTAACTGCTGAAATTGGGGAAAAGCGCAAATTCGTGACTAAATCTGAACAAATCGTTTACTCGCAACCAAAATTGAGAGAAAGCGCTAATTCTAAAATTGAGAAAACGCTAACTCGTGGGTAAAATTGACGAAAACAAGCGTCCGAAGGCAATTCCGTGGCTAAAATTGAGAATAATCTATAAGTCGCAGCGAAAATTGAGAAAACAGCGCTAATTTGCTGTTGAAAATTGAGGAAAAGCTTAGTGCAGAACAAAATTGACAAAAAGCGTTGATTTGCGGCTAAAATTGAGAAAAAACGTCATTTTGCAGCTCAAATAGGAAAAAGACGCCAATTCACCGCTAAAATTGAGTAAACGCGGTATTTAGATGCTAAGTGTGAATACGTCGATAATAATTCACAGCACAAATTGAGAATTAGCGCTAATTCACGGCAAAAATGGTTTTAAAAACGCATTCATTAACTGCTAAAATTGAGGGAAATGTCTAATTAGTGGCTAAATGTGATCGTCGTGAATGAAAAGTGTCAATTCACTGCTGACATTGGGGTAAAGCGCAAGTGCATGGCTAAATCTGAACAAATCGCTTATTCGCTACCAAAATTAAGAGAAAGCGCTCATTCCACAATTGAGAAAACGCTAATTCGTGGGTAGAATTGACGAAAACAAGAACATCCGAAGGCAATTGCGTGACTGAAATTGAGAAAAAGCGCTAATTCTTGGCTAAAATTGAGAAAAAGCGCTCATTGGTGGCTAAAAATTGAGAGTATTAATTCGCGGCTAAAATGAAAAAAAAAACAATTATAATTTTCAGCTAAAATTGAAAAGAAAGCGCTAATTCACTGTTGAAAATTTAGGAAACGTGCTAATGCAGGACGAAATTAACAAAAAGTATTGATTTGCAGCTAAAATGGAGAAAAAACGCGAGAATGAAAAGTTCTAATTCACTGCTGACATTGGGGAATGGCGCAAATGCATGGCTAAATCTGAACAAATCGCTTATTCGCAACCAAAATTATGGAAAAGCGCTAATTCGAAAGCTGAGAAAACGGTTTTATGCATGAGTGACGGGGGTGGCGGTCAATTTTCTTCTCACCCCTCCCCACTTATCATTTTCGCCTAATTTCTTAATTTTCTTTTTAAAAACCAATAGCACAATAGCCCGAAAGCCCAACGTGTCTGGTTCCCAAAAACTGGTTCTTTTATTGCAGTGCTGAGATCTGCTCAAGACTCTGGATAAATATGGTATTGTTAGAATTAAAAATGAAATAAAAACAAAACAACTCAGAACATTTGCTGCCGAAGCGAAAACCTCGACCCAATGACTCGCGCTGCGCTGCGTGGCCGAGGGTTTGGCTCCATATCTTATACAAAACAAATCATGCGCGTTTCACTTTTTCAAAAACCAAATTGTACCACAATTTAGGCTGATTCGAACCTAAATTTCGCTTTTTCAAAACAACTCGTTCAAAACAAATAATTAAAAAAAAAAAAAAATTTCGCGGGATTCGTTCTTTCAGCTTCTAATTTTACGGTCATTTTTGCTATTTCAAAACCAAATTTATTGGATTTAGCTCCTTAAAAACCCAATTTCAGAGATTCACGCTTGATGAGAAACCAAATTTCATGGCTTTAGCTCTTTCCATTATTTTGGTTGCTACGAATAAACAAATGGCTTGTTTGAAAACCAATTATCGTGACGTTGGCCCTTTCAAACCACAATGTCACCGCAGAAATGTGGTTCGAGCAATTTGAGGTGAGAGCTGTCTGTGATCTGAACGATTTGTAGTTCAAGCATTGTGGATTGAGCATTTTATGGTTCAATAATTTTGTGGACTTATCCACAAAATGCTCCATCCACCTGCCCAATCAGCGTAGTTCGCTTGTCTTGAGTGGTTTAATCAATTTGTGCTTGGAACGTTTTGTGGTTCAAGCATTGCGTGGTTCCAGTAAGCGTACCGATGTAGCGGCGAGAGGTGCCGATCGTCCTAGGACACCAAAAGCTTAAATATGAATAAACAGGGATTTTTAGGTTTTAAAGCGTTGATTTGTGGCTAATATTGAGAGCAAGTGCTCATTCGCCATTAAAATTAACAAAAATAAACAAATCTGAATCGAAAGGAAACTTCGCGGCTGACTTAATTAGAGAAAATACGCCAACTCTAATAAATTTAAAACGTCCCTTAATAGGCGGCTACTGTGCTAATCTTGGGGTAAGCACGCGGCAAAGAATTACGAAAAAGAGGTTTCGCGGCTAATTAGTAAAAAAGCGCTAATTCATGGCAAACGGCGGAAAAAATCACCTATTGGCGGCTTAAAATTGAGAAAAACTCTAATTCGCGGCTAAGATTGAGAAAAAAAAGCAAGCCGCGGCTATGAAATTGAGCAAAATCAGTGCTGGGCTCAGCACGCCCAGCTAATATTCAGACAACGCCACACTGCTAAAATTGAGTAAACGTGCTATTACTTGGCTAAAACTAAGGAAACGTGGCAATTAGCAGTTCCCATAGCGGCAAGTTCGTGGATAAATGTTTAAAAAGCCGTAAGTTAACTTATATTATGCAAAGTAAAAATTAAATTCCTTGTGTTTAGATGTTAAGGAGCATACATCCTTCCACCCCGGGCCACCAAACATTTTGGTCCGCCTCAGCGGGGTTCAAGCATTTGGTGGATGGACCATTTTGTGGTTTGAGCATTGCGTGGTTACAGCTTTTTGTGGTTCGAACATTTCTTGGTTTGAGGATTTGGTAGTTTGAATCCTGTTCCCTTGGGTTAGGCCCCTGAAAAAACAAATTTCGTTGATTTGATCTTCCCAGCACAAATTTTGGTGGATTTCCCGGTTGAAATACCTGTGTATAAGTCTGCACGACCCCAATCCTTCGAAGTTGATCGGTCCTCGTAAAGGGATCGTGGGGATGTTCTTTGGAATATGCTAAATGTGATATAACGCGTGGGCTTTTTTATTTTACTTGAGGCTTATCCAAAAACACTGTGGAAGGCTGTGATCCCAACTCAAATCGTCTCCATCGGCGTAAAACAATGTCATCAAAAATCATATTTACCATTTCCTCACACCGTTCACTTACCCTTCTCTTTTTATCCCCCCCCCCCCAATTTATCTGAGGGTGGCTGAGCTGACCGGGGTGCTGACTACCCCTATCTCCCCCCCCCCATGAAACCGCCCCTGACTCGCAGCATCCAAAGGCAATTTCTTGGCTGAAATTGAGAAAAAGCTCTATTTCATGGAAGAACTTGAGAAAAAGCACTAGTTCTTGGCGAGAATTGATAAAAATCGCCCATTCGCGGCTAAACTTGTGAAAATCATTAATTTGCGGCTAAAATTGAGAAAAACGCTAATTCTCACCTGTAATGTGAATACATGCGCTACAAAGAAAAAGCACATCTCTCTGATTCGCAGCTATAATTGAGAAAAAGCGTTAAGTCAATACTAAAATTAGGAAAAGGTGCTAATTCGCTGCTAAAATAGAGAAAAAGTGCTAGAATGCGAAAAAGTTGATGCGCTGCTACACTAACCAACAAGCGTTAATTCGTAGCGTATAAATTGTGAAGACACCGCTAATTCACTGCTAAAGTTGAAAAAAAAAATAAAAACAACGCTAATTCGTGATTAAATGGGAAGGCATGGCTAAATCGCTGCGAAAATCGAAAAATAGCGCTAATTTGAGGCTAAAATTAAGACAGAGAGAGAGCCGATTGGTGGCTAAGTCTAAGTCTAAGTGGTGGCTAAAGAGTGATTTCGCGGCCAAAATTGAGGAAAAATCGCTTATCACGGCTAAAATTGAGAATTTCGTAGCTTTTGGGGACAAATTTGTGGGTAAAATTGAGAAAAAACGCTGGTTCATGGCTAAATGTGAAAAAACAAAAAAAACGCCAATTTTTTACGTATTGTGAAGACATAGATAATTCACTGCTAAAATTGAAAAAAAGGGCTGATAAAAAATAGCTAATTCGCTATTGAAATTGATAAAAACGCTAATTTGCTAATTACAGAGAAAAAGCTCTCATTCGTACAAACAATTGAGAGAACGCTAATTCTAAACTTCTGGAGCTAACTTCATGGCCAAAATCGAGAAAAATCCATAATGTAACGCAATGTAAAAATTATGTTCCTTGTTTGTTTGTTTTGAGACCGAGGGGCTGCCTCAGAGAGATTTCTATCCCAGGCAGGCGCGGATCCAGGGTCGGCTTAAGGAGGGGGCCATGGCTCCAATCGGCCCCAAAATGATGAAAAATTTAAAAATGGACAGAACCGCGTATTCTGAGGTTTAACGACACAGGGAATTAACAATGTCCCACTCAAAAATGGCCTTTTCCACATAAAATTGACTATTCCCTTATGAAACTGACGATTTACTCATTAAATTGACACCTTTAAAACTGAAAATTTGCTCATAAAATCAACCATTATTTGTTCATAAGCTTAAGAATTCCCGTAAAATCGCAAGTTTTCTTATAAAACGGGCAATTCCTTCTGAAATTGACAATTTCTTCGTGAAACTGACAAGTTTTTTCACGAAATGGACAATTTCACTACTCATAAAATTTCCCTTGGTGAGGCGTTTTGTACATTACCCCATTGACGTGGCCTTAAAATTGGCGACTCGCGGAAGTGTTTCCCCGAATGTTGCGTTTTGCCCACAGTGGGGCATACTGTGTAGAGTCCTCTGTGAATGCGACAATTCGCGTAAATACTGCCTATAGAATGTGCAGTTTTGCATGGATTTTGACCTTAATGATCGTCCGAATAAGGCCTTACGCTTGAATATTGGCCTGGATGCGACGTTTCGGTCTGAAATGGGGAATTTTTCATATTCATGACGCCTTCGTTGTTCCGTTTTACGTGAATTATTTCCCATTTTCGGCTCCAAATAAATAATTTCCTCGCGATAGCAACACAATTTTCTACGACAATTTTTGCGAGTTGCGCGTAAGTGTTTCTTCCAATGTTCTTGCGTTTTGTCCACAAAATGGGGCATTTCGCGTGAATTTTTCCCTTGGGTGTGCCGCGGCCGTTTCAAAACAGTTTTACTCTCACCGATGTGACGTTTCGCGTAAATTTTGACCTTGGCTTGGCATTTCACACGTCAATTTCTCGGAATTTGCTCACTAAAAAAACAATTCGGGGACTTTCATTGTCGGATAACCGCTTATTTCGCTGGGGTGGCCCAATTCAGAGACCTGCTGCGGATCTCCTTAAGATGTGGCCAGTACCTATAGGCCGTTGCAGGCCCTTACCTGGCCTGTAGCCCATCTTTCGGCCCGGACTCTCGAGCAGAGTCGGTCCCATCACTCAGCTCGACCCGTTAGCCATGACTGGTGGCCAGCCAGTCACGCCCGAGAGGCACCACGTGGAGGTGGGTCTTTCTGAGTTGAGGATGCTGGCGCAGGGAAGGTGCCGGAATTCAGAGACGAATCTGCAATGGGCCACCCGGTGAAATTGGTTTTCGCCGGGTGTTTGAGGTTTGAGGTTACAGGGAGGGAAATGCCACTTTTTTTACTGGTAACGCGAAATAGTAAGTTTCACAACGAGAGAGGAAAGTTGAACTTCACCCGATTCGTTAACGTACGTTTACAACTCGTCGGAAAATTTCCACTTTCCTCTCTTGTTATGAAACGTTCAATATTACTGGCCACAAAATCCCCGAAATTGGTTGTTCAATGAGCTAAATCCGAGCAATTTATTTTACAGTGAGCCAGATTCGGGGAAATGTTTTTCTTCTGCGAGAAAAATCCGCGAAATTTGGTTTCTTAGACAGAGAAATTCGATAAATTGTTTTTTTGGTGAGTCAAAACTGCGAAAATGGTTTTACAGCGCAGAAAAATCAGCAAATTCGGTCACTGAATTGAAGCTGCGCTCCGAAATTTGTCTGTCGGCGGCAACTAAATAAGTAATATTTATTTTTTAGTGAACTCAACACGCAAAAAATATCCACAAAATCGATATTTAGAGAGCGAAATCTGAGGAATTTGTTTTTTAGAAAGCCAGATCCGGGAAAATGTGTGTGTGTTAGAAAAATCCGGAAAATTAATGTTTTAGGGAGTGAACTCCGAAAAAGTGGTCTTTTAATGTACCAACCTAGTTAATATGAAATTGTAGTGCGTAAAATCTTCGAAAACGGTCCCTGAATTTGGGCACTTGGGCACACTGTTAAATTTGTTTGATAGCAACAAAAATCCGTAAACTGATTGTTTTTAGTGAGTTCGTTACGTAAACATTTCTTTGTTGGTGAGAAAAATCCGCAAAATTGGTTTTTAGAGAGCGAAAACCGAGAAATTCGTTTTTGAGTGAGCCAGACCAAGGAAAATGGCTATTTTTCGACAAGAATAATCAGGAAAATTGGTATCTTAGTGATCAAAATGTGAGGGAATGATTTTTTAGTGACGCAGAGCCGCGGTAACGGTTTTTTAGAGTACGAAAACCACGAAAGTGGCTTTTGAATTAAGCCACTCCGCGTTTGGTTTTCACCACAAAAGAAACTCGAAATTGATATTTTATTGGACGAATAATCCGAAAAGGTGAAAATTGGTGCATTGCTGGAGCAGTCCTGCTAACATTTTCGCTATACAAAATGTGGCGATCCCGATGGATTTTAACTTTATTGGTGGTATCTGGGAGTTGGTAGCTGCCCCACTAAGTCTGCGCTTTAAAGTCTAGGTGAGGGCAACTGACCATGGGCGTTCGCAGCATTTCCATTAAGGAGGGGGGGGAGGCAAAAATATTCGCGAATTGATTGATAGTTAGATACGCATACGTTCTCGTAGCAAATGTGATCTCCAGGGCATTCCAAATTTGCGGTAGTATCATTTTTTCAAATGACCTCGACTCCAAGGGAGGGGCCATATAGCCCCTGTGGCCCCTCCCTTGGATCCGCCACTGGTCCCAGGCCCTGATAGATGCAGTTTCGTCAGTGATCCTTGAATCAATCAATATCGATTACATAACCAATTTCAGTAGATACTCAACAGTTTTTGATCCCATTTGGGTTACATTTAGCAAAATTGGCAATTTATTCGACCAAATTCCGTGTTTATTTTTGGAACAAAATCAATAATTGTGTATCCAAATGTTCGGCTGTTCGGGCTATAATTTATACTAAAAATCACTGTTTTACCTTCTCGAAAAAACCGAGTAGACTCTGGAACTGAAAATGTTGGCCCTATAGTCGAGTTTTATAGTCCAAAAACTGACAATTGATCCCCATTAATTGATATCTACCAGAATGAGGACCAGACATTTGAAATTTAGCGAGGAGCCGATCTTGTCTTCAGAAAGACTCGAGATTGTTGGCGCACTTCGCAGGCAGTGAAAACCCGAATATCAAGCGGCGCTCCATTCGGGCATGCGCTCATACGGCGGTGACCGGTTTTACCTGCCACCATCAGCGGTCGTGAGCATGAAATCTTAAGTTCCGAGAACTGCTAATGTCTCGTCCACAATTTCAGGCGAGTTCCGTTTTGAAGGGGTCAGATTTTGAGTCTAATGGTTCTCTTTTAACTTGACCATAAAAACACACGTCGTTGAAACGAGTTTTAAAAGCCATTAATACAGGATAAAAAGGACCCATCGAAAAATAAAAATAATTCATTTGAAACAGTAATTAATGTGGCACGCGCGACACTTTTTTGGAATTCGAATAAGCCTATACTGCGCCCCTTCTCCCCGCCCAGAGTCACTCCTTTCACCGTGTTAATATAAGACGGCCGTGAACGTTGACGTCAGTTAATGAACCTTAAAACGTTTTTTTTTTTTTTTTTTTTTTTTTTTCCCCTTATTTAATAAACGGATCTTTGTACGAAGAGGGCCCAATAATGCAATAAACGTGAGGTTTAATCCGTCGTTTTCACGTTGTCGTGATGCTCAAAACGAGCTTTATAAAAATAATTCCATGGAAGATCGCCAGAAAGAACTTTGGGGCTTTGAAAGCTTGTACCCGGATGTTCCTAACACGTGATGCGTTCGCCAAAATGCGAAATATAAGAAAGTTGAGTGTTTGTGAGGGAGGGGGTGACTTTAGGTGGGCGGGGGGGGGACTTAGCTGAAGCACGCGTTAAAATGTACGTTATTTCATAGTAATAAACCCCCACCCCCATAAGATAAGTGCATTACAACAATTTAAAATAATCAAATGTATTGTCTCATACCTAAATTGTAGGCCCAACCAGCTTGAATGAAGCAGTCGAAAGTCAAAGTATAAACCAAAATTTGATTCACTCGAATCATAACGTTCCTCTGCGGTGCGTGATTGGTGATGACAATAAAGGGGGGAGGGTCGAAGGGTTTGTGGAACGTTTGGGGTTGTTGTCTCCTGCTCTTTTCGCGTCCTTTTTAAATTCAGCGTGTAGTATATATTCGCAAAGTGAGGGAACAGGGAGAACTGTGTCCACATGACACGCGAAAGACTGAAGAATGAAAAGAAAGAAGAAAAAAAAAAAAAAAAAAAAAAACGCCGCAGTGGTGGTGTTTGGCGGCCGTTGAAGGGGTCAGCTCCCGGATGTGCCCTCAGGTCATCCGAAGCGCACAAATCCTCCAGAGGGTCATCCGCGTCAGAGTCTTCCTTTTGCCTCTCTTTCCCCCCTCGCCCTGAAGTAACCATCTCATGCTTTTCACAGTCGAACATTTTTACCCTCCACATTTGAACATGTCTTTCTAAATGAGAGGTTTAAGTCCCGTTACATTATTTCAAGTATCAACGACTGCAAAGAGCGGGGGAATGCTTTCCAGGAACTAATTAAGAGAGTTCATTACCATCTCACCTTCCGTTCTTCCCTTGTTGTTAGTTACATGGAAGCGAACACTTTTCAAAAGTAAAATAAACAACTATTCCGAGCAAAATTAATAAATTACTTTGTTTTCTATAATTAAAGAGTTATATGTACGGCTAAAAAAAGGATCGGTATAGGGACAATTAAAAATAATTAAAAGCTATGACGCGTATCACTGGATTTCTCTCACTCTCTCTCTCTCTCTCTCTCTCTCTGGAACAAAAAGTAGGGCATTGGCTGGAACTTTTTGGGGTTTCCCGAATTCCCCTAGAAAGGAAAAAAACTGATTATTTTTTTCCCCTCTGTGAACACCTGATTAGTGCTAAATTAAGTGATTCGGGGCAAACAAAATTACCAGCTTCCGTTGTACTCAAAGAGTTTTTTTCCCCCTTAATCCAAACACCCTTTCAAATTTTAAGATTTCCTCCGACTTTTCTTCGCCCACAGTGCTTTTCAGGACCAATCTGTCTCTAAATGATTCAATGTAAGGGGGGGGGGGTGTTCAATAGTCTGCGAAATTGCGAAGACCCAACAAAAAATGCATCGGGTGTGATGGTGAGAGGGGGGGAGTCGCTGATTTCATCAACCATAAGACGCTGATCGGCCACACGAAAAAAAAAAGGGCCAAAACTTGCAATTTCTCCCGATATTATGACGCAAAACTTGCAATCGCGCTGATATTCAGCCGGGAAACTTGCAATGTCGTGGCTAGTCTAGTGTTCAGCTGCCGCCACAAAATAAACCCAGAAACTGGCAATTTCGCTTGAATTGTGACCCTAAACTGGCCGATTCACTGAACTTGAGACTCGAAAATGTCCATTCCACAGATATTCAGCCAGGCATTGACTGATATTTAGCTCATAATAATGTAATTGTGCGGTTTTTCATCATGCATCGTGCTATTTCAGAGCCGGCTGGGCCGTGAATCAAGACCCGAAACTTGCCATTTCATTGCAATTAAGCCCCGAAATTTGAATTATCACAGAAATTAAGACCCGAAACATGTATTTTCACCGGAATTAAAACTCGGAAGTCGCATTGCCTCGGATACTCGTCCATGGAACTTCCAATTTTTGCCGCCGCTGCACCGAAAAATGCCCCAAAACGTGTAATTTTGCTTAAACTAAGACCCGAAATATTCAATTTCTCGGATATTCAGCCGTGAAACTTGAAATTGTGCTTTAATAAGGACCCGAATATAGGAATTCACAAATATTCATCTCAAAATTTTACAATTACACGGCTATTCGTCAGGGTATGGGGTGCAGTCGGAACCGGGTAACCGATCTATAAATAATACGGCCCTGAAACATGCAATTTCGATTAAATATAGAACCTGAAACTCGAAATTTCGCGAGAATTGTGCCTGGAAACATCCACTTTTGCGGATATCTGCCTACAAAATGTTGCAATTTCGTTGGGGGGTACGGCGGCGGCGTATGGGCCTCGCCGTTGGCTCAAACTGATCGCAAATTTTCTCCCCCCCCCCCATCTCTTTCAAAAACCAATGCCGCAGTTGAGGTATTCTATTTTAAACCCGAATTTCGATTTTAAAAAAAAATGTTTTTGAATTCGGCTCGTTCAAATCCAAATTTTAGGGATTTTTTATCTCTCAAAAACAAAATTTCGCGGTTTTGAGTCTTTCAAACCCTGATTTTACTGTCACTTGCTCTTTCAAAATCAAATTTATTGGATTTCACTCCTTCAAAACCCCAAATTTCGGTGATTTACGCTTGATGAAAACCAAATTTAATGGCTGTACCTCTCGTTTGACAACCAAATGTCGTGACTTTGGCCCTTTTAGACCACAAAATGTCGCTGCATGGGTTTAGTTCGAGCAATTTGTGGTTATAGCGCATTTGGCAGCATGCTGGACTGGTAATCGAGAGGTTGCGGGTTCGAATCCCGCCGGGGAGCCATTTTTTCTCGAAACTCGAATCGTGTTGGGCTATGCCCTTCCATCGTCGTCCGGATAGCATCAGTTCAATTAATTTATTAATTAAAAATACCGGCGACAGAATTACTCATCATAAATCCATCTTACACCATCTACACAAGATAAAATTCGGCGTGGTTTACCGATCAGGAGAAACGCCTAGAGTTTCGAGAAACAATGGACCTGGGTGGGGTTCGGCTTAGCTTATCCCTCGGAGTACGACTCCCAAAGGCGTCTCCGTGGCGCAATTGGCAGCGTGCTGGACTGGTAATCCAGAGGTTGCGGGTTCAAATCCCGCCGGGGAGCCATTTTTTCTCGAAACTCGAATCGTGTTGGGCTATGCCCTTCCATCGTCGTCCGGATAACATCAGTTTAATTAATTTATTAATGAGTAAAAAAACGCTGATTTGTGGCTAAGTTGAATAAAAACTCTAATTTCACGCATCAATTTGATGAAATCCGCAGGTTCGTGGCGGAAATTTTTCATTTATTAATTGAGAAAAAATTCGTCGTGGCTCAAATTGACACAAGCGCTTGTGCGTAGCAAGAACTGAAGAAAAGCCACGATATACGCGGCTAAAATTGAGAAAAAAACGCTAACACGCTGCCGAAACTGAGAAAAACCGTCAATTCACATTTAAAATTAACACCATGATACGCAGCTAAGCTCGAGAAGAGGCTGTAAAGTCAGGGCTAAATTACGAGAAGCGTTATTACGCGTGCCTGAGAACGAAACTTACAATTTCGCGGATACTTAGCTCTAAATGATGCAATTTTTCGGCTATTTCTCTCAATTTTACCTGCGAATTTATGTAAAATTAAAAAGTTTCTCTTCAAATCACGGCTGCTGTGATTAAGCGCTTTTTCTCGATTTATCTCATCGGAGAATTAGCGATTTTCACAATTTCAGCCGTAAATTTAGCAATTTTTCTCCACGTTAGCCAATAAGTTGACTCCGGACACTGCGAATTAACATTTTGTCAATTTTAAACCGTACATTACTGGCGTTCATCAGCGAATTTCGGGCCCAAAATACAGGACATTCGACCAAAAACCATACATTTTGGTCACTGTCTGATCTGCAAACCAAGCATGCAGATTTGGCGCTTTTTCAAAGACCAATGTTTGAATTATTTTGTACAGAAATTTTGCCCTTTCAAAACCAAATTTTACGGATTCGGCTCAAGGGCGTAGTCGCAGCCCTTGATCCACCGGTGGGCACTTCAGGATTCGGCGCCATCAAAACCAGAGAAACCACGAATTAACGTTTTTTCTCAATTTCAGCTGCCACGAATGTACTCTTTATCTTATTTTAGCTGTGAATTAGCCTTTTTTTCTAATATTTGTGGATTTGCTGCACAAAACCGCACTTCGCTTTTTGTTTTTCAGCCCTTTAGGGACCGCTAATTAGCACTTTTTCTCCTTTTTAAACGCAAATTAGCGCGTAGTACAGCCCAATGCCTGTAAAACTCTAACCCTAAAACCTTAAAAGCCCTAAGGATTAACGTTTTGTTTTTTTTTTAGCGGTAAATAGCGCTTTCTCTCAATTTTCGCCTTTTATTAACGATTTTTTTTGTTTTTTGCCGTTATTTAATGTTGTTTCTCAATTTTAGCACTGTACTTGTCCCATGCTCGTATCCGATTTGTTTTCAACTTTCACCCGTGTAAAGAAGTCCTCAGTGCAACGCGAGTTTTCACAATTTTAGCCTCTCAAATGACCTAACCTCTGGTTGGGTGTGTAACCTCTTTGGCCCCGATGTCGGCCTCCCTTAGTGGCCACACAGAACCCGTTAAATCGATGCACCTGTAGGTGCGATTGGGAATTGGAGGGTTAAGAACAGCCATATAGCCGCCTAATGACCTACATAAATTTTGGGATTTGCGTGTTTTCTCAATTTTAGACGCAAAGTTGCCTTTAGATATCGTGAAATATAGTCCCCTTCCTCATTTTAGCGGCTAATGAGCGCTTTTTTAATCAATATTAGTGGCTAGTGAACGCTTTTTCTCGAGTTTAACCGTGAATTATTAACCTAAAAATCCCCATTTTTCCAATGTTTTAGCTTTTCGTGGGGCCCTTTCTATTTTTGGTGGTCCGCCTCCTAGCCACAGCCTCGGTACGCCACTGGACTTCACAAACGTATTTGATAAGCGATAAGTCTCGAGGGCGCTCCATCTATCGTTCTCTCCTGGCTTTCAGTTTTTCTCTTCTTTACCACTCTCTGGCCTAAAATACCAATGCAAGGTGCCCCTGAGAATTATGAACAAAGCGACTTAGCCCCAAAACCAGTTCCCTCGCTTCCACTCACAACCAGTTTGAGTGTGTAGAACTTGGCCGCTTCTATTCATCCATTCAACAGCCCCCACCCCAACCCCATAAACCTTGAGTTTGACCACAAAAAAAAATGGTAACAAAGCGTACAATGTGGGCCATTTATCTACCAGGAATCAAGGCCTAATTGATTAATTTAAACAAAGAAATCCAGAATTTACGCGATCATTTTTATTTCCTTTGACTTCCACCACCACCAGCCATTAGCGCAACGATCCTGACGAATATATTTATCGTTGCCAGATAAATGCTGATAGACCTGAAAGGAAGCAGTTTTTGCTGTAAAATATGCAATTAACCCGCCTAATTCTTCAATTTACGCTTACATATTAACCGGATCATAAAGGTTATCAATAGTGTCCAAATGAGTTTCAGCCGTGGCAACAATGCGTTGCGTGTCGAAGAAAATAAAAGCGGCCATTACAAAGAGACCGCCGTACAGACTTATCGAGTACAGACCCGCTCCAACCAGCCCGCTAGTTGGCGGCAGAAACATGCTTCCAATGCTCGACGCGACTACCAACCCCAGACCCATGGCCAACGGTCCGGCCATATAGAGAAACGTATTACTCGGTGCGCAACAGGCGACGATCGACATACCGCCGACAATGCCCGCTGTGTACCAGGCTGCTTTGACTAGATACGGACCGCCCATTAGGCAGACGGGAGCGAGAAAAGTGCCGACGGTGACGCTGTGTATAATCCAAGCGATTTGTTTGATGCCGAAACCGGGTGAGTACGGAATGCTGAAGCATATTGCTTGTGCTCCGATGAGAACAACGAGGGACCCTAGAACAGGCTGAACGCAAACAGAAAAACATTGAACGATGCGTCAATGGGGAAATATTGCCCACTTACTAAGAATCCCATTCTGGTGACTAATGTCATCAGTACTGGAGATCGAAACGCATTGTACGCGGCTAAGGAGGTCAGGACCAAGGATCCCGCAAAGTACTGGTAGGTAGCGTGTATCCGCTGTTTAATGAAATCAGGCCATATTCTGTTCCACGTCGTAAAAAGTAATTTATTCACTTTTATAGCGTAAAATATCAAAATGATTGTGATCTTACGCAGAATTTACGTTTATTGAATCATTTGGTGTGATCACGCCTAGACCATAGCAGCACAGTGCTCCCAGACCAGCCATGGACCCACCACCGAGGACGTATCTCCCGACTTCAAAAGCTATATTTTAATTTATTCGCATCATTATCGTGCACCTACGGTCTTGCCAGGGGGGGAGGGGATGTGTGGGAATGCAAGACAGAAGCTCTTCCTTTTAGAATTCCCTTGGACATGACATACCTTTGGTTCTTCGAACGTTCGTTTGTTCCAACTTCTTTCCCGCGTCTTTAGCGCCGTGCCGAAACGTTCTCGAGATGGTGAACCTTATGGAATGGCCCAGACTGCGATCCGAAGGGATTTTCCACGCGGTTGGAGAGTGCGCGATGGATAGAGGTCGGCGAAGGAAGTGCTTGGGAATTCTACTGGCAAACATTTTGCTTAATAATGATGAATGTGTGAGGCTAAATACTGGACATTCGTGACGGCATGTTTCTTGATACTAAGAATTTTGTGCGTTTCAAAACAAAAATTCGGCGAAAACAATTTTTTTTTTTAAATGTGTAGTATAGGGGAACTCTATTTGTCCCTGTGTGAAGCTGTCGAGCCAGCCTTGCGTTAGGGGCCGGTGGACGGTAGAAATAGTCAGGCTGACGCTTCTTTGTTGCCCAATTAGCAGCTATTTTTCTCAATTTTAGCCACGAACCGGCGTGTCCTCAATTTTAGCTGTAGATGTACGTGGTGGGGTTTGGGGGGTTTTACTCCCCATCCCCACCCCACAAGAATATGGCGTCTTGGCGTTTGTCACTAAAATTAGTAAATAATATACACTGTTGATTCGCAATATCGCGAAGGAAACTTCGCGGACAAAACCGAGAAAATACGCTAACCCAATGTTTTTATAGGCCCAAATTGAAACGGCGTGCTAATGTGCTAATCTTGGGGCAATAAGTAGGCGAAAAGCGCTACAGGACATTGAACATTTGCCACTGGAATAGTGAACTCTGAAAAAAAAAAACTAATTCGTGACTAAAAATGGATAAAAAACTAATTTGCGGCCATAATTCAAAAAAAGCGCTAATTCGCAGCAATAACGTTGAGAAAAAACAGCAATCCATCGCTCAGCAGGATCAACAATGCCAATTCGCGGTTTCTCACGGAACTGGGACTGAAATGAAGAAAAATTTCTAATTCACAAGGATAGAAAGGAAAAAATCTGTAATTCACGGCTAACATTAAAACCTAGAGCTTATTCACTCGTATAAAATTGTGAAAAATGCGTGAATTCGTGGATCAGTTTGAGAAAATGCGCTAACACGCGCGAAAATAGACAAAAAGTGCTAAAATTGAGAAAAACTCCAAATCCCACCGCATATTCACAGCTAAAACTGAGGCAAAAAATGCATATTCCCGCCTAAAATTGCGATTAAGAGCTCATTAGCTGGTAAAATTCGCGGCCAAAGTTGTAAAAAGCTTCGCAGCTAAAATGGAGAGAAACGCTAATTCGCGGATTTTGAGATAATCCGTTAATTCAAGGATACGTTAAATTGAATAAATTGCGGTTAAAATTCGCGGACGAAAATTGAGGAAAATTTCTCTAAAATGGAGGGGGAAGCTAATCCATGGATCAATTTGGAAAATCATCTGCTAGAATTGAGGAAACGTGGTGCCTAATTCGCCCCAAAAATGAAGAAAAACTGCTAATTCCCGGCTGAAATGGAGAAAAAGCTCTATTGCGCTCCTGAAATTGAGAAAAAACGCTAATTCGCGGATATATTTGATTAAAAAAAAGGGGGGAGGGCGTCCTGAAAGCATTTTTGACCTTAAGGCTGGAACATTATTCCATTGCAAGAAAGAGTTGAAGAGATTTATGGTGGAACCCCCTCCAAGATAAAATCCTAGAACCGCCACTGGCTACAAATTATCCATTTTTTCCCTTTTTAGCAGCGAATTAGCACTTATTCTCAATTTGAGCTTAAAATTAGCTTTTTACTCAGTTTTAGCCACGCTAATTTAGTGATTTTCGCAATTATAGCCACAAATTAGTACTTTTTTGTTCCCTTAAGCAATGGATCAGAACGCGCTATGGGGCGCATTTAAATTGAACATTTTTACCACCCTACATCCTTGGAATAGTGGTTTTCCTCAATTTTAGCTGCAAATTAGCGATGTTTTGCGTTTTTAGCAGTGAATTAGCACTTGAGCTGTAAATTATAGCGGATTTAAGTTTTCTCAATTTCATCCACGAATTAGCGATTTTCCTCAATTTCTCTGTAAAACAGCATTTTGCACCTTAGTCACGAATTGCCACGATTTTCCTTTTTATATGCTAATGGGCGATTTTTCGCAATTTCGTTTGTGAATTTGTTATTTTTCAATTTTTGTTTAACCCCAAATTATCGTTGTTGTTTGTTTTTTTTTTTTATTTTAGCCGCGATTTTTTCACTTGTATAGCCTTGAATTAGCTTTTTTTCTAAATTTTATCCGCGGGCTTGGCCCAAGAACAAAACATTAGCGTTGATTTCTACATTTTAGACGTAAAATGGTCTCTATACACCGTAAATTGATGATTGTTCCTCAATTTTGGTCTGGAAGTTGCATCGACAAACCAGGAATGAGCGCTTTTTCGCTGTTTTAGCCACGAATATTAGCGCTTTTTCCAAACTTGTTGCCACTCCAGCTAATTACAAAGTGCCGATCAGCACATTAGTGAGCCTTGTCCATTTTAGCCGCGAATTTACCTCCTTAAGGCTTTAATTTGAGCTATGATAATATAGTGCTTTCGTGGGCTCAATCCCAACTATTTGCTATTCCCCTGCAATTTCACTGGTATTTGCTTACAAAATGTAGACATTTTGTTGGGTACGGCGTAAATGTGTCTCGTCGGCCTATACGACGCGGTCGGGCGTGACCGGCTAGCCCCAGGATGTCCGAGCTCAGAAAAAAAAACAATTGCGAACTCGCAATTTCACGGATATTCAACATCGAAGCTTGGCCGTAACTTGCAATTTCCCCGAAATTAGAACCAGGAACTTGCATTTTCTCAAGAATTAACGACCCGAAGACTTGGAACTGTCAATTTTGCGTTTATTCAGCTAGAAAATTTGCAATCTCTCCATGTAATTTGATGAAACTTGTAATTTCTCCCTAATTAGCACTCACAATCGCTAAAATTCATATTATAAGGGCTTAGTCGTGACCGGTTTGCCCAGGGTTCATGCCCAAAAGACCCTGAAACTTGCAGCTTCGCTGAAATAAGGCCGTGAAACTTGCAAAGTCGTGAATATTCAGTCAGGAAAATTCTAATTTCGCGGATATTTACCTTCTTAATTATGCAATTAAGCGACTATTCGTCAGAAGACTTTGCAGACTTGGGTAGCTGTCGCGGCTGGCTAACCCAAAAAAGTCCTCAAAAGACCATAAAATCTCAATTGGCAGATATTTAGCCCCGATTGATGTAATTTTGTGGCTATTTTTTTCTCAATTTTACCTGCGAATCCAGGTGAAATGATTACCTAGTAGAAATTTGTCTCAATTTTAGCCGCCGACTTGTTCCGCGAACAGCACATTACTTCCCCTCCCCCATCCATCGCCCCTACCTTGATACGCTACTGGAAAAAAATGCCAAGTTGAGGTTTCTGGAGGCAATTTTGAGGCCAAAAATTGTGTAAAATCCGTGATTTTTCTATTCCCTGGAATTAACTCCACTTCTGAAATAGAGGAAAAGCAGAAGTGTGCTGTTCTTGAGACAGATCTCTACGTCTGGGAATTCTGGAATTGAGAAAAAAAGCAAACGCGTGGCGTAAATTGAGGGAAAAGTACTCATTCGCGGCTAAAATTAAAGAATAAATAGCTCACTCGTGGCGCTAATTGAGAAAAAGGCGCTTTTGGTGAGAAAAAAAAGCTAATTATTGGCTCAAATTAATGGAACGTGGTCATTCGCGTCTAAAATTGACAAAAACTCACTCCTTTTCGGCGAAAACTATGAAAAAGCGGCTCTTCGCGTTTTCTGGGGAAAAGTTTGTGGCTAGAATTGGGAAAAAACAGTAATTTGCAATTCTGGAAGTACCAAACTTTACTGCTGAAATAGAGAAGAGTGCAAGTTCGCTTTTGTGCTTAAATTTAGAGAACTCCTTGTGCGACATTACTTGATAAAGAGCGCTAATAGGATGATTTGTTGGAGAAACATCGTTAAAAATGAGGAAAAATGTTAATATTCGCAGCAGTAATTGAGAAAAAGGACTTATTCGTGGCTAAAATTGAGGAAAATCGATTATTTGCGGCAAACATTGAGAAAACATTTCTCACTTGCGGTTGAAATTGAGGAAATTGCGCTCATTACCGGCTAAAATTGAGTAAAATCACCAATTTGCTGTTTCTGGAGGCTAATTTAAGGCTAAAATTGATAAATATCCTTTATTTTCCATTTTTTAAACAACTTCACAGATGAAATATAAGAAATGGCTAACTCCCAGCTTTTAGACGCTGTTTTGCGGTTTATATTAAGACAAATTATTAAATCCGTGCAGTTGCTGTAAATCCTTGCACCACTTCAGTTGAGAAAGCGAGCAAATAATCTGTTAGAACACGGTTAAACATGAGGAAAAGCGGTAAATTCGCAGCAAAAATTGAGAAAAATGTCTCTCTTGCGGGTGAAATCGAGGAAATAACACTCATTGAGGCTAAAATTAAGTAAAATCACCAATACCCTATTTCTGGAGGTAATTTTGAGGCTAAAATTGAGACCAGTCCATTAGGTATTTCTATTTTTGAAGCAACTTCACGGATGATTTATAGAAAAGAAAAGTGCTTACTCGCGGCTTTTGGAGGCTATTTTGAGGCTTATGTTAAGAGAAATCATTAAATCGTGCTGTAAGCGAGCAAATAAGATAAGCTGTCAGTCCACAGCTAACAATGGGAAAAAGCGCGAATTCGCAGCAGAAATTGAGAAAAAGTTTACTCGAGGCTAATATTGAGAAAAAAGTGCTCAATTGCGGCTAATATTGAGTCAAAAAATGCTCAATCGCGGCTAAAATCAGGAAAAACGCCGCTTCACGGTTTCTGTAGCCAACATTGTTGCTTGAATGGTGAAAAATCCATGGTTTGGCTATTCTGTAAGCCAATTCACAGCTTACAAAAGGGCAAGTCCGCGGCTAAAATTGAGAAAAGGCTGCGAATTCGCGGTTTAAATTCGAATAAAGCGCTGTGTGCTGCTCTTGTGAATAAGACCACGACAGCTAAGACTTTTACAAAAAAGAGCTCATTTCGCGGCTGAATTCCTAAAAAGGACTCACATTGAATTATGGTAAATAACCAATTCACGCTTTCGCGAGGCAAGACGTCGTCGTGCCTAAAGCGCTCATTCACAACTAAAATTGAGAAAAATCGCCCATATCAGTCAGCTTAATGGGAAAAAATATGCTCGCCTGCTGGCAAAATTGAAAAAATGCCCTCACTGTCGACTAAAAATGAGAGAATGCGCTCTTTCGCGGTCAAAAATTGAGGGGAAAAAAAATCGTCTGGTCCACGGACCAGGAGTTTAACGTGAATACGTTTTAGTTAGTTTCATTCAAAAAACATTCCCGTGTTTTTCATGAAAAAAAAATCCCCGACAGCCGCTATTTCAACCATCCGCCAATCTGGCCTTTTAATGAGCTTACTCGTTCTGTTATCTGTACTTGAACCAGGAAGAGATGACAGTAGTTTTGCCTTTGAAAAGCCAAAATACTTAATTCCTTAAAAAGTACTGCTCACCAACATTGCCTATTTTGGCCAATCTCGCATTCCTAGCCGTCAACAAGTAGGAAAAAATTCAAAGCGGTTTTGGTTGACAGTTGAGTTGGTGTCTTGGTGGGATCACCGGCGGATACTAGGAGGAGGAAAATGGTGCGATTGCCCCTACCATTCTCTATAATGTTCTAACACCCTTTAAAAAATGGTTTTTGTGGTGAAGTAGTCAGTTCGAAGGGGTGAATTGACGGTTTTCGAGACTCGAGTTTCTAGGGTTGTCAATAATGAGTTCGGTGGTCGTGTGTATCTCTGCAATTCCGCCGCAGAGTAGTCAGTCTCTAAGGGTCATAGAATGGTTTAGAAGCAAAATTTACAGATGGCCGCCCACCCATGGACCAACTGCCCTGAAGTCCGTAAAAAAGAGCCTTCGATCCGAGTTGGACCTCGTTGTGTGCCGCCGCTCTGGGGCCGAGAAAATAATCGACCATGTCTTGACGACGATACAAAACACTCATTCATGGAAAATTTGCCAAAACCAAAAAATTGGCAACAAAAGACGGAGAAAAAGTGCACTGAAAAAGCGCTGAAGGTAAAAAAACTGAAGAAGTGTCAAGTTTGGACACCCCCCCCCCACAGGTAAGCCTTATAATGAAGGGCAGACCTAACTGTGGTGGTGATGAGGGGGGAACCTCCCAAACATCCTACTCTTTGAGAATAAAAACGTTTTTCAAACGACTTTGTCGGATAGCAGCTGGTCTCAAATGAGCCAAAAGCCCCCCCCCCCCCGCCAAAGAACGCTTTTGAAGGAGCCAAACCTACGAAATTGGTTTCAATAAAGGCCAGATCCGCGAAATTTGGGGTTTGATAGAATTAAATAAGCAAAATTGCTTTTTCTAATGAGTCAAATCAGCAATTTGATTCTCTTTACTGACGCAACCCCTCAAAATTGGTTATTTGGCTGAGCCAATCCTGCGAAATTGCTTTTTTAAGGGCTAAGGTGCGAAATTGGGCGCAAAGTTGCATTTAAGGGGACCGCTAGTAGTGAGGGTGCTGCGAGGGGGCGGACCGCCCCCGGTCCGCATAAATACGGGGTATGTTTGAACACATTACACGGATAAAAACTGAGAAAAGGCGATATTCCCGGCTAAATTGAGAAAATAACGCTAATTAGCAACTAAAACTACTAGAAGTAAAAAAATATAAAAATGTTAATTCGCGGATAAACCTGAGAAATAGTGCAAATTCGTGGCTTCAATTGGAGAAAAAGAGCTAACTCGTGGCTAAATACGGAAAAAACGGCTAATTCGCGGCTCTCAACCATGTTCTGAATTGGCACACACAGTACGTTAACGTGACCCCAAACCCCCATGTATCAGAAATGTATAGTTGCGTTTATGTGTCCAGGGGAGGGGGGATCATCCCTTGAAGATGCCACCCGGTCATGCCCATAGAGAGAATATTCGGGCACGGGGATGGAACTCAACTAGACCCTTTCCCCTTCACAGACGCCAGACACCCCCCCCCCCAAACGTCAAACGTTTTAGTATTTCGTCTAATATTTTAAACCACAAAAATGCCCAACCACGGCAAAGCTCCAAACCACAACAAATACCTCCAAAACTAAGCAAAGCTCGTAACCACAGTAAGGTATCAACCACGAAAGATGTAGCCACAATAAAGCTCCAAACCACAGCAGATCTCCAGAGATAAGCTCTATAACTGCAATAAGGCTCCAACCACAGTAAAACCCCAAACCATAGTAAGGCTCCAACCACAATAAAGATCCAACCACAATAAAGATCCAACCACAATAAAGATTCAACCACAGCAAAGCTCCAACCACAGCAAAGCTCCAAACCACAGCAAAGCTCCAAACCACAGCAAAGCTCCAAACCACAGCAAAGCTCCAAACCACAGCAAAGCTCCAAACCATAGCAAAACTCTAGAGGTAAGCTCTATAACTACAATAAAGATCCAACCACAGCAAAGCTCCAACCACAGCAAAGCTCCAACCACAGCAAAGCTCCAAACCACAGCAAAACTCCAGAGATAAGCTCTATAACTACAATAAAGCTCCTACCACAGCAAAGCTCCAACCACAGCAAAGCTCCAAACCACAGCAAAGCTCCAAACCACAGCAGATCTCCAGAGATAAGCTCTATAGCTGCAACGAGGCTCCAACCACAGTAAAACTCCAAACCATAGTAAGGCTCCAACCACAATAAAGATCCAACCACAATAAAGATCCAACCACAGCAAAGCTCCAACCACAGCGAAGCTCCAAACCACAGCAAAACTCCAGAGATAAGCTCTATAACTACAATAAAGCTCCTACCACAGCAAAGCTCCAAACCACAGCAAAGCTCCAAACCACAACAAATACCTCCAAAACTAAGCAAAGCTCGTAACCACAGCAAGGTATCAACCACGAAAGATGTAGCCACAATAAAGCTCCAAACCACAGCAGATCTCCAGAGATAAGCTCTATAACTGCAATAAGGCTCCAACCACAGTAAAACTCCAAACCATAGTAAGGCTCCAACCACAATAAAGATCCAACCACAATAAAGATTCAACCACAGAAAAGCTCCAACCACACCAAAGCTCCAACCACAGCAAAGCACCAAACCACAGCAAAACTCCAGAGACAAGCTCTATAACTATAATAAAGCTCCAACCACAGTAAAGCTCCAACTGTAGTAAAGCTACAAACCACAGTAAGGCTCTAACGACAGCGAAGCTCCAAACCACAGTAAAGCTCAAAACCTCAGCAAAACACTGAACCACAGCCAAAATGCACATCCAAGATTCAACCACAATAAAGCTCCAAACACAGCAAATCTCCAACCACAGCAAAGCCCCAAACCCCACCAAAACTCCAGAGATAAGCTCTATAACTACAGTAAAGCTCCAACCACATCAAAGCTCCAAACCACAACAGAGCACTAAACCACAGCAAAACTCCAGAGACAAGCTCTATAACTATAATAAAGATCCCAACCACAGTAAAGCTCCAACTGTAGTAAAGCTACAAACCACAGTAAGGCTGTAATGACAGCGAAGCTCCAAACCACAATAAAGCTCAAAACCTCAGCGGAACACTGAACCACAGCCAAGATTCAACCACAGCAAAGCTTCATACCTCATAGCTTTCATACCTCATTCACTTTGCCACTAAAAACTGTCATGGCTACAAGTGCTCCGGCTTCCCCGGAAAAAAATCCTAATTTTTTGTGTAAAGTTTGTCACGCGGCGGTAAAAACGCGATTCGTAACATGTAAAGTATGTTCCAGTAACTTTCATGTAAGCTGTTATAAAAGACACGCGAAAACAAACGATGTAAATGATGAGAAAATTGTGTGTTGTGATACTAACCTCTCTACCGACCTTACGGGCGGCGTGGAGTCCGACGTGCTACTACGGGAAGAACAATCAGACATTATTCGTGATGCCCTAAAGAAGATTCGTAAGTTTGAGGAAGTAGATCTAAGTGATTTGGATAGTAATAATTTGTTAAGACAACTCGTGGCTAGCCAGAATGTTATGTCTCGAACGCTCATAGTGTTGACGACGGTAGTCACGGACTACTTTAATTTGAAATTGAAAACGAACGAAATCTCGGACGACAACAACAAATTAAGAAAAGATGTTAGTCTGCTTCAAAGACGTATCGACGCCCTGGAGAATCCCGGTACACAAAATAATATTGTCAAAGTGGGAGAAAAAAAGGTCAAGAGTGCTGATAAAAGTGTTATGAAGAGTTGTTTACCAACAACGGTTCCTCGACCACCCGATCTTTCGGAAAGGAAAATCGAAGACGAGCCTATCTCAAACGGCTTGAGCTCTAACGAGGCATCTGGACCGAATGCTCCTGGATTGGGTATGGACCAGGGTTCCACCTTGTTGTTTAGTAGAGTTTTGTGAAATAAAAATAGAGCCACCTCGGACCAGCGGCACGTGAAAGGCAAAGGAACGCCCAAAAAGCAAAAAGATTATAATGGGGACAAGGGTTGACTCTGAACTTAAGGTAACGATGAGAAAAAAGGCAGTATTCGTATCTAGACTCGAAAAAGAAACAACTGTTGATGATATAAAGCTTCACCTGGAAGGACTAGGCCTACCCAATTTCAAATGTACAAAAATGAAGACCAAGCAACCGTACTATGCGTCTTT
Source organism: Corythucha ciliata (assembly GCA_038030265.1). Taxonomy (NCBI): domain Eukaryota; kingdom Metazoa; phylum Arthropoda; class Insecta; order Hemiptera; family Tingidae; genus Corythucha; species Corythucha ciliata. The sequence continues at coordinate 9,298,417 of CM075938.1, forward strand.
TCATGTACTCATTGAAGAACCGGACTTTGACAAAGTTATGAACGACGAAGTGTGGCCTAAAGGCACGTTGATTACTCAATTCTATGGGAGACTACTTGAAAATCAGATGGAAGGGGAAGGGAAACCCCCGGCTTCCAATGTACAAGCCAACAAGCAGCCAATGAAAGCACCTGACTAGAACTGGACGGTCACGTACCATCTTATAAATCCGCAGTGGAGGGAAATCGGTTAAAGGACTTTTTGCGGTTAAACATAATGCATTACAATATAAGATCTTTGAAGAACAAAATAAACTCGATAGAGAGTTTTCTATGTACCTATTCGGAACTTTTGGGGGTTTTATTGTTCACTGAGACGTGGTTAAGGGAAGAATATGTCGACCTTATTCGTATCTCTAGTTATAAGCTATGTACGTCATTTTGTCGTGAGACCTCCGACCACGGAGGTGTAGCTATATTCATAGCTGATCATTTAAACGCTTGGCCCTTGCGAGAAATGAACTGTCTATCAGTAGAAAAACATTGTGAACTATATACGTCTATTTTTCTGAACGACTTGAATACGACGATTATAGTAATCTATCGACCACCGAGCGGTGATTTAGAATCGTTTTTAAGTACGACGAATTGTATGCTCCAAAAAGTCATGAAGGGCAAAGCAGCGATTGCTGGCGACTTTAACGTTCACTTTAATAAAATTGATAGTCAAGAAGCGAAGAGGGTAACCGATTTATTTAACAGCTACGGCTTTATGCGGTGTGTGAGAGACCATACGAGAGGGGATAATACTTTGAATAATATTTTTGTGAATTTTAATTTTAAAGAAATCTATGTAACTCAGGTGAATCCTTGTCTGTCTGATCATTATGCCCAAATAGCAACCTTAACTTATAAAGTTCAGAATAAATTCTTAAAACCACAAACCATAATATCTAAAAGAGATATTACAAGTGCTACCCTCGAAGTTGTTCAAAATATTCTTCAAAAAAGTGATTTTTTCTCAATAGTGTCAAATTTAGATACTAATGTAGATGAGAAGTGGAGTAGTTTTATGGGCCTATGTTGGATCTAGCATGCCCTAACAAAATAGTGAAAATAAGCAAAATAAGATTAAGGAGTGGGAGGGCTGGTAAACAACCGTGGTACAATGAAGGGCTAAAAACATTAGCTAGACAGATGCTAGAAGTTAGCGAATTGTATAAGATATTTAAGACCGAACCGTTGAAAGGGATAAGAAATAAATTAAGAAGCTAACTACTAGTTTAGCTAACTACTAGTGAAGTGAGGAAGACGATAACATCGTTGAAAAATACAAGTGGGAGGGATTATTATGGTCTCGACTCTAAAATATTAAAAGCGGTCGCAAGTTGTATTGCAGATCCACTGACGTGCTTGATTAATTTGTCTCTACAAACTGGTATCTTCCCGAGTGTGCTCAAAAAGTCGATGGTTTCCCCGGTATATAAAGGTGGCGATAGAAACATACCCTCTAATTATAGGCCGATTTCACTGCTGCCAATTCTCTCGAAAACTTTTTGAAAAAATCTTGAAAACTCAAATTGTTACTTTCTTTGAAGAAAATAATCTATTTACTAATAGTCAGTATGGTTACAGAGAAGAGAGATCTACGGGACAAGCTATTTTAGACTTTGTGAAGCGGACGCTCGACTGTTTTGAACGTGGCTTGTTCTCTCACAATACATTTTTCGATTTAACGAAGGTGTGGCGAAAATTTTCGACCACATTGTTTTATACGGAACAGATGAATTTAGTGCCTTTCCGATTTTAGAATTTCTACTTTTGAGTTTTTGGGTTCTGTCAAAATAAAATACTTTTTTCGTCTCAAGCGTCTCATTCAGAAGTGATAACCAAACCACTTCAAATTGGTGACCCGCGACGTTCATTAACAAGAACATTCGACATCCGACCCCGACGCTCGACGTGACATGGCCAACATCGAAGAATTGGTTGAGCAGCTCGCTCAATTACGCCAACAAATTCAAGAGTTGACGCCTCCCGCCGCTCCACCGGTCGGCGACGATAATCAATCCGCTCCTCAAAACGCAAACCCCGCCTTCGTCAGCCGCGTCACTCCGAAACTTCCTCCGTTCTGGAGAAATAAACCGACATTGTGGTTTTCTCAAGTAGATGCCCCGCTCTCGCCGGCATCACTCAAGAGACAACGAAGTATTCGCATTTAATCTCTCAACTCGACGAACGATATATCAGCGAAATCGAAGACCTAGTAGCAACACCTCCTGCGCAGAACCCCTATACAACTCTCAAAAACGCTCTCATCGAACGCCTTTCTGTTTCCGAGTCTCAACGTGTTCGACTGCTACTCTCCCAAGAGGAATTAGGTGACTGGAAACCATCACAATTCCTCCAACACTTACGATCTCTGGCTGGACCGACCCCGGTGCATGAAAATCTGTTAAGATCTTTGTGGATCCAACGTCTCCTGCCCCCTGTCCAAGCCATTCTCCAAACACAGTCTGACTCGCCGCTCGACCGTCTCTCCGCAACAGCGGACAAAATAATGGAAATTCAACCTGCCATAGCTTCTTCTCATCCCTCTTTCCCCGTCGTCAACGCTGTATCTCCCCCAGGACAAGATATCAGTCGTGAACTCACCGAGATTCGTCAACAGCTCGCAGACCTCACACTCCGAATTTCCAACAACCCTCGACACTCTCGCTCCCGTTCTCGTCAAAGTCATTCAACCCGTTCTCGCAGTCCATCGGCAGCTTCACAATCGACATTCTGTTGGTACCACGCCAGGTTCAATGAACGAGCAACAAAATGCAGACCGCCCTGTTCATTTCATTCAAAAAACGCCACCAGCAGCCAGTAACGGCGGCAGCTGACTGCAAAATCGGAAAGTACCGCCTTTTCATTACCGACCGTAATTCCGCAAAACAGTTTCTTCTCGACACCGGTTCTGACGTTTGTTGTTTCCCGGCACGTTTTCTTTCAAACCGTCGTCCTCAAACCTCGTTCGCTCTTTACGCCGCGAATACGTCGAACATCAGCACATACGGCTCAGTCACTCTAACTCTTGATTTCGGATTACGCCGCAACTTCCAATGGAATTTCATTGTCGCCGACGTCAACGTCCCAATCATTGGCTCTGATTTTTTGGGCATTTCCATCTGTTGCCAGATTGCCGATCTCACCGTCTTCTCGATGGGACAACTGGACTTTCCGTCGCCTGTTCAAAAATAAGTCAGACGTACCCCAACATCAAAACAATCGACGATTCTCATCCGTTCGCTGAGTTACTTTCACGATTTCCAGAAATTACTCGTCCATCTGGAGTACCTCGGGATATAAAACACTCGACCAAACACTACATACATACCGCTCCCGGCCCTCCAATTTCTTTTCGCCCACGTCGTCTATCTGGTGATCGTTTAAAAATCGCACAGAAAGAGTTCGAAGCAATGCTTCAAGAAGGCACCGCACGTCCTTCGGATAGTCCTTGGGCATCCCCTCTTCACATCGAGCCAAAGAAAACTGGCACCGGTTGGCGCCCTTGTGGCGACTATCGCGCTCTAAACGCACGTACCATTCCTGACACATACATGATTTCGCTCATTCAATCAGTGGTTCTACTATTTTCTCTCTAGTTGATTTGGTTAAAGCCTATCAACAAATTCCTGTCAACGAGTCGGACATTTGTAAGACAGCAATCTCAACTCCTTTCGGTTTGTTCGAGTTTCCATTTATGTGCTTCGGTCTTCGCAACGCCGCTCAAACTTTCCAGCGCTTCATGGATGAAGTAACTCGAGGCCTAGATTTCTGTTATGTCTACATCGACGACATCCTCATATTTTCAAAATCAAGAGCAGAACACATCGCTCATCTCGAAACTCTTTTCACACGCCTGTCGCACTACGGCGTCGTCATTAACACTTCGAAAAGCGTTTTTGCTGCGAGCGAAGTAATTTTTCTCGGGCATCGTGTTTCCGCCGAAGGTATAGCCCCACCGCCTGATCGTGTCGCCGCCATTCAATTCTATCCTCAACCATCTGATGCAAAAGGTCTCCGTCGTTTTCTCGGCATGTTGAATTTTTACAGACGACATATCCCCATGGCAGCAGAAGTTCAAGCTCCTCTTCACGCCCTTCTTGGCCCCGACGTCAAAGGCTCGACCCCTATCACGTGGACTCCGACTCTCGAACAAGCTTTCAACGACTGCAAAAATAAATTCTCTTCGGCAGTTTCCCTCACATTCCCTGTAACCGGAGCAGAAGTGGCGTTATTCACAGACGTTTCTAATCACGCCATCGGAGCTGTCATCCAGCAGAACACCAATGACGCTTGGCAACCACTCGCTTTTTTATCAAAAAAGATCTTTTCAGTCTTGGGAATCAAACACGTCTTCTCTTACTCTCGAAAAACTCATCGTTCCTGGCACGCGAATTGAGATAATTTGTGACACCTCAACAGGTCGTCCTCGCCCTTTTATTCCTCATCCTTTACGACGCTCAGTTTTTCTCAAGTTACACAACCTCAGCCACCCCGGTGCTCGTGCGACTACAAGACTGATCACCGAAAGATTCGTTTGGCCGTCAATGAAGAAGGATATTCCCGCATGGACATGTGCTTGTCTTGCTTGTCAACGGTTCAAAGTTTCGCGACACGTCCACTCACCGCTAGGACATTTCGACACTCCTACATCTCGTTTCTCTCACGTCCACATCGATTTGATCGGCCCACTTCCACTTTCGAATGGTTTCAGGTACTGTCTCACCTGCATCGATCGTGTCACTCGATGGCCAGAAGTAACTCCTCTTCCTGACATCACAGCTAACACCGTTGCTCTCGCTTTTCTATCCACGTGGATTTCTCGTTACGGCGTTCCAGAAAAGATCACTACTGATCGCGGTATGCAGTTCATGTCTTCAGTTTTCTGCACACTTTCGAAACGTTTCGGAATCGATGTGTGTCACACAACGAGTTACCACCCGGCATCCAACGGCTTGGTCGAACGCTTGCATCGTCAGCTAAAAACCGCCATCTCTTGCCACGCTGACAGAAATTGGACCGAAAAACTTCCCCTCGTTCTGCTTGGAATACGATCCGCCTTCAAGGAAGATCTTCAAACCACCTCGGTAACCCTCGTTTTTGGAGAAAGTCTTCGACTTCCAGGAGAATTCTTGTCACCTCAACCCGAAACAAATTCTACTCCTGAGTTAATCGAACACCTCGCTAAAATCATCAGTCAGATCCGACCAATACCGACTTCTCGACATTCGACACCTGGTAGTTTCGTCTTCAAAAATCTCGACTCTTGTACACACGTCATGTTACGTGATGACAGCACTCGTCATCCTTCCAAAATCGTTACTCAGGACCCTATCCCGTCGTTAAACGCGACAAAGTCTACAAGACCATCACGGTCAAGACCAGTTCTGATAAACACGTAACAGTCTCAATCGACCGTGTCAAACCGGCGTATTTTCTTCACGAAGACGTAGACTCTACCACCCTCACCCACCCGACAACTTCAGCCATAAACAAGAAGGTTCGCTTCGATCTGGGCGAGCTACGCTCTCCTCCTCCAAGGGGGTGATGTGGCGAAAATTTTCGACCACATTGTTTTATAAGGAACAGATGAATTTAGTGCCTTTCCGATTTTAGAATTTCTACTTTTGAGTTTTTGGGTTCTGTCAAAATAAAATACTTTTTTCGTCTCAAGCGTCTCATTCAGAAGTGATAACCAAACCACTTCAAAGGCATTTGATTATGTTGACCATTCGGTTCTAGTTGGTAAACTTGGAAAATATGGGTTCAATGAAGTCAGCTGTAATTTAATTCAATCGTACCTGGAAAACAGACGCCAAGTGGTAAAAATAAAGCATGATTTGTCTGATGAGCTTGTGACTAGTCAAGGTGTTCCCCAAGGCTCGGTTGTAGGGCCAATATTGTTTTTAATATATTTTAATGATGTAGAAGATTTTATTACCGAAGCTAATTTTATTTTCTTTGCTGATGACACGACACTAAATGTCTCAAAAACTAGCCAGAGTGAAGCCGTTGCTGAGAGGGATAGGATCCAGGGTCTGTTGGTTGAGTGGTGTGCCTCAAATAAATTAAGTTTGAACGTGAATAAAACAAAATCACTAGTTGTAACATTGAAGAAATATGATTCTGTAGATGATCCCGTAAAATATCTGGGCATAACCATTGACTCTCGTTTGAAGTGGGACCATCACTGTGAGGAGCTTGCCAAAGCACTAAACAAGCAAATTTTTCTCTTGAGAATGTTGTCGGCCAGTGTTTCGAAGAGGGTTTTATTATGTGCATATTTTGCTTTAGTACAGTCACGACTAAGTTGTGCGGTCCTGGCCTGGGGAAAAGCCTGCCAAGCTAAAAGAGTGTTTTCACTACAACGGAAAGCTGTTCGCGTAATTTGTGGCATGAAATATCGAGCAGATTGCCGGTTAAAATTTGCAGAGTTACGTATTTTGACACTACCGTCTTTATACATTTTTGAATCCTTGAGAGTAATCCACAAGAATAAAGAGAATTACGAATTAAATAGCAATGTACATAGCCATAGTACGAGAATCAGGCTCGATCTTAGTTTAAAACGGTTTAAGACAAAAAAACGCCAAGATTTTGTAGACTACTTGGGAGTTACAGGGAGTGCCCTCCCTGAAAATGTGAAGGAGATGAGACCTAGCTTATTCGATAAGTTTATGAAAAATTACTTGTTAGAAAAAGCGTATTACAGTGTCGATGAGTGTTTAGATAATAATTCTGATTGTGGGTAGTAGTGTATAATTGACGTTTGTTAATACGAAAAGCTCAAAACCAAATCAAAGCTCCGAACCACTACGAATCTCCAAACCACAGCTTTTTTTAAAGCTTCTAAAATATCAAACATGTCCGTGTAGACATTTTTAAGTCGTCAATAGTCAAGTTTGGCCAATTTTAGGGCGTAATTAGCCAGTCAAACACAATTTTATACCACGAGAGTAGTACTAAGTTCCTCCGTTCTTGCGATGCGGGAGTAACCGCAATGTGCTTGCGGGTGGGAACGACCATTTTATCGTTGGAAGGGCACAAAATAGCCAGTTTTGGCAACTTTTTAGGCCGCGCGGTTTCGCCAATAATTTTTTTGGGCATGAATCGTTACTTTGCATGCATTGCTTGAAAGGTCAGTTTGCAAATCGGCTGTGTATCAATTTTTGGTCGTGAATCGTCAGTTTTCCAATGTATAAGGTGCGAATAGTCCGCAAAGCCTAACATAGGGCGCGAATGACCGCCATTTTTAAGGCATGAATTTCCAGTTTGGTTATTTTAAGGGCACATATTGTCAGTTTTTTGCCATTTTCAAGGCTAGGAAAGTCAACTTACCAATTTTGGCAAGAATTGCCCGTTTTAGGAAGCGGCTGTTTTAGGAAGCATTTAGTAATATTTGCCGTTTTTAGGGCATGGAACAGGCAGTTTGGCCACTTTTAGGGCACGAATCATCGGTAGTGGTGGGGCAGGGGGGGGGGCTTAGATAAGCTCTTGAGAGTAATAGCGCAGGACCAGAGAGTATGACCTGTCAAACTTGTCCCATTTATAGGCCCGAAATTGCGCTGTTCTGTTTGCGCCTATAAATTTTGCCGTAATTTTGCCACAGTAACCAGTTTTGTTGATATTAAGCTGAAATTACACACAAAACAATTTAATTAATGACACCGCAATTGCAAATGTTGACCATAGAAACTTGAACAGCCCCCTGCCCCCCCCCCCACCAACCAACCAACGCAAAAGTGGCACTAACATTTGGGAATTCGCCCCCTGCGTTCAGTCCTGCTGTATCCGCCTATGGTGTGGAATACCCCCTCTACCACCCCAATTCCCCCCAACCAGCACCACCCATAACAGGCGGCGCACGCGCTGTGAGACCTATTTTGCCACTCCTGTCGAATTGGTCCCTATACTGAATTGATGATTGAAGGAGGATTGATGTTTTAAAGAGGATTGATGATTAAAGGAAGATTGAAGAATAAATGAGGATTGATGGATGAATGAGGCAACCCCTCGAAATTGGATTTTTAAGCAGTCAATCCTGGGAAATTTGCTTTCTGATTTGAGTAAAATCATTAAAATTGGGTTCTACGACCAATAATCTGCAAAAAAACCATTGCGCCCGCCCTGTATGCAAAGCACATCGTTGTGAAGAAATATATTTAATTTTATTTCTTTAAAAATTGTACAAATATCAAAATATATTTACACCATCTAGTGAGCGTTTAAAAAAAAAAGTCTATCGAGGATTTGATTAAAGTGAGAGGTAGCGTTTTTTTTTTCAAAAATACGGACATTTTATTGTTTTTTTTTCTTTAAAAACGAAAACAATTTTATAGTTTAATTTAATAAAAATGCACTCACAGTGATTTTAATTTAACTGTACAAAGCCCCTCGTTAGGGCAGAGAGGGGTTTCACTTGGTGTCAAAACAATTATTGCACGCTTTTTATTCACAGCTGAGTGATGGTGGAAACGACTTTAAATTAAAAATAAATTAAAGGAAATTTACATAAAAATAATTATATGAATGCAATGTAAATAATGGAATATTTATTGGGGGGGGGGAATAATTTATTACGTGATTCTAATGCTCCTCTGTTTGTTCATATTGCTCAGCATGAGCGATATGTACGATGTCAGTAAGTCGTCCATTTTATAACCGAGTGATGTTTCGCACAGAAGTTTTGATCCCCTTACCAAATTACCGATGGTCATGTGGAAATACGTGTTACCCGACGACCAATTTGAAATTCTTGTAAACGGATGAGTGACCAGAATATCCTGCGAAATTGTTTATTGTGCGCAGCACAGTCAGATCACTATGGATGAGCGGTTGAAGGGTGGTAGGCGACGGGGCTAGCGGGTGTGGGGGAGGGGGGGCTTACCTTCGATTGCGGATGAATTAAACTGACGCCGTGTTTATTGATGGCGATCAAAAGCATTTCCGGATAGTTCGGTTCGGTCGTTTGTCGCACTTCAAAAAAGGCGGAGCCGAACGTCGGCCACCTGTAGATGATTTTGAGGAAAGCGATTTTAGCGTCTTCAGGACTCATGCCTGCGTCTTGATTATAGGAGGCGACTATGCCTCTTTTCCAGTCGGCTGAAGATTGTAATTTGGTCAAATCCGAGGGAATCAACTCGCGGAGTCTTTGCCTGTTACAGAGAGAGAGAGAGAGAGCGATGTGAGATTGATAACGTGGGTGTGGCCGGGGGGGGGGAGGGCATTTTTTAGAGTTTTACTCTAGACGTACGGTATTGTTTGTAGTTCCTGTTTGCTCTCTCCAAATCGAACGCGGTACACCAGGGCGGCCAATCTGGCCGCCTCTTCTTTCGTACACTTGTGATAACCTCGCAACAATTTCGGTAACTCTTGATGAAAATGAAAAATGAGGTCGGCGTTGCGATCCTTTCCAGGGACGGTGTTCGTCCACAGTTTTTTCATGAAAAACACTTGGTAGGTAAACTGAGGAGTCGCACCTACGCGAAACAAAAAACACGCGTTTTTTTTTTTTCTTCTCATAGAATTCAAAGCCTCAATAAACTAATTATATTTACCATCCCGCGAAGGGCGAGCTTTTTTAATCCAATCGGTTAAATGACGAACAAAATCGAAGAAAAAGTCTGCCTCCGGGACAGAAATGACTTTATCGGCAATTTTAACGAACAGACTAAAACCCTCGCAGGAGCGAAGACTCAGGCGCTGAGCGATATTAGCACAGAAATCTTTGGCACGAGTAGAAGAATCGACCTCAAAAGCCTTGGAAAACAAATACAAGATTTAAAAAAAAAATTTGTGAGTTGAAATCGTGGGGGTGGGGGGGGGGGTGTACCTCGTCCGTGTCGTCGGGGAAATAAACTTTATGGAATATTTGAGTCGTTTTATGTTGAATCGCTTCGACTTCAACTTGATGTGGAGGATATTTTCTCTGGCCGTTTCTCAAAGTTTTTTGAAGTCTTTGAAGCGAGTCCTGCGCAATGGGATGCCTTCGAGTTCTTAAAAATGCGCTCAGTTCCTGTTAAGAAAAGATCGATTGTGAGTTGACTCCTATCGATCTTGTTAGATTGAATTCTCTTTGACGAACCTTAAGAAGATTTTGACTGCACGCAAACAACCCAGTGGCAAGCCACATCAGTTCCCAGCATCTTTCTTCGCTTAGACGGTTACGGTTGTCAGTCAATTGTCTCATCAGTTGGCAATATATTTCATCTCTGAGAATTTCCTTTAAAACAAAAAGATAGGAGGGGGGGGTTAAGGATTCGTTTTTCACAGTCGAATCTATAATTTTCAAAATTTTACGTGTTTCAAAGGGCCGTCGAAAATATGATCCGTGTACTCGTTGCCCAGACGGCGTTTTGAGGGGAGGTCGCCGCAGTACTTTAAAATGGCGGTGAAAGCGTAACAGGCCTCTTCGACAAGTTCTTCTTTGCCGATGAGCTTGCGAAGAAGAGGTTGTTTGATGGGTTCGCGCGAATGACGCCACAGCTCTTCGGGTCCACCTCGACGGGCAGCGGAGAGCGTCAGTGTTTTGGACATGGTTCGTTTTGGCGGTGGCCTGAAATGAGACAAATCCGGCGGGGAGGGGAGGGGGGGTTGGCGTTATACGAGGTTGTACGGATACATGAGAGGACAGCTTAAAATAATAACATAGATGGGCAAGTGCATCTAGAGCCGCCTGGAGCAAAGGGCTGGCCACAATTCCCCCCCCCCCCTCGACATCAAAGTTGAGTTTCAAACGGAAAAAACCTGTGATATTATATTTTTGGGAGAAAACCAAACTCAAAATTGGGACTTTATTTGTAGAAGCAAAAATCAAATCAATTTGTTTTTTTGTGCGAGTTAAATCTGTTTTAAGCAAGCCAAGACCGCAAAAATTTGTTTTTAGTGAACCAGGCCCGCGAAAATGTGTTTTTTAGTGTGCAAAATACACGAAAATGGGTTATGAATGAATGCAACCCCACGAAATTGGATTTCCAGTTTGCGTTTTTTATCCATTTCAGCAGTGAATTTGCGCTTTTTTCCATTTTAGCCACAAACGAACAGTTTTTCGCAATTTCAGACACACTATTTAGCGCTTTCAGCAGGAACTGGTTTTTGGCGAGAGAAATCCGTTAAATTTGGTTTTTATAGCTCCAGAGCGAAGAAATTGTTGTGGTTTTTTTTTTGTGAGCGCAACACCGGCGAAAATGGTTTTTTAGCGAGCAAGACCCAGAAAAATGGATTTCTGAAAAGACAAACTCGCGAAATTGGGATTTTTCCAGAGTCAAAGACGCGAAAAATCCGTGAAATTGGTTTTTCAGTGAGTAAGACCCACGAAAACTATTTTTTATTAGAGCAAAATTTGCGAAAATTGTTCTATAGTGAGCCAGTCACGCCAAAAATGGTTCTTTGGCGAGCAAAACCCCACAAAATTTCCATTTTAGTGAGCCAGAATTACGAAAACGAATTTTGAATGAGGCTAAACCCCCGAAATTGGTTCTTCGGTGAATCAAAAATCTGCGTAATTTAATCATAGGTGAGTCAGACCCGTGAAAATGGGTTCGTGTCGAAATTATTCCGCCAAATTATGGGTTTTTCTAGAGCTTAGAACCACAAAATTGTTTTTTTTTTTTTTCCCCCGTGAGCGAGACAGGCGAAAATGTTTCTTTTTCAGTGAGAAAGAGCCACAAAAAGTGTTATTTGATGTGCCAGACCCGCAAAAATGGTTTTATGGCAAGCAAAACATGCGAAAATACCATTTGAGTGAGCCAGAACTCTAGAAATGTTTTTTAAATGTATGCAAATACCGTAAAAATGACTTTTTTGAATGATTGAAACCCACGAAAATGGTTTTTCATCAAGGCAGACCTGCGTAGATGGTATTTTTGTATCCAAAAATCCGCGAATTGGTTTTACATAATGAGTAAAATTCAAGAAATTGGGGTTTCAGGGCAAAAACACCATGCGAAAATGGATGTTTAATGGCCAAAATCCGCGAATATGGTTTTTGAAACTGGCAGCCTCACAAAACTGATGGACGTCAAAAATCCGTGAAATTGATGTTTTGGCGAGTCATAAAAATGTTTGTTGCAGCCGGTCGGATTCGCGAAAATCGTTTTTAAACGGGAACAATTGGTTTTGTAGCGAGCTAAATCCGAAAAAATGGGTTTTTTAGAGAGATTCAGAACAGAAAAATTCCGCCCGCGTGAAGGCAGAGCTTCTGGAATGAAGAAAGTGGGGGGGGGGGAAAAGGTATCACATGGACAAGGAAACTAGAATAGTGGAAGTCCTTAGATTTCTGTGGAATGTCGCCAAATTTTTTGGGGTGACCCGATATTAATTCAAAACCATTTGTATGGGTTTTGCTCACAAAACTAGCAATTGTCTCAGCTCTGCCTCACTAAAAAATCAATTTCTCAGACATCTTTTCACTAAGACGCAAATTTTCCTGAATTTTCTTGCCCAACAATTAGCTATTTTCCCGGATCTGGCTCACTGAAAAACGAATTTCTCCTATTGTTTCTCTAAAAACCAATTTGATAGATGAAAAAACATTTTTGCGTGTTAACTTCGTGGGTTTTTGTTGCTGGCAAGCCAACTTTGCGGGGCAGCTTGATTCAGAGACCGATTTCGCTTATTTTTAGCACTAAAAAAAAAAAAAAAACACATTTTCGCAGGTTTAACTCACTAGAAAATCAACGTCTCGGATTTGACTCTGAAATACGAAATTTCTCGGATTTTTCTCCCGGATCAGGCTCACCGAAAAACGATTTCGCGAATTTTTGTTTCCAGCAAACCAATTTCGTGTAGTGTCCCCTAATTCAAATACCCACCGATTTTGCTATTTTTCGCACCAAAACCCGATATTGGCTGGTTTTGACAGCGCTGATCAAAGGGCGACCGCGCTATGGTACAGGACAGCAGCGCTATGGTCAAGGATAATAATAATAATAATAATAATAATAAAATTCCCGGATTTGGCTCACTGAAAAAATAATTTTCTTGGATTTTGCTCACTAAAAACCCAATTTCATGGATTTCGCTAACCACACGACTGTTAAAGCGGCTCTGGCTCACTCAAACAACCATTTTCGAGGTTACATTAAGTCATGGCTCTAGCGTACCGTGGTAGTGGTGAGTGGGGGGGGGGGCGCCCATTACCACTGTTCATAAAGGACCGCCCCCCCCACCGAAAAGCTTAAACATGAAAAAATCATCTCTAATCTAAGGCTGAAAGTTCAGAAAAAGCGCCAATTTGTAGCTAAAATGGAAAAAGCGCTGATTCGCGGCTGAAATCAAGAAAAAACCCAATGATTCGCAGCTAAAATTGGGAAAATGCGCTAATTCATAGCCAAATTTGAGAAAAATTTCTAATTATCGGCTAAAACTGAGAAATCAACATCCCGGATCTGGCTCACTGAAAAATAATTTTCTTGGATTTTGCTTGCTCAATAACCAATTTCACGGATTTTGCTGACCACACAACAACTGTGTTTTTGCGGGTCTGGCACACTAAAATAACAATCTTCGAGAGTTAGACTAAGTCTGGCTCTAGAGCTCTAGCGTACCATGGCAGTGGCAAGGGGGTGGGGGGCCGCCCACGGCCACCGCTCAGAAAGCCCCCCGCCCTCCCGAAAAGCTTAAAGATGAAAAAAATTGGGGTTTTTAGGATGGTAAGACGTAAAAAACTCGCTAACTCGCTTATGATATTGAGAAAAAGCGCTAATTTACGCTTAATTAGCGCCACAAGAGAACAAACGCTAATTCATGCTGAATTGATAAAAACACTAATTCGCGGGTGAAATTAGACCGAAAAATAAGTTGAGAAAAAACCAATTCTGCTAAAATTTAGAAAAACTCTGATTTGCAGATTGCTAATTTACTGGTAATAATTAAAAAACAAAAATTAGCGTAGCTAAATTTCATTTAAAAAATTGATATAAAGTGCTAATTCGTTGCTAAAAATCAGACGAAAAAACCGCCAATTTGCTGCTAAAATTGATAAAAACGTAACACGCAGCCAAAAATTTCAAAACCGCTGATTCTCGGCTAAAATTGAGAAAACTCAAATCCATACGCGGTTTCCAAAGGCGACTTTGAGGCTAAAACTGAAAAAAAAAACACACTAATTCGAAGCAGGGGGGGGGGTGCTTATGAAGTGCTAAAAAAAGTCCGTTTCGCGGCTAATATTTGAAAAAAATATCATTGCTCGGCTAAAAAATAAAAGCGCTAGTTCGCGGCTAAAAATGGATAAAATAAGTATAACTTTGAGAAAAATGCCAACTCGCGGATAGAACGGAGGAAATGCGCTAATTCACAGTTAAAATTGAGAGAAAGCCCTCTCATTCGCAAGTAACATTGAGATAAATGTAAAATTCGCGGCTAAATTGAAGAAAAGCGCTGCAATTGAGAACAACGGCTACTCACGGATTCGTGAAAGCAACTTCGAGTGTCCAATTATTCGCACGGCTATAACTATGAAAAGAGCTATTTCCAGGGTGGAAGTAGAAAAAAAACGCGAATTCACGGTTAAAATTAAGAAAAATTGCTAATTCGCGGATAAAATTGGGAAAAATGTCCATTCGCGGCTAAATTGAAGAGAAGTGCTTATTATTGATAGCTGCAATTAAGAACAACTCCAACTCACGGATTCGTGAGGCAACTTCACGTGTCCGATTATTCGCACGGCTATAACTAAGAAAAAGTGTTATTTTCAGGGTGGAAGTAGAGAAAAACGCGAATTCACGGTTAAAATGAAAAAAAAATTAGCGGATAAAATTGACAAAATGCTAAAATTAAGATAAACGCTAATTCGCGGCTAAAGTGGCGAAGGGGCGCTGATTCGCGCGTGGAATAGAGAAAAACTCTGATTCACGGATAAGGCAACTTCGGGGCTTAAGTTGAATAAAAAAAAATACTCTCATTGAAGGCTAAAAGTACAGAAAAAGCACCGATTTGCAGCTAAATTGAAAAAAAAAACGCTGATTCGCGGCTGAAATTGAGAAAAAAACCAACGCGATTCGCAGCTAAAATTGAGCAAATCTGCTAACTCGCGGCAAAATTGAGGGAAATGCAATAATTTTCGGCTAAAACTGAGAAAAGACGCTCATTCGTATTCAAAAGTGAGAAAGCGCCAACACAAGGATTCCTGGGGCAACTTCGAGAAAAAGCGTTAATTCACACGGGTGAAATTAAGAAAAAGCGCTAATTCACGGCTAGAAGTGGCAAAGTGGTGCTAATTCGCGGGTGGAATAGAGAAAAACGCTAATTCGCGGATAAAATTACGGAGGAACACTATTCCTCGACTAAAATAGACAAAAAGGGCTAATTCACGGGTAAAATAGATAAAAACGTTAATTCGCCGCTAAAATGGTGAAAAACGCAAATCCGCGGCTAAAATTGAGAAAAATTGCTAATTCTTTGATAAAATTGAGAAAAGGCTCTCAATCGCTAATTGAAAAAACGTTAGTTCGTGTATTCTTGACGCAACTTTGAGGCTTAAATTGAGAAAATGTGGTAATCATGGTTAAACTTTTTTTTTGTTTTTAAAGCGTCGATTCGCGGCTAAATGAATAAAAACGCTGTTTCTATTGAGAAAAAGGGCTGTAAATGGTCCAAAATCGTAACAATCGCCCACTTAGCCCCAGGGTGATTTTTGCATAAGTTGAAAATTGGCCATTGTTCTAACGACTCAAAAAATTCGTCCGATAATGTCGTTTAGACCACTTAGCCCACCTAGGCTGATGTCTGTCGTTGTGTCGTCACTTCCAACTTTTTGAGCGCACACCCCTAACTCCCCCCCCCCCCACTTATCAATTGTCTCACCTGAAATGATCTATGGAGTAGTCCATGAGTGTGTGAGGTTTCTCTCTGGGCTCCGTGCCGTTCATCATCTGCGAGTTGGACTTTCGCCCGTGTTCAGCTCCCTCCATGTTGAACAAAGCGAGAATGTCCAACGGCGGTTGACTCAGAGCCGGCAGGACGTACACCGCCTCCGCTGGAAAGTCACCCTTGTGCCCTGTCCTCTCGCAACGGCCAACGCACCATCCTGAATTCATGACCGTCTCCCCAGTGCTCTCGTCTTCCAGTGTAATGAGATCGCCCTTTTGAAAACTTAAAAACGACGAACCTTCCCCTGAAAAAAAGAAAAAAACGTTTTGATCTAACGCCTCCCTCTTCCCCCCCTCGCCTATGGAACCTACCGGGAGATTTGTAGTCCTGCAGTGCGATCACAAAGCTCGAACGTTTTTTTAGCCCCTCCAAAAAGTAAACCACCAAATCTCGAATATCCTCTGCGTTTGGACTTTGAAATGTGAACTCCTCGCCTCGAACAGTCGACAGGGTGAACGTCTGGGTGAACACCTTGTTCGTTCTGTGAGTACAAAAAAAAAAATAAATATTGAACGCAAAGTGTTCCAAATAGAGGCAGGAAGGGGGAGGGACACATACTTTTGACTAGAAACTGTCGTGATTTCAGGAAACGATAACTCGAGTAGTACTTGTTCTTGGTCGTCCACTACATAAACACCGGTCCAGTTTACTGCTATGATGACGTCATTCTTAGGAAGATTCGGGCCTGAAAAAGCGAGTGTTTTTTGTTTTAATTCGTCAAGTCGAGTTTTGGATTTTTGTCAGTACCCGAATTTCTGTAAGCTTCGTAGAACCTCGAAAATAGGAGAGGCCATTTGAATTTTGCATAGCTCACGACGTCCTCCTTGACGCGAATGGTTAAAACCAAATCTTTGACGTAGTAGCTCTTTTTAAACGCTTGCACCACGAGACTGGCCCACCGTTCGAGTGACTTGTCACCGTTTGTAAGACAGTAGTCGGGAATATAGCTCGGAAGCAGGCCGAGCAATCTTTCGGCGTTCATGTCCGTTGAATACTCAATGTAGTACTGCTGTGCCCCGATCATTGCTAGATCCTCTTCCTGTTTTAGAAGGGCGAGCAAATTTCGCTTTTAGATAGAGAATTACTGGGTGGAAGGTGGAGGGGTGTCAATTTACTGACTTTATCGCAACGGTACTCGCCGAATTTGACGCCTCGAACCACTTGTTGATAAATAAGATTTGTAGCCACTTGGTCCTCTGTGGGATCGTGCCAAGGGGCGAATATCTCTTTCCTAAAAAACAGACGCCACGGAGCGTTCCTCTCTTGAGCACCCTGTTCCTTTGCGTACTGTTCGCACTGTGAAATTGCGTCCATGACGTGGTCACCGCCACTGCCTAAAGATGACACCTGTGAAAAGTGAATTTTTATCGTAATTACATTTCAAATTTTATCAATTTCAACATTCTAACCTTATCGAAAAGAGCGATGTACAGGGAAAACCCAAACTGATCCTTTAACGCGATTTTATCCGACAACTGGTTGCACAGTTCTCGAGCCGTCGTCGCAGAATCGGCCAACAGAGTTTTAGTATTACCGTCCATGAATGTAATGGGCAGCATGATTGGTTTCTTCGACTTGGTCGCCTGTAGTTCCAACCAGCTGGGCGGTTGATTCCTCGTTCCATTGTTGAAGGTTCTTTTAAGGCGGTCCTCGCAGTAGGGCGCGTACCCGGGAGGGCCTTCGCGAATAAACGCCCTCAGATAATTGACAAACTTCTCCGACGGTGCGAAACAGCCGACGCAGAGCGACAGAAGAATCCAACCGCGGGCGTGCGAGGATTTAGATTGGTTGTTGGTCAATTGTTTACAAATCTGACAATAAATTTCGTCCCTACGAAGCAAAAAAATTAGAAGGTGATTGTGGAGGAGAGGGGTGGAAACGCCTACCTCAATTCGGCCCTTAGAATTCCATGACCTATGATAAAATGAAGTTTTTCCAAATTTGAAGTAGGCCGTGCTTCAAGCCACGACTGGTACGAATCAGCCGTGTACTCCTCGTCCTGCAATTTCCGCCTCACGTCCTCCCCTAACTTATTTTTCCTTTTCAAAGTCAACGACACGAGTTTATGACGTATCGAACGAGGTTTCTAAAACCCCCCCAAAAAAACGTGACACTTGAACTTGGTGGACAAAGGGGTGGGGGTGGGGCTTCACTCACAGGATCCATTCCCATAAGTTGAGCCTCTTGAAATTCTTTGGTTCTCGTGAAATTCCTTCCTAAAGTAGCCGTCACTTTTGACATGACTGAAACATTGTCGTGATCCATCGTATGGTATCGAGGCTCGGGAAGATCGCCCATGAAGCGAAGTATTGTAATCCAGAGAGCTTGCGCAGCCTAAATTTCACCGTTAGTTTGTCAGACTGCACGGATTAAAAAAAAAATCTTACTAATTGGTCTCCTTGAGTGTGTAAAGGAAGAAGAGGATGTTTCAACGGCTTTCTCGAGTATTGATGAGTGACATTGCCCTGGAAATAGGTTGCAGCGTATTTCTGGAACTTGAATTCACTTAAATCCTCCTCATCTTCAGGGGACAACTGAAGCTGGCTGATGACTTCCTGCTGGTCCGCTTTTGCAGTAGGCAAATCCTGAAAAAAAAATTAAAAATATAATAAATGAAGGTCTTATATTTTCTTCAAAAACTAACCTTAAAAACAGAAGTTTCTCTGGCGGAATTAGGCGCTTCGCTGCTTGAATCGGGTAAAAAGTCAAACATGGCTTCCACAAGTTTACTGTCGTCAACAGGTTCATCCTGTTTCTTAGCCGCGTCGTTAATTATCGTCTTTTTAAGTTCCATTCGCCTTCGCTGTTCAACTTTTTGTTCTTGTTCCATTCTTTCTAGTTCTTCTAGCCTGTCCTAAAATGTTTGAGCGTCAAAAAAGTGGCTGTCACTCTTGAATGAAGCTAAAAAAAAAAAAAAGTATATTTACTCTGTAATGACGCTCAGCAATCTCCTTCGCTCGTTTATTGCCCGCCTCTTTCAACTCTTTCTCCTCCATTTTCTTCAATTTCAACGCCTCCATCTGTTGTCGATACTCGAATTTAACTTTAGCGAAACGGCGTTCGGCGATAATCCGACGAACGTGCGACTGAATTTTAACGATGGCCCACCGTTTTTTGGCAAACATTTCGCGAACGAGTTTACCGCGGGCGCGGGCCTGCAGAGCGACAATGTGACCGCGAAGGTGGCGGAATCGGTGCGAGAGGACGCGCGAGCGTATCAGCGCTTGAAGTCGCATGTAGCCGACGCGCATGCGCAGATAGCGACGACGCTGTGCCCAGCCAGCCCAGTATTTTTGAATGACCATGGCGGCGGATCTCATCCTTTGATACCTTGACATTGAAGAATTGTGTTATCAAAATGTCCGACTATAGATAGCGAAGCGAAGCCTAACCTTCGCCGGTAAACCCATCCTTTAATGGATTTCTGAAGGACAACAATGTTTCGAGTCAGAACGCGATCGCGTTCTTGCTCCAGGAACAAATCGTGAGCGTCCTTCAGGAAGACCTTAGTGCTTCCCAGTTGATAATCGGATTTACCCAGAACTGCTTGACAGATCCTTGAAGTTGCCAAACGGCAGTCAGTCTGAAAAAATGGAATACACGAGAAAATTATCCCCTTCGGCCTGGATATTTCATATTTTGACCCTCAGAAATCGATAATGACACCATAAAACATAAAGTTTTATAGAATCTGATTCAAAATGTAAAGTTCGCTCACACTCTATCTACGAAACGGGAAATTCAGCCCCGTACAGCGACTATTAGGGCTCAGAAACCTGCTGTGCTGTATGAAACTATGATGTTCCAGACAGGTCCGAGATCCTCCGCCACGAAAAAGGCCCCAAAACTTACAAATTTCGATTAAATGAAGACCCGAAACAATCAATTTCACTGATATTCAGTCAGGAAACTTGAATTTAGCTCAAAGGACCCGAAATGGCAAACTGCCAAAAATTATTATCTTCAAATATGCAAATACGCGGCTTTCCGTCAAAGTATTGGCGCAGTCGGGACCAGAAAAAGCCCAAGGTCCGCGAATTCGCAATTTCGCTGAAAATTAAAACTTGAAACTCGCAATGTCGCGAATTTTCAGCCGCTGTTGGAGCCGGGAAAGGGCTAGCCCGAGGTCAGAACCCACAAAAAAACAATTGCAAACTTTCAATTTCACGAATATTTAGCTCCGTGACTGGTAAAATTGGTGACATTAACACCCGAAACTTGCATTTGCGCAAGAATTGAGAACAGAAACATTCAATTCGCGGATATTCAGCCAGAAAACTTGTAATTTCGCTCAATTAAGAACCCTAACTCACAAATTTAATGCTTGACGCTTAATGTCGCAATTAAACGGCTATTTGTGAAACTAATGGACACAGTCCATATCCCAAGCCCAAGGTTCGGGCTCACCGCCACCGTGAAACTTGCTTAATCAAAACCCAGGAAAGTCAGCTGCTTGAAAACGCACAGAACAGCTTCAAATTCGCGGATATTTGCCTAAAAAATATATTATTGGCTTCACGGTTTCAGAGCGCTGTCGCGGCCGGCTACCTCGGATTCCACGGTCATTAAAAAAAAAAAACATCCCAGAAACCGTCAAATACGCAAAATTTCATTGATAAATTAAATACCCGGAGCAATTTCACGGGTATTTAGACCCGAAACTCGCAATTTCGCAGTTTTTGGCTCCGAAAAATGTACATTTTGTGGCCATATTTGCCAGGATTTGAGTGCTGCTAAAATTGTGGAAAATCGCTGATGCAAGCGGTAGAAACGCTACTGTGCTGCTACAATTGAGAAAAAGCGCTAACACGCTGCTAAAATTAAGAAAAGCACGCTAAATCACGGATAAATTTGAGAAAACCTGCCAATTCGTGGCTAAAACTGAGAAATCTCGCTGATGACAATGAGATGAAGCGATTATTCGCAGCTGTAATAGAGAAAAAAGCGTAATTCCCGGATAAAGTTGACAGAAAACGCTCATTTTTAGTTACAATAGAAAGAAAACACCAATTCCCCGATCAATATGAGAAAATCTGCGGGAGCAAAATGGCAACTACCACGATTTTCCCCACCGCTCGGAGCCTACTAGAGATTTCCACCCCGGGCCCGCTGTGGGTGTTGATCCGCCACTGCAGCCAAGTTATTACCGTGGGAAGTTAGTTTTGTGTGTGAAGTGGGAAAATACCGTCGCCAAAGTTGCGAGCCCCCGTCCCCAAGCATCTACACCCGTGGCGTGGGCCCAACCCACGCCCGCCCACCCAAAACAGCACTAGTGGTTTCTGCGCAGCCGTCATGAAAGCAGCGCTTCTGGATTGAAGAGAGAGGGCGAGTAGGGACCATGCATGGGGGGCAGAAGAGGGCAACTGCCCCTCTCTGGAAATTAGGGGAAGCTGAAAGCAGCTAAACGTATTAACGTTGTGGTGCAGGGTGCTTAGCGTTCGTTTCAGTCGCAAAACCATCAGCTTTACAGGGCTACTCGGTTCTGGCTCTTATCACAGCCCAAGGATTGAGGTGAGCCTGAGGTCCTCCCCGCACTTAGTTCTTCAGGTCAGGTTGAGAGGCTCCTCCAATCAGGGGAGGGTGGTCTATTGCTGGCTAACGAGAGCCTGAATCGAATAGCTCCGCGGGCCCTGTGCATCTCAAGGCCAGAAACAGAGGCTAGACCACACTTTTGAGACAAATTCAACCTTTTATAGGCTCGTAATTCTATGTTTCACTCTACTTTGTCCCCACACCAGTGCCAGTTTCGCTCGTAAAAAAACAATTTTGCGGGTTTTGCTCGCCAACACACCAATTTTACGGGTTTCGCTCACTAAAAATGCAATTTCGTTGGTTTTTCTCGCTTGAAAAAACAATTTCGCTCACTAGGAAAGCCATATTTGCGGGTTCTCTGCACTGAAAAGGCGTTTTCGCTGGATTATCTCACCTAAAAAGCAAGGTCGCCGATTTTACTTGAGCCTTGTGCTCAATTTATTTTCTCGTTGTGAGGGCCTTGAAATAATATCAACCTTGGCAAACGTCATGAACTAAAAAAAAAAGTCAAAAATTTGATATTTCTCTGGAATTAAGACGCACAATTTGCAATCCTGCGGATATTAAGCCAGAAAAATTCCAATTTCGTGGGTATTTCGGTGGGCCTTTGGCGCTCTTACGGCCAGCGGATTGTTACCAGCTGTAGCCTCGGTTCCGCCGCCCCAAAATACGTCCAGAAACAGGTCATTTTGCTTGAATTAAGACCCGAAACTTTATGTGTCGTTGGAATTAAGCCGCGAAAAATTACAATTCCGCAAAAGTAATGAACCAAAATGTTGTAGTCTCGATGAAATCAAGTCCCAAAACTTTCTATTTCGTGGGAATTAAGCCCAGAAATTGCATTTTCACATAAATTAAGACCTGCGAAGCGTAAGACTATAAAATAGCAATTTGCAGGACTTATAGCTTCGAGTGATGTAATTTTGCGGCTATTCCATTTCATTGCACCCGTAAATTTAGGTTAAACGACACGTTTTCCATCAATTTTAGCTGTGATGCTAAGAATTTGAGTTTTTTCTCAATTTAGGAACGAAATTTCGAGAAAAAAAAGCGCTCACTTCACGCTGAAATTGATAAACATTTGTAAATTCGATGTTTATAGCAGCTGGAACACGGCTTCCACGGCTGAAATTTAAAAAATCCGCTAATGCACTGTTGATGGGGCAAAGGTCGCGGCTAAAGTTGAGGAAAGGAGGTAATTAAGGATCAAAAATGAAAAAAAAAATTGAAAAAAAAAAACAAAACATTCACGTCTAAAGTAGTGAACAACGCTAATTCACAGAAAACACCAATTCGCGGTTTCGGCAGACAACATACAGTGCCTAAAGGCGAGAAACGGCCACAGAATTGGATAAGTCGCAGCTAAAAGTAATAAATCGCGGATAAAGCCGGGGAAAAGCTCTGGTTCGCGGCTAAAATTAATTCAAATCTATCATTTGCAGCTAAAATCGAGAAAAATCGCCAGTTTGTGTCTAAAATTGAAATTTTTGGAGTAATTTTAAGAACAAAATTGAGACAAAATCGCAGCTTATCTTTATAGTGGCGTTAATTGAAGGCAAAACTATGGAAAATTCTAATTCGCAGCTTCTGGAGCCAACTTCGCGGCTGTAGATGAGAAAAAGCAGCAATTCAGGGGGAAAATGAGGAAATTCACGGCTAAAATAAAAAAACCCGCTAATTCGCGGTTAAAATTGAGATAAAACGGTGGTTCACGTCTAAAATTGAAGAAAGAAAAACAAAAATGCTGATTCTCTCGGTTATAATGGAGAAATGGCTCTGATTCGTAGCTAAAATTTAGAAAAAAACACTAACTCATAGCCAAAATTTAAAAATATCGCTAATTCTTCTTTTCTAGATTCTACGCGACCAAAATTGGGGAAAAAACCTCTAATTTTGCGATTAAAATGAAGAAAAAGTGCCAAATTACTTGAGACTACAAAAATTAGTGGTACACAGCTAAATTTGAGTTGCCCGTGCAGCGGTGTTGATTTTCACGGCCTCGCGGGTCATTTAAAAGTCAAATTTTTGCAAATTTAGCCCTTGAAATCCCCCCTCCCACCATACTCTGGCAGATTTGGCCCAGAGTAAAACCAATTTCACGGGGTTGGCTCTTCAGAAAACCTATTTCACGGGGTTTAGCCCGTTCCCTGTCCTTGGTTAAGCAAAATTGTGAGATCAAACGCCAGAATTCAACAATTTTAGCTGGTAATTTATTTAAAGTGGGAAGGAAAGAAAAGAGGCTGCCCCCCCCCCATTTCGGTGAATTCCCCTTTTTCCTTATTTTAACCACTAATGAGCCCGTTTAGCTTCGAATTTAGCGATTTTTTTCGCTTTTTGCTATGAATTAGCGCTTTTTCTCAGTTTGAACAGCGGACTTGCCTTTGCAGAAGCTGAAAATTGCCGTTTCCGTATTGATGACGAGGCTAGAAGTATGTCTATGGCCTCGCGTTTTTTCTGAACATTATATCCGCGGAGCCTTTAAGGAAACTAGCCGCGGAGTAGCAAAGTATTTTTCCGTCCGTGAATCAGTAGCGCCCCCAAAAAACTTAAAAATGGAAAAATGAGGATTATTAGCTGCTAAAATTGGGAAAAACGGTAATCCACGACTAAAATCTATGGTAGAAACGGCTGACTCGCGGCTAAAATTTAGAATACCACAAATCCGTGGCTTCTGAAGGCAACTTCAGGCCTAAAAGTGAGAAAAAGCGCTAGTCCGTAGAGAAAATAGTTCATACACCCGCTAATTTGCCGCCCATATTGAAAAACTCACTTCTGCAATGTCCGTACGCAGTCCGGGCCAAACTCTCGTTCTTTCGCACGTAGACTCCATTTGGGATCTAGTTGGTCCTAACATCTGATCAGTTTGATCAAATAACTCCCTGGGGTTTTATGGGTCAAAAGCGGGTCCAAAATGGAGATTTTCAAAGGTTTTGAGATCATAGGGGGTGGATTTTTATGTAATTTCAAGCTGGATTTGACTATATTCATGAATAATAAACTCGTGTGAAAAAAATTGCAGCGTTTTTGGGTTTGGATAGTCCAACAAGGCAGTTTTTTAGGGGGGGGGGGGGAAGTCCGTCAAACCAAACCAATTTTTCGGCGCAAATGGTCAGTTGCCATTTTTAGGACGAAAATTGTCGGGATGGCCCTTTTTAGAGAGTAGAATAGTCAATGCGATTTTTTTTACAGCATGAATCTTCAAATTGACATTCCAGAGTCGGATGGTGGTCAGATTGGTCATTTTTGGAGCCGGAGGTGCTAAGTTTGGTCTTTGCAGAGAGAGGAATGGCCAGTTTGGTCATTTTCGAGCACAAACGGTTGGTTTTGCCATTTATTTTCATGGCCTGAGTTGTCTGTGTAGGCAATTATGAATAACGACAGGTCATGTATGGGTATTTTATTTCATCTTTTTGGCCGTTTTTGGGTGCACGAATCGTCGATTTGGCCATTTTTATGTCAAGAATCATCATTTTTTGGGCATTGTCAAGGCGCCAATCGTTAGCTTAGCCATTTTAAGTGCGCTATTTGGTAAGTGAGCCGGAACTATTTGGTAATATTTAACGCGCAAATGGTCATTTTAGCCGGTTTTCGGGCATGGATAGTCCGTTAAGGTGAAGCGCAAATAAGGTTGGCCATTTTCGGCGCGAGAGTGGTCGATTTTCCTATTATCAGGCCAGGACATTATATGCTTCGACATTTTCAATGCGCGAATCGTCATTTTTGCGTTTTTTAAGGCGCGCAGTTAATTCGGCCATGTTCAGGGAGCGTAATGTCAGTTTAGCCATTTCCTGATACGAGTCAGACCGCCCATTTATGCAGTGAAAATCGCCAGAAAATTGTCCGTTTAGCCATTTTCACAGCGCGAATCGTCAGTATTAGCTTTTTTTTCTGTTTATCCATCTTTACGTTTGGAATAGCTATTTTTAGTAGGTATTGGCTAATTTTTAGCACGCATCAATTTCTCAAGTTCCTTGGCTGAACCGGTGGTCAACGATACTCTTCTACGGGGTGAAATTAAAGGTTTTGGCAACTATATGGCTACATCGTTGACAGCGGCTAAATCCTCGCACTATAAAAGTTACTGATTTATTTCCCTCATTTTTAATTTCCGAGAAAGAACAAGTAAGTTCATAGTAGCGACCGTCACCCCCCCCCCTTCTAGTGTGCAAGAGTCTTGCGAGACTCTTGCGCAAGACCAAGAACAAGACTGAGCCTGCGAGACCAAGACCAAGACTGAATTGTGAATGCAAGACCGAGACGCAAAAATCGCTATGCAAGACCAAGAATGTCAAGTTCATGGGGCGCTCGTGAAAGATTTGTTGTTGCTTAGACATGAAGCAATATTGCTGATAAGGGGCACCAGGCGTGCGCCCGAAATGCATTCAACAACAAAAAAAAAAGCAGGACGCTTGTATATTTCAATGAATTTTATGGTCTACAAGTTGAAAAAAACAACAGCCAAAAGTTGGAAATTACTCCAAAAATTGCTAATAGTGATTTTTTTCAAATTTAGGCACAAACTGGCGCTTTTTCTCAATTTTAGCAGCAAATGAAAGATTTGTATTAATTTTAGCCGCGAATCAGAGCTTATCCCCGGTTTTAGCAGCGATTTATCTAATTCTGGCCGTTTCTCATTTTTAGGCACGAACTTTTAGCCGCGAACTTTGTCCTATCAACAGTGCGTTAGCGGATTTTTTAAATTTCAGCCGTGGAAGCCGCTATAAACAGCGAATTCACACATGTTTATCAATTTTAGCCTGGAATGAGCGGTGCTTTCGGAATTTCGTTCCTAAATTGAGAAAACCCTCAAATTCTCAGCATCACAGCTAAAATTGATGGAAAACTTGTCGTTTAACCTAAATTTACAGGTGCAGTGAAGTGGAATACCCGCAAAATTACATCTCTCGAAGCTATATGTCCTACAATTTGCTATTTTATTATCTTACGCTGCCCCTCTCGCCCAGCGTAATACGTGGTGACGCGTTCCCCTGCGTAAATAATATACGATAGCACACGTGATGGGTTCACGCATGCATGAATCCCCCCCCCACCCGCCCACCCAGCACCCTACTACCAATTACCGACAAAAAAATATATTAGCAAACCTTATGAGCTGGAGGAATTCCAGGAATCAAAAATCTGTAGCGTTCGACGAAATCCTTAAATGAGTGTCGAATCGGGTAGCCCGCCCGTCGTATTCGTATCGTTTCCATCATTCCCGAGTACCTTAGCTGCCGACAACATAGCGCTCGATCGAACATCTGCACACACACACACAAAAAACATTAACAATAGACAAATTATTAAAGCGTTTATCTATATCCCTCACCATAGGCTTTTTCAGCTCGTTCGGCTTTATGCATCGAATGAAAAACGGTTGACAGTTACTCAGCGTCCTCATGAGAGAGTCCAACGATTTTTTGAATTGAGTCGACAGAGTCGGCGCTCGTTTTCTCGTTTCAGCGCCCATTCCAATGTCTTCGGCGAAGAGGAGTTTAAGGAATTTATTGTTCGAAATGTGAATCAATTGGAGAAGATCAGCGTTGAAAGTGTCTCGGTTTTTTTCCAGGAATCCTGTTTATAAATGGCCGGGGTCGTTAAATAAGCCAGGGGGGCACTTGAAAGTATCGAGGGACCAAAAAATACCTCTGGTGTCGTAAAAGACGATGCCGGCAAAGTGATTTAATCCAAAAGAAGTGTTGATGTCTGATTTTGGCTTCAAGTAATTTCGATGAAATCCATGGGTTTTGTGTAGTTTAGCCAACATCGTTTGATCCGTGCCCTGAAATAATTTTTTCGTTAAAATTTATTTTTTTACACTGGAAATTTTCAATTTAACCTTCGGAAACTTTGATTCTTCATCAATCAAAGCCATAATGTTCAATTGTTTGACCGCGATCAAATCTAGAGCCTCCTGATTGTCCACAAATTCAATGTGCTGCCAGTTGATATTCTCCACGTTGTACTCTTCTTGTTCCAGCTTGAAAATGTGCTGAACGAAAAACTGTTGCAGGTTTTCGTTGGCGAAATTGATGCAAAATTGTTCAAAGCTGCAGTGAGGGTGGGGAGAATAAGGTTAAGTGCTGCATGAACGAGGTTTATATTGGTTTTTCCGTACCTATTTGTGTCAAAGTTTTCGAAACCGAAAATATCTAGGACTCCGATACAGTTACGGGCGGCTGATTTCGGCTTATAAATAGCGTTGTTAATTTTACTGACGATGTAAATGAATAAGCGGCCGTAGATGCCTTTGACGAAGGCGTCTCGAACGTCGACGGATTGTTCTCGGGATAGAGTCGACACCTTTGTGACAAAAATTAATAATTTCACGGGCTGTGCCAAAAAAGAGAGGAAGGGAGGGATGAAGGGGGGGGGGTAAAACATACGACTGTCTCGCCGTGTGCAAACAGAGTCTTCCTGGTCAGGGCGTCAATCAGCGGCTGTTTCGGCACTCCCAGCAGGCCGGCAACTCGGGCCACGTTCGAATGGTCGGGGATTTCTGTCGCGTCCAAATTGTCAATGACAGCCGCCTTGTAGTTGATGTTGCCCGTGTGAAGGAGAGCGGCTAAAAGCGTTAAAATTTCCCAAATCTCCGTGTCGGAGAATAGGAGGACTTTCATTGCCGAGCGAATGTCGGCAAATTCGGCCGAGTCATCGCGTCCTTCACACGTGATACTGCCACCCATGGCGTTTTTAGCCTATTTTCATTTTTAAAAAAAACGGTTAAAAATTGTGTTCAACCCCCCACCCCCACCCACCCGCGGAACTTTAAATACTCACCCCCAACAAATATTTATAATTCGAAGCGTCAGTCAATTCCAACTTTTGTTTATCCTCTTTCGACAAACCAGCCAGCATACAATAAAATATATGATAGTTCCTTTCATCTCTCGACTGGTAAACAATTCTAGATTTTTCCAGTAAATATTGCTCTATTTTGGCACCCTCGATAACGCCCGAAGAGTTGAAATGTATATCAATGTACTTCCCAAATCGTGAAGAGTTGTCATTTCGTATCGTTTTAGCGTTACCGAAGGCTAAAAACGTCAATTCCATCGATACAGTCGAGTCAAAACGGTCGTTAAAAAAGCTGTACTATTACCTTCTAAAATTGGATTAGCTTCTAAAATTTGTTGCTCGATCCAAGAGTGTTTCCCGCTTATGGCGGCTAGATATTGAAGAATTAATTTGGTGCTTTCCGTTTTCCCAGCACCACTTTCCCCACTAGTGAAAGAAAGACGAGTCAACGTTTTCAAATGTTTAAAGGGCGAAGGGCACCGTACCTTATGACGATACATTGGTCCTGACCGAATCTTTTCATATGACTATAACAATTATCTCCGATGGCGAATATATGAGGAGGTAGCTCGCCGATTTTTCTATCTTTATACAATTTGATCTGCTCGGCGGTGTAAATAGGCAAAATCTGGTAGGGGTTGACCGCAACGAGGATTGATCCCGTGTAGGTCTACAAGAAAAAAAGGTGTTCCAAGTTAGAAACGCGGTCAATTTTGTCCGTTTTTACGTACGTACATATATGAGATTCTCATTGTATCGAATTAAAAGGTTGCGAAGAATGCCGGCCTCGTGTAAATCACCCAGGGAGATCATGTCTTCCACACCTTGCACCGAAGTGGCGTGCATCGCCTTAATCTTCCTCTCGGGAGTGAGCCAAACTTCCTGTTAAAAAATTGAGTAAATACAAGTTTGTTCTACGGTGTTGTGTGATCGGGGAAGATCGGGGGGGGGGGGGTCACGTACCTTTCCATCGTCATCTTTGATTAATATCCTTTTTCCTTCGGCCGAAATCACTCGGGCTCCAATGGCCACGTCAAACTCCCTGCCAGATATTGGCTCGATCCAGATGTAGTCGCCCTGGAATCATATAAAGCACTTGACTATTAGTCGTAAGTCACGTGTGTTTGCAGTAACAGCCTTAAAAGTAACGAAGAAAGAGAGAAAGAGAGAGCAAAAAAGGATTTTAAGAGGCATGGGTTCCCCCACCACACAAAGACAAAGTCCTAGGCTTGGGACTGGCGCACCAAAAGCAAGACGTCTGGTAACTTTAAGTAGGCCCTTTCAAATTATACACACAAAAGTTTATTATTTAGTTAAAAACTGGTGACTTTTCCGTTGAAACTGCCTATTTGCCCTTCAAACTGTTCAATCAAGCTTGGAAAATGGAATCCTCTCGTCTGTGTCCCAATGAATAAGATTGTTTTGTCCAAAACACAAAATTTGTTTCTAGAAACTGTGTACTATTGGCGGTACAACGCCAATTTAACCTTAATGCCACCTCATTCGCACAAAAGACGTCACCCCACGACCGGTGGGTCGGTGAACGTTTTCTAGAAATTTGATACGGATCATTTGGTGGAAAATTCCGGAAAAACGTACCAAACAGGCGATTTTCAAGACTGACCAGGCACTCATTCGGTGGAAATTCGGAAAATTCCGGAAAAAACACCAAACATGTGATTTTCAGGACTGACCGGACACTCATTCGGTGGAAATTCGGAAAATTCCGGAAATGCATACCAAACAGGTGGTTTTCTGTTCTGTCCAGGCACTTTAGACGCTCGGATTGCGCTAAGACTTCGCACGCAATTCAAAAGTGGGTGAGTGAACGTTGTCTAGAAATTTGACACGGATCATTTGGTGGAAATTCGGAAAATTCCGGAAAAACATACTAAACAGGCGGTTTTCAGGACTGACCACACACTCATTCGGTGGAAATTCGGAAAATTCCACAAAAACGTACAGAACAGGCGGTTTTCAGGGCTGACCGGACACACATTCGGTGGAAATTCGGAAAATTCCAGAAAAGCATACCAAACAGGTGGTTTTCTGTACTGTCCAGGCACTTTAGACGCCCGGATCGCGCTGAAACTTTACGCACGATTCACAAGTGGGTCGGAGAACGTTTTCTTGAAATTTGATACCGATCATTATTTAGTGTAAATTCGGAAAATTCCGGAAAAACATACCAAACAGGCGGTTTTCAGGATTGACCAGGCACTTTAGACGCTCGGATTGCGCTGAAACTTCGCACACGATTCAAAAGTGGGTCGGTGAACGTTTTCTAGAAATTTGATACGGATCATTAAGGGGAAATTCGGAAAATTCCGGAAAAACGTACCAAACAGGCAGTTTTCAGGACTGACCAGGCACTCATTCGGTGGAAATTCGGAAAATTCCGGAAAAGCGTACCAAACAGGTGGTTTTCTGTACTGTCCAGGCACTTTAGTCGCTCGGATTGCGCTGAAACTGTGCACATGATTCACAAGTGGGTCGGAGAACGTTTTCTTGAAATTTGATACGGATCATTTGGTGTAAATTCGGAAAATTCCGGGAAAACATACCAAACAGGCGGTTTTCAGGACTGACCACACACTCATTCGGTGGAAATTCGGAAAATTCCGGAAAAGCGTACCAAACAGGTGGTTTTCAGGACTGACCGGACACTCATTCGGTGGAAATTCGGAAAATTCCGGAAAAACATACCAAACAGGCGGTTTTCTGGACTGACCAGGCACTTTTAGTAGCGTTTAATTCTGAATTTTTCCTTCATTTAGCCACGAATTAGCGTTATTCCTACTCCCTATTCGACCATTAGCGCTTACGCTAAATTTAAAAGCCGCCAATTAGCGCTAATTCTTAATTTTGGCCGCAAGTAACGTTTTCATAAAATTTTAGCCGCAAATTAGCGGGGCTTTTCACCTACAGCCATGAATCTGAGCCATTTCTCAATTTCAGCCAAAAAGTTGCCTTCAGTGCAGTAAGCTACGAATTTTGCGTATTCTCAATTTTAGAGCAGAGAATCAAAGCTTTTACTACACACTATCCGTGAATTAGTGATTTTCTTTAGCCGCGAATTCGCGTTTTCTTCAATTTTAGCTGCAAATTAGCGATTTTTTCCCATTTTTAGCAGCGAATAAGCATTTTTTCTCGACTTGAGCTGAAAAATAGCGTTTTACTACATTTTGTCGCGCTAATTAGGGATTTTCTCAATATTAGCTGTGAATTAATGATTTTTTTTTTATTAATATCCAAGAATGCCATAGCCGCACGCAGTGGGCCAGTATTGTAAATTATCCTTGGAGGGGGGGGGGGCTTGTTGCCACGAATTAACGTTTTTTCTACACTTTATCCGCGAGTTAGCGACTTTTCTCAATTTCAGCAGCGAATCGGCAAATTTTTTGACTTTATTTAGCAGCGATTTTTCTCAAATTTGACCGTGAATTATGGTTTGCCCTAATTTTAGCCACTAATTATCACGTTTTCCAGATGAGCTATAGTTAGCGGCTTTGCTAAATTTTGGCCCTGAATTAGCGTTTTTCTCAATTTTATCCGCAAATTGGAGATTTTCTTTATTTTTAACTAAGAAGTTGCCTTCAGAAACCACGAATTGGCGTTTACTCAATTTTAGCTCCTAGCTGCGATTGTACAAGGAGCGTAGCCAAGGCAAGGCAAGAATGGGCCTCTGTTCGAACTCGGAAACCGTCAATTTGCCGATTCAAAATGGCGGAGAGGCATTAAAACTGAGCAGTGTGTCTTTCAAAAATATTCAACGTTTCAAAAGGTCATTTTTCAAAAAGTCGCCCTAATTCACGACTGGAATGAGGACCAAACTATAATTAGCAGCTATAGAATGAAATCAAAGCGCTTATTTGCAGCGAAAAATGGAGATAAATCGCTAATTCACAGCTAAAAATCGAGCCAAAACGCTAACTCGTAGCTAATATAGAAATATAATAGCGTTAATTAGCTGCTAAAATTGAGAAAAAGTGTCATTTTTAGCTGAAATGAGCACTTTTTCTCAATTTTAGTCCTAAATCGGTGCTATTGAATTTGAATTGTGAGCTGTGATAAATGCCAATTTTTCGGCGTTGTAAATTGACAAAACGCTAAATTTTGTGGCAGCTCGCCAATAATACTTTGCGCTGTCGTGACCGGCTTGCCTGCGGGTTTACTGAAAGTCAAGCACCGAGACTTGCAATTTCGCGGTAGATGAAGAAAAGAAAATTCCAATTTCGTGAATGTTCTGACCCGAAATTTACAATTTAGTGAATGGTCTGACCCAAAATTTGCAATTTCGCGAATTTTCTGACCTCCAAATTTGCGATTTAGCAAATTTGGAACTCCGATGTCATATGATTTCCAGCAGAATTTGGGCTCTTTCGTGACTGGCTTGTCCGCGTCCTTAATTTTAGCAGCTAATTATGCCGAGAATAAGCGTTTTTTTTTTTGCTCTTTTGTTTTCTCAAAATGGCGAGAAAAAGAATGACAGTTTATAAGGACAAAATTGACAGAGTACGTCGACTTTGATAGTTTCAACTGGAAGTTTACAGTCCTCAGGACGAAATTGACACTTTCTCGGGCAAAATTGACAATTATTCATGACAAAGTTGACAGTTTCTCGGGCGAAATTGACAGTTTCCGGACCGAAATTGACAGTTCACAGGACGGGATTGTTGTGAGAGTTTTTAGTACTCGACTGTTTCAGGCAAGGGACTCAAAAGCCCCATGTTGTGAGCCCGAATTGCATGCTGCCGAATCTCAAAATACAGTTTTGTGATCTTCTGTTATGTAGGACGAACGTGAATCGTCAGTACGGCCAGCAGCCCCTTTTTAGGACTTAATCACTCTGTTCTACCACTTACAGGGGGCGAATTGTCCCTGACGCTTTTCCATAGAGCGCGAATGGCCGGAGTTTGACCATTTTAAGAGCGAAACTCGGCAAGTCGTTTGGGCGTTGTAGGGCACAAATCGTCAGTTTAGCCATTTTCAATAACAGGAATGTCCTATCTGGCCGTTTTTAGAGCGCGAAGGCTCGGTTTTGGAAATTTTCAAAGCACAAAGCGTCAGTTCAAACATTTTCAAAAGCGCGAATCGTCGGTTTAATTATTTTTAAGGCACATACAGTCATTTTTTGGTCCGAGTAACCAGTAAGGCGCAAATTGTCTTCAGTTTTACTAAAATTTGTTAGAGAATAGTCAGATTTGCTTTTTTTTGAGACGCGAATAATCCGCCAAGCAATTCCTAGAGCCGAGCGAGCCAGTTTGCCATTTTCAGGTCGTGAGTTTTGTCACTTTGCTAAACTATTTTAGAAGCGCGGATAGTCAGTTTTGCCTTTTTAGGGCACGCATGGTCATTTTTCGAGCTCGAATTTGCCAGATTGACTATTTTCAGAGCACTAATTTTGTCAGTTCAGCCATTTTAAAACGTAGCGAATCATCAGTTTTACTATTATAATAAGGGGGGCAAATAGTCAATTTAGCTCTTTTTTAAAGCCATTTTTAGTAGAGCGAAGCGCAAACAGTCAGTGAAAACCAACGTAAGGTCATTTTTCGGGGAACAGATCTGTCAGTTTAGCCACTTTCAAGCGGCGAATCGGTCCCTGACGCTTTGCAAAGGGCGCGAATAAACAGTTTGTCCATTTTTAGACGGAAAGACTTTAAATATTGCGATGTTTAGGGCGTTTGGTTATTTTAGGGTATATGAATTGTCAGTTTAGCCATATTCAATGGGCTGCGGAATTGTCTATTTGGCCATTTTCCACCTGTACGAACATCCCGAGAGGTGGGTGTGTCCTATTTACAGAATTCTGCCACACCTCATTGAAATCATTTCGGTGCCACTGGGTGAATTTAGAGTTTCCGAACGGTTTTATGCCTGCTCTTGCTGGCTGAAAAACAATGTTCTTGAGCCTGTCTCACTATTCGGGGATTTCGCTTACTAAATCATCCCAAATGCGCTGATTTTATAGCCAGAAAAGCCATTCTCGCCGGTCTGGCACACCTGCTGAAAACAAATTTTCGCGGGGTTGCCTCGTACAAGAACAATTTACGCGGATCTCACTCAAGACACCAGTTTTGCGGATTTCACTCGCTAAGACACCAATTGTGAAGGTTTCGCTCGCTAAGACACCAATATTGCGGATGTCACTCGCTAAGACGTTAATTTGTAGAGTGTCGCTCGTTAAGACACCGCAATTTCGTGGATTTTGATCGCCAAGACACCGAAGACTGCTTTTTGCCAAAAAATCGTTTCCGCGGGTCTGAATCACTAAAAAAACACATTTGAAAAAACAATTTCGTGGATTTTGCTCACTAAATCAGGGGCGTAAGTACGGGGGGGGATATGGGGGATATATCCCCCCTCCCCCAGAGCTACGAGTATACGAACGAAGGAGCACTAGTACCATAACGAAGAGCCCCATAACCCCCCACCCCCTACCCAGTACCGCACCACAGTACCCAACGCAGTAGTGCACCGAGGTACAGGGGGGGGGGGTGTTCGCCCAGGACCTTCTTTCGGACAAAAATCGGTAATATTCGTAGCTATAGCTGCTAAAAAGCGTTAATTCATGGTCTCACAATGCAACTTCCAGACTAACATTAAGACAAAAATCGCTGATTCGCGGTACATGGAGGCCATACTACGAACAAATTGTGGAAATCAACGCAAAAGTGTTGTATTTGGGCAAACCCCGCGGTTAAAGTTGAGAAAACACACTATAATATTGACAAATAAAAGACGCTTTCAGGTTTAAATTCGACAAAAATGGCAAATTCACAACTGAAATGGCGTAAAATCGCCCATTCGAGTATGAAAAAGAGAATAGGATGCTGAATGGCCGCAAAATTAGCACAAAACGCTATTACACAGCTGAAATTGGGGAAAAACGTTAATTTGCAATTTGCACGGAAAAACGTTAATTCGCATTTACAAAATAAAAAAATCACTAATTCGCTATAAAAGTTGAAAAAATCACCAATTAGCGCAGCCCAAATTAAGAAAAACGTTCATTTTCAGTTCGAATTTGGGAAAAGTGCTAATTCTCTGTTAAAAATGGAAAAAATTGCTAATTTGCAGCTTAAATTAAGCGAAAATTCGCCGCTAAAATTCAGAGACATCACTAATTCTTGAAGTAAGTGTCGTAAAATTTATGATTTAAAAATTATGATTTTTTGACAGAAATGGATGGACAGATGTCAATTTTTTGGTTTGAATAAGGTTTGAAGAAAAAAAATTACATTTTTAAATTTGCACCATCTGAAGGCATTTTTGTGGCTAAAATTCAGAAAAATGGCAAATTCATGCCTGACTATAATAAATGTTAAAAAATACGCTAATTCACGGATAGAACTGAAAAGAAGCAATAATCTATACCTAAAAAAGTTATATAAAATTGCTAATGCGGTGGTAAAATGTGAAAAAACGATAATTTGCGGTTAATATTTAGAAAATAAAATAATCAGCAACTAACCTTTCTCAAAATTAAGAGAAAGGTTAATTTGAAGCTTAAAAATTGAGAAAATTGCTAATTCGCGGCCAAGAATGGAAAAAATCGCCAATTTACAGCTAAAATTGCGCCAAACGCCAATTTTTGATTAAAATTGAGAAAATTCGCAAATTCACAGGTTTGAAACACTACGACGCGTCGCCGCTACAACTTAAACAAATCTCTAATTCGCGGTCGAAATTGAGAAAAATTCTAATTTGCGCCAAAAACTGAATTATACGCCAATTTGCGGATTCTGAAGGCAACTTTTCAGGCTGAAATTGAAAAAAAGCGCCAATTTGTGGCAATAGGTGAAGAAACCGCTAATTCGAGAGTAAACTGAGAAAAATCGCTCATGCATTACGTATGGTGAACCAAAAAAATCCTAATTCGTGAAAAGTCCCTCATTTTGCGGCTAATATTGAGGAAAACACTTAAGAAAAACGTTAATTTTCAGCTAAAACTGAGAAAAGTGCTTATCCCCTGGTAAAAAAATTTTAAAAATCGGTAATATGCTGCTAAAATTGAGGAAAACGCCAAAACTCGTGGATAGTTAAGAAACATCGCTCAAGGGATAAAAACGATACTTTGCTGCTAAAGTTGAGAAAATGCGCAAATTCGTGGATATGGAGGGGGTGGGGCAAAACCGCTAATCTGCGGCTGAAATTGAGAAGAACGATACACTTGGCCAAATTTGAGAAAAGCGCTAATGTGCGGGTAGAGTCCAAAAATCGCCCTTAACTGAGAGATCACCCAATTTCTCTGATTTTATGGCCAAAAGACCCATTATCGCTGGTCTGGCTCACTATAAAAATCAATTCGCGAAGTTTGGTAGCTGAAAACAAATTTCGCGGAGTCGCGTAGTATAAAAACCATTCGCGAGGATCTCACTCAAGAAGCCAAGACACCAGTTTTGCGGATTTCACCCGCTAAGACCCCAATTTTGACGTCATTTCTCGCCAAAACATATTTTGGCTGATCTGGCCCACTAAAAACCCACTATTGCGAGCTAGTTCATTGAAAATATTTTTTTGCGGATTTTTCACGCAAAAAAAAAAAAAAAAAATGTCGTAGGCCTAACGGCTCATTGGTAACACACATTTTTCGGATTCCGCCCACTGGAAAACGATTCTCGCGATTCTGCCTCTCTAAAACGCAGATTCGGCTCGTTCTGCTCTCTAAACTCTCTAAAGAAACAATTTCGCAGGTCTGGCTCACTAAAAACTAATTTCAGCGGATTCTGCTCGTCACAATTTTCGCGGTACAGCGCGTACTTAGGAGTGAAATGAACAGTTTTTCAGTCTAAAGAGGAACTATTCGACCCTGCGAGAGTGTAGGGTCCAGTTTGAGGGCTGAATTATATATTTTGGACCCATGGGACCAACATTTCAAGGCTATAGCGCCCGAAAAATATCACTTTCTGGTAGGGAAATGGACAGTTTTTAGGCAGGAAATCCATAATAATGCTGGGGACTCATCTATGAATTACCTTTTCTTGCAATGAGCGAAAAATGGTGAATTAGACATCTTCTCCAGTGAAGAAGCTGCCCATCCCTAAATCAAGGGCTGAGCTACGCCACTGTATCTTCATCCATATGACGGTTTCCTGAGACAAAACCTACTTATTTCTAGGGTGAGAGGAGTCTCCCGCACTCGCTAACAAGTTGTGTCTGCCTACTTTTTGGAGGTATAGTTATCATTGTGTTCGCCCCTCAAAGTCGTTTCAGGGAACCAAGTCTCAGTACGTTCGCCCCTCAGGAACAATCTTCAGTTGTACTTCACTGTACAGTTATAACCGCCACGCTCTTCAGTACTCGACCCAGTGACCTCCAGACGCTCGCTTGGTGTACAGTTAACCGCCACGCTCTTCAGTACTCGACTCAGTGACCTCCAGACGCTCGTTTGGTGGACAGTTGACCGCCTCGCTCTTCAGTTATCGACCAAGTGGCCTCCAGCCGCTTGCTTGGTGGATCTGCGTCGCTTCGTTGAAGCTTATAATTCGTCGGGTGAGTTTGGCTTCAACGTTCTGTCGTTTGCTTTCTCACTCCTTCCTTCTCTCTTCGGACTACGCTATAATAAAATCCTGTTGTCTCTCCCCATAATTTCACTTCTCAGGTTAATTCGCCCTTTATTCTTTGTCCAAGACGACAGGAACTGCACTCCCCCCTTCATCAGGTATACTACCCTCTCCCTTCTTATAGCTATTTGTGATTTTGGTTATATATGATCTGAGTTTTGGTTTAGTAGTGTTCTTACCCGTTTAAATCTTTTCCCGGCCATATATAGTGCCCCCCCCCTTTCGCAGAAAATTTCCGATAAACAAGTGATTTTCTTTTCTTTTCGTATCGTTTAATTGCTTATTTTTGTTCTTGACACCACTTGGTGTTTTTATTATTAAGTTGTTTAGATTTGTAGGAATAAACAAAGAATAACTCGTTTTATTTCCGCTTGGTATTTCAATTTCATTACCCCCCCCCCCTCATCCTACTCAAATCCCCTCGTATTGCATTAGCCACTTTCAAGGCGTGAATGATCAATTTGACAATTTTCGGAGTGCGAGAGGGGTTGTTTTTACCATTCTTGGGGCATGATTCGTCAGTGTTATTCATAATTAGTATGGCCATTTTCAAGGCGTGATTGTTGATTAATCGGGTTTTCCACGGCACGAATAGTCCAATAAGGCCGTTTTAAGGGCGTGAATTGCCGTTTTGGCTGTTTTCAGAACGCAAATTGTCAGTTTTTTTTTTTTTTTTGTGATACCTAACTCTAAGCCATTTGGCCTGGGGGAGGGTGTACGCAAGGTGAAACGTGTAGTGTTTTTTGTTGTTTTTTTTGTTGATAATTGCCCCCAAATCGATAAATTCATCGTGCGGGGAGAGCAGGGCAGGTGAAAGTGCCAATCATTCGATACCGGACTTCCAACCGGTGAAAAAAAAAAACTTGTTGGACGCAAATAAAATTACCCCCCACCGCCACCCCCGCCATTCTTCTCTTTTGTCCGGCTATAAAAAATCGTGTTTAACGTTCAATTGGTTTCGGTTATATTTAGCCGTGATTTCCAACATTTTAAGATGAGACCATCAGCTAGTTCCTAGAGATTTATTGTTCTATTTGGTCAAGAATTGAGATAAATTCCACTTTCAAGTGGATCTTCCGGAGGAGGGGGAGTCTTTATCCTTTAACAATTTGTATTTAGGAGATTATTAACTGGTCTAAAACACGTGGTAAGCATGCAAAAGGTATTCCTGTATTTAAATCACCCGCCATGGCTTTTTTCTCAGGACAAAGCTTTTTTTTTTTTGCATGACAATAACAAAATAAACGAAGGCCAGGGAATTTTTGTTTCTTCTTGAAAGTATCGACTAAACGGGCACAGTGTTATGACGTCAAATTTCCTTGGGACGGTAATATCGGCTTAATGACTTCAGTAAAGCCGATAAAAATTAGCATGAAATTGGTGGATTTAAGGTGGTCTTAATTGTCGTCCAATGATTTGAGTAATCGAGAGGAGGTTTCCAGGATGTTTCACTAACGTTTTTCAAGCGCGGTTTAAAAGTATGGTGGGGGAGGGGTAGCGTCACCATTAAAACAATTAGCGATATAATAAATCGGAAAAATACAGTTTTGAACTACCTTTCGTATCACGCCCATTTTTCCTACGAAAAGGCGACGATTTCAATGCATTTTCATTCGCACTATAGACTCACACTAAAAACCGTCAATCTTCACATCCATATCACGAGTATTATACGCGTTAATGAAGTCACACTGATGCGTCCTCACAATCAACGTGAAATTGCGCGGCGCCGGGCGACACTAAAACGCGCGTGTTTAAGAGTGTTTAGACACCCGCCTTTGGCTTATCTAGAAAAAAAAAAATCCCCTCCAAAGCTTTGTTCTTGTCTTCTTTCCCCAATAAACATCGGTTATTATTGTTAATTTTCCACCTTCTCCCTCACCTTTCTATTTATTTCGGATCGTCATATTATTACGTAATTACACCGTCGCTGTACAGAAATAAAAATCTTCACAGGCACGGTATTATAAAATGAATTTATTAGTGTCAAAAATGTAGCACAACGAGAGGCACTTTAAATTCCCTGGCGAATTCTGCTCATTCAAAATTAAAAGACAGGCTAATTCATGAGAAAGTTTTGGAAATAATGAAGGCCGACTTTCTTTCAAGTTTCCAGTTATTTTTTTAAAACTTATTTCGGTTGAAATCGTTCAATTTGTATGTGAAATTGTTCAATTTCAAGGCAGAAAAGTGTGAACGTCAAGAAAATTGCTGACTCCTTCTAGGTAGCAGGTGCTTGTTAGTCCGGGCGAATAAAAAAAAAATCCTAGTCATAGGGTAAATTAACCTCGATGATGGCGATGCCTTTTAAAACAATAAAACGCTATGAAAAAAATTCTGTGGTGAGTGGTGGCGGGTGGGGGGGAGGGCTATTAAAAATGACGATCATTTTTAGTAACTTCGAGTTATAGGCGGGGAACGTCCGGGAGTGGTGTTTAAAGCTAGAAAATAACTCTTTCAAAAAGTTGCTTTCATCATTCCAGCGTCTTTTGGTGCACACATCGCGCTTAGTGTGTGTGGCCCCAAACACGATCCAAGGAGCTGTATAATTCTGTAGGGAGATGTAATTCCGTCCAGAGTTTTGGCCTATGGGACGGGGGGGGGGGTTGTGTGCTCAGCATCAAAAATTGACCGCCCAAACCAAATAGACGAGGCTGACTGCACTACGATTTCTGGGTTGACAGACACAGGTGACCCTGCGCTGGTCCAGGAGGACTGTACGACAGTCGATTGTGCGCCCGAATTTTGAAGGACAAACTTGCACGTGCGCCAAAGTGGCCGAAAACGCCAGACTCACGTGTAAAAGAAAGCCTTCGCAACGACGGGGTCGGAATTAAAAATCTGTCGCAATTTTTGCAATCTCATATTCACCAAAATCACCCAGAGAAGGTCAAAAAGGTCGATTTTTGGGGTCATTCTTCAAAGTGTTTCATTAGAGCAGGACGTGTGTTATGATGAGTGTCATTCGGTCATAATGGTCAATTGTGGGCTGCATTCGGCAACACCCACAAATGGGCGTTTCGCGACGTCATTTGATTCGGCCGATTTACAGTGCTGTCGATCACAGGGCCGCTGATGTCCATGTGTGGCGCCTGAAAACGTTCCAAAACCGCCAAATACGCCCAGGAGAACCTGTACAAACAGGTCGCCTGATGAACATCCGTCTCGATTTTTGGATTCACCGCGTCGAGAAACCCCATGGGACGCAGTTTCATACAATAATTCGATTATGACCATTTTTTTAAAAGTCGTCCAGGGACGATTTTTAGGGTCATGATGTGTCCCTCGGTCAAAAACGCTCTCAAGAGGCTGTTAGCGTCCCTTCAAGCGGTCGCTAATTTGCGAGAAATTGTGCCAAACGCGCGTTGTTTTAGTGCTTTTCCCAATTTCATCCGCGAATGAACGGGTTTTTCTCAGTTTTAGTCACGAATTATCGTTTTTTGTTTTCAATTTTAGACGCGCACTCGCGATTTTGTTTTCACTTCTAGCTCAAATGAGCGCTTTTTCCCAATTTTCGCCGCGAAATTGACTTTATAAAGTGCGAATTAGCCATTGACTCAATTTGAGCTGTAAAATAAAGCCTTCCCCCCCCCCCTATTTTAGCAGCGAATTAGCGTTGTTTTCCAATTTTATCAAGCCCCGCGCCATAAAATCGGCTAACCTGGCTATATAATCGTGCGCCAAAATAGCGAAACTGACGATCCGTGCCTTGAAAATTGCTTAACTCACTATACTTACGCCCTAAAATTGATTACCGAACTAAAAATAGCCAAACTGACTTGAGGGGCCCTAAAAAATCCCCGTAAATATCATGACTCCCGCCCTTAAACTGGCTAAATCGACCCTTCGCGCGCTAAAAACATCCAAAATGGCTATTTTCGCTGTAAAAAATGGCCAAACTGACTCTAAGCGCCCTAAGAAACAATGACTAAACTGACGATTTGCGCCCTGAAATAGCCTAAAAAGATGATTCCTGCGTATGAAAACTGCAAACACGACCATTTGCGGGATAAAATTGGTCTAAATGACCGTTCTTCGTACCACGATCAAAACTCATGATTATGCGCCTTTGGCTTTGACGGGACTAATAATTTCAATTTCGCCCTAAAAATAGCAAAACTGACGATTCGCCCCCGAAAATGCCTGAATAGATGATTCCTGCCCTGGAAATATCAAAATCGACCAGTGGCGCGCTAAAAATGGTCAATAAGACCGTTCTTTCTATATGTATGTTAAAACTCATGATTATGCGCCCTAAAAATGGCCAAACTGGCCATCTAAGCCATGAAATTGGCAAACTTGACTCTTTGCGGCCTAAAAATAACTTAACAGACGATTCGCGCTCTGAAAATACCTTAAAACAGACGATACCTGCCCTGAAATTGGCCAAAATGACCTATCGATCTTGCAGAAAATTGCTAAACTGGCCATTTCTCGCTCTAATAAATAGCCACACTGACTCTTTAAATGGCGAAACTGATGATTCATGCCCTGAAAATATCATACTGGCTGTTCTCGCTCTAGAAATGGCCATAACTGAGACTTTGGCACCGTAAAAATGGTCAAACTAGGAACTCACGCCCTAAAATTGGTGAAACTGACTCTGTCTGTAAATGGTTAAACTGACGATTCAGTCTATGAAAGGCCTAAACAGATTATTCCTGTCCTGAAAATAGTAAAAATGGTCATTCAAGCGGCCAAAATGTGCAAACTTGATGCGGTCACGCCTTGAAAATGACCAAACTGGCGATTTGTGCCCAAAAAAATAGCAAAACTGGTTATTTAGACTTCCCCCTCCCCTACACAATTTACGGTCTAAAAATGGCCAAACTGATCATTTGCGCTCTACGGAGGCTGTACAGACGATTCACGCCTACAAAGTGGCCATTTTCATAGAATAAATAGCCAAACTCGAGCTATTCGCGCCCTCAAAACAATCAACTGACCACTTGCGCTTGCGCACCGAGATGGGCTGAGGGGAGATTCACGCCAAAGCTGACAAGTTAGTCAAAAACCCAAGATTTTACTACAATAATAGTGATATTAAAATAAGTTTTTCAACCCAAAATTCAAGTTGAAAAAAACTGCCGATTTCGCCCTTAAAAATAAATTTAGTGGTTTTACCTCAAAACTGGAAATTTCGTCAGTGTTTTCATGACACAGTCGTCGGTTCTGGGGAAAACGTCAGTCATATTGTGTACAATTTTCAGTTTTTGGAGTGGTACCGCCAGTTTTAGGGTTAAATCGTTAGGTTAGTTAAGGGGCAACACGTGAGTTTTGGGGATGAAATTGTTAGTTTCCGGGTACGCATACGCTACGCACGAGCGATTTTTCTCAGGTTTACCAGCGAATTAGCGGGTTTTTTCACCAATTGCCATAAAATTGTAGCTTTCACTCAATTTCTACCTCAAATAGGTGCTTTCAGAAGCCGCGAATGGCGTATATTCAGTTTTGATGCCCTTTTTCTTAATTTTAGCAGCGTAGTAGCGTTTCAAACCTGCAAATTAGCGACTTTTCTCAATTTCAGTCTTTTTTTTTTACAATTTTAGCTGTAAATTGGCTATTTTTTTCATTTTTAGCCGCGAATTAGCACTTTTTCTCAAGGTAGGCTTGAAATAAATCTTTTAATTTTTGCCAGACTAATTTTTTATTTTCTAAATATTACCCGCAAATTAGCGGTTTTTTCACATTTTAGCACCACTTTGGCGATTCCATATTACTTTTACGTATATATTATAACTTCTTCTCAGTTCTATCCCGTGAGTCAGCGTTTTATTTTATTTATTTATAACCATGAAGGAATTTGCCGTTTTTCTCAATTTCAGCCACAAAGTGGCCTTCGGAAGGCGCGTATTTAAATTGGAGATTTCACAACACTTTATCAGAGAATAAGTGATTTTCTTCAATTTTAGCACTGAATTGGCATTTTCCTCAATTTAAGCAGCAAGTTAGCAATTTTTTTTCCACTGTTAGCAGAGAATTTTAACTTTTCCCCAATTTGAACTGAAAATTATCGTTTTTCTTAATTATAGCCGCGCTAATGAATGATTTTTCAATTTTAGCCGCGAATTAGTGATTTTTTGTAATCCGCCAATTAACGTTTTTCCTCAACTTTATATCCGAAAATTGCAAATAACGATTTTTCTCAATTTCAAATGTGAAATAGCGTTTTCTGGTAATTTTGCGGCGAATTAGCATCCATTCCCTTATTGTTATGCGAATGGGCGATTTCAGTTGTGAATTTGCCATTTTTGCCCAATTTTCACCTGAAAGCGTCTTTTTTTGACAGTATTATAGCGTGTTTTCTAAATTTTAATCGCGGAGTTGGTCCAAAAACAACATATTTGCGTTGATTTTCACAATTTATTCGTAGAATGTCCTCCATGCATCGCGAATCAGCGATTTTTTCTCAGTTTTAGCCTGGAAGTTGCATCGCGAGACCACGAATCAAAGCCTTTTTCGCAGTTATAGCCACGAATATTAGCGATTCACCTTCAATTTTCAAATTGCGAGAAATAGCGTGAATTTTTTCAATTTGACCCAACAGAATAGCGCATTTGGGGGGAGAAGGGGGCTCAATCGAATATTCAGCCCACACTCTTTACTGGAAACGTTATACTCTCCAGGTTGGATAGGCTGAAATTCGTAGAAAGCAGCCAAATCGATGTCCAACCATTCAACCTCTTCACACAGCTATACATCCATCGATAACCTTTTCGGGGGTCCGCCCCCCACCCTCGCCCTTACATCGGTACGCTACTGCGTGGGGTCGGAAGTCCACGGAAGCAGCTGCATGAACCGCGAATTAGCATTTTTTCAACGTTTCAGCGCTTCTTCACAATTCATTATTGCTAAAACTCGCTAATTCACGGATAACGTGATTTTTTGCGGTCCCATTTTTCTAAATTTTATCCATGAATTAGCACTTTTAAAAAAAAGTTTAGCAATTTTTTTCGCGTTTACCTTCGAGTTAGCGCTTTTTCTCAGTTTGAGTCACGACCTTGCCTTCATAAGCCGGAAATTGTCGTTTCCATACTTCTAGCCTTTAACTATCGCTTTTTCTGTGCAATATCCGCGGAAGCTTCGGGAAAACTTTAGCCGCGAAGTAGCTAAGTATTTTTCATAATTTTAGCCGTCATTTAGCGCTTTTTTTTCTCTTATGTCCGTGAATC
The DNA here is from genome assembly GCA_038030265.1 of Corythucha ciliata. Lineage (NCBI taxonomy): Eukaryota > Metazoa > Arthropoda > Insecta > Hemiptera > Tingidae > Corythucha > Corythucha ciliata. The sequence continues at coordinate 9,343,384 of CM075938.1, forward strand.
AGTTGAGTACCGAGATGGTGGCGAGGGGACCGGAATGGCCCTTCGCGTTCATTCACGATATCTCGATGATAAATCCTGACCAAAATTGAGAAAAAATCGCTGATTCACGGTCTATAGATGCCACTTTATGGTTAAAATGAAGAAAAAGCGCTAATTGGCTGTTATTTGGTAAAATTGAGAGTTGGCTCGGTTGTTGCTTTTCTGCAAGCGCTGAAAGGCAAGAAAACCCACTAAGGCTATGCAATAGAAAAAAACACGGTAATTCGGGGCTAAAATTGAGAAAAATGACAAATTCGTAATTAAAATTGCAAAAAAAAATCTCCCATTCGCAGATAAAAAATTGAAAAGTCACTAATTCGCAGCTAATTTTTCGAAAAATGCTAATTCATGACCGACTGAAATTTAAAAAATGGCTAGTTAGCTGCTACAATTGGAACGAACGCTAATCCTAGGCAAACATTCAATAATTAAATTGACAACAAGCGCTAATTAGCGGGTAAAATCGGTACAATCCTGATTCGTGGCCAAAACAGAAAAGAATCGCTAATCCTTTCGCGGCTAAAATGGTGAAAAATTAGATAATTTGCGGATAAAGTCTGGAAAAAAGTTAATGGAAGAAATCGGCTAATTTACAGTTAAAATTTATAAAAACGCTAATTCACGCGCTAAAATTTGAAAAAAAAGTGCTAATTCATGGATGAAATTTAGAAAAATGAATCATTAGCTGTTAAAATCTTGAAAACACGAATTCACCGCAAAAATCCAGAAAAATCTATTTTTAGCAATAGAATTTTATCGATTTGTAGCAATGGTGAATTGAAAAGAAGCGCTGAAGTGTTGAAAAAACGCTAATTCGCGGTTCATCCAGCTGCTTCCTTGGACTTCAGACCCCGAGGTACAGAGCACCGAGGTAATGGCGATGGGGGGGGGGGTGGACCCCCGAAAAGCTTAAATATGGATAAATGAGGATTTTTTAGGTTATCGATATGGTAGCTATGTGAAGAGGTTATGAACGGTTCGTCATCGATTTGGATGCTTTCTACGAATTTCAGTCTATCCGACCTGGAGCAGAGACGTTGCAAAGTAATATCAGCAACGAGTGTGGGCTGAACATTCGATTGAGCCCCCCAAAAGCGCTATTCTGGTGGCTTAAATTGAGAAAATTCACGCTATCTTGAGGAAAATTCGCGGCTAAAAAAAGAAAATACACCGTGTCCCCAGTTTCGTTAGGTCCTTAAGCCCAGTTAAGTGCTAATCGGCAATTTGCAACTGGCTGACGCGGAAAAAAAATCGCTAATATTCGTGGCTACAACTGCGAAAAAGGGCAGAATTCCCCCCACGACGATGATTTTGTCGCGTTATAGACATTGACGCGACCTTCGATACGAACATAATCTCTTTAAAAATTTCACCGTAAAAAAAAACAAAAACAAAAAATACTCCAAATCGGCCTAAGGTGCTATAAAGAGACGTCTTACATGTCAGATAAAATAAAAGACCTTGTCGCCTCGTCCTCAAAAATGATAGAGAGAGGGGTGTGAAGTTTATAGTACGAGTTTGTCTACTTAGTGAGCGAATTATGAAGATTAAGGTAGTATAGCGCCGGCTAACAACTTTTTCTTCATTTTTTTAGTATCAAACTTACGGCGTTAAAACTCGGCGTGTCAGCGGCGACTAAAATGGGAAAACTGGCAATATATGGGACGCTTGCAAGCACACCTTAACACGCATTTTTTTTTTTTTTTTTTTCGTTTCTTCTTTGAAAGTCAAAGTAGGTGATGAGGGAAACGCGATACGGCATGGACAACAGGATCGTCCGCGACGGGCGTCCGGAGCTCCGTTACTTGGGACGTGATGCTTTTCCTTCTTCCTCTCTCTCTTTCCTATGTGCGCGACATGACCTTCCTCATTCCATTTTTTTTTTTTTTTTTTTTTTTTCTTCACAAGAAAATTGTTTATGACCCTTTTTATTTTTTAAGTTTTCAACGAGTAGTGGATACGGTGGGAGGGGGGCGAGTAATGGTCAGTAGCCGCAATTTCGAAGGAGGCGTGTATATCCCGTTATATGTACGAGCATGTATATACGTTGTGGAACCCCCCCCCCCCCCGAAAAAAGAATTAAAATCTACTACGGCTAGTGACTAGTTTCTTAAACGAGGATTTAAAAGCTCCTCTCCCCCACCCCACCAACCACTCACTATAGATCAATTAAGCTCTCAAGTTTTGTTTCCCATTCCTTTCCAATTGTAATTCGAAAAGTGGACTCTTTCAGGGCTCGAAAGGTGCCGCTATCACGGGGCTGAAACTGAACATCCCCCCCCCGCACCCCTTGGCCACTCTTCGTTCAAGTGTATAATTTATTAAACCCGCCCCTCCCTCAACCTTCACCAACCCACCGAAATTTCCAACCAATTCCTTTAGGACGAACAGCCATCGTGTTTTGTTCATTGAGAGTTGAAAACAACGAGACATTTTAAACTAAAAAAAACGACAGATTTTGATGAGGGGAAGCGAGTTAACCGGAAATTGGGCTAGGGTAGAGTGCCTACAGTGTCAACTATGCTCGGAAATTGTTGAAAAACAGAAGCGTCACCTCCCCCCCACCACCACACCATCCTACCCATCCATAACACCCCACTCCTGTAACATCATTCTTCCTTTTATTTGGCTTATGACTGACGGACCGGAACTTTTGTACTTTTGTTCCAGGCTCCGAATAATAAAAATGTTGTACACGAGAGATCTAATTGAGGAGGGTTCACGCCCAATTCATTACAATAAAAATAGGGCGGAGTGGGGGGCGGGGCGGGAGTGGATGAAGAGAATTGCATGAGTACTTTAATTTCTATAGGTGAAACACCGTGACATTAATTCGTTCTAATTGCCGAATTCTCTGGGAGAGAAAGTCTCCCTGGGGCGGTGAAGAGTTAAAAAAACACAAAAAAAAACGTGCAAAATATCAAAACTTACCCGAGTGACGATAACCATGGCTTAGCCGTGAATAGCGGCCAGATGGATAACATAGCCCTGGAACATAACAAATAAATCAATTTAGTTGAATTCTTAAAAATATTTTTTAATGGTTTTTTAATTAAAATCGAAATTTCCATCCCCTCGGTGTGATTCCCCTCCCCACCATCAACCTTTCGGGTTTTTTCTACAGTCACCCCGCAACGACACCTTTGCTCGTCAAACGTCTTAAGAATTCAAAGCTTTAAATCCCTCGCAAGAATGACTAGCGTGTTTATTATCAAGGTTGAGGCCGTTTTGTGAGATCTTACAAACTTTTCAATATTGAGGGTAGTAGGGAACGAATAACTTTGCTTTTGTTAACATTGAACCCCCCCCCCAACCCAATCACCGTCTCACCGTAAACCACAAAACTTATTCACTCAAAGATTCTCGTCTGGTGGGAGGGGGAGGGGGATTGAATCGTTTCATAAAGTTGTTGTCTCAGGACCCACTCAAAGGTACTCGGAAGATGAATCGTGGGGTTGGGGGGGGGGGAGTAACTTTTTTTTTTTTTCGACGTTAAGAAGTGTGACGAGAACTCGATTCAAAGGTGTTCCGCATCAGGGCTTTTGGACACTCTTGAAACCTCTAAACCGACTTTTTTCTGTGTGCGTGAAAAATGAACGTTGATGGGTGCGTATTTGAGAGAGAAAATAAAATTATTACGTCGTCTGAATAAAAAGGAGGGGAGGGGGTGGTGTACAATTACTCATGAGTTTTTCCTCCTCAATCAACCAGAATGACCAGTCTTTCAATAAAAATAAACCTTAAAACAGGTTCTTTGTGTCTGTCTTGTACCGCATTTTAACGGAGAAAAATTTCATTCCGTTGTGCCGCTCCCATTCCGTTCGATACACTCCCGATTTACCGATTACACTTTTAGTCAATTTAGTAGGGCCCTTTTTTTAAAAAAAATAAAAAATAAAGCTCCTTTCATAAAAAGATGGCCCAACCCTTCCCCATTCTGTCTCGTTCGCGGAGTATAAAAAGAGATGGGAGGAAGGTTGAATCCGTGACCCTGCATACAATTTACGTTCTTTAGAAATATCCAGAAAGTTCACTTTCATTCCCGTTCCTTTAATCCAAACCAGTTAGGAAGTGTCGTTTTTATCTCTCTCTCTCTCTGTCTCTCTTGAAGCAAAAGCGAATGGGCCTGTGCGCGTGAGGTGACATTTTCACCCATAAAATGACCCCTAAAGTACCTTGTTTTCTCTCCTTATCAATTAAATTAAAGAACTCTGAAAGAGAAAAGACTCGCGCCTAGAAGAAGAAAAGTTACCAGAGCGTGGAGAAGAAATAATTATAAAAAAAAAACCTGTCTCTAATGATATCATTAATGAATTTATTACTGATGGACGCACATCTGCCGTGGAGAACAATTCCTTTAACGTGTCTTGAGCGTGTTATGAACGGCAACTGTTCTCCAAACGTCTGTAGTAAAAGATTACGGTATTTTTTGAAATAACAGCTTTTTTATACCTCTGAATTCCAAACTATACGTTTTTTTTATGATTTCATTAAAAATAGGATTCAGAAGTGTTTTATAGTAGCCCATCAAGTCCCACCGTGAACTCTTGGAAGGATTCATGACCGGTACAAGCCGAATCTGGTGGTTAACACGGAAACTGATATTTGATCCCGCGTTCCCCAAAAAATGACTAAAATATTGAATCTACTGGTAGACGTGACTGCAACTGTATACAGGATGAGTCCTAGGCAGGACCGTGGAGGGAATATTCGGGCCCAGGGATAGATCTCAACGGGCACTGACCCCCCTCCCCCCCCCAAACTGTTTTAGTATCCCACTATAGTGCCCAATGTTTTAAACCACACACAATTTCAAAAAACAACAAAACTTCCAAACCCCGGCAATGTTTCATTAAGCCACTGCAAAGCTCCGATGACAAAGAAGGCCCAAGCACACCAAAGCATCTCTGACCACAGTAAAGCTCTAACAACAGCAAACCTTCAACCATTAAAAAGCTGTAATCACAAAACATTCACAGTAAAGTCGCAACCACAGCATTTTGCCCTTTTTGCAGGGTAGATAACCCCTCCAAGATGTTTCCCCCATGAAATTTAGGTGGAAAACTCGTGTGCAGGGCCGTCTGTCGAGTTGGGGCCCCGGGCCTGAGATAACATGGGGGCCCTCTCTGAGACGGGGAGCGGGGGGGGGGGCTTTCTTTCCCACGTGGGGTTCCCATGGTTTCAAAAGTAACGACTTTGGCCACTTGCCTGGCCAAGCCTTTTTTTCAATTTTAGCCGTGAACCATGGGCGTAGCCAGAGGGTGCCGAGATAACCAGTTGACCATCACTGGACTCGAAGTTGAAGTCGTAGTGGGGCAGCAGCGCACCCCTGGATAATACCATCAAAAAGTACAAATCATACAAACGGTCACGAGCGATTTTGTGGGGATCCCTAATTTAAAAGATGTTTCAAAAGATTTTTCTCGCAAAATAATAATAATAATAATAATAAATATACAATTTTGCTGGACTGGCTGAAGGTCTGGCTCACTAAGAAACCAATTTCTGGGATTTCGCACTCTAAAATAAAAAATTAGTGGATTCGCCAAAAAGACATTTTCGTGGATATGACTCTCTATAAAATCACACCGCTCACAAAAAAATTCAGCCAATTTTTGTTGCTGACAAACCAATTTCGTGGGATGGCGTCATTTAATGAGATCAATTATTTCGCGGATTTCGCTCACCGAAAACCCATTTTTGCAGGTCTGACTCGTCATATATAAAAAAAAACAATTTCGCGGTTTTTTGCCTAAAAGTCGTGTTGCTAAATACCAATTTCGCGGCAGTTTGTTGCTGCAAACCCAATTTCACGGGTTGCCTATAATTTAAAACCAAATTTCGTGTATTGTTCTCACCATAAGAACATTTTTGCATGCCTGGCTCAATAAAAATTGTTGCGGATTTTTTATGAACCCCTCGATTTTGCGGGGTTGCCTTATTCAAAACCACATTTACGTGGTTTTAGCACACTAGCAACATTCTTGGAGTTTGCTTGTCGCTATTGAACCAATTTTGTGGGCTTTGGCACACTAAAACGCTAATTTCGTGGTGTTTTCTCGCTGAAGAACTAAACTCGTAATTTCGTGGGTTTTGGACTGGCTGAAAACCAAATTTCGTGGGTGTTGGGTTTACGCTGAAATCTCTTGGCTCGTGCACTACAAAAACTATTTTGTTAAGTTCAAAAGTCCGTATCAAACCCAAAATCCGCCAAAATATCAATTGCATTAGCACCTTCAGTACCAGACTTCCTGCGATCTTCTCATAAAAGCTGTCATTTCCTAAGATCGTGAACTTCGCGCTTGTTCAAGACTTGGCAGTTTACGCTGGTCTGCGAGTTTCCTGAGAGGGACCCCTTCGTCTCTATAACGGAAGAGTCGAAGAGTCCAATTTGGCGGACTGAATTACCGTAGTTACGAGACGAAAATTCCAAGTTTAGTTTTCCCAGTATATCACTTACTGGGCAAAAAATTGTCAGTTATTGAACGAAAAACCCGTAATAGAATGCAATAACGAGATGTTTTGACGTCTAACGACCCTTTGACTGTGCTAATTCAGTTTCTGGGGTCGAATTGTCGATTTCTTGCGCCGGACGCATCTGACTTATGTTCTCACCTGAAGCTGCCCACCCCTAGATCAAAGGCTGGCTACGTCCCTGCAGTGAAATAACGATTTTTCCACTTTTAGCAAAAAAAAAAATAGCGTTTTTTCTCAATTTTATGCACGAGTTGGCGTTTTTTCAATTTCACCGGAGAATATGAGCGCTTTTCACACATTTTGGTCGACCTTAATGAGTTTTATCGATTCTAGTCGCATGAATTAGCAATTTCTTTCGTATTATCTGTGAATTTTAGCGCTTTATATCATTTTAATCCGTGAATGTTCTCAAGTACTCAATTTTGGCGAGTGGGCGCTTTTTCTTCATTTTAGCCGCAAATTAGCGATTTGCCTCGTTTTTAGCCGCGAATTTGCCCCAGGAAACAGTACATTTCCGATTTTTTTAAAATTTTTTATTTGAGCTAGGATTTAGCGATATTCCTTAATTAAATCCACGAATTAGCGTTTTTCTAAATTTTATCCGTCAATTCGTACTGCTCAATTGTAGCGTTTTTTCTCAATTTCTGCCACTAAAGACGGTAAACGCAAACCTAGAGCTTGTGAACGGGCCTAAAAAAAAATATCTGAAAGGTAAAAAGAAAATAAATCGACTGATCAAACGAAAAGGACGATTTTCATTAATTATTCTCACTTGATGTATCAGGGCGAATTCACGCTCATCTTCATTCCGAGACTAAAATGCCCAATATGCCAATTTTTAAAGAAATTTAGAGCAGAATCCGGAACAAAATTAGCCAAACTGGGATTGCCCCGGGTACCCCCCCCCCCCGGGACATCTTACATATTCTATGTTTCCATGCTGCCCATCCCTACATCAATGGGCTGGCTACGCCCGTAAAAAACATGGTAATTGGTCACTAAATTCGACAAAGAAACTTGTATTCCAGTGTCCAAAACTTATTTTTAGCGACAAAACTTGGCAAACTTGTCATGCCGGCCAGCTCTCCCCCCCCCTTCCACATCCACAACTCTCAACTACAAAGTAGCTAAGTCTTTGTTCAATTCTCCCAATTTCATGGGTTTCGGCTACTTAAAAAACCGAATTTCGTTGAATTTGCTCTTTCAAAGATCAAATTTCGAGGGTTTTACTCTATCAAAAACAATTTTTGTGGATTTTCGTTCATTGAAAACCCAATTTCGTGGATTTAGCTCCCATAAAACCCGAATTTCGGTCAGCTCTTTATAAAATCAGTTTCGTAGGTTCGGTTACTTGGCAAAAACACCACAAACTCCTGATTTCGGCTTTTTCCCACCCTCAAGATTTTCGCTCTTTCATATTTGAAAAATGTTTCAAATTTGGCACCATTACGGACTTTTTGTAATTTCCTATCCAAATTTAGAGCATTTTTACGCTTTTAAAAACTCAATTTCGTGGGGTTCCCTCAAATTTTGACGGACTTTCGCTCTTTCAGTGCCTAATTTTGTGGGCTTGGCTACTTTAAACTCCAATTTCGGAGAAATTTGCCTGATCATTTCACGGATTTTTGTTATTTCCTACCCAAAGTTCGTGGATTTTTACGCTTTTCAACACAAAATTTTATGGGGTTTGCTCTAAATAAAATCAGTTTCGCGGGGAAATAATTGACTTCATTATTCAACACGCAAATTTTGTCATTTTGGACCTGACATATCCCAAGTTTTGCACATTTTCGCCCATTCATAACCTAATTCTGCGGATTAGGCTCATTCGAACCGAGTCAACAATTTCAACGTTAAACTGATTTGTTTTAGGAGCACTTTACCTGTTGTGTCCTACATTTTGTCACAAACGTCCTACTTTTTCGTGCCAGGCGTCCTCGGAAACTACTTCTACATCTGGTGGGCGCTGTTGCAGCCGGCTAGAATGGGTTTCACGAATATGAAAATGAGTTCGCAACTGCAATTTTTGCTTTAATTTAAAGCCCTGAAAATTAAGAACCAAAGATCCGAAACTGTCAATTTCGCGGATATTCAGCCCAGAAAACCCGAGGACCCGAATTTGCAAACTCACAAAATTAATATTTAGCGCTTAATGGTACAATAACACGGATATTCGTCAGGCTTAGTGTCACAGTCGCGGGGTCTGCCTTCTACGGCGGTTTACGCTTTCTGAGAAAGAAAGGCTCTGCAACTGGAAATTTCACTGAAACTGGGACCAAATTTCCTTCCAATTTTCAATTTCGCTGTTTTTGGCCTCCAAAATGTTGAAATTTTGCAGCTGTTCGCCAGGGTGGGCTATTTCGTGCTTTACGAACAAAAACAAAAGAAAAATGCCCAGAAACTTAACATTTTGCGAAAGTATAAAGACAGAAAACTACCAAATTCCCGGGGTAATAAAATTCTGCAATTTCACGGAGATTTAGATCCAAATCTGGCACTTTGACTGAATTTAACACCTGGAACTTGCAATATCGTTAACATTTAGAAATAAAACTTCCAATTTTACGGATATTTGCCTCGAAAACGTTGCAATTTTACGGACATCCGTCGGACATTCACTGAATAAAAAAGTCCTGAAACTTACCATTTCGCGAGAATGAATGGTACCAGATATTTGCAATTTCCCGAAAATAAAGACCAGAAACTAGCAATTTCGTCGATAGCTAGACCCAAAACTGGAAATATTTGTCCGGATAATTTGCCTGGCCTCGACATTGCGCGAAGGTTAAGACCACAAACTTGCAATTCGCAAGTTTATATTTGGGCCTGAAATTTACACTTTCACCGATATTTAGCTCGGCGATTGACTTAATAATTCATTATTTGTAATTTTGTGGCTATTTCTCTCAATTTTAGCTGCAAGTGACAATTTTTCATCCATTTTAGCTTTGAATTGGCAATTTTTCTTAATTTTAGACGTGACTTCGCGATTTTTTTTCAACTTTTAACATTGAATTGGCGCTTTTTCGACATTTTAACCACGAATTAGGTTTTTTTCTCAATTTTAACCACAGACTTGATCCAAGAACTGCACATATTGGCACTTTTCACAAATTCAGTCGTGAATTATAGCGTTTTTTTTTTCACTTCTAGACATAAAATACGGCTTTTTCTATTCATTAGCCACGAATTTGCCTCCGGAAATCACTAATTAGCGTTTTCTCAATTTTAACCGCGAATAGGCGTTTTCACAGTTTCAGCTGAGATGAGCGATTCTTCTCAATTTTAGCAGCGAATTAGTGTTTTTCGCAAAGCAGGTGAAAATAGGCAATTTTTCTGTGAAAATCAATTTTTTGGTCGTTTCAAGGTTCAATTTGAAGGGACAAATTGTCGGTTTCGAGAGGGTCGTCGTGAACAAATACGAGTTGAAGAAGGGAGGGCAGCTACTCACCCTTGTCTTGTAATTTCAGCCATAAACGGTCATTTGAGGTCTCCAATGGACAATTTCAGACAAAAACCATCAAACGGATGAGCATAAAGTTATCTAGGAATACCAAAAGTCGACCAAGGGGGGGGGGGGATAATTGTATCAAAGGGCCGCAATCCCACCCCCGCGCGCTATACTTTTTTCCCATTATTCGTCCCCCTCATCCTGTCACGGAATGGAATGGTATTGTGGGAAAAGGCTCGTTTTTCTTGAGTTTATCCAGCCGTGACCCAAACGTTTAACCGCCAGGGGTTTAAAATAAAGACGACCCAATCAAAAGTTGGTTGATCGTTTTTTGTTTGTTTCAGTTGGCTACGTGTGGGCTTTAGCATTGGTTTTTAAAGCTATGGGAAAAGGCGTGGGGAAGGGGGTGGAGAGACTCCGGCTTCGTTTTCTTGAACGTACCCCATTGTGTTCAAAGCAAATAATTCCAGTTTTTAAAAGACGCCGAGATTTTTTTTTTCTTTCTTTCTTTTAAAGTCAAAAGAGGAAAGATCCTCATCAAAATAGCGGAGCTACTTCGGTATAAAACACCGCTTCCATTCGCGAGTTTCCATTTCCTCGTACTCGCCAGATGACAAACGAGCAATAGGGGGAATGAACATTCCGTTATTCGTCTCATTTTGACACATGTGGTACCGGTGAGTGGGTTCGTCCTCAGCCTGTTTTGAAACGCGTTCCTTTCAATGCAAGATGTACAACTTTTTAATTATTTATATATTATACCTTTCAACTTTTATTTCCGCTCTTGATCTGATTTTTTATCGTTTATCGAAGAGAGGGGACCGTGCAATTCTATACTAGACTAGACTCGGTTGATTTCTATCGTCAATTATGCACGAAATTCACTCAGAAGTAGCTCGTATCATCGCGCGGCCAATAACAATGTTTACCCCCCTTCCCCCAGCCTTAATGCATCACGGCTAAAAGCCATTGTGTGCAAATCGGGTTGGTTTATTATCTTCCCGCGGTTAGCAGATATGCATTTTTTAAGAGACTTTCTTTTCCTCTCCATCCTCTTCACCTTTTCCACATCCATCTCTCCACTATACCAAGGCTAGTTGACTCCCCGAATTATATCGTGCTATTAACGTGACCGTAAATCCGGTGTTCTTCGACGGTGAATACATACAAAGTACACTGTGGGCATGGCGGGAAGGGGGCAGCGGTTATAAGCGTGGTCATTTGAAGCTACGTATTACTAGTTACGCAACGTTTTCAGAGGGAAAAATGATATTTTTTATCACCGAAATCCCCGATTTTTTAACTCGATATACGTATATCTTAAGGAAAATTTTGTACGTCTTCTTAACCCGTGTGCTTTTCGCTTTAAAAATGAAACTATTGGTTCAAACAGTTGCAAACTTTGTAGATCCTTCCACAAAGAGCCGCAATGGGGAGATTTCCGAGCAATAAATCTGTCGGGTCTAATTTTCAGATATATATAAAAAAAATTCCGAAGAGGTCCCTTTCCAAACCAATAAAAACCGCTATCCAATCTAAGAAGATTCGACACAATTCAAAAACTTAGGCAAGGTTGATTTACATAGTGGAACGCGGTCAGTCGACGTGTACCGTTCATGGTGTCGTCCTGACTCTTAAAGAAAAGAGGCGAATGGAATGAGGGGAGGGAGGGGGGGAGGCTAGAAGCTTTAAAGACCCGTTTTACACACTCCCAGAAATACTAGTACTTTGTCATCAACGGTTTCTGAATAATATTAAAAGGCGGAGAACTGTAAATAATAAAGAGGACTATTTACAGACTACGCTGTCTTCAAAGTTACCATTCGCAAGAACATTCGTATGTTTCTTTTTTTACTCTGTTGGTTAAGTAAAAGTCTCGTAAAAATCGAGAGAAATGAGAGAAGGACAAAAGAATTGAACGCCAATGGGGCGGCGGAAAGGAGGGGGGTGAATGGTGGGAATCAGGTGTTGAATCGTTTAAACGTACCATTTTTTCTGCCTATTCTCATCGCGGTTTTTGTGTGGCAGAGAAGAAAGAAAGAAAATAATGGCATCCTTATTCTTTACTTTCACTTCCCTATATCCTGGGAATAAAGCAGGTCCCGAGAAAAAAATCGTACACAAAAGTACTAGAAGTCGATATAAATAGATTTACCCCCCCCCTCACCCTTGAATTTCATGACAATCAGCTCTAATTTGGACAATTAAGCTTCCAGAAACTGATTGGACACAAAACTGATAATTTAAAGCTTATCCTTTAGACAAGCCCTGTTTGCCAATCAAGCCTTTGATTCCTTGCCATAAACTGCTGACAGAGCTCTGTCGCTATAACAATTTACTTGGGGATTGACGTGCCCAACCCCTTTTGTCATAACCACCGATCAATGTCACCAGTTATACAGCCAACTGTTGATGCAATTCGCTGTTCCGCGGCAGGTCAGCCGCCGCGCATGTGACTCCCAAGAAGCTAAATGACAAATTGATTGCATGTTATTATCCTTTCCACTACTTTATCCCCCATGAAGCTATAATGGTTGCGGACACTGAAGATACCCAATCGAAATCGACACAAAGTTCTCCACACCGCTCTTCTCATAATTCGATCAGTCCTGCACAGCTACGCCTCTTCTGCCAAGGCGAATTAGGCGACTGGTTCTCCTCAGACTCAGACTACAGAGCGGCCAGTCGGTTGGGCGGCAATTGGGTCCGTTGTCCCCGGAGGCCCGGATTTTTACAAATGAAGGAAAAGAAGAAAATAGAAAAAAGGAAAGATTTACTGAGATCGAAGCTCCACTTGGCGGGGGGGGGGGGGTCAGCGAACTGTAGTTTGGAGCTTAGCGGTGGTTGGGGGCTTAACAGTGTGGTTGGTAGGTTTACTGTGGATGGACCTTTGCTGTGGTTGGGCGTTATCGTTGTGGTTGGACTATGGCTTTGGTTAGACATTTCCTGCTGTTGGGCCTTTTCTGTGGTTGGACCTTTGCTGTGGTTAGACCTTTACTGTGGTTGGACCTTGCTGTGGTTGGACCTTTGGGGTGTGCTTAGACTGCGGGGAGGCCGAAACAGCAGAGCACGTTATCGGTGGCGAATCCCCACCGACCTCAAAAATCTCGTCGCCTGTAAGTCGTCAGCTCGCCGCTGTCTGTGCTTCGCCAACGCGTGGTGCAGTCAGAGAGGAAATGGCCCGGACATCGGCCAACCGCAAGGAGCACTGGATACCCAGAGCACCGACGAGTAGACCTCCGAGACCAAATATTACCACCGCCGTTCTCAATCGTGACGTCAACAGCGCCCCCCTCCCCTCAACGTCAACAGCAGGAGCTCACTGGTAGCACCGTCCGCTGATTGCACAGGTTTCTCTCCTCGCCTTTACTTTACCACCTGTAAAACTCCCCACCGCCAAGCGGTCCACACTGATAACGCACCAGCCTTGACCAACTGGTGTGGCTGACGGGGAACGGAGCAAGGATAACCAGGACTTGCACGTGTCGGGTCACTTCCCGGCCGTCATGTCAGGCTTAAACCTGGTCATGTGCCTTTCAAGGCATCAAGCCAGGGCGGGAAGAAGGCACAATCCTGGTTGGACCTTTGCTGTGGTTGGACCTTGGCTATTGTTGGATCAGGCTGTGGTTGAACCTTCTCTGTGGTTGGGACTTTATTGTGGCTGGGGTATCACAGTGGTCTAAGGTTATAACTGCGGTCGGACCTTGGCAGTGGTTCAAATTTTACAGTTGTTGCACCCTTGCTATGGTTGGGCTTTCTTTGTGGTTGGGACGTCACTGTGGTTGGCGCTTTTCAAAGTTGAAGCTTTCATGTGGTTGGACTTAGGCTGAGGTTGGCCCTTTGCTGTGGTTGGGCCTTATTGGGTCATTTGTGCTGTGTTTGGGCCTCTGTTTATGCTTTTGGAGTTCGGCTGTGATTAAAGCTGTACTATGGTTGGATGCAGGCCTTTCGACAAAGCAGAGAGAGGGTAGCACTTTGGAACTGTTAACTGTTACTCACCCAGGTGAAAGGGCCACTTTGAGTTCCATCCCAGGGCCGGACTATTCTCTCTTTGACCCAGCCGCTGGCCCGCCGTTAAACCACCGTATTTTCCCAGAATAATTCTAGAACAAAGATTCCCAGCCTTCCGTGTTCTGAGTACACAGATTATAAGACCATGGGCAAACCATCTCCTTCGTCAAATGCGCCAAGAAGGTGTGCCAAGGCGACCGCTTCAACGTTTCCCGGATCGTTGCTTAGAAACCCGGTGAAATTTCGTTTTTGATGGAGCCAAATCCGCGAAAAAATGTTTTTAAAAAGAGCGAAAATCCGAAAAGCAGGGGCTTATAAAAGCCAAAATGGCGTAATTTGGTTCTTCAATGAGCCAACTCCGTGAATATGGTTTCTGAAAGAGCAAAATCTGTTTTTTGAACAAGCAAAACAGCCAAACTCATTTTAGAATCAGCCAAAGCAGTGAAATTTAGATTTTGAAAAAGTAGAAATATGCGAAATAGAGGTACGAAAGAGCAAAAACCGTGAAATTTGGTTTTTAAGGAGCCACGCCCGCGACATTTGGTTATGGAAGAGCAAACATCATCGGCAAAATTAGAGTTCGAACGAGCAAAAATCAAGAAAATTGGTTTTTGTAAATTCACCGAACGTTCGAAACTCATTTTATATTTTAATTTCGATCGTTTTCATTTTTAGAGCGGTAAAATAAAAACAAAAAAACTGTCAAAATTGATAAACAATTATGAAATAGCAAAATTTATGGTTTGAAAGATCAAAAGCCACGAAATTTGGTTTTGAAAAAGCAAAATCCACGAAATTCGGCTTTTGGAAAGAACAACCCCCACAAAATCTGGTTGGTTCAGGAAAACTATCCCCAAATTCTGATTTCAATGGAAAGGGGGTAGGGGGGGAAGCAAAATTTGCTTTTGAGCGAGATAAAATCCGCGAATCTGGCATTTGTAAGTGTTGAAATGACGAAATTTTTGGTTTTTGAACGAGGCAAATTAAGTTTTTCGAATTTGAACAAAACGTCCAAAACTGATTTTGAAAAAGAGGTTTTTGTTGAAGAAAAAACTACCGAAATTGGGGTTTGAAGGAGCCAAAATCCACGAAAATTGATTTTGAAACAGCGAAAGTCCACAAAATTGAGGTTTGATCAAAAAATTGAGTTTGTTTGAGGATAAACCATTTTTACCCCAAAACTGGGACTCGTTAGTGCCAGCCCCATGAAATTTCGTTTTCGAAATGGAAAAACCCTATAAAATTAGGATTAGACCACGCCAAATCTACAAAATTTGGCTTTGAAAGAGCGAAATTGGGGTTTAATATAGCAAAAAAAATTTCGAAAATGGTTAAAAGTCCGATTTTAAGCCAAAAGTCTGGTTTGTCGGTTGAATTTTCTGGATTTTCTACTGTGGCAAAGTCGGAAAAAGAAGAAGAAGAACAGTAAGAATCAACCTTAGCGTACAAAATCAGAGTATTCTGCTTCTTGGGCTGAATTGAACGATTAGGGTGGGGGGGGGGGCAGAGAGTCAGTTTAAATGTCAAAATTCGACCGTTTGAGACCTGTTGAGATCCCGGAAGGCACATACCAAGTTTCAGGGTCAAACAGCCAGTTTTTGGAAGTATTACAGTCAGTTAAAGAGCCAAATTCCCCGATTCTGGGAGCTGAAATGTACACGTTTAGCGCATGATGAGTTTCTAGGCCGAGAGTGGCCAACCCAGGGCCCGCGGGCCAAGAAGTGGCCCACTGAGCCTTTCACAATGGCCCGCCCATGACCTACAGTGATAAACTAACATTATCAATGTTGGATTTTGGCGACTCCTCGGATTTGTGTGCAAATGGAAAACGGTACAATTCGCGCCTCCTCGTGGGCGGCTAATCCTCCGCTTGGTGCAAAATTAATAACGCTAACTTGGGACTGAAATTGAGATAAATGGCTAATTCACGGCTGAAATTATTGAGCAAAATAATTGATTCACGGGCAGAAGTGAGACAAAGTGCTAAATCACGGATAAAGTTAAGACAATTACACAGCAAATTCGCGAAGTAAAACGTTACTTTACGGCTAAAATTTGAGAAAAAGCTCTAAAATCGCGGATAAAGGGTAAAAAAAAATAGTTATTTGCCTTTAAAAGTACGAAACATGCTAATTCACGGATTAAATAATAAAAAATCTAGAATTCAACAATAGTTTTGAGGAAAAGCACTAATTCGCCCCTAAAATTACGAAAACATGAATTCTCGGCTTATTCACATCGCAAGTTCGTGACTCAATCCTGAAAAAACGCTTATTCATGGCTAATAGTGAAAAAAAGCGCTAGTTCAAGGGGAAAATTAAAAAAGTTGCTAATTCATAGATGAAATTGAGAAAAATCGCTACCTAATTAGCGGCTAAAATCAGGAAAAACGCGAATTCAGTGCAAAATTCAGACAAATCTCTAACTCGCGGCTAAATAAAATGGAGAAAATTGCTAATTCATCGATAAAATTGAGAAGAAGCGCTAAAGTAAAGAACACGCTAATTCGCCGATTAAATGGAGAAAACGTCAATTCGCGGCCTCTAAAGGTAACTTCGTGCCAGATTTGCGTCCAAATTTCAGAAAAAGCGTTAGGTAATTCGCGGCGAGAATTCATTGTTGAATCGTAGAAAAATTTATAATTAGGGGCTAAAATGAGGAAATATGAGCCTGAAATCAAGAAAAATGGCTATTCGGGGTAGGGGTAGGGGGGAGATAATTTGCTAATTCACAGAAAATTGAGAAATCAGGAAAACACGAATTCACTACAAAATTCCGATAAATCGCTAATTCACGGCTAAAATGGTGAAAAATCGCTAATTCGAGGCTAAAATGGGGAGAAATCGGTAATTCACCGATAAAATTGAGGAGAAGCGCTGACATGTGGAAAAAACGCTAATTCGCGGTTAAAAAGGGAGAAAACGCGCATTGCTAATGAGCATAATGCGCTAATTCGCGGATAAAATTTAGTAAAAGCGTTAATTCGCGGCGAAAATGGGGGAAAATAACTTCCATTGATGGCTCGCAAGGAGCCTAAATTTAGGTGAAACGCTAATTCACGGCTGATGACAAGAAAAATGGTTATTTATGGGGTTAAATTGAGAACATTTGCTATTTAACAGAAATAAATTGAGTAAATGGCATGTCGCGGGGTAGGAGTAAATGGGGGTCGCGGTTTGGAGGCAACTTCGTGGCTAAAATTAGGAAATATAGCGCTAATTCACGGGTAAAATCGCTCATTAGCGGCTCAAATCAGGAAAAACACAAATTCATTGCAAGAAAAATTTCTTTCACGGCTGAAATGGAGAAAATTCTAATTCGCGGCTAAAATGAAGACAAATCGCTAACTCACGGCTAAAATGGAAACAAATCGCTAATTCACCGATGAAATTGAGAAGAATTGATGAAGTGTGAAGAAAAAAAAACGCTGATTCGCGGCTTCTGAAGGCAACTTCACGGAGGCGTTGATGAAAGATTCGCCCGGGGGCGCCAAATTTCTAAGGCCGGCACAACAATGAACTGTCCCAGGGCACATTTTTTGTGCAAATGGAAAACGCTATTATACTCTGTGGTTAACTTATGTTGCTGAAGTTATTAATCGGGGTCCAAGTGCGTTTTATTTAGAGCGTCACAGCCTTTTGCTAAGATAAAAGTGTTGTGGTCGATGGGATGGGGGAGCGGGGCGTGGATGGGTGGATCGTCTGAGTTTTTACAACCAGGTTTATGACTCACAACCAAAAAAGGTTGGCCGGCTCTGTTCTAGGCTAACATTTGGCAGTTTCCATAAGTAGAAATACTAGTCATTTTAACTACAGAAATAGTCACAAAACTGTATATTTAAGGCCCAAAATCTTATTGCGAGGCCCCGAAAAAAGGTATTTTAGTCGGTGAGTCCGTTCTCTAAATGAACTGATTCTTACTCATTCACGGACGCTAAAAAAAACTTCCATATTTCCTTAAGACCAATAATTAATTCGGAGAAACGTGTAGACTTTCACCGCGAATTTGGTCGTTTTGTCACAGAACTGGCGATTCCACTTCAGAAAATGATACAATTTGGCCCAAAAACAACTTTAATTCCACCTTAAAAGATGGTCATTTCAAACATTCCAGGAGAACTTGATTACGTTTTTTTTTGTTTTACAGAAATCTTTAAATATTTCTCTGTCGTTTTTAGTTAGCAACCAATTATAGATGGCGGGGCATGTACGGGGTGACGTTTCAGGAGGGGCGGCAAAGATATTTTATTTTTTGAAGAGCAGCCTTTTGAATCGAAAAAAAAATTAACTCGTCTCAGCCACAGTGTTTTTGACACTGACACCAATATAGTCGGCTTTCTTGACGAGATTTCTTTTAATTAAACTCATGCTGCTTCGCCCTTCGTGGCATTTAAACGCCGAGGAACTTCATACAAAAAAAAAGGCTTGTGATTATATCCTCGAGGGAGGCAATAAATCACGTTTGACAAAAAAAAACGAGTTTAGGATGCGTTAAAAAGTGAACGAGTCGCGTTTCCTTTAATCACCCCAGTGATTATACCGTTAGAAAGTATACGAAAATCCACCCCGCGTGGCTATAGCATGACTGGCGATTAAAAGCAGTAAAAATAAAAGAAATAAAATGGTGAAACCAATTAATTGTTTTTAATAGTCGACCGTAACTTAACTATCAATTTTTTTTTTTTTTTGAAGAGTTTCATGTTCTTCTGCAGGTCCCAATATTTCGAGTTCCCCCCCCCCAACCTTTTGACGGGGGGGGGGGGGCGTTGATTCTCCAGCGAACCGGCCCCTGATGTGGGCGATAACCGCGATGAGAGAAAGCACTTTTTTTTTCCGGCCGACATACTTTTTTTCATTTTGTTTTTTTCGATAGCCCAACAATTGATTAGGACTAAAATATTTTTTTTTTCGCTACTTTTTTACAGAGTTGCATGGGGACGGGGAAGAGAGGCATAAACCACTGTTTCCACGCAAGAAAGTCTCGCAATAATTAAACTTAACAAATCCTGAAAAAAAAAAAAAGTTGACCTCCGTTCTTCCGGTTGAACTGAACACAACCGCTTGAACAATTTTTTCCATAAGTTTTTTTTTTCTGGATTGCGTTCCTAGAAACAGTAACAATTTCCTCTGTCTATAGCTCTCTTTCTTCCTCTTCGTACGCCTTTCATAATCTACAGGAGCACAGGAGGATACTGGCCGGGAGAGTTGTACAGAATCGCCCACTTAACTTTTTTTTTCTCCTTTCCAACCCCCACGTTTTTAAATCGTTAACTCTTTCTCCAAAAACCACGAAGGGTTCAATTTCTGGAAAAGAATGTTTTTTTTTTGTCTTCCCCAGGCCAGGTATTTTTCGTTCTTCAAATTACAGTTAGTCACGTCTAATCAAAGCCGGTTGCACGTTCTGGTAAGGTTTAGGTATCATCTTGTGGGTTTATTCCTCTATTAGACCTCTCTATTAGTTCGATTCAAGAAAAAAAAAATTGGGTTTTTTTTTCTCAATTCAATAACGAGTTTATGGTAGAAATTAAGACAGAAATACATTCAGAAACGCATTCAAGCGCCTCGAAGCGTTTCCAAGACCCTCCTTCGACACACTGATGCGCTGCCTAAGTCAAGGACCGTCTCTAACGTCTCTTTATGGAATATAAATACACATGAATATTAGCGTTAAATACGTGAAAAAAAATAGCACGATAGCCAACGCGGCCATTGCCCTTGAAAAAAAAAAAAAAAAAAAAGAAAGAGAAAAGAATGAAGAAGAGGCCTCCTCGGGTAAAGCGGACCAACAGGTAAAAGCCTATCAAGTTCAAGAGAGGCCGCGACTTACCCTCTTCATTTGCCACCGCCAGCTCTTCGTTTATCCATTTTTTTTACGGCACAAAAATCCCCCCAAAAATTCTGTTTTTTTTTTCGGAGACACTTCTGGGGAAAACTCCACGAAAACTTGGAAATTCAAAGAATCAAATAAAAATTGCCGGCACTCGATGCACAAAACTCACGCTTAAACGATTTCCCCTTGTTTTTGCTTTTCTCTCTATAAAAAACCAGATTGATAGATCCGAAGAACGCGAGCCGCCACGACCAACTGTGGCGAGTAGGGCCTTCATGAGCGTTAGGTTCTTGTTCCTCTCACCTGCGTGTCACTTTTTTTTTTTTCCTCTCTTTCCACCGGTTTTCATTTACAAGGTTGAAGCTATAGACGCCATCTATCGAGTATCGAGGCTTTTTTCACAAAATATAGGACACCTCGGATTGTTGAAAAATAAATAAAAATAAAAGAACGGATACAGCAGAAGGAATTAAATTTGAAAAGAAACTGTGCTGGCCGTGGAAAACGAAAAACGCTCGCAAAACGTCATACCTACGGGGGAGGGGGACCTGGTACCCTCATCAACTTGAACACCTTTCTCTGATGAGGGGTGAACCGCTTATAGAGATTAGATATTTGTGTTTAGTTTGGACTGTTCAAATAAATGTTGGAACTTATGTCGCCAATAATGAAGGTTGAAGGCCTTCGATAACTCACACGAACTCCGCAAAACTTGCAAAAGATGTTCAACAAAATGGTCAGATTTATTTTTCCTTTTTCACCTCGACCAGCGTACTGTGGTAATGGTGGATGGAGCGTACTGTGGGGGATATAGCCACTGGCGGACCTACACCTATTGGGGCCCGGGGCGGAAGTCTAAGCCTCTATATGTATAAACAAGAAATATAATTTAAATCTTTTTTGTATCGAATTTAAAGTTATTTCGGACTTAAATTTAACGACAGTGACATGGTGCTTTATGTGTCGTGAGAAAAAGAAACTGCCACGGAGCGGGAATCGAACCCGGACGCCGTATCTCCGATACGGTTCTCAGACAACCGAGACACGGCGGCGACCAGGAACTACTCAACTCCGGGCTATCTCTCTCCCCCACGACACATAAAGCACCATGTCACTGTTGAAGAAATATAATTATTGCATAGGGTTAAACTATGGCTTTTTTCCTTATTTTAGCCACGAACTAACGCTATTTCCACACCTTCCACGATTTAAGCCGCGGTCCCCCCGCGCCCAACAATAGCCATGAATCTGCGCTTTTTCTCAACATTAGGACAGGCGCGGATCCAGACTCGGCTCACGGAGGGGGCCGTGATGCGAATTTCTTTGGCAAAGTATAGCTCTCTATCTCCGAACATTTTGAAATATCGAAAAAATGAAGAAAACCCAAACGCCGGAAAAGTGAAAAAACAACAACATTGAACAATGAACAACTATATTTAACGTCAGTCATAATTGCGTTTCCCGTTTGCACAAAATTCTGCATTTGTGCAGTTCATCTCCACCCGTCCTCTCTGAATTAAAAGTAACTCTATCTTAATGAAGAAGACGGGTACGTGGAAATGAATTGTCCCGGTACAGAATTTTATGCAAATGGGAAACGCTACATCTGTTTGGCCAAAATATTCCTCGTCCTTGAATAAAGTAAGAGTAAGGCATGGCCACTCATGTCCCGCCGTTAGAACTTACGGGTTTGGACACGCGACGCAGGGGCGTGGGTACGGGGGGGGATAAGGGGGGAAATATCCCCCCCCCCCCAAGAACTACAAGTATAAGAACGAAGAGCACCGTAAAATCTCCAAAAAGCAAATTTTCCGGACTTAAAGCAGCCCGAAAAGGTCCGAGAACGTTCAGCTTTTTCCTTGGACTTGAGACCCAACGCAGTAGTGTACCTAGGCACGGGGGGCGGGGTGGGGTTCGCCTTGGACCCTCTATCAGACAACAATCGGTAATATTCGTGGCTAAAGCTGCTAAAAAGCACTGATTCGTGGTCTCGCGATGCAACTTCCAGACTAAAATTAAGAAAAAAATCGCTGATTCGCGGTACATAGAGGCCATTCTTCGAATAAATTGTGGAAATCAACGCGAAAGTGTTGTATTTGGGTAAACGCTGTAATATTGACAAAGAAAAGACGCTTTCAGGTTAAAATTCGACAAAAATGGCAAATTCACAACTGAAATAACGTAAAATCGCCCATTCGCGTGTGAAAAATGGAGTAGGATGCTGAATGGCCGGAAAATTAGGACCAAGCGCTATTTCACAGCTGAAATTGGGAAAAATCGCTAATTTGCGCAGCTAAAATTAAGAAAAACGTTAATTTTCGGTTCAAATTGGGGAAAAGTGCTAATTCTCAGTTAAAAATGGAAAAAATAGTTAATTTGCAGCTTAAATTGAGTCAAACGCCAATTCTTGGCAAAAATTGACAAAACTCGGTAGGTAATGCACGGGTCGGAAACGCTACCACGCTGCTAAAACCGCTAACCTGCGGCTGAAATTGAGAAGAACGATACACTCGGCCAAAAAAGCGCTAATTTGCGGGTAGAGTCCAAAAATCACCCCTAACTGAGAGATTGAGGCTATGATGAAGGCCAGCAAGCGATGTCCAGATTCAAGAATGTGTTGGCTGGGTGGAATGATGACTAAAATGTGAAATTACCCCCCTCCCCTCACCATTACGAGATTTCAATCTGATCCCCCCCCCCTCCAGGACAACGCCACTGACGCGACGAACCCAAAAATCGGCGCGTATTCAACTTCTTTGACACGATTTCTAGAAGTAATTGAGCAATGTCCAAGGGTCTCAAAGCCACGTCCGGTTCAAATAGAAACACTTTGAAAACATAAACATTCAGCCGAAAAACCGTACAGTTAACCAGTTCCAATTGCCGGGGCAATTTCTGGCAAAAATGATCGAAATTTTTAGAAGTGAATGGCAAAAACCGCGTATCTTAAGGTTCCTCGACACAGGGAGTCTGAAAATCTAGACGAATTTCTGATCAGACGAACGCTTGAAGTGGTCCTCTCTGTGATGCCACCGTTTTGACCGTACTTATTGCACACGGTCCTATTCGTTAGGGGGGGGGGGGAGGCGAATGGTTCACAGATTGAGTGAATTAATATTTTTAAGGGCTCGAATTTTGGCCATTTTTTCGGCGCAGCAAGTCACAATAGGCATGGCACGAATCGCGTCGTTTAAGCTATACATATATAAATGACACAAATACAATTACAAATAGCCATTTCAATAGCGCGGAGGCTCAGAATTTGGTCATTTTTGATGCACGAATGGTCCGTTTAGCAATTTTTAGAGCGTGATTAGTTAATCAAGCAACTTTTAGCAAAACAAATTTTCAGATTAACCATTTATAGAGTCAGTTTTACCAATTTTTGAGTGTAAATAGCCACAGTTTGGAAATTTTTACTGCGCAAACTGTCAGAATGGTAATTTATTGAGGGCGTGAATAGTCAGTGTGATATTTTCAGGGCGCACGAATTTGTCTTTTTAGTCTAGAGTATGAACTCAGTTTAACCATTATCAAGACCAAAATAGTTAATTTAACCGTTTTGTGGACACACACAGTCAGTTTTGCAATTTGTTGGTGCAAATAGTTTGTCACACCATTTGTAGGTTTGTAAATGGTCGTTTTGCTATTTCCAAGCAGCAGATTGTCAGGTCATGTATATGTATAAGGAGTGAAAATTAGTCAGAGCGATATTATCAGGGCAAGAATCGTCACTTTTGCCATTTTATAATCCGAATGACCAGTTTTGCCGTTTTTAAAACAGGAATTGCCTGTTTGGCCATTTTACAGCAGGCATTGCATGTTTAGCTTTTTTCAACGCACCTAATGGCCAGTTTTGGTCATATTATTCAGGGCAGGAATCACACGCTGTACAGGCGTTTTTAGCGCGCGAATTCGGGGCTCGACAGTCTCATCATGTCAATTTCACCACTTTTAACGCCCGACTGGCCAGTTTTGCCATTTTTTAGGGCGTAAATAATAGTCACGTTCAATCCAAAGGCGCGAATGGTCAGTTTGGTCATTCTTTACCCGCGATGACGCGAATAGTTGATTTTGCACTTTTCAGGGCCGGGATAATCTGTTTAAGCGTATTCTGGGCGCGAATGTCAGTTTAGCCGTATTTGGGACGCGAATATAGTCCGTCTAGCCAAAGGCGCGAATGGTCAGTCCTGGCCATTTTTGACGCGCGAATGGTTGATTTAGCCATTTTCAGGGCTGCATGAATAGTCAGCTTAGCCATTTTTAGGGCGCTTGAAGTCCGTTTGGCTTATTTTTAGAGCGAGAATTTCCAGTTTGGCAATTTTTAGGGCACAAATATAGTCAGTTCAGCTATTTTTAAGGCGCTAATCGTCAGTTTTACCACTTTGGGGCGTGATTATCGTTTACCGATAGCCGTTTTGGCTATTCTTAGGCAGTGAATGGCTATATATAGCGAAATAAACAATTTCCCAAGCCTCTTTTATGAGCTAATCATAGATCGGCGGCTAAACCTTACTAGTTTGGGGTGTCTGCACACGGGGAATCCGAAAATTGAGACACATTTTCGATCAGAAGATTCAATGAAAGGGTCTTTACAGTGAACACACAGTTTTTAACCTCCTGCACCCAAACTTTCCTCTCCGTGTTGTGCGTTGTGCATCCACTTGCAGTGAGGAAGCTTGATTTCAGCAACTGGACAAAGTTACGGCAATTGGAGCCACTTCGTGAAATGGAAATCCACTTCGTGAAGTGGATAATTACTTGACATGGATGCGACATAATATACAACATTGCCAATTCGCTGGTAATATAGATTTTAAAAAACGCTAATTCGCCGCTGAAACTGGAAAATAGCCGATTCGCTGCAAAAATTGAGAAAAAGTGCTGACTCAACGGCACGGTTAGAAATAATTTCGGAAAAGCTCTAATTCGCGGCTAAATTTGAGAAAAGCGATAATTTACGGGGCATCCCAACTTACAGCAAAAAATTAAGAAAATTCACGGTTTCAACGGCCACTTCGTTGCTCAGATGAAAGTGCTAAGTCATGGCTAAAGCAAAAGAAATTGCTAATTCGTAGCTAAAATCGAGAAAAACTCACATTGTCGACTAATGTTTGTGTAAAAGCGCTAATTGAGCTAAAGTTAAGAAAACGCTAATCGTAGGTAAAAATGGTAAAAATAACTGATTCGCGTACAAAACTGAGAATTCTTGCCTAAAAGAGGAAAAATCGCTAGTTCACGGCAGGGGCGTAGCCAGACTTTGATCTAGGGATGAGCAGCTTTACGTGAGAACAAGGCAGATGCATCCCAAGTGATATTTTTTAAATTAATCTTGGAATTTTCGTCTCCTGGGAGTCCCTAGGATGGTATCAGCGATATTCTGGACTCTTCTGTCGAAGAGGCGTATGGTTTTCAGTAACAAACAGCCGCAAAATTGGATTTTCAGCAATTGAACAACCGCAATTGGGTTTTCTGCGAGCCAGAACGGCGAAAATGGGATTTTAGCGAGAAAAATCCGCGAAATTGTTGTTAAAGTGCGAAATCGCTGAGTCAGACATGCAAAAATTGTTTTTTAGTGCGCAAAAACCATGAAATTATAGTTTATCATAATTATACAAAATGTATTTTAGTGAGCGAAATTCAGTGAAAGAGGGGGCTCACTGTTAACCCGAGCCCGGAGCCCTAACTTTAATAAAGACGGCCTTGGTGTCCACAGCCACAGCTGCCTCAACGGCCAAAACTGCGGATGCAAAAGGAGAACCCCTTCAAAGGTTCTCCTTTTGGGATAGAAAGTCCGTCTCGATTTCGGTTTGACTCATATTAATACTCATGGGCGTAGCCAGTGAGGGCAGTTGCCCTCCCCTAGAATCGAAATTGCAGATTTAATAGGGCAGCTGCCCACCTCCAGATTCCATCAAAACATTTTGTACCTTTAAAACTTTCACTGGTCTTGCTCAGCAGTAGAACCAATTTCTCGAATTTCGCTCACTAATACACCAATTTCACGTTTTTTTTGTGTGGTGAAACCCAACCACTTTCGTGGCTTTTGCACACTAAAAACCCATTATCGCAGCTCTACCTCACTGAAGACTCAATCTGGCTCAATGAAAAACAAATTTATTTCTTGTATTTCGCTCTCTAAAAATCCAATTTTGCGGATTTTTCTCACTAAAAAAAAACTTTTTCGCGAATCTGTTTAACCAAAAAATCAATTTCGTGGGGCGGCTTAATAATTTAGAAACCAATTTTACTGATTTTTCACACTAAAACACCATTTACGCGGGTTTGACTTAGCAATAAATCAATTTCTCTAATTTCACTCTCTAAAAGACCAAATTTTGTAGATTTTTCTCATGAAAACGCCAAATTTTGGTGTTTTCCTCGTTAAAAAATCATTTTCGCGAGCTCGCCAAGAACCCAATTCTGCGGGTGTTGGCTTGGCACGCTTTCACGGGGTTGCCTCTTCCAAAAACGTTATATATAGAAAACCATAAAATCAAATGGAACGACAAGAAATCTTCGGTGCGATACCTCGGACTTCACTTGAATAGACGGCTAACCTGGGAAAAGCACATTAATAAAAAAGTGGGGGAAGGCTATGCCAGACTGCGACAACTCCACCCGATGCTCAACAGGAAGAGCATACTAAAGCCAGAATTTTGCGTCCTGGTCTTCAAATCAATTATTCTTCCATTGATGCTCTACGGAATGGGGAGCAGCAGCGGCGTCAAAATTGTCCAAAATTCAATTTATACAAAATAAAATCCTGAGGATGGCGGTGAACGCCCCGTGGTATGTTCGAAACACCCAACTCCACAGAGAGAATTAAAACTACCCCCGATCCACGACGCTATATCAAAGAAATTTGAAAATTTCCACACGAATCTACGAACGGTAAATCGTGCAGTTCACTTTGCTTTGGGCCAACCAATATCAAGGAGACTAAAACCCCGCCTACCGGCTGTGATTTTTCTGTGATAAGCCATGCTCATAATTTAATTACCTATATAGTACTATATTTACCCTGTGATATTTATACTGGTTAAAACAAATCCTCCTGTGAAGCAATATAATCTGAGCTATAAAATACTTGTAAAACTTGAGTTAAGTTGGTCTTGTATATCAAAAATAAAAAATAAAATAAAAAATAAAAATAAAAAAACAAAAATAAACGTTACAATGACGTGGATTTTGCACAGTTATAAAAGCATATTCGCGATTCTGGCACACAAAAACGCAAAGTTCCCGGATTTTTCTCGCTTATATAAAAATGTAGAACCATATTCTCATGCAGTTGCTCACATGGCGGGCTCAAACCGTCTTTAGCCTTTGTTTCAGGCAGACTTGAGGTGAGACGGGAATTGCTAGCCCATTCAGTCCCTGTGTTATACCTATAAGACCAAGGGTTGAGCTAAGCGCTTGTGACGAGGACTGTAACTTGACATTTCCACCAGTAAAGAGAAGTTGCACGGCGTTTTTAGAGGTGAGGTGTGATTTCACTGTCGGTGATTTTGTCACTGTGACTACTCCGTCACTGTTGGCTCCGGTGACGACCACATTGAAATCACCGTTCCGACCCTCTAACGGTGACATTCTTTTTCACTTATAATCGCCTCTTCATTCGTCACTTCTATCGCTTCACTGCGCTAGAGCCTCTTGAATTAAAATTGGAGCCGTCACCTATAGCCATCTATCGCCCCAATGAACTCAGGAGCAATCTCCCCAAGTCTATCCCTCGTCTGTTGACTTTTTTTCTTGGACTTGGAATTGAACCTCCAGTGTAGGTCGGTAATATATTTTTATTCACTTCGTTTTCCAAGACCTGTGCTACAGTGATCTTGTATAATTTTTTTTTTTTTTAAACACCTTCCTAGTCAGGGGCGTAGCCAGCCCTTGACCAAGGGACGTTATGGAAACTAGAGACCCCAACGAAAGAACTGGTAGCGCAATAAATCGTCAAATTCTTCCCCGGAAACTGAGTTTTCACAAAAAAAGGGTCGTAATCCATCAAAAACTAACATCTTCGTTCGGAAATTATCTGTTTTAGCCTTCTATTCCTGATTTTCTATTCAAAAACTGACAATTCTATTCAGACTTTTTCTATTAACAGACAATTCGATTTCCCCGGGAAATCGATACATGGCATTCAAATATACAGGGTGACCGACTTTTCATCAACGTCTTGTCTGAGATACGTAAAGTTCAACATTTTTTAACCAAACAATAACGGGTTTTAACTCAAAACTGACGTTTTTCAACAAAAAAACTGAATATTTCACTCTTGTGTAACTGAATATTTTACTTCAAAACTGACGTTTCTATGCCAAAGACAAAGTGTTCACGCCTAAACTAAAAATTTCACAGTACAACTTTTAAAATTCAAGTCTTTACCCCCAAAAACTGGTGAATTCCGCCTAAAAATGGCGGGTTTAACCTAAAAGATCAAAAACGAATGATTTTAATTGCAATTAACAGACCACTCAGTACTAAAAACTGCCGATTTTATCCTTCAATTGGCGATTTTAGTAAAAAAAAAAACGTACAATTCCTGGCCAAAGCTGACATGCCCTCCCCCTCCAAGTGAAGATGGTACCACAAAACTGGCGATTTTAACCTAAAACTAACTTTACTGTTCCATTTACACCCGAAACGACAACTTCCCCTCAAAATTAGATAATTTACTCTAAAACTGTCACACTTTAACTCAAGTTTTCCTCAAAACGGGTGATTTTAGGCCATTCTGCCTTGAAAACAGGTGATTTCACACACAAAAAAGTGACAAACTCATCGCAAAAATGACGATTTTATACCAAAACAGACGATTTCACGCCAAAGCTGACGTGCTGCCTCATAACTAATGACGTTAATACAAAACTGGTCATTTTACCCCAAAACTGACTGTTTTAATTCCAAAACTTACGATTTCATCCCAAAGACGTTTCTAAACTGACGATTTTACCCTGAAACTTGCGGTTCCACCCAAACAATATCACTTTACCTCAAAACTGAATATTTTACTTCAAAATTGACATTTATTTACTTTATTGGGCACAGCTTTTCAGGGCACATAGAGTCAGTTTTGACGATTTCAAGGCTTGAATAGCTATAATTGTCATTTTTGGGCGCACAGTCTTTCCAGTTATAGGAGCGAATAGTACGTCCCAAGTCAAGGCGAGAACAGCCAGGTTGGCCATTTTCGGCGCTCCGAATGGTCTATTTTGCCATTTTCAGGGCAGGAGTCACTTGTTCAGACATTTTTAGAGCTCGATTCGTCAGGAAATCCATTTCTAGAGCACGTTATGTAAATTCGGCAATTTCTAGGGTTCTAATATAGTAATTTTAGCCATTTTAAAGACGCGAATCGTCAGTTTTGCCATTTTCAGGGCTCAAATACCTAGTCCATCAAGCCAAGGCCATGAAGTTTGACCATTCCTGGTGCGCAAATTGTCGATTTTGCCATTTTCAGGGAGGGAATAATCTTTTTTAGGCATTTCCAGGGCACGTGAAGTCATTTTGGCCGTTTTCAGGGCTTCATTAGTCCGTCAAGTCAAAAGCGAGCATTATGGTCATATTTGGCTCAAGAATGGCCAGTCTGATCAATTTTAGCGCACGAATGGTCGATTTAGCTACTTTGGGGCGGTATAATCATGATCTTTTTAGGCATTTTCAGAAGTTCACCAGTCGCCACCAATTTTTAGGGCACGTGAAGTCCAGTTTTAGCCATTTTCAAAACGCGAATCGACAGTTTTGTATTTTTAGTCGTGAGTTTAGTTACTTTAGCCGTTTTTATAGTGCAAATAGCTAGTTTCAAATATTTGTAGGCAGTGAAAAGGCTGTCAAACCAGTTTTAGTAGAGCGAACCACACCATTTCTCTAGCACCTCTCTTGAGCAAATACTGAATCCGCGTCTGTCTGCGAAAATGGTATTCTAGGACGCAAAAATGGCGAATTTGATCTTTGAATTATCTCACCCTTGCGATATCCGTTTTGTGAGCGACAAAACCCGTTGAAGTTTATTTTTTATTAGTGAAATCCGTGAAGTTATTTTTTTAGTGAGCGCCGACGAAACACAATGTGATTATCCTGAAAGATTTGTACTTTCAGAATGCATCTAGGGGTGGGCAACTGCCCCACTAAATCTGCATTTTTGAGTCTAGAGTTGGGTCTGAGAATGAAATTCACACAGATACCGGTGAGTCCGGTAACATTAGGCATTTGCTCAAACGAACTGCTACAGGGGGCCTGTCCCGTAAGATTTCAGGGTTCCTAGGAATATCCTTTTCCAACCGTCCGCCCCAAATTAAATCATGTGTTGATGGGGAGGACGGGTGGAAATGAACAGTGATAGTGACATTAAAAAGTTATAGAACAGGCCCTCAGTAGTCACTCAAGTGACAAAATCACTGGTTTTTGTCACAGTGACTGCACAGTCACCGGAGCTAGTTGTCACTGTGACCAACAAAAGCTGTCACGTCACACCTCTAAGCGTTTTTTCTCATTTTTACTCGTAAATGAGTACCGTTTTTAGCCGCGAATTGGCATTTTTCCTGAATTTCAGCTGAAACCGAGTGCTTCCACTACTTGAACCAGCTGTTTTTCTTCATTTCATCCGTGAAAAAGTCTCAAACAGCCGTGAAATAACGCCTTTTTGGGCATATTATTTCAACTACGGTCTCCACTTGGCATCGCCAAACCGCGACTTTGGTGCGTTGTGTCAATTTTAGCCGCAAAAAGAGTAGTTCTTCCTCAATTTGAGCCGTGGATCGGGCCGTGGATGAACGTTATTTCTCAATTCTAGCCTCGAATTGGCGTTTTCCCCCAATTTTAGCACAAATTATTGCTTATTCTCAATCGATGATCCTCGAACTGGCTGCTGATTTTCTCAATATCAGCCGCAAATGAGTGATTTTTTTCTCAATTTTGCCCTTGAATGAGCGAGCTCAATTTCTTTTATTAGCCACGGTTAAGCGCTATTCCTCAATTTTAGCCATCAATTGGCGTTTTTCCTCAATTTCAGCCACAAAATGAGTGGATCTTCTCATTTCTACATTGAAACGAGCACTTTATTTTGTCACTTTTAGCCGTAAAACGAGCTCTATAAACCATGAATTAGCGCCTTTTCTTAATTTCGGCCCGGAATGTGCTCCGCGAAACCACAAATTGGTGTTTTCTCAATTTCAATCGCGAATAATGATCTTTATTCATGAAGATGTTCATAACGAATGTGGCTTTCACAAAGTGTACGACTCTCGGATCTGTTAATTAAAGAAACCCTGATGATGACCTAGTCAGGTCGAAAATCGATTCGGTGTATCAGTAAAACTTGTGAAGAGGCAAACATTTTGAAAATCCCGAGATTTCTTTATATTAGGTTCACCCGTGAATCAGAGCCATTTCCGTTAGCCGTGAATGGACGGCTTTCCTCAATCTTAGCCGCAAAATGTCAATTTTCTGAATTTCACCCGTGAACGAACGCTCCCGGTCCCCCTCTCGTCACGCGAGCCTAGCTGCCCGTCCCAAGATCACGTGCTGGCTACGCCCCTGTTAAAACCATCACGGTATTGGTTCTCAGAAAACCAAACCTCGGACCAACCAGTCCCGGAAAACCAATTAAATGGGTTTTGCTCTTACCAAAAGTAACAAGCAGCATCGGGGGGGGGGGGGGATTTTCTCACTGAAAAAAACAAAGCAATTACATAGCAAGTCCCGGCATACTCGGGTCTTTGAACTTTTTGTCCCGAATTTTCCAAATTTAGAGTTGGCAACCTCATCATTCTTACCCCCCCCCCTCACTTCCGTGGTTACCTCGGAATAGCCGGTTTCGCCCCTCCCAGGATGATTTCTGGTTAGGTCCCTCCCAGATAATGGTTTCTAGCTACGCCCCTGCAAGAAAAAATTACTGTTGAAGGCAAATTGGGGTTGGGGTCTGTGAGTCAAGTGTTGTTGGAGGTTAACTGGTGTCTGGGAAGTGGTGGAATCGACTCGAAGAATGGGATTTGGCGCCTAGGCTGCGGATGAGAGTATTCGTACGTTCTTTTCAGGCGAGCGTCATCGACGGGTCAGAAACGATGGGCTAAATAGTCTTCTTTGACAATGTGCTCCCATGTATCGGCTAACATGGAGCATATTCAGTACCACGAATATCGGCGCTGGACCTAGTGGGACCCGAGCCACCAGAGGGGTCCCTTATTGCATGAGCTGACTGGTAAAACTTATAACTGGGCTGTTCTCAGATCTAATGAAAAACCAAATTCCAAGCCGGGAAACATGGGAAAGTAAGACAGGCCCTTTGATCAGATTGAAGGGCCGTCGACAAGGTCTGTACACAGGCCGCCATCAAAAACTCTATCGTTCAATCTAATGAAAGGCAATACCTTGGATCTTCATCTTCGAATTTAGCTCGCAGATATCGCACTTCCGGGTGAAAAACTTGAACAAACTACGAAGAAATGAAAGGAGCGATTAAGAAAAATCCCCAAAGTCCAGGAACTTGATAGCTGAAGGCGGCAAAACCATGAGAGTTCTTTAGTGGTTATCCGTAATCGTCGTCAGGTTAGTGCGGATTTTCGCTCGTTTTTACTTCACGTCAGGTCCAGCCTTTTGTAATTCGCGTTTCAGTCCAAGTTGTAAATAAACCTCGAGACATTTCGATAAAATAGACAGAGTTCTGGTAATTTCACGTCTCTTGACCCAGCAGTCGGCCCCCGTGGTAATCCTGAAAGAAAGGGCTCCGCGTATCATTGAAACATCCCGCTTTTTACTCGCTGGTTTCATATCTATCAACGATCTCAACACACCGTTTGTACCCGATTGTTTTAAGGCTTAAATTTCGTGCGAATCCTCGCTTTTATTTATTCAGTTTTATCACTGGACGATCCGTTCACATAACCATGGAAGTTCACAGTAAGTTGGCGCACCGCAGTAGAATTTTCGCTGCCTATTTTACTCCATTTGCCCCATGTTCACAGAATGGAAAAAGAAAAAGGAAAAGGCTGAGCGAGAGGGCGATCTCAATTTGATGGTCAACGCGTGTAAATCTTTGGCTGACATATACATGACCGAAGAGCGGTACGATGAAGCTCTCGAGGAGTACAAGGTGCAACCGTGAAACTATCACTTTTGCCCCTCAAGTTCTTATGTTGAACGCGATTTTCTCCCAGGCTATGGAACGAGTTTCGGAGACCAACAACTGTAGGATGGGTGTTGCAAGAGCTAATAGAATGATCGGCGAGGTGTACTCTGAGAAGGGTGAATTCAAAAAGGCCATCAATCATCAGTTAAAGCATTTAAGTAAGTTTTAAATCGCTCGGTGTCGATCCCGTCTTAACATGCCCTTGAAATCTTCGTAGAAATCGCCAGAGACGAAAAGGACAAAGTGGAAGAGCAAAGGGCTCTAGCCACCCTCGGACGAACATTTTTCCTACAGGCCGAATGCCTCGTTGGTAATGAACAAGAGCGCGAGTCGAGTTTAAGTGACGCTAAAAAGTTTTACTCGCGAAGCTTAACTCTTTGCGACGAGTAAGTGCCCGCAACTTTATCTTGCGCAACAAAATTGTTCCAATTTTCCCCTAATTTTCAGACTGAGTGAGGACCGCATCGGTGCTAAACAACTGACGGAAATGCGGGCTCGGTTATACCTAAATTTGGGCCTAGTGTTCGACTGTCAGAATCAATTCGATTCAGCGGTCGAATACATGCAGAAGGTGAGCCCTTACCCCCCCCCCCCCCACACTTTTTTTTCTTATTTTGTAATGTACTACATCCTTCTAACATTGTCCGCAGGCCGTTACCATCTGCAAAAAGATGGAATTATGGGAGGACTTATTTCGTGTCTACTCCGCTCTGGGTGGAACCTATCACAAAAGAGATATGAAGACTGAAGCACTTTCGACGTACGACAAGGCTTTGGTAGTGGCTGAAAGATTGAGCTCAAAGGCTCAACATATGTGCGAAGTTCTTCCTTTGAAAGCAGAGGTACGTGCCACTTATTCAACACAGTACCTTATAGGTTATGGCCGGCCACATTCTACGCAGGACACCACTGTAGTAAGACACACGGGCTCGAATTGTCATGGTTTTCCTATTTTAGGTCGCGAATAGCCAGTCAAGCTGTTCTATAGGTCGAGAGCTGCCAGTTCCAGTAGCACAGTGTACCGTCACGGGCTCTTGAAATCTTAAATGTCGGTCGGTCTGGTTGGACGGCAATTTGGCTCCTCTATTTAGCGGTGAATATTCGATTCAGCCCACGATTTCGAATATTTCCGTTTGAAAAAGCGGTCAGACGTGGGATCAGGATTGGCTCTAGCCAGGGACTTGAGAAGCTACGTCCTAAAAAGGGCTTGACAGCCATTCGTTGCCTAAAAATAGCTGTATTAGCTATTCCCTCCATATAAACGGCTGAATTGACTATACTCGCGCCCCTAAATGGCAAAACCCCTTGAAAATGGCTAAACCGACTATTTTCCCCCCAAAAAATAGCCAAACTGGCAATTCCCGCTCTTATATGATTTCACGTGCCCTAAAAATGACTCAACTGACAATTCGTGCAGCCCTACAGATGCCTCAACAGATCTTGACTCCCGCCCTAAAAATGGCAAAATCGACCATTCGCGCTTCAAAAATGTCCAAACTTGTCATTCACGCGCCATAGATGACCATTCGGGTCATTGGCTTGACGGACTAACTATTCGCGCCCCGAAATGGCAAAACTGACTATTCGCGACTTGGAAATGTCTAAACTGACTATTAACGCGTTAAAAATAGCCAAACTGGCAATTCTCTCTGACTATATGCGCCCTAAAAATGTCTAAACTGATAGCTTGTGCCCTGAAAATGCCTAAAAACAGGTTATTCTTGCATTTAAAATTGCGAAAATCGACCACTCACGCGTCAAAAATGGCCTTAGCTACCATTCCCGCCCTAAAAACGGCTGAACTGACTATTCGTGCCCCAAAATGAGGGAACAGACTCGTGCCCTACAAAATACCTAGACAGATTATTCCTGCACTTGAATTTGCGAAATCGGCTATTCACGTGCCAAGAATGGCCAAAGTGACCATTCGCGCCCAAAAAACGGATACACTGCTATTCGCGGCCCAAAATGGCTGATCAGGTAGTTCGCGCTCTGAAATTGGCTCCATTTGACCATTCACGCGTCAAAAATGGCCTTAGTGAGTCTATTCGCGCCTTAGCCTGACGGGGACTAGTCGCGCCCTAAAAACGGCTGAACTGACTATTCGTGCCCTAAAATGACAGAAAAGACAATTTGAACTTTGAAAATGGCTAAACTGACTACTTGGGCGCTGTTAACAGCCAAATTCGCTTGCTAAAATTCGTTTCGCCATCGAACCCCTTCGAGTGGCCCCCCTCCACAAAATAACAATACTTCGCCGTGCTAGGCTCGTGCTATAGCCGTTTTACTTACGGCTAAAATGTACGAAACTCTATTGTGCAGTACCTTGCGGCTTCCGGTGGTCATACCGCGGCTAATATTGAGAAAATTCGTTAATTCGTGGCTAAAATTACTCGTTCGCGTAATAAAAGTGAGAAAAATTACTAAACTAGCGGCTGATATTGAGGTTAAGCGCTCATTCGTGGCAAAGATTGAGAAAAAAAGTGACCATTCGCGACTAAAAATGAGAAAAATTGCTAATTCACGGCTAAAATTAATTGATGAATAGTGCTAATTAGAGGCTAAAATGAGGAAAGGCGCTAATTCATCGCTATAAGTTAATAGCATCATTCATTCGTGGTTAAAATGGACAGACATTGCTCGTTCACTTTATATAATTGAGAAAAAGTGATGAACTCGCGGCTAAAATCGAGGTTAAAAGTGCATTCGTGGCAAAAATGAGAGAACACCTATTCGCCGCGGTTCCTGACGGCAAATTTGTGGAAAACCCGCTAATTTAGGTGGAAACTAATAAATTAAAAGCGCTAGTTCACGTCCAAAATTGAGAACAAGCGCTAATTCGCGTAATATAAGTGAGAAAAAGTGTTGAACTCGTGGCTGAAATCAAGGTTAAAAGCGCAATCGCGGTAAAAATGAGAGAACGCTCATTCGCCGTGGCTAAAATTGTAAGAAGAAGAAGAAAACGCTAATTCAGGCGAAAATTAATAAATCAAAAGCGCTAGTTCACGACTAAAATTGAGAACTAGCGCTAATTCGTGGCTGTAATAAAAGTTAGAGTATGTGCTGAACTCGAGGCCGAAATTGAGGTTAAAAGCTCATTCGCGGTAAAAATGAGAAAAATTCGATCATTCGCGACTACAAATAAGAAAATTCCAATCAGCTACGGTTCCTGGAGGCAACTTTGTGGCTAAAATTGAGAAAAAGTGCTAATTTGGGTAAAATTAATTGATAAAAAGCCCTAATTCGCGGCTAAAGTAGAGATAAATTGCTCATTCGCATGATAAAAGTGAGAAAAAGTGATGAACTCGCGGCTAAATTTAAATTGAAAAGCTCATTCGCGGCAAAAATGAGAGAATGCCAATGTGCCGCGGTTCCTGGAGTACTTATAGTGGCTAAAATTGAGAAAAAACGCTATTTCGCGGCAAAAAAATATTTATTAAAAGCTCTAGTTTACTGCTAAAATTGAGAAAAATCTCTGTATGTGGGTGAAAAAAAATCGTTAATTCGTGACTAAAATTGAGAAAAACTGCTTATTTGCACCTTAAATCAAGTAAAAAGGTCTGAGCTCGCGGCTAAAATTGAGTTTCATAGCCTGCACGCGGAAAAAATAGGATAACGCCCCCATCCGCGGTTTCTGGAGGCTAGTTTGTTGCCAAAATTGAGAAAAATTGTTAATTCGCGGCTAAAATTAATTAATACAAAGCGCTAATGTGCAGCTACAAATGAGAAATGGCGCCCAATTCGTGGTTATAAGGGAAAGAAATCGTTAATTTAGAAAAAGCGCTAATTCGTGTCCAGAAGGGGAAAAATCGCGAATTCACGACTATAATCAATAAAAAGCGCTGAGCCGCGGCTTAAATTGATGAACAAGCGCGAATTCTTGGCTATAGTTTTTACAACTAGGCTGACAGGCGGCTAAAGATGAGAAAAAAGAATAATTCACGGTAACAAATTGATAAATGAGTGGCTGATTCTCGGCTAAAATTGATAAAACGCCAATTCGCGGTTTCCATGAAGGTTAAAATTGAGAAAAAGCTATAATTGAACGGTTCCTTGTTCATGTTTTATTTGAAGGGCCGCATTGCGATTTCCCCGTTCGGGCGCCCCGATTTCCGTGTTTATCCATTTTGTGGTGCGTTACCAATCAGAACAGAATGGAACGGTAAGGGGTGGGGGAACGAATGGTTAATTAATCGATCTTTGGGCGCTAATAATCGATTAATTCTCCAAGGACCCGAATAGTCTCTCTTGCCTGTTGTTTGGTGTCAGATAATCAGAGCTAGCCATTTTCAGTTACGCTATTTAGAAGGGCGCGAATAAAGTTTTTCAATTATAAAGGCGTGAACGGTCGGTTTTGCCATTTTTAAGGCTTGAATATAAAATTTTGCTATATTTAGGTGGCAAATTGTCAACTTAGTCATTTTCAAGGCGCGAGTTAGTTGTGCTACTTGTAAGGATTCGGACATTTGGTCATATTTAGACCGTGAATAGACAGTTTGGTCATTTTTTGGGCGCACATTTTCAGTAAAGCCTTTTTCAAGGCACGTTATAGCCAGTTTAGACGTAATTATGGCTAATTTAGACAGTGAGTCGCATTATCAAGTCGTCAGTTTTGCCATTTCATGGCTAGGACGTTCGGCCATTTCTAGACCGTGAATAGTCGGGTTTACCATTTTCAGAGCGAGAGTAGTCAGTTTGGCTATTTTTTCGACACTTTGTCAGTTTAAAGCCGTTTTCAAGTCAGGCATAGCCTGTTTAGCAATTATTCGTGCTCATTTATTCAATTTTGCCATTTTTAGGGCGTGAATAAACAGTTTCGCCTATTATTAGGGTGCAAATTGTCAGTATGACAGTTTTGAGAAGGTGATTAGTCAGTGCAGCGACTATTTTCAGGGTACGAAAATCGTCAGTTTAGTACATTTTAAGAGTGCGATCGATCAGTTTAGCAACTTTCACGGTACGAATCGTCATTTTAACTATTTTATGGACGTAAATAGTCAGTTTTACCGTTTTTAGAGTGCAAATTGTCAGTTAGCCATTTTCAGGTGAGAATGTTAAAAAAAAAGGCGAATAAAAATGATCAGTTTGCCATGTTCATGATGTCAATTGGTGGATTTGCTATTTTTCAGGCCTGAATTGCCTGTTTGCATATTTTTTTGGGGTGCAAAACTGCAAATTGTCAGTCCCCCTCCCCCGACCATGCCCCTGACTTGATGATTTAGCCAATAACTGGAGGAACGTTCAGCTTCCATTGTCCTCCGTACCGAAACACTTCATATCCTCGTCGGACTTTCTAAGAATCCACCTCCCCCTCCCCCCAAGAGTGCTTTTCGCGTTAAAGTCCCCCCCTTCCTCCTCCCATTAGATGATTTTATTCG
The DNA here is from genome assembly GCA_038030265.1 of Corythucha ciliata. Classification (NCBI taxonomy): domain Eukaryota; kingdom Metazoa; phylum Arthropoda; class Insecta; order Hemiptera; family Tingidae; genus Corythucha; species Corythucha ciliata. The sequence continues at coordinate 9,381,701 of CM075938.1, forward strand.
TCGACATTTGAAGACTGTTGTTTTTCACCGCCTAGCACAGTTTTTTTTTCCTTCTAATTTAATTAATTAAAATTCCCAAGGTTCTGCTGCAAAACGCCGACTTTCGAGGAGCTCGACAGGAATTGCTTAAAGCATACAAAATGCGTTCGCCCAGCACTTCTGTCCGGTCTGAAATTGAAAGAAAGCTGAGAACAGGTAAGAAGTCCCCTCCCCCGCCCACCACGCTGACACCTTAGATCTTCACGATTTACGATCGAATTTTAAATCGTGCAGTGGCCGCCATGTGTGAAATTGAAGACAAATTCACTCAACTACCGTCCAATGACGCCTACGACCAGCGAAAAACTTTGTACGAAACTATGGGTGACATGGCTTCGGATTTAAATTGTTTTTCCGTTGCTTTATCTTATTACAATTTAATGCTCGAGGTAGGTCAACCATCCCACCCCCCTCTTTACTCTTAAAAACAACACACATCCCTCCTTCTAGTGCGTTGAAAAACTCGGTAGTGACCGAAAATCACTTCTCGAGTGCTATGTGTCGCTCGCTCAAACCTATAAAGACGACAAACAGTACGGTAAAGCGGCGGAATTTTTTAAAAAGCAACTACTTTTAGAGAAAGACAATCCAAAAGAAGCGTGTAAGACGTCCGTTAACATTGCCGAATGTTTCCAATTGTTGAACGATCTGTCGAGTCGCACGCTTTACTTGGACAAAGCGAAAGCGTTCGCGGACGAGAGTGGTGACGCTAATTTAAAGCGATACGTTTTGAGATTTATGAAAAAATCGTTCGAAGAGACCGGTTCGGAGATGCGTACGTATTCTTATTCATTTTGTTGTCTTCGTTAAGTCTTAAAAGCGAGCGTTCTTTTCCTTTGTTAAAAAAGGAGACTTTGTTGACGAATTGAATAGCCTCGATGATGACTTTAGTGAAGAAGAAATGGAGGAAGAGGAGGAGATTGTAGAGAAAAAATTCGGGGAACATATCTGTCTTGATGAACTCTCAGGTAAAAATCATTTTAACTAACCGCGTTTTGAACGCCGCGATTTTCTTCTCAATTTAAAGAGTTTTCAGATGACGAAACAAGCAGCGAGACGGTGGACAAAAAATCAACGCGAACTCGGAATAAACCAAAGAGCAACATTCAAAAGAGAAATGAAAAAGGAGAGACGCCGCTTCATGTCGCCGCCATTAACAACAATTTGTCTTTAGCTCAGAAACTCATCGATCAAGTGAGTTAAAAAAGAAAATTGACTAGGCTTGTCGGAGTAGAAGAAGAAGAAAAAAAAGAGAGTAAATTCCAGGGACACGCCGTCGACGTCAGGGACTTTAGTGGGTGGACACCGTTGCACGAGGCGTGCAATCACGGTCATAAGGAAATGGCGGAGCTTTTGATACTTCATGGTGCTCCTGTGAACGACAGAGGGGGGCCAAAGTGCGACGGTTTTACGCCTCTTCTAGACGCAGCGTCAAATGGAAACTTGGACTGCATCGAAGTGCTTCTCGAGAATAAAGCTTCCCCGTTGATGAAAACGAATAACGTGAGTAGATATTTAATATTATTTTTATTACCTATTCAGTTATTTACTTTTAGTTATTTATAAGAAGGTTATAAAGGGGGAATTTATAAGAGGGGGGTAGACTTCAAAGGTTATGTGCGTCTTCACACAGTGTATTGCGTTATCGCGTCATAATTCTCCATTTTATTGTTCGTATTATTCACTTGGTAGGGCTGAACTGAATGATTTTAACCCGAAAGTATAGGTATACAAATTTAAATTGGGAGGGTCAATTCAATCAATCGCGGACAGCGATTGCATCTGTGCTGCGTTTTCTGAAGCGTACTTACTAATTTCAGAACTGCTTAGTGTTTATAAATTAAATCTCTGCTTTCATGGCAATGAGAAGATAAAATGAGCCGTTATTACAAATTTTCTGGGGATAAACTTCTCAATTAGGTGAAAACGAGCTGATTCTGTCGCGTAATTTCGAGTTTAATGACCCCGACAGTTTGTTTTGGGCGGAAATACAGTTTCCCGAACAAAAATTGTTTCCAAGAGGCTAAATATTATTGGGTTCTTAAGACCTGGAAAATATGTTGAATTTAATTATGATTGGGGGGCGACGGGGTGTGGTGTGGTTAATGGGATCCCCTGGCAGGCAAGCAAAAGGTTCGAACTAATGATCAAAAGAAGGACTTAATCCTATTAAATTTTATAACGTTACTTGAATCCTTAAGCTCGAAAAGCTCTTCCTAAAGCCCCCTTTACACGTTGGGAGTTTTTTTTATCAAAAATATGTTCAAACTGAATTGAATCAGTTAATTTTTGGCAGGGGTCAGCGGATATTTTTAAAAAAATGGCTACTTTGATCAAAAAGCTTACTCGTGTAAAAAGGGCTTAAGAAGAGTTCACTGCAGTGAACTGTCGGTAAAGCCAATAGAAAGTGAGCGTGGGGCTAGGGAGAGCCAATAGTGTTCACCGTCAAGAACTGACGTCACAGCGACATCCCATAGTCAAAGTTGTCTGGAGCCCGCGCTAGTAGGGTTGCCAACGAGTGATAGGATGGGGAAATTGAGAGGCAGACGCCACTAAAAGGTTGTGGTGGTGGGGGGGGGGGACAAAAAGAATTACGGAGGGACAAGCTCTCAGTCTTTCTCTTTCTCTCGGCGGAGAGAATCTGCGGATTTCGTCCCTTTAAACCTTGTTTTCACATATTTTGGCACTTTAAATAATCAGTAGCACCCTTTCGAAATTCAAATTTTGTTAATTATTGCTCACAGAACACTAATTCATGGGTTTCACTCACTAAAAAAGCCCATTTCACAAGATTGTCTCCCTTTTATAAGCCAATTTCGCGGGGTTGGCCCGTTCAAAAATGAAATATCACAGGTTTGACTCATTGGACCACGCGACAGAACCCAAATTCGCGGTTTTGACTAACTTTATGACCAAATTACGCCTTTGGCATCCTAAAAATAAACAATTTGCCGTTTTGGCTTTTTTTAAAACTAAATTTTGTGCATCTGTCACGTCAAAAACTAATTTCGTGTGGTGGCTCCCCCCATAAAAGCCGATTTCTCGGGGGTTCACACCTTTTTTTTTTTTTATCCAAAGGTAAAGGTGGAATTTCCAGCTTCTTGAATTATTTTAATGAGCAATTTCGCGGAGCTGGCTCATTCAAAATAAAATTTGTGGTGCTAGTTCCCCTCAAAAGTGCAATTTCGCGGAGTTGGCTCTTTCAAACGCAATGTCATGGAGCTGTCTAGTTTTAAACAAATGAAATTTCGCGGACTTGGCTCATTAAAACCCAATTTCGTGGTGTTCGCCGCATCAAAAACAAATTTTGCACTGCTGACCCGTTCAGTAGGCAGTTCCTTGTGTAGATAGTTCGTTAAAAACAAATGTATAGTGGGGCTTGCCAAAAAAATGTAAGCAAATTTTGCTGGTTTCGTGGCATCGAATACAAAATTTCGTGCTTTTCTCCCGTTGAAAAATTCAATTTTAAAGCAAATTTTTGGGCCATGGCTTATAATCTAATGATGAATTTCGTGGATTCAGCTCCTTGAGACGCCTTTATTTGTTCTGTATTATGATTTTGCGGCAAATTGAGCGTGAGGGGGGGGGGTGGCTTCAGCTTTGATGGGGAAAATAATGTTGCTGGTGAAAATGGGTCTTACCGGTTAAACTAACGATTCTCGCCACGCGCTCTGAAATTGACTGAACTGACCATTTGTGCCCTGAAAAAGTCACAATCACCATCCATGCCTTAAAATTGGCAAATCTGACGCTTTTCGCTCTAAGAATGGTTCAAAAGGCGATTCACGCCTTGAAAATAGCTGAACTGGTTCTGCACGCCCTAAAATTGGCAAATCTGACTCAAATTCACCCTTAAAATTTCTAAACTGACGATTCGCACCATGAAACTTTCTAAACAGACGATATTCGTGCCACGAATATGGCAAAACGAACCATTTGTGCTCTAAAAATGGCCAAACTGACCATTCTCTCCTAGAAAATGGCTATACTGACGATGCGTGCCCTAAAATTGGTAAATCTAACTTACAATGCCCCTGAAAATGGGAAAACTAATGATTCGCGCCTTGAAAATGCCAAAACTGACGAGCCGAACTGGTTATCGATCGCGCTCTAAAATTGGCAAGTCTGACTAAAATTCATCCGAAAAATGGCTAAACTGAAGATACGAGTCATAAAAGTGTCTAGTCTGATGATAATCGTGCCCGGAAAATGGAAACCGACCGAGTTTGGCACTAAAAAAAATGGCCAAAACTGACCGGTCGCTCCTTGAAAATGGTAGAGCTGAATCGCGGGTTTGGACCTGTCGACAAACCGATTTCGTGAATCTGGTTCCTTTTAAATAAAAAATTTCGTAAGGTCGATCCTCTCGTACCAATTTCGTGGGGATAGTTCGCCGAAAAAACAATATTTCGTGGGGTTGGCTCCTTGAAAAACCAGCTTCGCGGCGCTGGCCTTTTCCTATAAAAATAATTTCGTGTATTTCGGTGTGTCAAATATACAATTTCGTAGTGCCGACCCATTCCAAAAGCAATTTCGTGGATGTATGCTCATTAAAAAACTAAATTTCACTGTCTTGATCAATTGAAAAAAGCAATTTCACAGACTTGGTGCTCATTCAAATTCTAAATTCTGTGAATCTGGCACATTCAGAAATCAATTTTACGGGTTTGGCTCCTTCAAACTCTTGCAATTTCTCGGGGGTTGGCGCGCATTTGAGACATATTCTGCTGCTATCCGAGAAAGACAGAGACGTCCAAACAAAGTGCAGCTACTGTGTGGGTGCTGTCACGGGGGGAAAAATAACTCTTCCAGGGGCTGTTAGTCACTTTTTTGGGCTGATTTACATATTTGTTTGCCTCATTTTAAAGGTCCGGACCTGAACCCTACTCCCCCCACTCAACCCTCCCGTGCCCACCCTTATTATCGCCCGTGACCAATCACGAGGGCACTAATATCTTCCATAAATATTGTTGCACAAAAATGTGTAGAAAAGAAAGAAAGAACGGGGAAAGAGAGAGAGAGAGTGAGAGAAAAGTCAGGTAATTTGGAAATCCCTCTTCTGTTGTGCATTCTCCCTTTTTTTGTCACCTCCCTCACCACCTTCACCATTCACCTTTTAAGGCGTGTGTTCGACCTTTTTTGTCGTGCGATTTATTTTCGCCCTGAGTTGAGTGGCCAAAATTGTCATTTTCAGGTTGACAATTGACAAGTTTTTACACATTAGGCGGCTGCACTGACAAAGGTAGGACTTTCTCGTGGATAACAAGCTTTCTAAACGCACAGTCTGTTTTTGCGGTGAAATTGAAGGTTTGTTTGTCGAATTTCACGTTTCATGGCAAGAACGACTCTCTGTGGTGGATAGTCGTCGGGATGGTCACGCTCTCGCTGTAAATTAGCGATAATTTATTATTGAAGAAACCGTTTAGGCTTTGCTTGGTGGGTTTTGGGGGACCAGTTACCAGTTTCTTTAACCGGAAATTCACAATTTCAAACTCCGTGGTAAAAGTCCGGGTTTCCTGACTAAATAGTAAGTATTCTAACTGAAAAATTAGTATCGGCGACTAAATTGGCGTATTTGTGTGGATAATCAGGCGCGGGGCGGTAAGGATCATGCCCCCCCCCCCTTGGAGTCATGGTCACTTTCGCTATAACATCATCAAAATTACCTCTCAAGTCCAAGCGAGGCATGGTCACCTTATAAAATTGTGGAATCATTTTCTCGAAGTTACCGGTTTGAGCCAGACGTGGTTTATAAGTCCCTCGGACCATGCTAAACCGGAAATAATAGCCGGTTCCAGCCCCCCCCCCCCAACAAAGTGGCCACCTTCAGCCACGTCGATGGTTTTCGATTTTCTCGACTTTACAGCGACCCATCAGCGAGGTCCACCGTGGTTCGAAAGGTCTTCCTTGGTCTTAGAAGTTGTCGATTGCGCAGCCGCGGCTCCCATATTGGCTAAAAATGGACATCAACCGCGTCGAGTAAACCTCATGATTCTTTGTTTTGTCAATTTTGAATTTTTGACAACTTTCGGTCTAATTGAGAAGGTATTGGCATTGTATGTCAGCCGTCCGGCACCAATTTGTGAGGGGGGGGGGGCGAAATCGGTCCCGCAAAGCTTTAAGAGTACCTGAAGGAACGGAAATGTTATAGATGTTGGTAAGGAAAATGGTTTTGAACCCAGAAATTTAGAGCGAAGACGATATCGTATTTTTACAGGGTGAAAACGTACTGGATTGCCTGGTTTCTTGGAAAAAGCGAAGATACGAAGAAGTTGGCACCGATTTAAACGCGATCACCCTGGCGCAGTACAACACAGTGTACAATAGGTTGCAGCAAATCCTAGAAAAAGGTACGCCCCCCCCCCGTCCCGCTCCCGGGCTCCCAGGCGAGGCCGATTTTTTAAGGGACTAGTCGAGCTTGAACTGGAGACCTTCACCTGTCTCATTCATTTTCACAGCTGGGCAAAAAGTGCCAATGCGTGATTTTCATCCTCCTAAAAAAGACCCGAAAAAATCACACGACAGCCTTGCCCTGCTCAGGAAAGAAATGAAGAACGCTAAAAAGTTTGTCGATGAGAGCGCCGTCAATGAGTACGAAACCGCCATGCAAGCTCTACGACGACAACGACACGATTGCGAGCCTTCGGTAAGCGTTTTCTAGGCAAATAATAAAACAAAATTCATCGTGCTATTTCCCCGATTTTTTTTTTTTTTTTTTGCTTCCATCAAAAGGAAAAAACGCTTTATTTGTGAGTAAATCCTCGCAAGCCTTGCGAGTGTTATGTATCTCTAAATTAACTCCCCCCCCCCCACTGTTAGGTTAGTCCAATGGCAGTTGCCCCACCGTCAAACGCTCTGCTCACTACTGAGGAAACCGTCGGGGATGATTGGCTGGAGGATGACATGGGTCGTCAGTCGAAAAAAAGACGAATGAGCGACTTTGTTGGTGGCGACACGCTCAGGAGGGCGTCGCCCGTGACTTGGAGCCACGTTGACGTGAGTTGAATCGACTTTTTTTTTTTTTTTCATGCTTGATTTTAAAATTTTTTAACGTTTTTTAATTTTCTAGGAACCGGACAGTGGTGCCACTGTGCAGCACAGGCGAAACAGTGACACGTCTGAACCTCTGTCGTCGCCTACTAGCGCCGAGGATATACGTTGCGTCCCATCCAGCTCAGGCGTCACCAGCAATAAGTAAGTGTTCTCCTCCGTAGAGGGCGTGCAGCTATAATTAAATAACTGTATTTTTGTTTTAAAACAGATTAAAAGAAATGAATTCCGCCAGGAAGCAACCAGACAGTTTTCTCAGAGAGGGCTCGACTAAAGACAAAGTAGTGAAAATTTGTTTTAATGACGACGCGTCTACTGCTGGACGCAAAGAACGTTTCTCCAAAGTTAATTACGTAAGTTTCCATTGTTATGTCAAAATCGTGAAAGAAAAATATTAACAGTCGTCTTTTCAGGCTTCTATCAAAGTTCGTGTTGAATCGAAACTACTTCTTGTGCCAATCCTCAATGAGGCACAGAACGTCGCTTGGATAGCCAATGAAGCAGCCTTGAGATACAAAAGGTAAGAATTGCTAGTTCTTATTTCTTGCTGAAAGAATCTCGAGCCACTGTCGGCTGTTTAACAGCGGTGGCTCACAAGCCCGATCCCCAGGGAGGGACTCGTTTGTGCGCCACCCCTAGAGCAAATCTGTTTAGGGCTTTTCAAAGTGCGAATCGCCAGTTCAAAGTCAACCATTTACAGGCCACATAGAGCCAGTTTTATCGAGTTCAGGGTGTGTGAATTGTCATTTTGGCCAATTTTATGCCGCAAACTGTCAGTATCGTCATTTCTAGGGCGTAAATATTCAGTTTGATATTAACAGAGGGCACGAATCCGTCATTTTAGTCATTTATAGGGGCGTGAACTAAGTTTAGCAATTTTCAACGCGCGAATCGTTAGTTTAACAATTCTATGGACGCGAATTAGTCAATTTTGTATATTAAAAAAAAAAAGAACACTGAACGTTGCAGCTGAAAGGAAGAAAAATTGCAAATTCGCAGTTTCAGATGGCACGTTCTGATAAAATCGAGAAAACACGCAGAATCGTGGCTAAAAAGTGTAAAAAGACATTTAATTTAACGCCGAAATCAAGTAAATAGTAAAGCGGCTAACTGAAAATCAAAAGCTCTAATAAATTATCGCCCACGCGAAATAGCGCTAATTTGCAGCTAACATTTAATAAAAGCTATATCGCGGCTAAAATCTAGAAAAATCACTAATTCGCGGATAAAATTGTAAATTAATTGCAGATTTCAGGTTTAGGAGGCCATTATACGGCAAGATTGAGAAAAAAAAAAAAAAGTTTTTGTGGTACTCTCAGGCCAAGTTCCCAAGGCTAAAAGTGAAATAAATTTCGTTTATGTACGTTACATTTAAGGTAAAATTGATAAAATTCGCCACTTAACGAATGAACGCGGCTAAAATGGACAAAAAACGATAACTGTAATCTAAAATTAGAGAAAGCATTAATTCGCAGCTAAAACTGAGAAAAACGTTGATTGACGACTAGAATTTTGAAGAAAAAAAACAATGCGCCGTTTCCGGTGCCAATTTTGACTGATATTAGGAAAAAGAACTAACCCGTGGATTAAAGGTGGAAAATATCGCCAATTCACTGCTAAAATTGAGAACAACGATATTTCTCGGACCGAAATAATTAAAAATGGCTATTTCGCAGCTAAAAACCTGAAAAAAGTTAGCAATATGCTGCTAAAATTGAGAAATGGCGCAAACTCACGGTCAAAAATGATTTAAAAAGATTATTTGCGGCTGAAATTGAGGAGGGAAAAAATACAAATTCGTATTTTCTCTGAAAGAGCATTCTGCTAAAATCGAGAATTAACGCTAAATCGTGGAGACGGTAGTGGAAAAAAAAAACGTATAATTTGACGCTGAAGTCAATTATAAATAGTAAATTCACAGCAAAAAAAAAAAAGCCAAAATAAATTAGCGTCCGTATGGAAAGGCACTAATTTGCGGCTACAATTTTAAAAACGCTAAATTGTGGTTAAAATTGAGAACAATCACCAATTCGCGAATAAAATTGAAAAATAAATCGTAGATTTCAGGTTTTGAACGCCATTTGTGATAAAATTGACAAAAATCAACGCCAATGTACTGGTCTTAGGGCAAGCTCCTGCCAAAAAATAAAAAAAAAGCTTTGATTCATAGCTAAAAGTGAAAGAAATTGCGGCTAAATTACAGCTAAAATTGAGAAAATGTTCCTGAATTTCAAATTTTCCCCGAAAAATCTCTCGGGCGTCAGGAAAGGTGCTAATTCGTGCCTAGAATTGATAAAAAACGCTAATTAACGCCACGTAACGTGGAAAGGTAATAACTTGCGGCTAAAATTTAAAAAAATGCTAAATCGCGGCTAAGACTAAATAATTGCATATTCGCTGATAACATTGAAAATAAATCGTAAATTTCGGGTTTTGGTGGTCTTTTCGTGGTAAAATTGACAATAATAAACGCTAATGGGCTGATGTTGGGTCAAGTCCATGCCTAAAATAAAAAAAGCTTTGATTCATAGCTAAAAGTGAAAGAAATTGCGTCTAAATTACAGCTAAAATTGAGTAAATTCGCCCATTCACGAATGGACGCGAGAAAAAGTGCTAATTCGTGGGTGGAGTTGATAAAAAACGCATATTAACAACAAAAATCAGGGAAAACATTGATGGAAAACGTTAATTCGCGACTAAAACTGAGCAAGCGCCGGTTCGTTGCTCCCGGAGGAAATTTTGCCTAAAATTGATGAAAATGAGTGTTCACGAATAAAAAGTTGGAAAAATGAGCTATTCCATGCTAAAATTGAGGTAAAGGGTAATTCGCGGCAGTGATTAAGGAAAAGAGCTAATATGCGGTCAATGGCGAGGAATTCGGCTAAATTGGGAAAACAGCGCTAATGCATGGCTAAAAGTAAAAAAAAAAAAAAAAATCGACTTTGACGCTGAAATCGAGAAAAACGAAAATTCGGGGCTAAATAAGAGAAAAAGGACAAATACGCGGCAAAAATTTAAACAGACGGCTAATTTGCGACTATAAATTGGGGGGGGGGGCGCCAATTTGCAGTTACTGGAAGCAATTTTACCTGAAATTGAGAAAAAAACGAATTGATGAATTGAAAGGCAAAAAATTAAGAATTGAGAAAACTGGTAATTCGCGACCCAAAATTGAGAAAAAGCGCTGCTAAGTCGCGGTTTCTGGGGGAAAATGCGCTAATTTATGACAAAACTGCTAATTCGCGGACAAAAATTGTCGTTGTTCCACGAGGCAATTTGTGATTAAAAATTAGAAAATGATCAAATGAATGAAAAAAACGAGAAAAAATTGCTAATTTACTGCTAAAATTGAGTGAAACGGTGATTTGCGACCACATTTTTTTAAATAGAAAAAGCGCTAATTCACGGCTCAATTTGAGAAAAATTACTATTTCTCGGTTCCCCGTTTTAAACCGAGACAACCAATTGCCTGTCTATGGAGACGCCCCTGCCAAGAGCTAGCGATTTTTCCAATTTTAGCCGTGTATTAGCGCTTTATATCAATTTCAGTCGTGAATCAGCTATTTTTTCTTAATTTTATCCGCGGATTGGCGTTTTCTCAAATGTAGATGTTAATGGGCGCTTTTCCTCGATTAGCGCCGATCAATCATACCTAAAATTGAAAATATCTTAAATTTACGGTTTCCTGGGGGGCATCTTCGCGGCTAAAAATAAGATAAAGCGCTAATTCGCGACTAAAATGAAGAAAAAGTGTTTATTCACAGCCACAGCCACAATTGATAAAATTCACGGTTTCCAACGAGCACTTCGTGGCCTAAGTGGAAAAAGTGCTAATTCGTGGGTGGAGTTGATAAAAAACGCAATAATATGCGGTCATGGCGAGGAATTCCGGCTAAATTGGAAAACAGCGCTAATGCAGGCTAAAGTAAAAAAAAAAAAAAAAATCTACTTTGACGCTGAATCGAGAAAAACGAAAATTCGGGGCTAAATAAAAGAAAAAGGACAAATACGCGGCAAAAATTTAAACAGACGGCTAATTTGCGACTATAAATTGGGGGGGGGCGCGCCAATTGCAGTTACTGGAAGCATTTTACCTGAAATTGAGAAAAAAACGAATTGATGAATTGAAAGGCAAAAAATTAAGAATTGAGAAAACTGGTAATTCGCGACCCAAAATTGAGAAAAAGCGCTGCTAAGTCGCGGTTTCTGGGGGAAAATGCGCTAATTTATGACAAAACTGCTAATTCGCGGACAAAAATTGTCGTGGTTCCACGAGGCAATTTGTGATTAAAAATTAGAAAATGATCAAATGAATGAAAAAAACGAGAAAAAATTGCTAATTTACTGCTAAAATTGAGTGAAACGGTGATTTGCGACCACATTTTTTTAAATAGAAAAAGCGCTAATTCACGGCTCAATTTGAGAAAAATTACTATTTCTCGGTTCCCCGTTTTAAACCGAGACAACCAATTGCCTGTCTATGGAGACGCCCCTGCCAAGAGCTAGCGATTTTTCCAATTTTAGCCGTGTATTAGCGCTTTATATCAATTTCAGTCGTGAATCAGCTATTTTTTCTTAATTTTATCCGCGGATTGGCGTTTTCTCAAATGTAGATGTTAATGGGCGCTTTTCCTCGATTAGCGCCGATCAATCATACCTAAAATTGAAAATATCTTAAATTTACGGTTTCCTGGGGGGCATCTTCGCGGCTAAAAATAAGATAAAGCGCTAATTCGCGACTAAAATGAAGAAAAAGTGTTTATTCACAGCCACAGCCACAATTGATAAAATTCACGGTTTCCAACGAGCACTTCGTGGCCTAAGTGGAAAAAGTGGTAATTCGTGTCTAAAATCGTGAAAAACTGCGTGAAAAGCGCTGTTTGAGAAAAAGGGCTCATTGAGAAAGAGCCAATTCGTGGATAAAGTTAATTTACTAATAAAATTGGGGAAAATAGCTAATTTGCGGCTAAAATTGAGAAAAAACGTTAATTCTTGGCTAAAAGTGGGAAAATCGCCAGTTCACGCGCTTAAAGTGAAAAAAGGCAAGGACCGGGCAAGTGGCCGTATTTTATATGGATATTTCACGAAATGTACCTGGCCTAAATTTGGCACTGGCGCGAATGGCCAGTTCGGTCATAATTGGTCGATTTTGCCATATTTTAAGGAGGAAATAATCTTTTTAGGCATTTTCAGGGCGTGGAATCGTCAGTTTTGCCAATTTGTGACGCATCTATAGTCAGTTCAGCCGTTTTTTTAGGACGCGAATAGTCTATCGAGCCGTTTTTAGTGCGAATGCGGTAAGTTTGGCCACTTTTTGGTCGATTTAGCCATTTTCAGGGCGGTAACGTCGATATTTTCAGTGCGACTCGTGTCGGCGTTTTAGCCATTTCCAGAGCACGTGACGTCAGTTTTCCCCTTTTAGAGCGGTAATAGCCAGTTTGGCCATTTTTAGGATGAAAATAGCTGAAATTGGGGTTGAAAGCCCGCTCCCGGTAAAAATGGGGTAAACGCGATTATTCGTACGTTTCTGGAGGCAACTTTGTGGCTAAAATTGAGAAAATTGGCTAATTCACTCCTGAAAATACGTAATAAAAAGCGCTTATTCGCGCCTAAAATAGAGAAAAGGCGCTGATTTCAATGCTATCAGTGAGAAAAATCCATAATTCGTGGCTAAAATAGTAGTAAATTGCTCATTCGCGCGATAAAATTGAGAAAAAGAAATTTGATGAACTTGCGGCTAAAATAATTGAGTTTAAAAGCTCTTTCGGGGTCAAAAAGACAGAACATCATTCCACTGTGGTTCCTGGACGCAACTTTGTGGGAAAATTGAGAAAAACGATAATTCGTGGCAAAAATTAATTAATCAGAAGCACTAATTCACGGCCAAAATTGAGAAAAAAGCTCTAATTCGGGCCGGAAATTGAGGAAAAGCGCTAATTCGTAGTTATCAGTGAAAAAAATCGTTAACTTATGACTAATGAAGAAAAATTGAGAAAAATTGCTCAATCGCATGTAATATCGAGAAAATACGCTGAAATTGCGGCTAAAATTGAGGATAAAATCTCATTCTAGGCAAAAATCAGGAAAAATGGAACATTCGCGTCTCAAATTGAGAAAAAGCGCTGAACTCGCGGTTAAATTGAGTTTAAAATCTCATTGGCGGCAAAAATGGAGAAAAAAGCGATCATTAGCAGCTAAAACTGAGAAAAACTCCAGTCTGCGGTATCCGGATTTAAATAAATTGTTCAAAAACGATAACTTTCCGCTACCATTGAGGAAAAAGCGCTAATTCGGGGTTAAAAATTTGGAAAAATTCCTAAATTAGCGGCTAAAGTTGAGAAAAAAGACTAATTCGTGACTAAAATTGATTCGTGGTTTTTGGCGTGCGACTTCCTGGCCAAAATTGTGAAAAGTCCAAATTCACGGCCACAATTTAATTAATTCATAAAACCGCTATTTCACGCTTAGAATTGATAAAGTACGCTAATTCGCAGGTAAAATTGAGAAAAATTGCTCATTCGCGTCTCAAATTGGGGAAAGCGCTGAACTCGCGGCTAAATTGACGTTAAAAGCTCATTGGCGTCAAAAATAAAGATAAAACAATCATTATAGAAGTTGAAATTGGGAAAACTTTAGTCCGCGGTTTCCGGATGTAATTTAAGTTAATTAAAAGCGTTAATTTACGGCTAAAAGTGAGAAAAATTGATAATTAGCGGCTAAAGTGGAGGAAAAAAAGTAATTCCGGGTGAATTATTTGGTTCTCGCTAATTCGCGGGTTTCCGGGAAAGTATTACAATAAATAATGGGGGGGGGGGGTCGAATTCGGTTTGTTGGTAATGTGGACATGGCGGCGCCCTACTCGGTGCAGGAACGAATGGTTAACCTTTCGATTTAAGGGCGCGAATAGCCTTTTTGATCATTGGGGAGGGGGGTAGCCATTCACAATGCGTAAATCGTCAGTTTTGCCACTTTGGGGGTGCGACTATAGTCAGTTTAACCGTATTTATCGTTAAAATTGCTAGTAAAGGCAGTTTTAGTCGAGTTAAGTGCACAATTTCTTCCTGAGGCTCATTAAGCGCTTAAATTAAATAAACTACGCCGGTTATCTTTCAGTCTCGAAGGCGTGGAGCCAGTACTGCGCTTAACCACTGGCGACGGTGCGTCACTAGTCGATTCCGATCCGGTTGACTTCGTCCTAAACATGGGGGAACTCGTCGGACATGTTTTATCTTGGAAAATTCCGTCCCTTCCCGATTTCTACAAAGAATTGTGTCTCAAGGAAAAAATAGGTGAGTAACCCTCAACCCCCCCGCGTCCCATAATCCTCCAATTGCATCGTAATGTTTTTATTCTTCGCCCCTTAGCCTACGACGAGCATCTTGCGGGCATATTAGAAGTGAGCCAAGCGTCGAGTCGTGTCTCATTGTCCGATCTGTGTATCGATAGAAGGACACTCAATGTAGTATTGAAGGCCGTATCGCGTCATAATTTATTGCTGTACTTGGATCTTTCGGGAAATGTCATTGGTGATTGTGGAATCAAGGTATTAATTTAATTTTGTTTGGGTGAATTTTCTCTTTATTTGCCGTCTAACTTTAAACTTTATTTTCAAAAAGGACGTGGCGCAGATTTTAACTAAATTAAACCAGTTGAAAGAGCTCGACTTGAGCCATGTCAATCTATCGAGCGAAGGTTTGTCAACGTTAGCGCAGACTGTGGCGGACAATCGATGCTTACAGGTTGGTGGTACGCACATTTCCGTTCGATTTCCATAATGTTTTTACCCCTGTTCTTCTTATTGCAGCAACTGGAAACGCTTAATCTCGGCTACAACCCGTTGGGCAATTGTTTAAGCTCTTTAAGCACCATAATTAATAACGTTCCTAATTTGCGCGTGTTAAGAATCGCTTCCATTGATTTGAAAGCTGACAGCTTTACTCAAACCTTTTCACCGTTCACTCTGGGTAGGACGGCTGATACGTGCTGCGCTGTCCAAGAAATTCCTAATTTATTTATTTATTTTTTTTTTCATTAGACACTCTTCAGACATTAGACGTCAACTACAACTGGATTGGTCACGAAGGCGTTATCGATTTACTTGGTCGACTTAATCCAGAGACACTCGCAGAACTAAAGATGGCGGGAACGAGTGAAGTGACCGTTCGTGAGGTGGGAATGTTCATATCGCAACACACGCCTTATAACTTGACAACTTTGGATTTGTCGTCGTGTCAAGCTTCGAAGAGTGACATCGAAGAACTTTTATTGTAAGTGTCACTCCCCCCCCCCCGTAATCTCTTACATTTTTAACAAAATTTTCATTTTTGACGCAGAGCTACCTCCAAGTGCCACAACCTCCGAGTATTAAATTTAGACGCTCAATTCGACAGCCTATCGACGCCGTCAACCGTCAGCCCGCATATTATGTCGACTCTGTCCTGTTCGACGAGTCTACGGGAATTGAGCCTGTGCGGTTTTCACGTAAAACTGGAAAAGGAGTCGCGTGGCGTTCTCCAGGATGTGACGAGGAATTACGTCACATCCTGTACCGACGTCAATTGTACCGACGACAGTTCAAAGAGGCCTTGGTCGCGAAAAGGCCCGTTCGGCTACGTCACGACTTCGCACTAATTTCCAGGTTTAATTTTTAATTTTTAACAAAAAAAAAAAAATCAATTCCTTCCAGCTGTGCTTCACACACAGACCAGCTAGTTACCAAAGTCTAAATTCCTGGTGTTCTTTATTCTTTTATACACGTATTTTAGTCGTTCAATTTTATAATAGAAGTAAATGAGCAAATTTTGACTGAAATTAAGAATTCATTAATTTCTGACAAATTTGTCACCGCCAACGGTAAAGAGAAGTCACTGTTTACTCCACCCCCTCCCCGAATCACTCCTTTACCGCTCACCGAAGTGTTAAATTATAAGTCCTATCACCGTCGTTGCATATCATTTGAGGGCAACAATCAGGATATCTCCCTGGAACCATCCCGCGCCGGCACATTCGATATTCGGGATGTTCGACTCCTACAACGCCGCAACTGAAAAAACAAAAGTCAATTTTGTATTTCTAAACCTTCCAAAGTGTCCAAACGCCTTACGTAGTACCATGAAGGGTGAGCCAGCCAGTTTTTCTATTACGCGAACAGCTCATTCCGACGCACGGGTCATTTTCTGTTTCGGCATAAGAGTTGTACGGTTCTCCCGGGAAAATTTTAATATTACCTCCGTCCGTGCAGTACGCTTCTTCGGCTTGAAAAAATATTTAAATTATGAGTTTTGACCGTTTAAATAATAATAATAACGGAAACTCACGAGGGAAGTTCCCAAAAAAAGTGGCTCCATGAACTAGCCCGCCTAGCACGAATACACACACTATCGCCAAAGGTATCTTCATGATTGGAACAAAACTGAAAATTTGCATACACTTTTATCCAGTTTGATCCAAGAAGGTCATCTCGTTTAATTGGGCCGAAAGCGTGGCGTTATGTAATTCATTATAGCCGCTATATCCACCACATTCAACAAAAAACAATAATTTCGATCGACTCAACAAAAAAAAAAGACGCTGAATGTTCAATTTCATTGCCGTCAGACAGCATGTGTTGTCGTTCAAAAGCATTGTGTGACGTCGGACTGTGCGGGTCACTCCGCTGGGGAATCGGCTGGGAGGGGGGATGGGTTTGAATGTTGTGATGATTAGTAGGTCACTTGAGCTGCGTTTTAAGCCGCCAGGCTATTATTATTATTAAGGCTTCGACTTGACAAAAAAAATTGCCTGGCGACTTAAAACGCTGCTCAAGTTATTATTTTTAATTTGGAACGGATTTTGATTGGACGCTCGCACATCACTAGCCATAAGATTTGATAAAATTGTTTATTTCAATTTTAATTCACGCGCAATTCTTTGTCAATTGATAGCCTTAAATTAGGGTTTTTTTTATCAATTTTAGTCACGGGAATTTGTGTTTTTCCCTCAATTTTGCCGTGAATTAGCACCTTATCTCGATTTTAGCAGCGAATGAGCGATTTTTCTCAATTGTAGCCACAATTTGCGTTTTCCCCAGTTTGGCCTGCAAATTAGCTATTTTTTACCTTTTTAGTAGCGAAGTATAGCAGGTTTTCTTAATTCAAGCTGTTAATAAGTGTTACTCTTAATTTAAGCCGCGGTAATTAGTGATTTTTTCAATATTCACCGCAAATGAGCGGTTTGTGAAACATTTTTGTCCCGCATTATCGTTTTTTTTTCTCACTTTTAGTTATAGATTAGCTCTTTTTCTCAGTTTTAGGCCCGAAGTTGCCTTTCAGATGCCACAAATTGGCGTATTTTCAATTACTCGTGTTTTTTTTGTTAGTTACTTTTGCCGCGTAGTATTAGTACTTATTCTACACTTTATCCGTGAATTAGTGATTTTCCTAAATAGTAGCGCTTCTCCCCTATTACCTCCTTAAATTAACGTTTTTTCTAATTTTTAGGCGAGAATTAATTAGCCATTACCTTCAATTTTATTCGCTAATTAGTGATTTCGACCAATTTTAGCCGTTAATTAGCTCGTTATTTCAATTTTAGCAGCGAAGTTGCGTTTTTATCACTTGATTTAGCGATTTTCATCAATTTTAGAAACAAACAGACTGTTCCACCATTTTTCCTGGAAATCAGCGATTTTTCAACTTTTTAGCGGCGAATTAAGATTTTTCTAAAATTTGAGCTGCAAGTCATAGTTTTTCAAAAGTTTTGCCGCAAATTGGGGTTTTTATCAATTTTTGTCCGTGAATTGGAGTTTTTCTCAATTTTAGCCGTGAAGTCGTGTTTTTTAATAATTTCTTAGACTTAATGGCGAATTAGCGCTTTTTCCAACTTCATCCTCAAATTAGCATTTAGCGAATTAATTAGCGGTTCTATTCAATAATGGCCACGCATTAACTGTCGTCAAAACTTTGGCAGGTAATTAGCGCTTTTGTGAATAAGGAAGTAGGAAGGAATTAGGAGCGTTTTTCACAAATTTAGCTGCAATTTAGCGATTTTTTTTTTTTTTTTAATCCGTAGGTCGTCCGTAGGCGGACGGGCGATTTTTCGCCATTTTAGCCTCGAATTAGCATTTTTATTTTCTATTTTAGACGCGTTTTTTTTCTCACTTTTATAGCCTTGAATTAGCGCTTTTATCAATTTTAGCCACAAAGCTACCTGCAGAAGCCGTGAACTGGCGAATTTTGCGCAATTACAGCCGAAAATTTGAATTTTTCCTATTTTAAGCCACTTTATGCGGGAATTAGCACTTTCTCTCAATTTTAGCAGCGAATTAGCGTTTCTTTCCTGTGAACGAGCGATTTTTCTCAATTGTTGCCACGACTGATCTTTTCCCCAATTTTCGCTGCAAATTAGAGATTTTTCACCTTTTTAGTAGCGAAGCAGCTTCTGCAAATTAGCGTTTCTCTTAATTTTAACAGCGCTAATTAATGTTATTTCTCAATATAAAGCCCCGTCCACACGTTCTTGTCTAAACGTGTTTGCCCCAGCATATATAATAAAGCATAAACCTGCTGATTCTAACCCATTTTGCTCAAGCAAGTTTGAGCGTGTGAACGAGGCTTTAGCCGCAAATTAGCAGTTTTTAAAAAACATTTTTATTTATGTTTCAAAATTTGCTTTTTGCTTGTCACGTATAGCAATGGATTAGTTCTTTTTCCAAGTTATAGCCCTGAAATTGCATTCAGATTGGCTTATTTTAGCCGATTTTTTTTTTTTTTTTTTCAATTATAGCCGCGTATTGGAGCTTATTATACACTTAATCAGCGATTTAGTGATTTTGCTCAATTTTAGCCGTGAAATAGCACTTCAACTCAATTTTAGCGGCAAAGTTGCGTTTTCATCACGTGAATTATTAGCGATTTTCATCAATTTTAGCAACGAACTGACGTTTTCCACCATTGTTGTTGCAAACCATCGATTTTTTCAACTTTTTTAAGGCGAATTGGCACTTTTTTAAAATTTGAACTGCAAGTCATCGTTTTTCTAAATTTTAGCCGCAAATTGACGTTTTTCTCAATTTTGGCCGCGAATTCGTGTTTTTGAATATTTTTCTAGACTTTATTAGCACTTTTTTCCAATTTCATCTTTAAATTAGGGGTTTTTCTCAACTTTAGCCACGAAGTAACTCGCGATTTTTTTCCGTTTTGGCCACGAATGAAAACATTTGTCCAAATTTTGGCGGCCATTCACCGCTTTTTGTCATCTTATTTCGTGCATTAGGGACTTTTTAATTGCAGCGGCGATTAAATAGTTATTTTTCTCTATTTTTGTCGCGTCTGTCCTAATTCTATCTGGTTATTAGCAATTTCTTTATTCCGTTAAATTTGGCCAATTAGCGGCTTTTATCTTTTTTTATTCTTGATTGGGCGTTTTTTTGTTGTTTTTTTTTTCAATTTTAGCCCGAAGTTTTGTTTTTAATTTTAGCCAGGATTTTTTCAGTTTTATAGCCTTCAATTGGGACTTTATTCTCCATTTTAGTCGAGGGCTTGGCCAAAGAATAGCACATAAGCGTTTTCTTCTACATTTTAGCCGTAAAGTGGCCACTCAACTCCACGAATCAGCCTTTTTTTTCTCAATTTTGGTCCGGAAGTTGCATAGAGAAATGGCAAATGAGCGCTTTTTCGCAGTTTTATGGCCTTCCGGAGGCAACTTCGCGACCAATATACAGAAAATTCATTTATTCCCAATTTGCGTAGGTCTTTAATGGGCGGCTAAAATTGAGAATAACGCTATTTGGGTCTAAAAATTGAGAAAACGATGTCTAATTCACAGAAAGACATGAGTAAAACAACTAAATCTCGCCTAAAATTAAGAAAAAAACTCGTCTGATTCGCGAAGTAAACCGCTATTTTGCAGCCAAAATTGAGAAAAATCGCTAATTCGCGGCTAAAATTAAGAGAAAACGCTAATCCACGCGTGAAACAGAGTAAAATCGCTCATTAGCATCTAAATTCAGGAAAAACTCCGAATGCTCAGCAAGCATTGAGAAAAATCGCTAATTCACGGCGATAATGTAGAAAAATCGCTAATTTGTGGGTAAAATGGAGAGCAATTGCTAATTAGCGCGTAAAATGAAGAAAAATCGCAAATTTGCGGCCGGCTAAAATGAAGAAAAATTAATAATTCACCAATGAAATTGAGAAGAAACGCATTTTCACAAAATCGTATTTTGCAAAAAAAAAAAGTCAGCTGAATCTGCGAAATTTTGTGGGGGGGGGGGGGGGAACCAGTTCGTGGCTGAAATGTAGAAAACCTGCTCATTAGCGATCACCAAAAACACGATATCACGACAAAAATTAAGAAAAATCGCTATCGTTGTAAAAATTGAGAAAAAGTGCTAATTCATTGATAATAAATAAATAAGTAAAACTGATAAATAAGTGAAAACTCGCGGCCAAAATTGGGAAAAGATACGCTAATTCACGGTTGAAATTGAGAAAGATCGCTAATTAGCCGAAAAAATTAATACAAACGGTAATTCTAATTCGGTAATAATTCTGAAAAATTGCTCATTCGCGTCTCAAATTGAGAAAAAGCGCTGAACTCGCGGCAAAATTGAGTTTAAAAGCTTCATTGGCGGCAAAAATAGAGAAAAATCTATCATTAGCAGCTAAAACTGAGAAACACTCCAGTCCGCGGCTTCCGGACTTGAATTAATTCATCAAAAGCGAAAATTGGCTAATTAAATCGCTGCTAAATTTGAGAAAATCGCTCATTCACGATTTAAAAGCGCAAAAATTGACAAAAGCTGATTCGCGGCAAAAATTGAAAAGAATCGCTAATTTATTAGCGGCCAACATTGAGAAAACTTGCTAATTCGTGGATAAATTGTTGAAAGAACTTTGTTTATTGGCCAAAATTGAGAAAACGCATTGGGAAAAGATACGCTACTTCGCAAATCTTCTTCCGAAAGATACGTCGTGGTCGTAGTAAAACCGAAAAAAAGCGCTAATCCATAGCTAAAAGTGAAAAAATAATTTCTCTATTGCGGGAATAAATTGTGAAAAAAGAATTGCTATTGCATGAATAAATTATGAAAAAACACTAATTTGCGGCTAATGTTGATAAAGTCGCCATTTAGGGCGGCTGAAATTAAGAAAAATCAAATTTTTTGTTCATACTGAAAAAAAGTGCTAATTCGCCACTAAAAATGAAAGAAATTGCTAATTTGCAGCTAAAAGGGATAAAAACGCCACTTCACCGCTAAAATAGAGAAAAATGGCAAAGGCAACTGAAATTGTGAAAATTCGCTGATTCGCGAATATAAAAGAGAAAATACGCTAATTCACGGATGAAATGGAGAAAAATCTAAAGTATTCGAATTAATACTGGAAAAAGCTCTAATTAGCGGCTAATATTAAGGCATGGGCTGATTCGCGGCCAAACTTGATAAGAATTGCTAATCCATTTTCAGCAAACCTGCTATTCTTTAACGGATAAATCTAAACAGCTAATTTGAGGACAAAATTGAGGAAAACTGCTAATTCGCGGATAAAGTGTAGAAAACCCGTTCGGTTTCGGTAAAATCGAGAAAACGCAAATCCGTCGCTTCTGAAGGATACTGGGAAAAGCGCTAAAATTAAGAACAAGTTGCTAATGTGAGGATAAAGTTAAAAACGCTAATTTTAAGACCCAATTTAAAGAAATTGCTAATTTGACGCTTGAAATATAAAAATCGCTTATTCGCTGTTAAAACTGAGAAAAAGCCTAGTTCGCGGCGAAAATTGAGAAAAATTCCTATGTCTGGGGCTAAAATTGTTTGAAAAACGTTACTATAGCGGCCAAAATAAATAAAATATTGCTAATTCGTGGTTAAAATAAGAGAAAAAGTTCTCATTTGCAGCCAAATTTGAGAAAAAACGCTAGTTCGTGGCTAAAATTTAGAAAAGGCGTTAAAAAACGCTAATTCGCTGCAAAAAAATCGAGAAAATGCCAATTTCCGGTTCCTCGAGACAACTCGAGGCTGTAGATGAGAAAAGGGTTCCAATTTCATGGCTATTAAAGTGAGAAAATGCCTTAATTCGTGGTTAAAATTGGAAAAAAAACAAACGCTAATTATCAGTTAAAATTTAGATAAAGCGCTATTTCATGGCTTCCGGCTCAAATTTTAAAATAAAAACGCCTTTGCAGCAAAATTGAGATGGAGTGCTGATTGTCGCTCGGTTAAACTAGATAAAAGGCGCTCAATTTTATTAAAAAACTAAAAACAACCCTAATTAATTGCTGAAAATTAAAAAAAATCATTTGCTAATTCGGGGTTTCTCGTTTCAATGTCATGGTCGAAATTGAGAAAAAGCTCTAAATTTCCGGCTAAAATCAAGAAAAAGTGTCAAATTACGCTCTAAAAATGATAAAAAGTTGTCATACACAACTAAAGAGTTGTCCATGCTGTATAATAAGCAAGTGGCCGCCGGCTGATTCCCAAGTTGCCAAACTCGGTCATGAAGTTTCATCTCTACCCAATTATGTCGTAATTATGAATGATTTCCCTCTCATTTGATCACTTACACTTTTTCCCATTTCAATTGTGCTGAAAGTTATTAAAATAAATTAATCGAATTTATAATAATACAAATCATTGAGTGAAAAATTGAGAATTGTGTGGGTTTTGGGTGATGTTTTTGCGCAAGAGAACTCGACTTCAATAGTGGTGGGGGGGGGCATGTTCCCTGCCCCCTGCCACCATGCTTCTGGTATACGTTTAGGTCGCTCAATGAAAATAACTCAAACCTTTATGTGATTCAATTTTTTTTTATTGACAATTTTTTTTCTCTCTCTCTTTTTTTTTTTTTTTTTTGGTTCGATTTTTCATTTATTTTTCAAAATTTGTTGAACGATAACAAACAGTTTCGACTTGAAAAGCGATTAGGCTCATCACTTTTTTTTTTGTCTTCTTTAAATAGCTGGACGCTAATTAAAAATTTCCACTTTTTATAGTTTTTTTCCCCCGCTGGAAATAAACTTGGACAAAAAAATAACTCCCGAATAGACAAAGGCACTGCATGACTAAGTACACGTTGGGTGGGTGGGGGTGGGGTAGGTGGTTGGCGAAATCTACAAAATTAGTAACTTTCGGGCCTTTCACTGTCAAGTCAAAACTCGAAAGAAATATTACAGAATAATAAAAAAGCACCATATTTTCTCCCCCTCTTTTTCTAAAAATTCGGCGCTCGTAAACAACAAAAAAAAAACATTTTCCTTCCATTTTTCTAAAACTATAATACAATTCACTTGTTTTTGAAACGTATTTATAATATTTATATTATGTACACGAATAAAAGGATGATTAAAAGGAATAAAGCTAAAAACGAAAGAGAAAAATTTTTTTTTTCCGAGAGCGGTCAATTTTTTGTTTTTTAACCCTCTCGTGGTAACCAACTGTATATATTTACACAAAAAAGTTATAAAAATTCTAAGATTTTTCGTGGACGTCTATACCACGTCGTGATCCCAATTTAAACCAGACTTTACCGTTTTTTTTTTTGTTTTTTTTTTTTTTTTTTAACATTTGAAAATTTTTATTATTTTATTTATGCTGTGATGAATTAGTGGCTATAAAAGAATTTTAGTAACAATTGTTTTTTTTATAAATTAAACGCTAATCCTCCTAAACGAAAGGCCCTCCGGGGCAGACCAATTTTTTTTTTTTGTTTCACAAATTGACTTAAGGCTTGTTTCTTTATTTGCAAAGAAACTGGGTACCCCTCTCCCTTTTCGAGCCATAACATCATCGCGACAGGGGAGAGAGTGAGATTTTAAGCATTATTTTCCAAAGTACAAGCGATAGTATAATAAAAAAGGCAGTTCATTACCCCAATATTCAAACTATTTTTTTTACTTATTTACCAGTAATCATCGTTATCTTAAAATCAAGTCTTTTCTTTCTAAAACAAAAAATAAACCTTTCATTATTAATATTTAAAGCGAAACAACATTGTTGTTGGACTGAAACCTGCCTATAGATTTTGTTCACCCTTCAAAAATGGACGATCTGTGTAGGAATATTGACGTAGTAGACAAAAAAGCGTCCATTTGTAGTGGTGGGGGTGTTATAGGTTTTTTTTTTTTTTTTTTTGTGTGAAAAAACTTACTCCTACCAAAAAATCAAGGAGGAACAGCAGAGGAGGGGGTGAGGGGAGCATTTTACCCGTTTTGTTTTTTCTTTCATTATTATGACAAAACAGATCGTCGTTACGTGTTTGAAAGGGGGTTTTAGTCAACCCTCCCGCCCCCCGCCACCGCACACCACTAGCCCTCTCTCGAAACAATTTAAATAATCTCCTATAGGCCTGCCCTGTACAAAAGACACTTCTAATAGGAAAGAGTGCCGAGAAAACATGAAGCCGGGCAGGGCGGGGCCGAAAGAAGCCAAAAAAAAAGCTATTCGACTTGTTTTTTCCTGATTAATTTTTATAAAAAGAAAAACTCTTCGAAAAAGAAAATCGTTCGAATATAAAAATTCATAATTGTTACAATTATGTATAAATTATTTTAAAGAGGCACCGTTATGCTTGCAAGAAAGGAAAGGCGCACGAACAATAATAATCCATTGCACCCGTACTCTTAGCAAAAATTACAAATAGGATACAAAGTGTGAAAAATACATTTCTTTAACAATTATTATCGTCCTTTTTTCCATTACAAATAAATATATTTTGCTTTTTCTAAATAGTACGCGACTAAAATTCGTTTTGTGTGCTTAATTTTCTGCTCTGATAATATCAAAACTATCCCCCTTCCGCCCTACAACCAGTCTCTTGTAACGATGGTGCCACCATGATGGCGATTGGTTTTAACTGTGTTTTTTGTTCATTTTTTTTTTAATTTATTTTATACTTTTAAAAACAATTTCACGCAATTTTTTTCATGTCGGATTTATTCTTAAAATTAACATCACAGAAAAAAACTATCACAAAATTTAACTGACCCGAAACTAAGCATAGTGGCACTTTTTAAAATGAGACCGAATGTGGGTGGAGGGAGGGAGGAGCGTTCTCTTAGAAAATACCCATAGCGAATAACAAAATGATTTATTAATTTTTTTTTATAGTATCTTTTTTTTAAAAAATCTATTTACAAATTAGACGTCCCGCAAAAACAATTATTATTACAGAAATTGTGATTTAAATTCTCTAAAGTGTGAATATTTTGAAACGACGAACACGTGGTTTTTTTAAAAAGAATATGAAGCAAAATTCACGGTCCCATTATTTTCTTTTTAGGGTGTTATACATGAGGTACAAAAATAACACGTTTTTCCCCAGTTTCTCTCCCCTATTCTTTTTAAATTTTTTTTTTTTTTTTTTTTTTTTTTTTTTTTAGGAGTACTGATGGGTCGTGGAAGTAGTGATTCTGGTAACTGTGACAACGATGAATCTGGTCAAATCGTAAAGAGACAATGGAGGGCTATCAGCTGTTGTTGTTGATAATGATGTGGATGTGACAGTGGCAACAGTGGTATGACCAAAATTGTTGGTGATTGTTGGTGGAGCGTCGTTGAAATGTTGATTCGAGAAGAATCGTCGTAGGCGGTGACGCTCCGACGTGTTGGGCTACGTCAACAGTTTGTAGAACATGATCGCGAGCGAGATGTTGATGAAGAGAACGAGGATGACGAGCTGCTGTCTTGAAAACCATTCCTGGAATGATGAAGAACACAGTAAATAAGTACAAGTGTGATTGAGGGTTGATGGGGGGGGGGGCGCTTCTTCTCGTCAAAAGACTGCGTTGAGTTAAAACGACTGGGTTATTTGTTGTGGCACATTGTGCACATGAAACAAGTTCCTACATAGCCTTCCCGCCCTCATGAAACCACTCCCGCCGCGCCCCATACCCTGAGGTCTGAGAGCTCTCAATGTATGATAGCCGGGCTTTCATATCGATTAGAGCACGTGGGTTCGTGTGTATCCAAGGTGAGAGTGCGGGGGGGAAGCACGTGGGCCATGTCCCTCTTGGAGTCCAGGCCACTTCTACAAAATCTCACGGAGGAGGGAGGACTTCACTTTCACAAATTTCAGGGTAATTTTCTCAATGTTACCAGAATGAGTCAGACGTGGTTTTTGAGTCCCCTTGGACCAGGGGCGTAGCAAGCCCAACTGGAATAGATGTCCAGATGCACGAAGAGGCGATGATGAGACAGACGCCAGACACGAAAAAATGTTGTTGTTTTTTTTTTTTGTGACAAAAATCCGCGAAATTGATTTTTAAGTGAGCCGGAACCGCGAAAAAGAGTTCTTGGCGAGAATAGTCCGCAAAAGTGTTTTTTTTAGTAAGCGAAATCCGAGAAAAGATTTCTTACAGTGAACCAGACATGCGAAAATGATTTTTTTGGTCAGTGATATCCGCAAAATTGTCTTTTGAATTAGTTTTCCCGGAACAAATAACCGGGATATTGGTTTTTCAGCAGCAGGAACAGTCGCAAAATGAAGTTTTTAGAGAGCCGAACTTGAGAAAATGGTTTTTTAAGAGTGCAAAATCCGCGAAAATTATTTTTGAATGAGGCGGCCAGCCCGTGAAATCGGGTTTTCGCCGGAAAAAAAATAAAACAATCGACGAACCCCCGCCCACTGACCAGAAATCGGGTTTTCAGCGAGACGAATAACACGAGAAAAAGGGTTTTTAGCGAGCCAGAATCACGAAAATGGTTTTTTGGCTAAGAAAAATCCGCTAAGTTGGTTTAGGGGCAACCCTCACAAAATCGGTTTTTTCTCAGCAACAAAACATATACGTGAAATTGGCAACATAAAATCGATGAACTCGATTCTATATTTTCCCACCCCCACCGACCATCGAACCGTAAAAATGGTTTTTAGCAAGTGAAACCCTTGAAACTACCTTTTTCGAAAATAGGTTTTAGACTAAGAAAATTAACCGAAAAATCGGCGAAAATTAATTTAGGTTTTAAGCCGTGAAGATAGCTTTTTTCAATTTAAGCCTCGAAAACCGCTCCCCCCCCCCACTTTAGGCGTGAATTAGTGTTTTTTTCTCAATATTATCTACGAAGAAATATTTTTGTCAATATTAGCCGCGAAGATAGATTTTTCTCAGTTTTAGCTGCAAAGATCGCTTTTCCTCGATCTAGCGTTTTCCAATTTTAGAAATAAAGATCACTTTTCCATCATTTCAGCCATGAACTAGCGTTTTTTCTCAATATTTGCAGCTAAGATATATTTTTCTCAATTTTAGCAGTCAATTCTCCATTTTGGCCGTGAATTGGCGGTTTTTCTCAATATTATCCGCGAAGATAGTTTTTTCTCAACTTTAGCCGCGAAAATAGCTTTTCCTCTATTTTAGCCGCGATCTAGCGTTTTCCAATTTTAGCATTGAACTAGCTTATTAGCCGGACACCAACGTTTATCTCATTTTAGCTGCGAATTAGTGATTATTGTCTATTCCAGTCCATGAGGAATTTTTCTCAGTTATTGTCGTGAACTTGTTTTTCCTGATTTAAGTCGCTGATGAGCTTCTTTTTTTTTACAACTTTTCGCCGCGAAAACGCTTTCCCTGAATTTTATCTACATAGCGCTTTTCTACACTTCAGCGTTTCTTCTCAATTTTTATTCATTTTAGCTTAAAATTCCGTTGTTTTTCTCCAATTTAGCCGCTAATTAGCAATTGTTCTCCATTTTAGAAGAACCTACACAATCTGGGAATGAGCTAATTTTCTCCATTTTAGTCGCGAAGTTTCCACCATGAAGACGTAAAACTGCGAAAAAGCTTTCATTCGTCGCTTCTCGAACTTCCGAAACAAAATTGAGAAAAAATTGCTGATTCGTGGAGTACAGAGGGCGTTTATTACTGCCAAAATGTAGATAAGAACGCTAACAATGCTGTTCTTGGGCCAACCTCGTTTGGAAAAAATGAGAAAACATGCTAGTTCAAGGCTAAATAAATAAATAAATATATAAAACTAATAAAAGTGAAAAAATCGCAGCTGAAATTGGAAAAAAAACACGCTAATTCACGGCTGAAATTAATAAAAATCGCCAAGTAGCGGCTAAAATTAAGGCAAACGGTAAAACCCGACCACCATTAAGAAAAAACACTAATTCGCGAATGAAATCGAGAAAAACCGCTAATTAAGGGCTGAAATTAACACAGGCTACTTCACGGCCAAAATGGAAAAGAATAGTTTATTATAATTCGCCGGTAACATTGAGAAAAATTGCTCACTCGTGGAGTAATTGCGATAAAGCGGTAATTCGCGGATAAATTGATGCAAAAACGTTGATTCGCGGCTAAATCCGTGGCTTTTGGAAGATGCGTCGTAGCCACGACTAAGAAAAAGCGCTGATCCGTGGCTACAAGTAGAAAAATAATTGATAATGCGGGAAGAAATTATTTTTAAAGAGCGCTAATTAGCGGCTAGTATTGAGAAAATCACTATTTCGCCCAACGAATTTGAATAAAAAGCTAATTTCCAGCTCAAATTGTGAAAAAGTGCTGATTCGCAGCCAAAAAGCAGTGACAAGTAAATGCAAAATTAAAATTGTGAAAAATTGTAAAAAGGAAAAGAAGTAAAATTAATGAAATCGCAAATTTGCAGGTAAAATAGAGGATAATCGCTAATTCACGGAATAAAAACCTACTTCATTAAAACCAATTGAGAAATATGGCAAATTCGCAACTGAGATCGCGAAATGTCACCAAATTCGCGAATAAAAAAGAGAAAAGTACGCTAATTCATGGCTACATTAACAAAAAAAATTTAAATTAAGAAAAACGGTAATTATAACCCTGTTCAAGTTGAGAAAAATCTCTAATTCACGAATTAAATCGAGAAAAAACATTAATTCTCGGCTAAAATTGAAAAGAATCGCTAATTAATTCGCAGCTAATAGAGAAAAATTGGTCATGCGTGAATGAAAGTGAGACTAAAATTAACAAAAGCCACTTCGCGGCCAAAATTGAAAAGAATATTCCACTAATTCACGGCTAATCTTGAGAAAATCACTAATTAGCACAGCTAAAACTAAGCAAAAGCCAATTTTCAGCACAAATTAAGAAAAGTGCTAATTTCCTGCTAAAAATAGAAGAAATCGCCAATTTGCAGGTAAAATTGAGGAAAATCGCTAATTCACTGGGTAAAAACGCTACTTCACTAAAACCAATTGAGAAAAATGGCAAATTCGAAAACTGAGATTGCGATAAATCGCCCATTCCTGAATAAGAAAAAAAACGCTATGTTTGCAAAAAACGGCTGGAAATGAGAAAAACTGGTAATTAAATTGCTGCTCAAATTGAGAAATATCTCTAACTTATGAATTAAATGGAGAAAAAACACTAATTTGCGGCTAAAATTGAAAATAATCGCTAGTTATTTCGCAGCTAATTGAGAAAAATGGCTAATGCGTGGATGAAATTGAGAAAAGGTGTTAATTAGCGGCTAAAGTTAACAAAAGCTACTTTGCGGCCAAAATTGAAAATAATAGTCCATTAATTCTCGGCTAATCTTGATAAAATCACCAATTAGCAAAATTGTCAGGTCAAATTGAACGTGCTAATTTGCTGCTAAAAATTAAAGAAATCGCTAATTTGCAGGTAAAATTGAGGAAAATCGCTAATTCACGGAATAAAAACGCCAGTTTGTTGCTAAAACTGAGAAAAATCGCAAATTCACGGGATAGAAACGCTACTTAACTTTTAAAACATTAGAAAAATGGCCAATTCGCAACTGAAATTGCGAAAAATCGCCCATTCCTGAATAAGAAAAAAAAACGCTATGTTTGCAAAAAACGGCTGGAAATGAGAAAAACTGCTGCTCAAATTGAGAAATATCTCTAACTTATGAATTAAATGGAAAAAAACTCTAATCAGCAGCTAAAATTGAAAAAAAAATCGCAGATAATTGAAAAAAAAAAGGCTAATGCTTGGGTGAAATAGAGAAAATAGGCTAATTTGTGGACGAAGTGTAAAAAAAAAAACGTGAGCTCGCGGTTACGCTAAAATCGAGAAAGAGCAACTCTGTGCCTTTGGAAGGATACTTTGAGCCTAAAACTTGGAAAAATCGTTGATCATGAAAAAAAAATTGCTAAACACGGGGATTAAATGTTTAAAAAGCCGCTAATGCACGGCTAATATTGAGATGATCACTAATTAGCACGGCTGAAATGGAGAAAAACGTTAATGATCAGCTTAGAATGAGAGAAAGTGCTAATTGTGCTAAGTGCTAAAAAATCGCGTTTTTAGTTGCTGCTAAAATTGAGAAAAATGCCTTATTCGCGGCTAAACTTGAGAAAAATTCCTGTTTGGGGCTATAATGGAAAATGCGCCAATTCGTGTCTTGGCGTTACTGGCGGTCTAACTAAATCGAAAAGTGCTAACTCGAGGATAAAATTGACTAAAAGCTCTCAGTCGCGGCTAAAATTGAGGAAATCGCCAGTTTGCTAGACGGGCCCATTAAGGACACCGTGCCCCCTTGGGTGGGGCACCCGCGGCTCGCACCTTAACGCCGGCACTTAACATTTTCAGGGCCAGACACCCAATTTCTGGGCTAGAACTGCACTTCCTCCCCCCCCACCCAAACCACAAAATTCCCCCTTCCCCTTGAAATGGTCAGTTTTTGGGAGCTACACGTTCGCAAAATTCGCTAGTTTTGGTCAAAAAGAAAACAAAATGGCCAAGTAGTGAGTCTATGGGGTCATACTGTTTTTTTTTTTCTCGATAAAGCCAGTGCACAATTTGGGGGGGGGGGATATTCGTATTTTCTTTGACTGTTGTCATTTCAGAAAGTGCCTATAGGATGCACAAAGTCACTATAGGAGTGTTGTTAGTGTTAGTGGGTGGCCGGGGGGGGGGGAAGATTGTGACCACATAAAATGCAATCAACTTACTTTGACATGAGGGCTGACAAGATACAAAAGAGGATTCGCTCGAAGTTTCTCCGCTTCGTCTTGCATTCGACGAAGCTCTTCGCGTCGCGCTGAACTCAGGACGGACACTTCTTCCCTCGACATCGAATCACCGCCAGCCGTGGGAACGCCAGCGACGTCCGGTAGACTTTTCTTCCTCTGAAGGTTCACAGTTACTGGAACATTCTAAACGCACACAAACAATTTTTTTTTGTTTTAAATCACCCAAATTGAACGTTAAACAATTGTTAGTCAACAGTTTTGTTTGTTTATGAAAGAGGAGGGGGGGGGGAGGAATAGAGTGCTTGAATACCTCGACCGGAGGAGTGTTAATCCAACTTTCGCTCGCTCGGCGTGCCATTAAAGCCGGCGAGAACATCAAATCCTCCTCTTCTTCCATATCTTCCGCCGACCAAAACATTTTTTCTTCGTATATGTTTACTTATAATTCAGTCAATTCCCCAAATATTTACGTTAAGCGCCCATTTCTTTTTTCCAGGTTTTCCTGTTCCCCTCCCGCACAGTCAATTTTTTTTTTTTCTTCTTTGTTAAATTAGTCACGGACGAAAATCACATTCTCAAAACGCGCACATTTACAACACTGCTCGCTGTCCGTTTTTTCTATTTTAAATCGAGCGAGTTTTTATATTTTTTGTTTCAAGCCAGAGTGTTTGAGGTCGTCTATATATATAAAAAGACTAGACCTGTTCAACTGAGGAGTCTTGGGGGGGAAATTGAAGTCTCCGCCGCCACCCTCTTTTATTCCCGTCCCCACTAGATGAATCTCCGCCCTCTTGGAAAAGATATCTTGGATGAAAACTTCATTTTGGTAGGAAACTGGGTTAGAAAATGTCTTCTTTACTAATTCCCGGGGAGCGTGTACAAGGAGGAGTTGATGACAAAATTTACTGATTGAATGGGATTAAGTTAATTCTTCAAGTTTGGCGGGTAGGAAAAGCGAGGGAGAGTTATAATTCCTCAATTTGTCCCTTGGGCAGTTTGCCAGCCATGGGTGCTTTTCTACACAGTTGTGAAAGCGTTGGTGTGTAATAATTTTTAAAATGATGATTTCAGTCGTGCAAAATTACGTCAGACCACTCCTCCTCCCCCAACATCCGTCAAACACCTTTATTGGTTACAGAATTACCGCCTCCTTCGTCAATATACATTTATATACCTTTGGCGCGACGGGCGCCCCTTTGATGGGCGCCACATACAGGCTTTCAGTTCGTTTGGGTTGATTCACCGATGGAATGACTTCCTGCGTCGGTCCACGTTTCCTCAAGTACGACACTTCATCTTGGAAGGGTGTCGTCTGACGGGGTATAGGCGGAGCTCCAACTACCGAGCCGTTGCCCTGAGGCGTGGGCGAGCGAGCGACGCTCGGCGGTCGACTCCCTGCCAGGAGATTACGATTGATTCGAAGTGAGAAACAGAAAGAAATGTGGGAAAAGAGGAGATGGAAGGCAATACCCGTCATAGCGGCTTGAATTGCGGCCACTGACGGAAGTGGCGGTTGACTCGGCGGTGGAGTGTCCTGCGCTGACGACGGTGGGTAGGGCTTGTCAACGGACGGTTGCCTCGAACCGGCGAGACCTCGCGAGCCACCGCGTTGACTGTATCGATCGACGGAACCGTCCCGACTGGGAGGTCTTTTATAGTGGTCGAAGTGATCGCTCATTGCCTGTAATTGACGAACATTAACGCCATAAAATCTCAAGCAAAATGACACCCAATTTTTCCAAAACCTGTTGGAAGTTGTAAGAAGGAGGATCTCCCTGAACTAATCTCGAGTTTCTTCGTATCGTATTGGATCGATTAGGTTGCGGAGCTCCCCGATCGTCGATTTTTTCTTGAGGTGAGGGTGTTGGTGGAATAACGACGTGTTGATAAGACGAGGGGTCATTTTGCTGTTGTCGACTTTGAAGCGGAGTACCGGAACGAGACTGCTGTTGAGGCTGCTGCGCAGTTCGGTAGTCCGCCTGTGGTACGCTGGACCTAAAAAGAAGAAAAAAAAAATTAAAACGGTCGAACAATCCAACAGTTACATTTCCATAAAAATGCTAAAATTTACTCTCGATAATTGTGGGCTGCAGGATTTGGATGAACGGTCGCGTTTGTTTGCCGATAATCCGTATAGTTTGTACTCCCACCCCCGGACCACGTTGTAGCGTCCTGACTCTCCGGGTGATCAACGCTCTGATAGGGACCGGTTGACGGTTTATTAGTCGCCTGGAAGAAAAATTCAGGCCAATTTAATGAAAAGAGGCTACCGTAACGACTTTTATTGCCACCAGACGCTTACCGACGTGCTGTTAACGTTAACAGTTGGAGGAACTTGTCTCGTTACGTCCACGTTGGGGCGGTACCTTGGGATTTCACGACTTCTCAATTTTTCCAGACCTTCACAGACAAGTACAATCAAGTCAAAAATTTTTTAGTTTTGTAACAACTGGGAATTAATAGATAAACCTGGCTGTATGAAGTCCGGTGCAAACTGTTTGGCCGTCGCCTGCGCGATTTCAAAGTCCACTCGGGCCTGTTCCGCGGCCAGGTCGGCCATTTCCGCTTTCCCTCTCGCAGTCGCTGTCCTTTGACGTAATCAAATTAGAAATTATAAATATCAACAGACGGTAGGGGGGTAGAATCAGAAGGGTTTATAACGTACGCAGACTTGGGGCCAATTTTTTATGAAAATCCGGCTCCATGAGTAGGTACACACCCATCCCGTTCTTAATTTTGTTACAATTTTCTTGTAAAATACCTGGAAATAGCGATATCGGCTTTCTGTAGGGCAATTTTTGACGCCCTCTGAGCGGCACTGACAGCAGCGTCTATCCTTTCTCTGAACTTGGCAGACCTGTGCAACCACCACCAGTAGTACTTAGCAATTTGTGTCCCCCAACCCCTAACTTTTCCCTGAACCTTATAAGGAATAGATGCTTCTTCTTTTGCGAAGTTATCAGAACGTTGTTTTTGTATTTGCCCTCCTCCTTCGAACCGTCACGAAACGTCGTCACGCCGTAACCGTATTTCTTATTATTAAACCATTCCCCCTCGTATTTAAGACCGTCAGATCTTTCGGAAATGCCGAAACCAGATCGTTTGTCGTTTTTCCATTCGCCCAAATAACTTTCAGTTACGCTAGCGTCCATGTGTTCATCCTGTGAAATGAAAGAAGGTTGTGGGGGGGGGGACATTGAATAAAGGACGTTATGTAATTGCGGCTACAGGGGGGGGGGACGATTGGACAGGAGGGAAGCTAAATTGAGCTCTCTGGGCCCCGACCGTTGTCCACCCCGTTTGGTGTGAGTAGAGCCAAAAGAAAAAAACAACTTTTTTGGCTCGTTTCCATGCATTTTATCACATAGTTGAAAGAGGGCGAAACGCGTCTGTTTTTTTTTTTTCATATTGCAATACTAGAGCTACAGAATTTTGTCCTTTTTCCACACATCCTGCTTACCTCAACGACGAAAGAAGCGTTCGAGTCCGTGTGAACGCTTCCAGTGACACCACTCTGCGACGATTCAGTACTGACCCAGCTCGCGCTACTTCCTGTACTTCGTATGCTACCGCCGGATGTTCCTCGTTTTTCGAGGTCGCCTGTACTTCTTTGTTTCCTAATTTTTAATCCCTTTTTGTGAGGGGGGGGGGACGAAAGAAAAAAAAACAACAGTTTAGTAGGTGAAGCGTCTGAGGGCGATGGATTGGTGTGGTGTGGGGGGTTGATTTACCGATAGAATCGTTTTTTTAATATTCGAACTTTTTTCAACGAGTGATCTCCGTCGAACAGGTGCTTCATCGCTTTTCGCCTTCAGTACGAAGCCACCCCGCGAGTCGTCGACTCGACGGTCTCGTTCAGCGGCCGCCGCTTCGGGATTACCGCCACCACCACCACCGCCGCCGCCGCCGCCAGGGCCAACGCCACCCACTCCGGATCCTCCGCCGTCGGCACTGCGTAGCGACGTGAGTGAAGCTCTGAGATTCTTATTGGGGCGGTAGTGCGACGCCTGGCCGAACGGGGCCGAGTTTCGCACGCCGTAACCGTGTCGCATTCCACGCAGCCATTGTCCTTGGTAGGTGCCTGAATGAAATAAAATCGTTTTACTTTGAATATCGATCAATCTTACACAATCTCAACCTCACGCACTACTTGACAAAATGTACTTCTCTCCCCCCCCCTCCACCACTCTCTCCCAATAACGTGCACAGTGCAACGCCTTGCTCGATGCGAGCATCTGTGTTGCCACACAACAGGGCAACTGGTGAATTGGTGCTTTCCAGTCCCTGGACTGATCTTTTGTGAGAGCCGCAAGGGCGTAGCCAAGAATATGGTGCGACCTCATCACCCTCCCACCCATTCACAACGACTCGTCTGATCGAAAATTCGTATCGATTTTCGCCCCGGTGTGCGAAGAAACGCCGAGATTCGCGGTTTCATCCAACTTTAGATTCACCGAAACCATCGAGTGGTCAAGTGGGCGATTCCTGTGGGTCTAAACGTCACTACCGTAATATACCGTTTTTTTTTGCTTTTGTCGTTAGTTTTGGACGCTTTTTCCGGACTCCGGAGTATGCGCGTTGCTCATTGTTCAGAAAAAGTGCTAATTATGCCCAGTTTCTGTATAGGTCCTACATATTGAGAAAGCGCCCTATAATGGACTGCTATTGGGGGAATATCGGCGCCTAAAGTTGCGAGAAAGTGCTAATTCGTCGTGAAATTGAAAAAATTCGCGACTAAAAAGTGAAGAAAAATCACCAGATCACGATTAAAATTGAGAAAGATCACTCGTCCGCGGCTGAAAATGAGAAAAGTGCTAATTCACAGTACAATGGAGGTCCTTTTTACAGCTAAAATTTCGATAATGTGGTAATGTGCTACTCTTGGATCAAGTCAGCTCGATTTGGAAGAATTATAAAAGTGCTCATTAGCGGCTCTAATTCATAGCTAAAATCGAGAAGAAGTACTAATTGACGGTTAAAATTAAGCAACAGGTGCTAATTCGTGACTAGAATCAAGAAAAAACATTCGTTCGCGTCAGAAGTTGTGAAAAATCACTCTTAAATGGCTATAATTTCTGACTATTTCTTGATTGTAGGGGCCAAACGTAAAAAAAAAAGTGCTAATTCACAGTTTTTGGACGCCTTTTTTACGTTTAAAATTGATAAAAATGTGTTACGTGTTGTACTTGGGTCATTTCCTCGGCTAAAATTGAAAAATAAGCTAATTCCGGCTAAATATATACAAAAACGTTGATGCGCGGCTAAAAACGGAAAAAAAATTCGCGGTTAAAAATGCGGCTGAAATGGAGAAAAAGCGCTCAAGAGCTTTTCTTGGGGCAAGCACGCGATTAAAATTGAGAAAATTGGAATTTTGTGAGTAACTTTTCGGCTGAAATCGTGAAAAGCGCTAAAGTAAATGCGCAGGTAATAAATAGTTTGGAAAAACTGCTCATATTGGCGGCTAAAATTGAGAGAAATCTCTTATCCGCGGCTGAAATTGAGGAAAAACGCTGAATTCATGGTTAAAAGTGGGGAAAATTGATAATTCGCGGTGAAATTGATAAAAAAGTGCCCATTCCCCGCTAAAATTGAGAAAAAATCGCTATAATTAAGGAATTTTAGCGGGCTCTTTTGCTGTTGCCCCTCGTCTTTATCGCTCTTTTTCTTAATTTTAGACGCGAGTAAGCGCTTTATTCAATTTTAACCGCGATTTCGGTCATTTTTTTTACTTCAATTCGCGAATTAGCGATTTTTCTCAATTTTAGCCGTGAAATGAGCAATTTTTGTTAGATGGATATAATGACTAATTCTGTCGCCGGTATTTTTAATTAATAAACTAATTAAACTGACGACGATGGAAGGGCATAGCCCAACACGACGACCGCGAATATGTTCCTTTTCTTACTTCTATGTCCGTGAAATCGTGCTCCTCCCCCTCCACCCACCCATCACCCATATAATACGGATTTCCCGTCCGTTCCAGATTGAGTTAAAGTTTTAAAAAACGCTAGTTTGCGTGGAAAATAAAAAAAAGTGCTAATTCACGGATAAAATTTGGGAAAATCGCTCTTTAGCGGCTAAAATCACGTAGCGGCTAAAGTAGAGAATAAATTGAAGAAAAAAAAGAGCGGTACTTGGAGGCTAGAAGTATGGAAATACAATTTTAAGATTCTGAAGGCAAGTTTGTGGCTCAAAGTGCGAAAAAAACGCTAATCGCTAATTCGCAGCTAAAAGTAAGACAAGTTGCTAATTCATGGATGAAATTCAAGAAAATCACTAATTAGTGGCTGAAATAAGGTAAAACAAGAAACCAGTACTGCAATCAGTTAAACCACGAATTCTCGGCTAAAATGGTGAAAAATTGCTTATATGACACAAAATTCCCAATTCGCGGCGCTTATGTAAGGAAAACGCTACTCTTCGCGGATTAAATGGAGAGACGTAAATTCGCGGCTTCGGGTATAACTTCATGCCAGAAAGTCGGGGGGGGGGGGGGGTAGAAGCTGATCCGCGGCCAAACTTCGGAAAAAGCGTTGGGCAATTCGCGGTGTAAAATTGGGGGGAACTCTGATTCGTTGTGTTGAAACGTAGAAAAATCCATAATCAGCGGCTAAAATGAGGAAGGAAAAACGCTAATTTGCGGCTAAAATCAAGAAAATGGCCACGGCACGGGCACACGGGCACGTTTAGCTCGTAGCTAGGGGGGGGGGACGTTAATTTCAAGAAAAACACGAATTCACTGCAAAATTCAGTAAAAAAAAAAAAAAAAAAAAAAAAAAAAAAAAAAAATTACAAAAAATCGCTAATTCTTGATTTAAAAAATGTGAGGAATCGGTGATTCACAGATAAAATTGAGAAGAAGCGAAGAAGTATGGGAAAAAACGCATATTCGCGGTTTAAATGAGGAAAAACGCTAATTTGTGGCTAAAACAAAGAAAAATGGCTAATTGGGGGAGGGGTTAATATGAGAAAATTTGCTAATTCATAAAAGATTGAGAAAAACACAAATTTGCTGCAAAATTTAGTAAAAAAAACGCTAAAATGACAAAAAATCGCTAATTCTTGACAAAAAATTGGAGAAATCGGTAATTCACCGATAAAATTAAATAAGAAGCGCTGAAGTGTGGGAAGAAACGCAAATTCGCGGTTAAAATTAGGAAAAACGCTAATTCGCGGCTAAAAACAAGAATAATGGCTAATTGAAGGGGTTGGGGTAATTTGAGAAAATTTGATATTTTACAGAAAATTGAGAAATCAGGAAAAACACGAATTCACTGCAAGATTCAGATAAATCGCTTATTCACCGATAAAAATGGTGAAAAAACGCTAAAATGACAAAAATTCGCTGATGCGTGGCTAAAATGGGGAGAAATCGGTAATTCACCGTTAAAATTAAAAATAAGCGCTGAAGTGCGGAAAAAAGCGCTAATTCGCGGTTAAAATAGTAAATGTCTAAAATGAGGAAAAACGCTAATTTGCGGCTAAAATAAAGAAAAATTGCTAATTGTGGATGGAGGGGTTAATTGAGAAAATTTATTAATTCACAGTAAATTGGGAAATCAGGAAAAACACGAATTCACTGCAAGATTCAGATAAATCGCTTATTCACCGATAAAATGGTGAAAACGCTAAAATGACGAAAAATTCGCTAGTTCGGGCTAAAATGGGGAGAAATCGGTAATTCACCGATAAAATTGAGAAGAAGCGCCGATTCACGGTTTAAAGGGGGGACAACGCCTATTGCGGCTAACTGAAGGTAACTTTGTGGCTGAAAGTGAACAAAATCGCTAATCCACTACTAAATGAGGATAATGCGCGGATCAAATTCAGAAAAAGCGTTAATTCGCAGCGAAAATGGGGAAAAAAACTCTCATTGATGGCTCGCTAAAAGGCTAAAATTAGGTGAAACGCTAGTTCACGGCTGAAATCAAGTAAAGTCAAGTATGGGGTTAAATTGAGAACATTTGCAATTTAATTAATAAATTAATTAGACTGATATTATCCGGACGACGATGGAAGGGCATAGCCCAACACGATTCGAGTTTCGAGAAAAAATGGCTCCCCGGCGGGATTTGAACCCGCAACCTCTGGATTACCGTGGTGGGGTTCGGCTTAGCTTATCCCTCGGAGTACGACTCCCAAAGGCGTCTCCGTGGCGCAATTGGCAGCGTGCTGGACTGATAATCCAGAGGTTGCGGGTTCAAATCCCGCCGGGGAGCCATTTTTTCTCGAAACTCGAATCGTGTTGGGCTATGCCCTTCCATCGTCGTCCGGATAATATCAGTCTAATTAATTTATTAATTGAAATACCGGCGACAGATTTATTCATTATATCCATTTGCAATTTCACAGGATTGTACATTAACAGTATATGGCAAGTCGTAGTTTCCGGAGACAACTTCGTGGCTAAAACAGGAAAATATGGCGCTAATTTACGGGTAAAATCGCTCACTAGCTGCTCAAATCATGAAAAAAATAGAAAAATTGAAATTTATTGCAAGAAAAATCGCCAGTTCACGACTGAAATGGAGATAAATCGCTTATTCGCGGCTAAAATGAAGACAAATCGCTAATTCACCGATGAGATTGTAGAAAAAGTGATGAAGTGTGGAAAATAACGTGGAATTCGCGTCTCCTGATGGCAACTTCACGGAGGCGTCAGTGAAAGATTCACCCGTGGGCGCCGAATGTCTAGGCCGGGCACTGCAATGCAGGGCACATTTTTTTTTGTGCAAATGGAAAACGCTATCATACTGTGGTTAACTTATGTAGCCTTAAGTGCGTTTTATTCGGAGCGAGCAAGTGTTGTGCTCGATAGGGGGGGGGGGAGGGTTGTGAGGATGGGTGGCCCGCCGGAGTCTTATTGTAGCCAGAGGCCAACTTCCAGCCTGCGCAACCCAACTCCCCCAACATTCAGTGGGGGAACCAAATGCTGAAGATGGGGCGAGCAGCCGAAACCTGTCCGTTTTTGACGATTTTACAGATTTATGGATGCTTTTTAAGTCTGTAATTATCTCATCGTTCAACGTTTCAAATAGTTAAGAATTCGATCGATCTTTTTTTCCCCCTCCTGGTCAATCGAATTTTTATAATTAATTCTTCATTATCGGCCCTATACCTGCCTACCGATCTTTCTCCAAAATTTGCAAGAATTCCCCACATTTGAACGATCCCCTCCAAGCGGGACACTTTCAAATCAATTTGGATGGCGCTTCCCTTGAAAGAAAACAAAACAAAAAAAACCAAGACTGCTCAATATGGTATGTGATGGTCTGATGGCATAAGTGGGCGACACGAACGTCCAGTTGTTTCCCAGCCCTCGCTTTTTTTTTTCAAAGCTTTTTAAATAATTTCGTTCGTAACGATCAATATCACAACTTCAGCCGCTGAGTGCCTAAAAGGTAATCGTATGAGGGTATTTTGTTTTGTTTTGTTTAAATGATATAACCCAGCATTGAGAGATATAGAAAGTGCGATGGTAGGTGAGAGAGAATGCGTGTTACGAGCTTTGAGTTTGATTTCATTGGGTGGGGGGAGGGAGTTGAATGACAGTTACGAATAATTCAAGGATAGTAAGGTGATCAAATGCAAATCGATAATTTTT
The DNA here is from genome assembly GCA_038030265.1 of Corythucha ciliata. Classification (NCBI taxonomy): domain Eukaryota; kingdom Metazoa; phylum Arthropoda; class Insecta; order Hemiptera; family Tingidae; genus Corythucha; species Corythucha ciliata. The sequence goes on from CM075938.1 coordinate 9,422,279, forward strand.
TTTCCGTTTGGAGAAACACGGAAAAACGAGCCGCAAAATAAACTTTATTTTGCTGAAATTATACGAAACTAAGGGGCCGAAGAGGTCTGTTCTATAAGATTTAAGTGCTTCGAGGGCTATTCTTTTCCACCCGACCGCTCTTGTATTAATCTAAATGTTGATAGTGAGAACAGGTGAAAAACTGAACAGGCGGTCTGTTTTTTAAAATTAGCCAACAGTTGCATTGACAATTGATTTCATTCTATTTTGTCGTGTTAATTAACTTAAACAAATCAACGTCTGTTGTTAAAGTTCTATAGTTAGAGGCACGTTAAAATTATAGGGCGAAAAGGGGAAACAAGAAAATTCGAATGGCTCTCTTGCCCTATGCACTGTTGTAGTGTCCTCTTAAAATTCGGTGAACCGATCAGGAGGGCCCCTCAGTGGTGAAAAGCAAGGTCAACGGTCAACCAGTATTGAACGACGAAGTCATTCAAGTAATAGAGAGTAATATTATTGTTGATCTCGAAATAAGTCGACGACTGTGTTAAGCAATTCAATTGAGACTCTAAAATTTTATGTTTCACAGGTGTACATTCTTATTCACTGAGCAAATTGTCGCTTTGCTCATTTCTAGTGCATGGAGATCAGCAGCTTGAAGTATTTTCAAGCCGCGAATCGTCAATTTACCCATTTTCAAACAGCCAGTGGTCAGTTATTTGGCCATTTTTGGAGTGCAAATGGTCGATTTGGCGATTTTCAGGGCACGGGTATATCCACTGGCGGACCTACACCTATCGGGGGGCCCGGGGCGGAAATCTCTATAAAATTGTTACGTAGCATCAAATTATGGATTTCCCCTTAATTTAGCCAGGAGTTCTAGGTATTTATAAATTCTATCCGCCAATTAGAGTTTATAATCAATTTAAGCCGCAAATTGGATATTTTATCAATTTTAGTCTAGAAGCAGCGGATGTTTTTACACTTATTTTGCCATGAATTCACGTTTTTTCTTAATTTTAGCCACAAAGTTGCCTTCAGAATCCGCAAATTGGCGTATTTTCAATAACAGTCGAAAATTTGAATACTTTCAATTTTACCCACGAATGATTAGTGAGTTTCCTCAATTTTAACCGCGAATTGGAGTTTTCCTCAATTTTTGCTGCAACTTAGCTATGTTTTACGTTTTTTAGCAGCGAATTTTAGCACTTGTTCTCAATTTGAGCAGCAGATTAGATGTTTTTTTTTTTTTTTTTTTTTTTTTTTTTTTTTTTTTTTCAGCGAATACACTTATTCCCAATTTGAAAAAAAGTGGCAAAAGTTAACGTTTATCTGAATTTTAGGCGGGCATGTTAGTGATTTTTCTCAATTTCAGCCGCAAATCAGTGGATTTTTGATTTTTTTGTTCACTTCTTTCTTTCGTGGAAGCGTTTTCAGTTTTAGCCCTGAACAAGCCAGATAGCCTCGGACAGGCGTACTTTCAACCACAGCCGAAAATTATAATTTCTTCAATTCTAGCCGTGAATTAGATATTTTCCTGCGATTTTTCCGCGAATTAGTATAAGTGTCGTCAATTTTAGCAGCGAGGTGGCGTTTTTATTCCGTAAAAGCGATTCTTCTTGGTCTTGGCGTGACTTTGAATTGGCATTTTCCTCAATTTTTGCTGCAAATTTGGATGTTTCACCTTTTTAGCAGCGATTTAACACTTTTCCCCGATTTGAACTGCAAATGGCGTTTTAATCAAATTAGCCATGCTAATTAGTGATTTTTCTCAATAATGGCAGCAAATTAGCAAATTATTTTTAAATTGGTGCTATGGATTAGCGCTTTCACCGAGTTTTAAGCCCGAAGTTGACTTCAGAGGCCATGGATTTGCGTTTTCCTACATTTTAGCCGCTAATTTTGGATTTATCTATTGTTTCAATTTTAACCGCGTATTAGAATTTTTTCTGCACTTTATACGCGTTCCTCAATTTTTGCAGCGAAATAGCGTTTTTAATTCCTTGAAAGCGATTTTTTTCTGCTGATTATAGCGATGTTTTGCCTTTTTTAGCAGCTAATTTGCTCTTTTCCTCAATTTGAGCAACAAACTAGAGTTTTAGCCGTGCCAGCGTGATTTTTCTCAATAACGGCAATTTTTTAAACATTTTTGCTCTGCATTACAATTTTTTTCCACTCTTAGTTATGGATTAGCGCATTTTCCCAGTTTTAAGCCAGAAGTTGCCTTGAGAGGCCACGGATTCAAATTTTCCTAAATTTGACCAGCGAGTGAGCTTTTTGCTAAAATTTAGCCGCGAATTAGGGTTTCTCTCAATTTTAGCAACCTACTAAATTAGCGGTCTTTTCAATTTTTGTGTCCGCAAATTATTGTTTGTTCTAGACTTTATCCGCGAATGAGCCGTTTTACTCAATTTTAGGCACAAATTAATTAGTGATTCTTTCAATTTCGGCCGAGAATTAGCCTTTTATCGAATTTTAGCCGCTAATTAGCGCTTTTTGACAATTTCATTTGCCTTAATTTTAGCAGCGATTTGTTTAGTATTTTTCTCATCATCACTTCAACTAATTTTAGTTGATAATTAATAATTTTTCTTAATTTCGTGAATTACGGCCAATTTCCGTAGAGAATTTTCCATTTTAGGCTCCATTCTTAATTTCAGCCCTAACAAGCGTTTTTTCTTGTTTTCAATTATAGGCGCAATTATTTTTTTTAATTTTACAGCTTTGAATTAGCGCTTTTTCACCATTTCAGCTACAAGTTTGACCAAAGAACAGCACGTTAGAATATTTGTTCTCATTTTATTTGTAAAGTGGCCCCAGCCACTGCGAAATGAGCAATTTTTTCTTCATTCTAGTCCGGAATTTGCGTCGAGAAACCACAAATGAACGTTTTTTCGCAGTTTTAGCCACGGATATTGGCGCTTTTTCCAAACTTTTTGTTACGTTTACTGGCCCGAAGAGCAGCATATTAGAGCGCATTCTCAATCTGCGGATCAGGGAATTTTATTTATTTTAGCCGCGAAGTTACCAGCAGAAGGCGCATTTTCTCACAATTTTAGGCTTCAAAATAGCGCTTTTGTAGGCTAAATCGTATGTTCAGCCATATCAACTCTTTGCTGATCACCTGTACAGCGTTCCATTCTCCAGGGGCCCTAGTCAGAAATGTCGAAAAAAAAAAAAATCTCGCACGCTAAATCCAATGACGGTACATCACAAATAAAACTTTCTCACCATAGCGACCACCTCACGCGAGTTTTTCCTGACGGTCCCAGGTCGGATGGGCTGAAAATCGTCGAAAAGAGTCAATATCGCTGTCCAACCGCACAGCAAAACTCATTTTTACGTACCCACTTTCATGAACATAAGAACCCCCTCCCCGTCTCATAATCGCCTACTTGTTGTTGATATAAACTAATTCTTGAGAAGGGGTAGGGGGCAACAACCATGACAACCGCCCCAGAGGCATCAAAATATAACGCTACGCCCCTAAGCGGATCGAGGGGGTGATTTCATTCATTTTCTTTAAAAATCAATGAAATCAGGTGACTTTTCAGCAGGGTTGCGGGAAAGTTACAGAATAGCCGCCCAGGCTTGTCCAGAGCCGCAAAAACCGGCAATTGGTGCGTTTACCTCAATTTTAATCGTAGAAGAGCGCTTTTTTCTAATTTTAGCTACGATTGAGCACTATTTAACAGGTATTTTCCCCTAATTTTATCAGGACAAGTGCCAAAGGAAACGGACTGTGTCCAATATATGGAATCGTGTGTGTTTCAGAAGTGACACAAATCGTATAATAAACGAGCCAAAGGAAAATGTGAGCAAAAAAAAGGAGAGAAAAAAAAGTTACCTCCGTCGGCGTATGTTTCCGAGCCGTAACCGTCTTGAAGGCCGTTCGCCCACGTTCCTTCGTAGCGAGCGTTGCTCGTCGAACTCTGTCGAACGCCGTAGCGCCCTTTGAATCCCTGACTCCATTCACCTCGGTACATCCATCGTCCACGTGATTCGACGCCGAGGCCGTGTCTTTTCCCATTTTGCCATTGACCCTCGTAGGCCGACCCGCTGTAAACGCACACACACACGAAAAAGGCAAAAATTAATCGAAAAATAAATAAATTAGCAATCGAAATATTTGCGCGTCGTTCAAGTCTACGAAGAACTGTCCCGACGCTTTTAAAATGCCGATTCCGAGTCACTGACAAGACATTAGCTTTGTTCATTGGCTGCATCCAGTATTACAAATAAAACATTAAAAAAACAAAACACACCAATTTGATTGGTCTAAATCACGTTTCCCCCCCATGACAACTGCCAATTTTACTGTACCGGCAGCAGCCACCGAACAAAGATATTAACCAGAGAATTGGGTAACCCGAAAAATGCGATTTTCAGCAAGCCAAAACGCGCTAAACTTGATTTTCTTGTAAACTATACAGACCCACGAAATTGGTTTTTAGTGAGTCCAACCCTCGAAAAAGACATTTTCGTGTGCAAAATCCGTAAATTGAGTTTTTTGGCCGCCAAAATCCGCGAACTTAATTTTCTTATTGTTATACCCCTGCAAAATCGGATTTCTGGCAACAAAAAGTCGCAAAATAGCTGTTTTTTTTAAAAGCCAGACGCGAAATTGGGTTTTTTAGAGGGCAAAAACAGAGAAACCCGACCACCACCGCCTCACACCTCTGATGCCTTCCCTCTGACTACGCCCATGATTTTTACCACAGATATCTGCTCTGTTAAATTCTTTCAGTATAATACTCCCGGGGTGTGTGGTGGTCACGCGGAACTGGTGCCTCACTTGATGAGGCCACGGGGCGGGGGGGGGGGAGTCTCCACCTCGTGCTGAGGGGAGGGGGGCATAAGCCACACAGTGAAACTCGATTTAGTTGCTCCTTGCTCTTGTCGAACTGAAAGAAAATCGGTCAAACTATAAGCCAAGGACGCAACGAGCAATTAAATACTCGGCTAAACATTTAGAACAAACACTGAAGTGTGTGGCCAAAATTGCGCAAAAGCGCACATTCGTTGCTAAAACTGAGAAAATGCTTTAATTCGCGGTTTTTCAATGTAAATCCAAGACTAAAATGGAGAATAAAAGACAGTGATTAGTGGCACACGGATGATGCTATTTTACGACTGAATACAGGGAAAACGCTAATGTGCTAGTGAGAAGTTGCTAATTCGTGAAAAAACTGCGAATTCCCAGCTATAACTTATAAAAATGCAATTTGCGTCTAATTGAGAAAAAGTGCAAATTCACGGCTTAAAATAAAAACAACTGCTAACGCGCGGATACATTTTGAAAAAAATGCTAATTCACGGCACTGAAAGTGGAAAAATTGCAAACTATAGCAGGTAATAATGGAAAAACATTAATTCGCGGCTGAAATTGAAAAAAAAAAGTGAAAATTTGCAGCTAAAACTAGAAGAAGCGCTACCATTCGTTGCTAAATGTGAAAAAAAAGGCTACTCCGCAGCTAAAATAATATAAAATACTGAAACTCACAGTAAAAAAAAAAACTGAGAAAAGACGCTCATTCCCGGGAATAGTTGACAAAAACAAAAAATCGCGTATGAAGCTGAGAAGCGCACGCCAACTTGCGACACAATCTCAGAAAAAGCGCTCAGTCGCAGACAAAATTGAGAAAAATTGCAAATTCAGGGGGCTAAAAGTGAAACTAAGCTGCTAATTCGCGGCTGAAACCGATAAAAAAAACCCTAATTCACGAATACGAATCGATAAAAGACGGCTCACTCACAGCAAAAAAAAGTAGAAAAACAGTTAATCGCGTCTAAAGCTAAGAAAACCTTCGTTTGCGGCTTAATTTGAGAAAAAGGGTGACTCATTCGCAGCTACAATTGAAAAAACCGTTAAAAAAAACTGGCTAATTCATGGCTAAACGTAAAAAAAAGCAAAAAATCTGCTGATTCGCGGTTAAATCGGAAACGAATTTTGGCTATTTTGCGATTGAAATTGAAAAAAAAGGTAAATTCAAATTCACGGTTAATAATTAAGCTCTCATCAGCAGGTTACATTCAGAAAAAGTGCGAATTCCCGGCTGAAATTGAGATAACTTGCCAATTCCTGGCTGGAAAAAAAAAGCTGCTAACCCACGGCTAAAATTGATAAAAAAAGTCCTTCCTAATTCGCATGGAAATATTGAGAAAAAAACCGGCCAAAGTTGGGAAAAACAATAAATCGCGGCTAAACCTTTGAAACACGGTAAATAGTGGCTTGATTTGAAGAAAATCGCTTATTCGCAGGTAAAATGGAGGAAAAGTTAAATTCGCGGCTGTAATTTAAAGAACTCGCTATTTCGCGGCTCCAAGTGAAAAAAATTTGCAAATTTGTGATTCCCTAATCAGAGAAAAATGTTAATTCGAGGCTAAAAAATTGAGAAGAGCTGCAAATTCGTGGCTTTAACCGAGAAAATGTGCTAATTTTGGACTGAATTTGAATAAAACCGCTACGTTGTGGTTATAATTGAGAAAAGGGAGTAGCAAATCCGGGATGAAGTTGAGAAACACGCGACTTAATTTGAGAAAAGGCGCTCCTTCGCAGCAAAAACTAAGAAAAGGGGCCAATTTGATGGCTGGATAATGGCTAAATGTGAAGATACTGCTAATTCGCAAATAAACTTGAGAAAAAACGCTAATTCGCGACTGAAAGTGAAAAAAATGCAAAATATCGCTGCTAATAATCAGAAAAACGTTGATTCTCAGCTAATCGAAGAAGTTCAAATTAGCAGCTAAAACTGGAACAAGTGCTAATTGATAAGCAAAAGTCAGCAAGATAAAAATTATAATTATCAACTAAAATTAGGAATCGTTAATTCGCGGCAAAATTTGTCAAAAACGGTAAACCAACGCACGATGAGAAAAGCACTAATCCATTGCTTAATTTGAGAAAAAGTCCTTAGTTGCGGCTAAAATTGAGAAAAAGGGCAAGATCGCGGCTGAAATTGAGAAAAAATTTTTTGCTGCTAAAATTGACAAAATCGCCTAGCTCGTGTCTGAAAGTAAAAAATGTCTCACTAATGCGCGGCTAAAATAAAGAAAAAGCCCGTCTGAGAGTGGAAAAAATTTTGAATTCGCAAATAAAAAATTGAGAAAATGCTCCAATTCGCGGTTAAAAACTGGGAAAAGGAGCTAATTCACGGTAGAAGTTGAGAAATTGCGCGGAAAAGCTGAACAACACGCGGATCAATTTGACACAGGGCGCTCATACGCGGTTATGGAATTTAGAAAAAGTGCAAATTCGCAGCTGAAATTGAGAAAACTCATTAGTTCGTGGCAAATCGCTGAAATCCTCGGTTATAATTCAGAGGAAGTGCTAATTTACGGTCAAAAATGAGAGGAAGCCCGAAATTCGCAAATAGAAATTGAGAAAAAGTGCAAATTGGCGGCTGAAATTTAAAAAACCCTCTGCTTCGCGGCTAAAAGTTGAAAACCGCGATATCACGGATAAAATTAAGGGAAAAAAATGTGATTCGCGTTCGCCAGTGGAAAAAATTCGCAACTAAAATTGAGAAAATGCTCTAATTCTTGGGTAACAGTAAAAAAAAACACTGACTTATTCGTGGTTAAAATAGAGAAAAAGCTCCAATTCGCTGGTAAAATTAAGAAAAAGCGCTCATTCACAGTAAGAATTGAGAAAATTGTGCAAATTCGCTGCTGAAATTGAGAAAACTCACTAGGTCGTGGCAAAGTCACTAAAATTCGCGGCTGAAATTGAGAGGAAGTGCTAACTTACGGTCGAAAATGAGAGAAAGCCCGAAAATTGCAAATAGAAATTGATAAAAAGTGCAAATTTGCGGCTGAAATTAAGGAAACTCGCTACTTCACGGCTAAAAGTGAAAAAACTGCTACATCGTGGATAAAATTGAGAAAAAAATGTAATTCGAAAAAAAAAACAAAAAAAAAAAAAAACACTGACTTATTCGCGGTTAGAATAGAGAAAAAGCGGTTAAAGGGTAAAATTGAGAAAAGGCGGTAATTCGCGGCAAAAGTTGAGAAACCATGAGAAAGAGCGCTCATTCACAAAAAGAATTGAGAAAATGGTGCAAATTCGCAGCTGAAATTGAGCAAACTCGCTAGGTCGTGGCAAAGTCGCTAAAATTTGATTAATTCGCAGCTAAAATTCAGAGGAAGTGCTAATTTACTGTCAAAAATGGGGGAAAAGCCCGAAAGTCGCAAAACACTCTAATTCTTGGGTGACGGAGTAAAAACTAAAATGACTGAGTCGCGTCCAAAATAGAGAAAAAGCTCGAATTCGTGGGTAAAAAGTGAGAAAAGGCGGAAATTCGCGGCAGAAAATTGAGAAATCGCGGCTATAGCTGAAAAACACGCTGATTTGCGGCTCAAGTTGAGAAAGAGCGCTCGTTCACTGTTGGAATTGAGAAAATTGCGCAAATTCGCAGCTGAAATTGAGAAAACTCGCTAGGTCGAGGCAAAGTTGATGAAATTCAGAGGAAGTGCTAATTTACGTTCAAAAATGAGGGAAAGCGCCAAGTTATGGCTGAATGTAAAAAAATTGCCAACTTGCGTGGCTACGGCAGGGGAAAACTTCCAATTCGCGGAAAAAATTCAGAAAATGCGCTGATTCTCGGTTGAAACTGGGAAAATTCACTAATTTGCTGCCATCTACGCTAGTGATGCACCGAGACCGAGACCGAGATCGAGATTGCATTTTCCGGACAGAGACCGAGATCGAGACTGCATTTTCCGGACCGAGACTAAGTCTCATTTTCTCGAGACTTAGTCTCAGTCTCGGTGTGATCCAAAAAGCACGATGCATATAGTGCCGGTATAGATCTTTTTACACAACAAATGAACCCAATCTAATGCTCCCCTCTCCGGAAACAGGTCTTCTTTGGGGTCTTTAGCCCAGACCGCAGACCGGCTCGAATTCGGTTCGTTTCTTGCAGAAATAGCGTGCCTCTAATTTCTCAAGTTTGGAATACTGTGACCTACACACAAAGCATCAAACATTAAAGGGTGAGTCGGAGACCTTTTGAAGGGGGGGGGGGATCGAAGTTTGAATTTGAATTTGAATTTATTTCAAAAGCACACTTTATACATGAACACTCTAATTTCGGGCTCTATTGCATAACCATCTGGGGCCCACCTTTACGAGATTTCAACCAACATATTATTTTAACAAAAGTGAAATATAATAATAACATAACTTAAGAGTCGATCAAAAAGAATAAAATCATATTTATACATAACTATAATAGGCTTATGACTTTGTAAAATCTAGCTAAATATACAGAAATTTTGCAATAGTGTATGCATCAAGATAATAATATGCACACAAATATTTTTCTTTAACAACTGATAACAAAATAAATAAATAAACAAACAACCAATAAATGTCTTCAAACAAATTGAAATAAATTAGCAAGCATGCACCGGGAAGCATGTCGTGGGAAAACAAATATGCCAACCTTGCCTCAGACATGTGAGACACAGCAGCCGACTGCCGAGTCGGAGAGCGCAGGAGTTTATGCTTTTTTTCCTTCTTTAAATTAATTATCAATACATACGTACACACGCGCACATACACACACCCACACCTAAGTACAGTGAGACAGAGCGGCAGGCCGTGGACAAGCTCTTTTTCCCCTCCTTTGTTCCTAAATATGCTTTCTTCACTATAAGACAGCACACGTGTGTCCAGCAGATGGGACCTATATTTTCTCCTGAATAGGTCTAGACCATTACATTTCCGTATCTCTGGAGGAATAGAATTCCAAACCTGATCCGCTCGGACCACAAATCCTCTTTGAAACGACGAGGTTCGGTGGAGAGGCACCTCCAGGTCCAAAGGACATGTTCTTGGCGATCGCCTACGAGCATCACTTTCTTTGAACTTAAAAAGTTTCCGTAAGTATTTGGGATATCCCGTCATAAAAAGTTTATATAGGAAGCACCCAAATATATATTCTCTTCGTAAAGCAGGCCTCATCCACTTTAACTTATCATAGTAGGGAGAAATATGACAACTGAATTCAAGGTTATATACAAACCTGATAGACGCATTTAGCGCTCGCTCCAGCATTAGATTCAGCTCAGACGATAGACTATTATAAACTATGCAGCAGTAGTCTAGGTAAGGGAAAATCAAAGTCCTCACCAAATGTATTTTTACATCCAAGGGAAGAGCCTCTCTCACCGACGACAACTGAGAGAGTGTACAGAAAATGTTGGCCCTGATTTTCGATATCTGATCTCCCCATGCAAGCATTGAGTCTATGTTCACACCAAGGTAAACTACCCTATTATGCCACATTATAGGCTTACCCTCCATCAAAAGATTTGGTAGAAACTGCTGAAGTTCGGCGACATAACTGCGTGACCCAACCAGTAGAGCCTTTGACTTTTCAGCATTTACTCTCAGGCTGTTCCGAGCCGCCCAGTTCGAAATATATTCCAAGTCTTGATTTACGTACTTAACAGCCTCCTCGTATTCGGATACATCAAAGGAGTAATATATTTTCACATCATCAGCGAAAATGTGATACTTGCATTTTTTCAAACATTGGGGTAGATCGTTTACATACACACTAAAAAATGGAGGTGCGAGCACCCCACCCTGTGGCACTCCAGAATTCACCCACCTGTATTCAGACATCTCACGGGTCTTGGGACACACTACAGCCTGTCTTCGTTCCGACAGGTAGGACTTTATCCAAGCCAATACATTAGTAGAAATCCCAAGGCTTCCAAGTTTGTGCAGAAGTACAGCATGATCCACTCTATCAAAAGCCTTGCTAAAGTCAAGGACCACTAAAATTGTTACTTTTTTTTCCTCAATGGCCTCGGTAATGTCATGAGTCACTTTGAGAAGTGCCGTTTGGGTGCTGAGATTAGGCCTAAAGCCAGACTGATATTCATCAAATTTATTATTATTGTGCAGAAACGCATATAGCTGGGCATATACAATCCTCTCTAGCACCTTTGAAACAGCACTGAGGATAGCGATTGGTCGGAAGTCCTTAAACGCAGAGGGCCGGCCAATCTTTGGTATAGGCACAATAAGCGACCTCTTCCAGTCTTCCGGAAAAGTCGAGCTTTGCAGGGAGCAGTTAAAAATATGCAAAAGGGGATTCATAAGAGCTGGGAGACATTTCCTCAACTCCGACGCACTAAACCCATCTGCCCCTCTCGCGTCCGATTTGCATTTTGAGAGGGCACCAATGACATCGTCAGGCGAGACATCAGAGAAATAAAAATTGCCGTCATCAAACGGAATCTGGGGTAACTCCATTGGTATTGCCAAAGTACTCTGGGCCGAAGTAACGAAATACTCATTCATAGCATCAGTACTTCCGGGTAACTCAACGACATTTGTTTTACCCCTGACTGCTCCCAGGCTCCTGAGCTTATTCCATAACGTTTTGGAATCATTCTCAGCTCTCAACTCCGCATAAAAAAAATCATTTTTAGCTCGTCTCAGTGATTGAGTTGCATTATTTCGAGCTCTCTGATAGCTTTTCCATGCCTCAACACAGCGACTTCTTCTGAAACGACGCCGTAGCACTTCTTTTTCTTTTATCATTGCTCTTAGTTCACGTGTGATCCAAGGCGCAGGAGAACGTCCTCCCTTCCTGATCACAACAGTAGGAGCATGTTTGTCAAGCACTTCAGACAAAGCGTCGTTGAAAATCGCTACTTTTCCATCAATGGAAGGCTCAGACCCCATAGAAACCCAATTCTTCCTATCCAGCTCATCAATCAGAACGGACGCTTCAACCCTACGAAAGTTTGGTCTAAATACTGAGACAAATTTTGAGACTTCTTGCTTGATAGGGTACGACAGATATATTATGTCATGATCCGAAAGGAAACGGTCTGCTATTTGTCCATACTCATCCCCCTGCTCATCGTGCTCGCCAGCAAAGGCCACAATGTCCAGCCATGAACCAACCTCTGTTTGGTGACACGTTGGTTCATATGGTACCAGATGCAAATCAAATGAGAATAGCAAGTTGTAGAATGTCTTGGTCTGAGAACAGCTTGCATCATTCATCCTGATATTCATATCACCAACCAGGAAAAAATGGCTGTACGTAGCACGAATGGCCGACAGCGATTCTTCCAATAAAGTACCAAATGGTTTGTGCGGTGGCCTATAAACAATACAAACACCAACGCTAACGTCAGAAGAACGCACATCCATACACAAAAGATCGACCGGGTTATCATCACTTGACGCAAATGTAATTCGAGCCTGCCCAAAAACCCTCCTAACATAGCACGCCACCCCTCCTCCTCGCCTATCAGCCCTATCCTTCCGAAATAACGTATATCCTCTCACACCGACGTCCTCATCTTTAATATTTGAATTTAGCCAAGTTTCTGACACACAAATTATATCAGCATTCAACTCCTCCAGTCTCCTCCGTGCATAGTCAATCTTAGTTAGTAGAGACCTTGCATTTAAGTGACAAATCTTAATCGTTTTCAGAGACATGTCGCTTTTGAGTTGAAGATAAATAATAACGCTCCACCCCACTCATAGTTATGCTGTGCTCCACTGCTTTGATTATTAACTAGTGAAAAATTGAGTGCAATGATTCGGACTAGAAATACAACATACGATCGACTGTTCGTATCAATGCGAATAAGGCCAAACTGCAGCATGACTTCACGAAGGGCTAAAATGCAGTGAAGGACAGGCAAAGACAGAAACAGGCATGAAAAACAACCACGGAAGGAAATACGGCAAACTAAGTCACAAGCACAACACCGGCATGGGCAATGAGGGCAAACCCGAAGAGAAGGCACGTACATGCATGCCAAAAAACAAAAAACACAACCCTGATAAATCCAAAAACAATTTCTTTGAAGACTTGATTTTATTACACACACAATAAAGAAAAACAATTTTATGGCACATGGCCGAAGATTAGAGAACAGAAGAGTAAATTTCAATATAAAAAGAGATGCAGTTATACAATAAAAATATAAATAATTTGAAGAAATTCGTCGAAATTTGAGAAGAAACGCCAATCCCAGCAGCTATGCACTCCATCTATCCAGGTCTTCCGGCTTCCTGACATGAAAAGCTTGATGGCCCTCCTTCTTCTTGACCAATACTTTGCCGCTGGCGACCCAAACGAACTCGAGGAGGCCCTCCATTTTTTTCTTCCTTGCCATGGCAAGAAGCCATCGATTATATCCCGTCAAGCTTTCATTGACGTATACTGGATGATTAGGCCCGCCGGTGTACCCAATTTCATGGAGAGTAAGGGTCCGTTTCACTTTACGTTGGTGAAGTATGTCGTTCCTTTTCACAGTGCTTCGCAAGCGCACAATTATGCGCGAAGCCGGAGGTGCAGGGTTCTCATGATTAGACTGTTGTCGAGGCGACTTGGTACGATATATGTCCTCCACGTCCTCGGATTTAAGTTCGACTCCCAATTTCATAGAAACTTCATGAAACAATTCGCGTAAGTTCTCACCAGTACGATACGGAACTCCCGCGATATCCAACATGTTGCCCATGCCACTTTGTTCGGAAACGTTCAGTCGTGACTCAAGCTCCGACACCGAAGTCAGCGATTTGACAAGACCTATACTAGCCTACTAGTGTTAATCCCATTTTTACGCCCATTCTTGGATCGGATGTAAACTTCTTCCCCTCTAAAGTGTAGCATTTTGACCTTACATAGCCCACAAAATGTGTACATATAGTGCCAAGGGCGGATCTGGGACCTCTCTCAGGGGGTGGTAATCGAAATCCCTCCCCCTCACTATAATACACTCCCACCATCTTCCCACCCCACCCCTCTCCTATATTGAAAGGGATTTGACCAGCTCCAGTGTGGGGGGGGGGGATTCTACTGAATTCACTTGCAGGAGGGGGGGGGGTTATAAATTAAAAGCTCCATAGCCCACCACCAGCTGCCGGAGAGGGAGGGCAAACAGGGGATCTGTCAAAATCACTCTAAACATATGTTCGGTGGCGGGGGTGAACCGTGGGTGGAAGAAGGGTTTTGATCCCCCCCCCATCCTCTTTTTGTCATTAGACCGAGACTTTCGAGACCGAGACCGAATTTTTAAGTACGAGACCGAGACCAAGACCGAGATCATCTTGCTAATGACCGAGACCGAGATGCGTAAGTCTCGGTCTCGGGTCTCGTGCATCACTAATCTACGCGCCAATAAGTGATTCCTGGAGGCATATACAGCTAAAAACGAAAAATTTCTGGTTGAATAACTATAACTAGCGTCTAAAATTTAGAAAAGGTGATTATTTAACGCTCCTTAAAAAATATATTCCTTGTCAAGTTCAGAGACTACGACCCCGATACGCGTAAATCGGCCACTGCGTTGAAGTAGGAGGTTGGGAAGTAAAAAAAAAAAAAAGAATCAAACGCTAAACCATTTTTCGTGCGTACCTTCTTGCCCTTTGAGGCTTAGAACGAAACTTTCCCAACATTTTCTTTCCCTGTTATGGTAGTTGAAATCCCACAAGCAGTCCTTATCCGAAAGTTCCCATTCAGAAAACTCTCCGTATTTCTCTATAAAACCTTTGTGTAAAAGCGCTCAAGAAAAAGGGAATTTTCCTCAATTTCCTTCTCTCTCTTTTTTTTATTTGAAAAACAAAAAAAACGTAGGTTTTAGAACCAATTTAAGGAATTTCCTCCCTTTCGAGAAAAAAGGGATATTACGGCATTGTCTGCCTCAAAGTTTTTCCCAAAGCAGATCCATAAAAATAAAAATAAAACCAGGCGGAGAGAAAACCGCGCGTTCTATTCTCGAAACATCTAGTCCTTTCAGGTTACTTTTCTTCAATCTTAGAGCTGAAAAAAATTGCTGGAAACTAAAGGTTTACCCCTCCACTCCTCATCCTGGAGAATCTAGTTCCCCAGTTAAAGTTTTTTAAAAATATAATTTACTGAGGATACACACAATCTGTTTCTGAGTTTCAATATTTATAACGATATGGGAGGGGGGGGCTCCTTTTTTGCATAGAAATGGGAAATGGTTTCATTCCCCACCCCCACTCAAACCCCACCACACCACACCCATATAAAGCAGTCG
This sequence comes from Corythucha ciliata, assembly GCA_038030265.1. Lineage (NCBI taxonomy): Eukaryota > Metazoa > Arthropoda > Insecta > Hemiptera > Tingidae > Corythucha > Corythucha ciliata. The sequence goes on from CM075938.1 coordinate 9,437,309, forward strand.
ACCACAGGCATACAAATCTATCCTATAAGGGTTGAAGATGAATGGTGGGAGGGGAGGGGGCAAGGTCTGTAACAAACTCATGAAAAATTTTCTGAATGAGCGAGCTTTAGAAGTTACGTGTACGAGATAGAAATAAATTGGCGAGTAGGAAACAAAAAAAAACACAAATGTGTATGGTTGGTGATGTAGCACTAAGTGGTGTTGCGGGGCGGGGTGGGGGGCGTTATGCGGGCGAGGATGTCAAACCCTATATATAGACTGATAATGGTGGGGGGTGAGGGGTAAGAGTTGGGGGTATTGTGGGGGAGCGAGAGAAATGCTCCGTTACGGCGTAACTAGAGAGTTATTTTCGATTCTTGTACGTATAGCTACCATACGGAAGATTAAAGGGCCTCTCGGGAAGTTGAGAGTGAGAGAGAGAGAGTGAGAGTGAGTGATGAAAAGAGTGTTAAAGCGTGCTCGACGATATGAGTTCTTTCACCCTGCGAATTTAGCGAAAACTCTATACCTACAGCTCGCCTCTACCTCCTACTACCGTTTCTGAGAATAATTAAATAGTCGTTTAACGATCTCTAATGCACTTTGCCACACAAATTACTTGGAAATTAATTAGAGTGATATAAAATTGTGGGAGGAGCGGAGAGTGGTTGTGGAGAATGCCACAAATCGTGTGGAATAAGTCTCGCAGTACAGGGTGCAATAACCTTCAAAGAATAGCTTGGGCCTTTCAGCAATCGTCCAGGCAGAGGATGGCCTCGCGTCCAGCCCCGTGTCCTAATCACTCCCGCATCATTCGTGGCATGGGCGTAGCCAGCGGAGGGCAGGGGTGGGCAGTTGCCCTCCTCTAGAATCAAAAACCCAGATTTCGTGGGGCAGCTGCCCACCCCCAAAATTCCAAAAACATTTTCCCTGATCTGGCTTAACAGAAACACAAATTTATTGTATTTCGCTCCATAAAACAAATTTTGCGGATTTTTCTCACTAAAAAACCAACACATTTTCGCTCATCGGTTGCTGACAAGCCGATTTTGAGGGTCGGCTTAACTTGGAAACCGATTTTGCTGATTTTTCGCACTAAAATCCCATTTTCGCAAGGTTCGACAGCAATTTCGTGTGTTTTGACCGCTGTGCCTAACAGACATATGGTGGGAGAGAAACTGCCAGCTCTATTTACCGTCTCAGGTCTAAAATTTAAAGTTTAGCTCCAAAAGTATCACTTTTCGGGGGTGGGGGGGAGTTTCTGTTTTTCGACATAAAATCCGAAATAGAAGGCTTCAAACGACAGTTTTCCAGCAGATCTTTATTTTTTGACGGATAGTGGCAGTTTCTGTGCAAATTTAGTCTCTGATGACCGTGAATTGACGCGATTCCAACCTCCAGATACTGTTATAAGCCTGCAAAAAGGCAATGATGCATCTGTTATTTTCACCAGTGAAGCTGCCCACAGGCGTGGATCCGCAATTTTTCCTCAAGAGGAGTTGCACAGAATCCCTTCCCCCTTTTTACTCGTGAATGAGCACTATTTGTAGCCTCGAATTGACGTTTTTCCTGCTGAAACTGTATGTTTTTTCTCAATTCTACCTCGAACTAGCCCATTTTCTTCATTTTAGCCGTAAAAAGGTCTCAAAAAACCGTGAAATAACGCATTTATTACGGCCAGCACTGGGCATCTCCTATAAACCGCGATTAGGTGCATTCTGTCAATTTCAGCCGCAAAAGAGCAGTTTCTCCTCAATTTAACCCGTGAATGAACCCTATTTCTCAATTTTAGCCACGACAGTTTCACCAATCAACAACAAACGGTGACAATAATTTTGCCAATTCGTTTTCCCTCAATTTTAGCCGCAAATTAGTGCTTTAATCACAATTATGCCTTGACCAACTTTTTGAGCAATTTCAGCAGTGAAAAGGTCCACATAATCCGCATGTTAGCGAATTTCATTAATTTTGATCCGGACGTTGCATCGCGAACCTTGAAATTTTTGAAAACTTTTTCAAAAATGTATGCGCTAGGTCGCGCTTTTTCTCGATTGTACCCACAAACTTGCTATATACGTGTATAATTAAACAGTCAATTAGCACTTTTTCGCAATGTTCACCGAGATATTGGTTTGAGAAACCACGAACTGGTGCCTTCTCTCAATTTTTCCAGCGTGAATGAGCTCCATTTCTCAATTTTAGCTGTGAATTGGCGTTTATTTTAAATTTTAGCCGCAAATGAGCGATTTTTCTCAATTCTACATTGAACGAGCAATTTTTTTTTGTCAATTTTAGCTGTGAAAAGAGCACTGTAAGCCGTGAATTAGCGCATTTTCTTAATTTCGGCCCGACTTTGGATCGCGAAACCGCAAATTGGCGTGTTTTCTCAATTTCAACCGCGAATAATGAGATTTATTTCTCAAACTTAACGTGAATCAGCGCTATTTCTCAATTCTAGCCGTGAATGGGTGTTCTCCCTGAGTACTAGCCGCAAAATGTCCTTTTCATGGATTTCATCCGCGAACGAGCACTTTTTCTCAAGACGTGCTCACCACCCCCCCCCCGGGCCACAACTCTAAATCCCTGTGCCGGGCTGGCTGCCCACCCCTTGATCACGGGCTGGCAACGCCCCTGATTCGTGGTCTCACTATTCAACTTCCAGGCCAAAATTGTTAAAAAATTGCTGATTCGCGGTGTATGGAGGCGATTCTGCAGCTAAAAATGTAGAAATCAACGCAAAAATGTTCCTCTTGGGGTCCAGCCCGCGGCTAAAATTGAAACAAAAACACGCTAAAAGTGAAAAAATTCGCGGCTAATATTGACAAAAGCAACGCTAATTAGGGCTGAAATTGGGCAAAAGTGGTAAATTCACAACTGAAATTACAAATAAAAATTCGCATGTATCACACAATTCGATTCGCACATAAAAGAGAGAATAGATGTTAATTCACTGCAAAAGTAGCAGAAAACTCCATTTGACAGCTAAAACTGAGAAAAAATCGCTGCAAATACGGCTAAAATAGGATAAAAATGGGAGGGGGGGGACTAAATCGCAGCTAAAAGTAAGAAAACAAAAATCCGTACCTTCTGAAATCCTTAACCAACCTAAAAAAACCAAACCCAGTTCAGTTTTCCAAACTGAAAAAAAGCGCCAATCCATAGCAGAAATTCGGTCAAACAATACGGCTAAAATTGAAAAAAATCACTAATTTCGCCGCCCAAATTAAGAAAAACTCTAATTTCCAGCTTAAATTGAGAAAAAGTGCTAATTCGCTGCTAAAAATGAAAAAATTGCTAATCTGCGACTACAATTGCGGAAAATGCTAATTTTTTGCTAAAATTGAAAAAATTCGCGAGTATTGCTAAAATGTAAAAAAAATGCTAATTTGCGCCTAATATTTCAAAAATAATTATTAAGCCCGGCCAATTTTCAGCATAAATTGTGAAAAAAAAGGTAATTCGCTGCTAAAAATGGGGGAAAAAATCGCCAATTTGCAGCTAAATAAATTGCGGAAAACGCAAATTCGTGGCTAAAATTGAGAAAATTCGTTAATTCACTGGGTTAGAAACTCTACTACGCTGCTAAAATAAAGAAAAAGCATGTACAGCGCCGCTAAAACTTGAGAAAATGCGCTAGTTCGCGGCAAAACTAAAATCACCTATTCGCGGTTATTTGCCAATTAGGCAACTTTACGGCTAAAATTCTGAAAAACGGCAAATTCGTGGCAATAAGTTAAAATACACCTGACTCGCGCCTAGAACTGAGAAGAAGCGGTAATCTATTACTACAAATTAAACGAAATTGCTAATGTGGTGCTAAAATTTCAAAAAATTGCTAATTTGCGGCTAATATTTAAAAAATAAATTTTTAGCCAGGCTAAAATGAGGAGAAGTGTCAGTTTTCAGCACAAATTGAGAAAAAAGCCAATCTCCAGGTAAAATTGTGGAAAACGCAAATTCGTGAATTCACTAATTTACGGGTTAGATACGCTACTACGCTGCTAAAATAAATATAAAGCGCTAATTCGCGGGTAGAGTTGAGAAAAATCACCAATTGAACGACTGAAATCGTGAGAACTTTGTATTAAAAATTGAAAAACGAATATTTGCGGCTTTCTGAAAGCACATTGAGGTTAAAATTGAGAAGAAAAAGTGTCAATTTATTGCTAAAAGTAAAAAACCGCTGATTCGCGGCCGAGAAAAATCGCTAATTAATAGTGCACGGTGAACAAAAAAGGTCGTTTTATGGCAAATATGAAGAAAAACCTGCTATTTTGTGGCTAATATTGAGGAAAATAACTCAAGAAAAACGCTAATTTTCAGCTCAAACTGAGAACAGTGGTAATTCTCTGCTAAAATATAGTAAAAATTGCTACTTTTGCTGCTAAAGTTGAGAAAAATCAACTTAAAAGGGGCCTCTTGGAGATTTCCGGCCCGGGTCCCAAAGGTGCAGTATGCGTGAGTCAGCGCTTTTGCACAATTTTAGCTGTGAGTGAGCCCTTATTTCTCGATTTTAGCTGCGAATTGAGCGTTTTTCTTCATTTCCCCCGGGAATGACCTGCTGGTCCCTCGGATTTGTTACCAAGCTGCTTGAGAGAATTGTTTTCAGGGAAGCAACTGAGTTTTTGGAGGGGAAGGGATCTTTCGATCCTCTCCAATCGGGCTTCAGTCGAGGGCTTCAGTACTCAGACTGCTGTCTTGAAGGAAACCAATGATGTTTCGCGGGCGATGGATGGCTGGTAGGTGACGGCGGTGATCCTGTTAGATTTTAGCAAAGCCTTCGATTTTTCCACTTTGCTTGAATGCATTTTAAGATGGCGGATTTGGGCTTTTACAGGAGTGTGATTGCCTGGTTCCAGTAATATCTATCTGAAAGAAGTCAGATGGTTGTTTGTCCACACACGCGCTCTCGAGTTACCCTGCGGCGTGCCTCAGGGGTCTATTCTTGCCCCTCTTTTGTTTTGTACATACTTCTACGACCTGGCACGGTGCCGTAGGCATTATGCTGTTTGCTGATGATGCGAAATTGTATTTCTCATTCTCTCCCGTCGACTTCAACCTGGCTGTTGACCTAGTTGATGAGGGCCCCCGATCTCAGCTGGGTTTGCTTCTCCAATCACGTGTCTCCATACCCTTTGGTGGTGTCAACTTCCTGATTTCGTCGATTCGGTTCGCCTTACAAAAACATTCCACGAGTCTTTACGCTGGTGGCCAGGCCAGCAACGTCGTCCAATCTGTCCAAAACACGTGACCAATTTTTTACAAATTTTCGCTGCTTCATAACCCAATTCCGTGGAATTTGCTCCTTTAAACCCCGATTTGGGGGAATATCGCATGATGAACAACACAACTACGTGGCTTTACCTTTTTGTGAAATATTTTTCGCAGGTTCGGTTAATTCAACAACCCAAAATTGGTGAAATAAATAATGACGGACAAATGAAATTCATGATTTTGGCTTTTTCAATCCTAAATTTTGCTGTCGATTTTTCATAATCAAATGTTTCAACATTCATTGCTTCAAATTTGGAACCTCCAAAAACAAAATTCCAAGGAGTTTTGTTACTTAAAACCCCAATTTCGCTGTTTTTCACGCGTTTAAACTCAAAATTTCTTGGTTTTAGATCTTACTGGAAATCAGTACCACAGGTTTGGCCAATTCAAAAAATGAATTTGACTCTTTAAAAATCTAAATTCCCGAATTTGGCTCATTCCAAACCTAAATTTCGTCAATTTGGGTTTTATGGATTCCAAACTTTGCTTGATTTATTTTCTTTTAAAACCAAATTTCGTGATTTTGGCTCATTTCAACCACAATTTCCACATATGTTGGCTGTTTTACTAGCCAAATTTCGTAGGTTTGGCTCTTTCTGGACTCAAAAGTCGCAGGGCTGTGACCTAATATCGAAAAAACAAATTTCGTCTGGACTTTGGCAGCTTGAACCCAAATTTGACTGAGGATTTTTGCTCTGTCATAACCAATATCGCCAATTTTGCTTCTTTAAACCCAAATTTCACGAATTTTTGCTATTTCATACCCTAATTTCGCGTGTTTTTATTTTTAAAAAACCAATTTTCTCTTTTTTGCAACAATTTACTCTTTGAAAAAGCAAATTGATGGATTTGGCTCGATCAAACACCAAATTTTGTGATTTTGGCTCTCACAGACCCATGTTTCGCGGGCTTTCGCTCTTTCAAAACCTAATTCGCGGATTTCGCTCATTCCTAAAAACATTATTTCATAAGTTTTGACTCTTTCAAACCCCAGTTTCGTGGTTTTCGTTGTTTCAAAACCTAAATTCCTGTCTGTTCCGCATAAATATGGTCGTGTGGGCGGACCTCCTGTAACATCAAACTGATCAACGATTAGTCTCGTCGTTCTTGAACTTAGGTGCCCTACTTTTGTGTCCTACTTTCCGTCGAAATCATCCTACTAATGTCCTCGGAAACCTCGTTCCACGTTGGCATCTGATCAACCTTATAGTAAAACAGTTGAAAACAACGCACATGGCTTTTCATTTTCATTCCCGCATAAAAGGAAACTGCCAATCCTAGCCTTATAGCTTTTTGGGGAAGGTTTTTTTCAAGTTATAAATTTAGCGGTTCTTAACAGCTTCCAAAACACTATTGATTTTTGATTCCAGAGCTCCAAAGGGTGAATTGTGCTCTAGAGCGAGGACGTACCTAGAAATCATTCCGGAGGGGGCGATTCTGCATTCTGAAGGGCCGGCGGGGGACGGGTGTTGTAGTGGGTGCCCTTCGTATTGCTGGGATTTCGCAAAAACTTGGCTAAAATCTGCCTCACGGAGGGGGGGGGGCGATCCAGCAATCACCCGCCCTCCTCTCCACTTGGGTACGCCACTGTCTAGAGCATGGCTGTATTGATTTGAGAATTAGTGTTATCCAAATAAATAAATTCAAATTCTGCCGGGTGCTCTCCCTACACGATTTTCCCTTAGTTTTCTTTTCTTTTACGTGCCCTGTCTTCCATGGTATCGCTAAAATAATGCTCCGCCTATCGTTCGACATTCTCTCATACATATATAGCAGACCGCATGGGTTTCGGCGGTCGATGGCATCAACGAGAGCATCATCTTGACTACGTTCCAACTTGTCCAAAACTGTTTCCTTGGACAATCGACAGTCTAAATCCACGACGCAAACACTTAAAAACTGACGAGGCATTGACCTTTTTATACAACACGGAATCGCTCGACTTATTACACAGTGCTGTTTAAATTAAAAGGACGCGCGCGACACTTTATTTTCCAGTTCATTGCAATGTGAAGAATGTCGGGGGTTATTTTCGGTTTCAAAGTTGGCATTTATTTACTCTGACGCGATATTTACCCCCCCCCCCCCACACACACACACATCCGCACCACACACTCAATCATAGTCTCACCCGTGAGGGATCCCAAATGGGATGTTAAGCATGTAAGAATATTTCAAAAATGTTGACTGATTTTTCAATGAAACAAGCCGTTTTATGTGATAATTTCGCTATCCAGTGCTGAAACCCCTTCATACTGGCATTGCCCTATAACGCCCCTAGCAAGGACAGTGGAAATTTCGCGAATCGGAAGACCTGATGTGTGGGTGGTTGGGGGACGGGGAGGCGGTAGACGGATTTCGACTCGCCTTTTTTTCCCGAAAGTCTCTTCCTTTTTCCCACTCGGTAGATTTAGTATCGAGGCCTCACCTCAGCGCTGGCAGTTTGCCCCGGTAGTATCCTGAGGGAGGGGGAGGGGGAAATGTGATGATGAGGAGAGAGAGAGAGTGAGAGAGAGGTCGAAACAGCTTCTCTCCTCTGTCTCATTCGCGGCCCTGTCTATTTTAATTCTATCTATCATTTTAACCCACACCGCCGCTAAACTCGTGGAAATGTTTTGATGGAAGAAGATAATGGCGAAAAGATTATGTGATGGAAGGATTAGTGGGGGGGGGGGGTGTCATTTTAGTGAGTAAACGGAATGGAATCCCCTTCTTCATCACCCCCCACAAACTCCGTCACCGATCCAATGAACGAGACCAAATAGGCCTGTAAATTAATTTAGCTATTAATAGTGAAATTATGAGTTGCTCGATCAAAAGACTTGAGAAACAGAGGAAAAGAGGGATGACGGTCCATAATAGTAGTAGTCCTATGATGAGGGGAACTATTTAGAGAAATGATTCATAAGTCCATTAGAATAGAGTTTCATGCTTTCAACATTTTTTCCCTCGAACAAAAAAACAAGGATGGAAGATAGTTTTTTTTCGGGGATTAACCGGCTCATTTTTCGCCCAATTTCAAAGGAACATAATAGAAAACAACAAGAACTAAATTAAAGGACCGTTTAGCTAAACGAGCTGACGAAGAGGAGGGGTGGCTGACAAATTACCTCATTTTTTTTTTCTCCCCCGCCTGAAACAAACACGCTCGTGTTAACACACCAGTGGGTGAACGAAACAGAAGTTAATTTTATTTTTTATTTTTCCTTCCACACCACTCAGGAGCGATTCAAGATACAGGAAGCGTCCGGGATTGACGCTGAGTGAAAAATAGAAAGGGTGGGGCGGATTCGAAAAAAAAAATAATAATAATAATTGAATGAAGGTTGATGTTTGCAGGGGATGGGCGGAGAGGACGGGCGTGTGGAAGCGCTATCGTAGAATTTCATTCCTTGAATTCCGAAACATGAGCGCAAATTTTCAAACGTCGGCACATGCGGTCTGAAACAACCCCCCACCCCCACCCGCACCCATCCCACCATCTGACGTCTTTTCTCTTTCGCGCACACCGGCGGGGTGAATAAAGCGCGACGATAAAAAGAGATGGCTAGGCAGGCAGACTCTCTCTCTATAATTAACCAGAACAGAGCCCAGCTTTCGCACTTTAGTGGGCCAGCTCGACCCTATTCTTAGCGTTCTGAAAAAAAAACAAAAAAAAACTGACCGTCGACTGGTCAATCGCGTGATACAGAGGTGTGCCGGTGAGGGGGTGAATGGAACGGAGGGGGGGGGAGAAATGTATCCGCATTGTACTTTGAGCGATTTGATTATGGGAGCGAGCTTAAACTTGGAAAATGTTGACTTGGGTCTGGGGGATTGGGGGATTTGCAAGTAGCCAATTGGATACGAGGCATAGAGGTATAGTAGAGTAAGGCTGGGGCCACCCTATGCGTTGACAAGCAAATCCATGGCTGAAAATTGGAAAAAGCAATAATTCGTGGCCATAGGAAACAAGAACATGCCTCCCCCACACCTCTTCTTTCTTCGTCATGAGGTTCATTTCTCGCTTCTAAGGACTCTTGTGGCGTTTGTGATTCAGTCCCACGGCTCGGCAAGTCGCGTATTTTGAGCCAACACGATCATTTCATACCGGCAGGTCTTGACATCAAATGAATCCTGTTTCTTCTGTATTTTCTTCCGTTGACTTCGACCAGATATGACCTTGGAGCAACCTTTCGTACTACTATGCCATCCTTTCAAATAGGTTGAAAATGAGCGCTTGCATTCAATAAGACCCGCACTGGTGCTCCTGTCTGTAGATCCGAAAGTCTCCTCGCTGATTTGTCGTACGATTTTTTATAATACATTTTCTTACGATCAATTTGTCCTTGAATTTCCAGATTCCCATCTTTGACCCAAAGCGTCGTTTTCACAGCTGGAAGCAAAGTTCTTACGGATCGACCGAACATCGCAGCCGATGGAGTACTTCTCCAGTTCATAAGCGCCTCAAACATGCCCTCTCCTTTTTCACGAAGTCGTAGCAGTCGCTTCACTTGCTTGACTCCAGCTTCTGCTTTCCCGTTTAATTGATGGAAATGCGGAGACGACGTTCGCTGTTCAAAATTCCAATCTTTTGAATTCCCGTGACATAAAATTTGGGCCTTCATCTGAAAACACAACTTGCGGGACGCGCCGTACCTTGAGAAATGCTTTTTAAAAATTTTAATTGTATCTATGGCCGTTTCGGTTTTGATTTTGTCGAATTCGAACAATGACGAATAATAATCCACTATGACAATACATTTTTTTCCTCCGTAGTGAAGCAAATCTACAGCGACTTCTTCCCATGGGTAGCTCGGCGTATCTCGTAGTGTCATAGGCTCTTTCCGTTTTTTTTTGTGTGTGTGTGTGTCTAAATCATCACAAATCTGGCAGTCTTTCACAAAGTTAGTAATATCGGTGGCCATTTGGAGCTAAAAAACTTTCGTTTTGGCATGACGTAAACAGCTGTCCACTCCCAAATGTCCTTTACGAAGTTTGGTCATGATATCAGCCTTCAGCTCTTTGGGAATATAGACTCGCTGTTACGAAAAACAATTCCCTCGTGTGTCGTAAATTGATCTCGAAGCTTCCACCAATTGTGAAGCTCCTCGGGTACCACTTTCTCTTCTTCTGGCCATCCATCGTCCGCGTATTTCAACAGAAGACGGTCGCCTCCCGAATCAAAGTCAACGTCGAGTCACCCCCACAGCAATTCCTTGCATTACATTTGTATCTTCAACAATTTTTCGCAATAATGAGGTCATCGCGGCTCATTTCGGTTGGTAGGCGTGACATTGCGTCGGCGACAGGTACTTGGCAGCACTTCTTGAACTGAATAGAAATATCGAATCCAACGAGCTGCAGTAACATTCTTTGAATTCGAGCTCATTTTGAAAATCGTTTCAAGTGGTTTATGGTCTGTCTGTACAGTGGCATGACGTCTAAAAATGTATTTTTCAAATCTCTTGATTCCCAACAGTACAGCGAGACGTAGGGATGGAATCGGGCCGGGCTTCGACTCAAAATCGGCCCGGCCCGAGGCCAGACGTTTGCGGCCCGGCCCGGGCCGGGCCAGCCCGAGTTTTTTACGCTTGCATAAATAGAGCATAAATCTGCACTCCAATGCAATGGCTAAAAAGCCCGCATTCCACCAATCACATGTACTTCGAGAGCGAGGAAAAAACACCAAATATGTGAGGGAGAAGAATTTTTCACAAAAAGCACGCCTTTGCCTTGAACAAACGCTCGCTGTGTGGCTGTTGAGCTTTTTCGGTTCACACACTCTGGTGGACATTTCTCCCACAAGTCGACAACCTTTTAGCGCTACAGGGGGGGGGGGGTCCAAGGGTAGCACAATAAGCAACCTATAGGCTTCCTTGCTAAGGGGAAATTGCCCCCCGCCCTCCAGATGAGACTGACCAGACGTAGACTTGAGCTTTTTGGTGAAAAGAGGTAATCTCTCCATGTTTAAAGAGTCTTTATTTCTTAATTTGTGACCGTGGTTTCGGTCGACTATACCATCTTCAGATAAGGTTTAGGGCGTAAAAACCACTCTCGCCACATGACTTTTACTAAAACGAGCCGTGATCACAGGCTACACATGAGCCTGTCGGATTAGCCTGTGATCACTGCTCGTTTTACTGAAAGTCGTGTGAAGAGGGTGGTTCTTACGCCCTAAACTTTGTCTGAAGATGGTCTAGCTCTAGTGGACCGAAACGATGGTCACGAATTAATAAAGACACTTCAAACGTGGAGAGATTAGCCTTTTTCACCAAAAAACTTGAGTCATCCAAACTGCACTATCTCACCTCGCATCAATACAGTGAGACGATCAATGAGATTGAAAAACGCTCGTCTCCAGGAAATTCCGCACTCGCGTATGATCTTGCTTTCCTACATAAGTCGTCGAAAAAGCGAGAATTTTCAATAGTGATGAGCAAAAATGGTCTTGGTCTTCTCGCGAGACTCTTGCAGCAAGACCAAGACCAAGACTCTCTAACGGCTGCAAGACCAAGACTTTCTACAAGACCTTACGAACGAGTCTTGCGCAAGACCAAGACTGTGTTGCAAGAGTCTTGCAAAAAGAAGTTCTGCTTTTAAAAACCGAATTTTGTGGGTTTTGCTCTTCCAAGAACACATTTTGCTGATTTGGCTCCTTTAAAACCTAGTTTTGGCGATTTTTGCATCATCAAAAACACATTTTCGTGGCTTTAGCTCTTTATTTGTTCTAGGAAGAAAAAGAAGGAATGAAAGGGGGGAGAAGGTTTTCGGTTGGTTCCAAAAAGAACGACATTTTGTGATTTTGGATTTTTCTAACCCCAATTTCACCGGAAATTTTCAGTCTGCCATAACAAAAGTCTCAGAATTGGCACCTTCAAAATCCAATTTCACAGATTCTTGCCATTTTGGACCCCGCAATTTCGCGAATTTACCCGTTATTAAATACCAAATTACGTAGTTTTAGCTCTTATTGAAATCAGTTGTTTACACATTTGGCTCTTCAGAAAACTTATTTCGCTCTTTTCAAACCCAAAGTCCTGGATTTGGCTCAATTCAAACCCAAATATAAATGCCCCAATTTTTGTGTATTTGAACTCTTTCAAAACGTAATTTTGCGAATTTGGCTCCTCAAAAACTCCAGTTTTTGGAAGTTTTGATATTTCAAAAGCCAAATTCACGTCCACGCGTTAGAACCCAATTTCTTGGACCTTAAAACCAATTTCGGGGATTTACGCTTTATTAAAATCAGCTGTACGCGACGCACAGGCGACTAGTTTGTTGTCTTGAAGAAACACGGCCCCAAGACCGTAGCTACTGGCATCTACTTGGATGAATACATCTTTGTCAATATCGAAATAACTCAGGATAGGAGCACCTGAGAGTGCTCTTTAGAAGGTATTCCAGGCTAATTTTTGCTCTTCTGTCCATTTCTCATCGAATACTCTGAGTGGTGCAGCAGTCCGTGACAAGTTCGAGACGAATTTGGCGAGGTAATTTACCGTACCAAGAAACGAAGACATTTGTGAGCTGTTTTCGGGCATCGGAATTTCATTGGCAGCCCGGACTTTTTCGGGGTCAGCTTTAATCCCTTCCGCTGTGAAAATATGCTCCATGCAGCGAATCTCTGTCTGTCGAATGACGCTTTTATTGTTATTGAGTTTTAAGTTGCGTTCACGAGCTCTTTCTAACACTGCTCGCAATTTACGGTCGTGATCTTTCTCCGCCTCTTCCAGAGTAGTCCCTTTGCCAAAGATTAAGATATCGTCGGCAATGGCAACAACGCCGTCCGAATCGTGCATGATTTCGTGAATCCACCGTTGAAGTTCTTCGCACAAAGCAGTAGCGTCCAAACGGAGTCCAGAACGTTGTGAGCTCTGTCCAGAGCTGAGTGCCAAAACACTGAAAAGTTTAGCATTTGCTAACAAGAGAGTTATTTCCTCAATCCCTTGCATAGGATTGCATGGTATGGGGGGGTAGATAACAGTCCACCTAAATATAACCTCTTTGGCCCCGATGTCGGCCTCCCGAAGAGAGAAGCAACTTGGTATCTATACAACTTTGGTTTTAAGGTTTTGAGTTCCGGACATCGGGGCCAACTTTTTTTATGTAGGTATAGGTTACACAAGGGTTACCTTATCACGATTTGCATAGGATTGCATGGGATGGGGGTAGATAACAGTCCACCTGAATATATAACCTCTTTGGCCCTTTGTCGGCCTCCCCCCCCCCGATGTCCGGAACTCAAAGCCGATCAAAGGTTATAAACAATACTCTTCAAGTGATCCTTGTAACACCACTTGGCTATCCCAAAGGATAGTGAGAGTGTTCCCCCAGTCGTGACGTCAGGGGAACAGCTACAAGAGAACACTGAGATACAGAACACCAAAACATGACTTCACAACAGGACCTGACTGTTCCTAGGATCAGTCAAATTCTTACAGAACAAGCCCCCTGCAGTCAGGGGTGGGCAAATTACAGCTTTTTGGGTAATTAATTACAATTACAAATTACTTCCAAAAAAGAGGATTAATTACAAATTACTTTCCCTTCCACGAATAATTACAAATTACAATTACTGTAATTGAATTACTTTTTCTATTACCAATTACCCAAGAGCTGGATTTGTGGAACACGCAAGCGTCTTGCTCTTGTTCACTGTCATTTTTTTAGTGCGTCCAGCCAACAATCGAACGTCAGAACAGATCTTCGAGATAGGAAGCAAGAACAGTGCATCGCATGAGTAGGGTTGCGAAATGTCCAGGTCAAATTTGCTAATTTGGCTAATTTTGCCTCACATCCCGGCCTGCGAACTGTCACGGGGAATCCCGGATAGTCATAGTTTGCTAATTTGGCAAATATTGTCCGGCGTCTCAGCCAAGGAAGTCCTGGGACGCAATATGTCCCGGATTCTTTACGTATTTATTTGAAATTGTGCGTGCGATACCTAACTCTCAGAGAGCTTTGCAATGGCAGCTTTATGTGGTTCAATATTTTTGTGCTTTGAGAATTTTGTGGTTAGAGCTATTTGGATTGGAGTTTCTTGGCGCTCTAACGAGTCCAATTCCAATTTTATTTTGTTCTTTAGCCCGACCGGAAATCTTCTGGGCTACAGAGTCAAGGAACCTATGTCCCCTGAGCATTCATCATCGAATACTTCCTTGAAATCCGCAATCTGATTTTTTTTTTATTTCAACACCCGGCTGTGGAGAGACCAAATTTGTCCTAGCGACGCTTTCAAGCCCAGTATCAGATCGTCGTGCTGGGTGACAAAAAACCGAACACGATACGCCTTTTTATTATGAAAAACGTTCAGAATGCATTCACCGTCGGCCTTTTCTTTCTGACCATTGAAGTACTGTAGCTTCTTGCTCGTCGGTTCAACGTGTTGCTCAGCGTTCAGCAGCCGTAGCTGTTGCCACCCGATGACGTTGCAGGAAGCCCCTTGTATCAATCTGTGCACAAACGTCTGTCCCATTTATTTTTACCTTTACCGTCAGTTTCTGCATGCGACAAGACAAGTTGATATTCAGGACACTTTCATCGCTTCCCGATGACAAGTCATTTTCTCCATTCGAGCCAACTTTCTTGAGCTGGTTTTTACCACTCCGGTATGCTGCTGCGAAGCGATTCATTTTTCCACAATTATCACAGTGCTTCCCAAATGTTGGACATTTATTTTTGTCAAAAACATGTGATTGACTACAAAATATGCACAGCCGGCGTACTTCAGGGCCGGACTTCCGACGGGTTTGAGGGGAATTAACGCGAGATGCTGACATTTTGTACAGATCTCCATCCTCTCGCGAGCGTCTGGTCATTTTTTCCAATTTCTTATCCGTCTGTTCAACCGTAGCTGCATCCTCAATTATTTTTTGTAAACTAAGGTTTCTCTGCTGCAACAAACGGCGTCTAAATTCATTGTCCTGGATACCCACTACGAATCGGTCCCTAATCATATCGTTTTCTAAGGTACCAAAGTCACAGGTAGAGGCTTTTATTATTATTATTATTATTATTATTATTATTATTATTTATTTTATTTCCAGCTAAAACAATACATATAGTTCAAAAAATTTTTAGATTGCAAATTAATGTAAGGACTCACGCTGATGAGCAGTGCTTGTACTCAGCGTGAGATCGCTCCAAGCCCAACTGCTAACCATTACAAATTAATGAAAAACTGGAGATAATAACATGTACAGCTAGAAATTGCCGCAACTTAAAAACTATACACATCAATAAAATCAGCGGGTTGTACAAAAAAAAACAAAAAACAAAAAAACAAAACAAAAACAAAAAGCTAACAAAGCAACAAAAAATTTGAAAAATATTAATAATAACTAACACTCATCAAATTTAGAAACTAGTAACTTTCTTTCAAACATATGATTATTAGAGGAATGCATAATTCCTTCCTCCCACCCCCCCTAAGGCCCTGTGTAAGGTGTAAGGCCCTGTTCACAAGCTCTACGTTTGTGTTGTGTGGTGTCTATGCAACCTATAAAAATGCTTCATTTTTCGAGGGAGTAAATTTGTTTGGCTGCATAGACTCCACAGAAAGTATAGTGTACACTATACTTTCTCTAGAAACTGCGCTCAACTATCAATTTACGTAACGGCGGTCCGACAAGCGTATTGATTATTGAAGGACGTTCAAAAATGAATTATTTGGAATTAATGTAAGTCGCAACTCATGATTTAGTAACAGCTAGCTAGAGTCAATGGCTATAAAATTCGCAATAAACACTAATTTTTCCGGCGAGGGAAGTTGTGAAGGCTGACGCCATCCTTCGTTCCCAAGTGGCAACCAAAAACACATCAATCCTACCTGATTCCGTCAACCGAAACGTTCGTTTTAGATACAGGTCACTTTAAGACTTGATTGTCATCCTTTTGCAACACAATTCGAGCAAATGAAAACTAATTAAAAAATAAAAATTCACTATCTGGAGCAATCAACCACGTTACTATTCACGATTTGTATGGGAAGCCTATGACACAGAAACCTTCAATCTCCCCGGGACTCTTTCACTTAAATCCGCCTGAGCGGCGCGCTCTGGTCCACCTGCTCGCCCCGAATGTTAAAACCAAAGTTGTATAGATACCAAGTTGCTTCACTCTTCTCTTATGATTGTCCGATCTTATTGTTGACCGATCCTGCCGGCGTTTTCGTTTTCAGTGACGTTTCGTCGAGGGATCCTCGACGTCCTCAGGCTTCTTCTTTTTTTGGCTTTCGTTTGTATTGACATGTGGTTTTATATTTTTTTAATTTTGAAGGTTTTTAAGGTGTATCTGAGGTGATGATAGGTTTGTAAATCTTGGATAAGTTGTCTAAGTCTCTTTTGTAGTTCATCGTGTTGTTTCTAATTTCTACCATTTCTAGAAATTTTCTGTTGTGTGTGTTGATTTCTTGGTGTAAAATTTTAGGGTTGTTTAGATCTAGTTTATGTGAAAGTTCTTTGGCGTGTTGAGACAGTGCTGTGAGCGGTGTATTATCTGTTAAGCTGCGGTCATGTTGTTTTAGTCTTTCTTTTAAGTATTGTTTTGTTTCACCAATATATGCTTGGTTACAATTTAGACAGCCTACTTTATACACAACTCCCGATTTTTGGAGCGTATTCGTTTTGTCTTTTAGTTTAGAAAAAAATTGTTGTTAGTGTTGTAAGGTTTGTAAGAAATCTTCAAGTTGTTGAATTGTTTGAAGATTTTTTGTAGTTTAATGGTTAAAGGACCAGTATGTGTGATTGTTGCGTATTTTGAGCCAACACGATCATTTCATACCGGCAGGTCTTGACATCAAATGAATCCTGTTTCTTCTGTATTTTCTTCCGTTGACTTCGACCAGATATGACCTTGGAGCAACCTTTCGTACTACTATGCCATCGTTTCAAATAGGTTGAAAATGAGCGCTTGCATTCAATAAGACCCGCACTGGTGCTCCTGTCTGTAGATCCGAAAGTCTCCTCGCTGATTTGTCGTACGACTTTTTATAATACATTTTCTTACGATCAATTTGTCCTTGAATTTCCAGATTCCCATCTTTGACCCAAAGCGTCGTTTTCACAGCTGGAAGCAAAGTTCTTACGGATCGACCGAACATCGCAGCCGATGGAGTACTTCTCCAGTTCATAAGCGCCTCAAACATGCCCTCTCCTTTTTCACGAAGTCGTAGCAGTCACTTCACTTGCTTGACTCCAGCTTCTGCTTTCCCGTTTAATTGATGGAAATGCGGAGACGACGTTCGCTGTTCAAAATTCCAATCTTTTGAATTCCCGTGACATAAAATTTGGGCCTTCATCTGAAAACACAACTCACGGGACGCCGCCGTACCTTGAGAAATGCTTTTTAAAAATTTGAATTGTATCTATGGCCGTTTCGGTTTTGAATTTGTCGAATTCGAATAATGACAAATAATAATCCACTATGACAATACATTTTTTTCCTCCGTAGTGAAGCAAATCTACAGCGACTTCTTCCCATGGGTAGCTCGGCGTATCTCGTAGTGCCATAGGCTCTTTCCGTTTTTTTGTTTTTGTCTAAATCATCACAAATCTTACAGTCTTTCACAAAGTTAGTAATATCGGTGGCAATCTGGAGCTAAAAAACTTTCGTTTTGGCATGACGTAAACAGCTGTCCACTCCCAAATGTCCTTTACGAAGTTTGGTCATGATATCAGCCTTCGTAATATCAGTGTGTCGTAATTTGATCTCGAAGCTTCCACCAATTTTGAAGCTCCTCGGGTACCACTTTCTCTTCTTCTGGCCATCCATCGTCCGCGTATTTCAACAGAAGACGGTCGCCTCCCGAATCAAAGTCAACGTCGAGTCACCCACAGCAATTCCTTGCATTACATTTGAATCTTCAACAATTTTTCGCAATAATGAGGTCATCGCGGCTCATTTCGGTTGGTAGGCGTGACATTGCGTCGGCGACAGGTACTTGGCAGCACTTCTTGAACTGAATAGAAATATCGAATCCAACGAGCTGCAGTAACATTCTTTGAATTCGAGCTCATTTTGAAAATCGTTTCAAGTGGTTTATGGTCTGTCTGTACAGTGGCATGACGACTAAAAATGTATTTTTCAAATCTCTTGATTCCCAACAGTACAGCGAGACGTATAGGGATGGAATCGGGCCGGGCTTCGACTCAAAATCGGCCCGGCCCGAGGCCAGACGTTTGCGGCCCGGCCCGAGTCTGGAAACTTCGGCCCGGGCCGGGCCAGCCCGAGTTTTTTACGCTTGCATAAATAGAGCATAAATCTGCACTCCAATGCAATGGCTAAAAAGCCCGCATTCCACCAATCACATGTACTTCGAGAGCGAGGAAAAAACACCAAATATGTGAGGGAGAAGAATTTTTCACAAAAGCACGCCTTTGCCTTGAACAAACGCTCGCTGTGTGGCTGTTGAGCTTTTTCGGTTCACACACTCTGGTGGACATTTCTCCCACAAGTCGACAACCTTTTAGCGCTACAGGGGGGGGGGGGTCCAAGGGTAGCACAATAAGCAACCTATAGGCTTCCTTGCTAAGGGGAAATTGCCCCCCGCCCTCCAGATGAGACTGACCAGACGTAGACTTGAGCTTTTTGGTGAAAAGAGGTAATCTCTCCATGTTTAAAGAGTCTTTATTTCTTAATTTGTGACCGTGGTTTCGGTCGACTATACCATCTTCAGATAAGGTTTAGGGCGTAAAAACCACTCTCGCCACATGACTTTTACTAAAACGAGCCGTGATCACAGGCTACACATGAGCCTGTCGGATTAGCCTGTGATCACTGCTCGTTTTACTGAAAGTCGTGTGAAGAGGGTGGTTCTTACGCCCTAAACTTTGTCTGAAGATGGTCTAGCTCTAGTGGACCGAAACGATGGTCACGAATTAATAAAGACACTTAACGTGGAGATTCCTTTTTCACCAAAAAACTTGAGTCATCCAAACTGCACTATCTCATCTCGCATCAATACAGTGAGACGATCAATGAGATTGAAAAACGCTCGTCTCCAGGAAATTCCGCACTCGCGTATGATCTTGCTTTCCTACATAAGTCGTCGAAAAAGCGAGAATTTTCAATAGTGATGAGCAAAAATGGTCTTGGTCTTCTCGCGAGACTCTTGCAGCAAGACCAAGACGCAAGACCAAGACTCTCTAACGGCTGCAAGACCAAGACTTTCTACAAGACCTTACGAACGAGTCTTGCGCAAGACCAAGACTGTGTTGCAAGAGTCTTGCGAGTCTTGCAAAAAGAAGTTCTGCTTTTAAAAACCGAATTTTGTGGGTTTTGCTCTTCCAAGAACACATTTTGCTGATTTGGCTCCTTTAAAACCTAGTTTTGGCGATTTTTGCATCATCAAAAACACATTTTCGTGGCTTTAGCTCTTTATTTGTTCTAGGAAGAAAAACAAGGAATGAAAGGGGGGAGAAGGTTTTCGGTTGGTTCCAAAAAGAACGACATTTTGTGATTTTGGATTTTTCTAACCCCAATTTCACCGGAAATTTTCAGTCTGCCATAACAAAAGTCTCAGAATTGGCACCTTCAAAATCCAATTTCACAGATTCTTGCCATTTTGGACCCCGCAATTTCGCGAATTTACCCGTTATTAAATACCAAATTACGTAGTTTTAGCTCTTATTGAAATCAGTTGTTTACACATTTGGCACTTCAGAAAACTTATTTCGCTCTTTTCAAACCCAAAGTCCTGGATTTGGCTCAATTCAAACCCAAATATAAATGCCCCAATTTTTGTGTATTTGAACTCTTTCAAAACGTAATTTTGCGAATTTGGCTCCCAAAAACTCCAGTTTTTGGAAGTTTTGATATATCAAAAGCCAAATTCACATCCACGCGTTAGAACCCAATTTCTTGGACCTTAAAACCAATTTCGGGGATTTACGCTTTATTAAAATCAGCTGTACGCGACGCACAGGCGACTAGTTTGTTGTCTTGAAGAAACACGGCCCCAAGACCGTAGCTACTGGCATCTACTTGGATGAATACATCTTTGTCAATATCGAAATAACTCAGGATAGGAGCACCTGAGAGTGCTCTTTAGAAGGTATTCCAGGCTAATTTTGGCTCTTCTGTCCATTTCTCATCGAATACTCTGAGTGGTGCAGCAGTCCGTGACAAGTTCGAGACGAATTTGGCGAGGTAATTTACCGTACCAAGAAACGAAGACATTTGTGAGCTGTTTTCGGGCATCGGAATTTCATTGGCAGCCCGGACTTTTTCGGGGTCAGCTTTAATCCCTTCCGCTGTGAAAATATGCTCCATACAGCGAATCTCTGTCTGTCGAATGACGCTTTTATTGTTATTGAGTTTTAAGTTGCGTTCACGAGCTCTTTCTAACACTGCTCGCAATTTACGGTCGTGATCTTTCTCTGCCTCTTCCAGAGTAGTCCCTTCGCCAAAGATTAAGATATCGTCGGCAATCGTGCATGATTTCGTGAATCCGCCGTTGAAATTCTTCGCACAAAGCAGTAGCGTCCAAACGGAGTCCAGAACGTTGTGAGCTCTGTCCAGAGCTGAGTGCCAAAACACTGAAAAGTTTAGCGTTTGCTAACAAGAGAGTTATTTCCTCAATCCCTTGCATAGGATTGCATGGTATGGGGGGGTAGATAACAGTCCACCTAAATATAACCTCTTTGGCCCCGATGTCGGCCTCCCGAAGAGAGAAGCAACTTGGTATCTATACAACTTTGGTTTTAAGGTTTTGAGTTCCGGACATCGGGGCCAACCTTTTTTATGTAGGTATAGGTTACACAAGGGTTACCTTATCACGATTTGCATAGGATTGCATGGGATGGGGGTAGATAACAGTCCACCTGAATATATAACCTCTTTGACTCCGTTGTCGGCCTCCCCCCCCCCCGATGTCCGGAACTCAAAGCCGATCAAAGGTTATAAACAATACTCTTCAAGTGATCCTTGTAACACCACTTGGCTATCCCAAAGGATAGTGAGAGTGTTCCCCCAGTCGTGACGTCAGGGGAACAGCTACAAGAGAACACTGAGATACAGAACACCAAAACATGACGTCACAACAGGACCTGACTGTTCCTAGGATCAGTCAAATTCTTACAGAACAAGCCCCCTGCAGTCAGGGGTGGGCAAATTACAGCTTTTTGGGTAATTAATTACAAATTACAAATTACTTCCAAAAAAGAGGATTAATTACAAATTACAAATTACTTTTCCCTTCCACGAATAATTACAAATTACAATTACTGTAATTGAATTACTTTTTCTATTACCAATAACCCAAGAGCTTGATTTGTGGAACACGCAAGCGTCTTGCTCTTGTTCACTGTCATTTTTTTAGTGCGTCCAGCCAACAATCGAACGTCAGAACAGATCTTTGAGATAGGAAGCAAGAACAGTGCATCGCATGAGTAGGGTTGCGAAATGTCCAGGTCAAATTTGCTAATTTGGCTAATTTTGCCTCACATCCCGGCCTGCGAACTGTCACGGGGAATCCCGGATAGTCATAGTTTGCTAATTTGGCAAATATTGTCCGGCGTCTCAGCCAAGGAAGTCCTGGGACGCAATATGTCCCGGATTCTTTACGTATTTATTTGAAATTGTGCGTGCGATACCTAACTCTCAGAGAGCTTTGCAATGGCAGCTTTATGTGGTTTAATATTTTTGTGCTTTGAGAATTTTGTGGTTAGAGCTATTTGGATTGGAGTTTCTTGTGGCTCGAGCTTTTTGTGTTTGGGGCAGGGGTGTAGGTACGGGGGGCTATAAGGGATAGATCCCCCCCCCCCCAAGGGCCACAAGTATACGAACGAAGGAGCACTAGTACCATACCAAGGAGCCCCATAAAATCACCGTGAGCGTTTCACGTTCAAGTTAGATTTAGCAGATTTTCTGGACTTGAAGCAGCCTGAAAAGGTCCGAGAACGTCCAGCTTTATCCTTGGACATCAGACCCAACGCAGTAGTGTACCCAGGTACAGGGGGGAGGGGGTTCACCCCGGACCATCTATCAGACAAAAATCGGTAATATTCGTGGCTATAGCTTCGTGGTCTCGCGATGCAACTTCCAGACTAAAATTAAGAAAAAATTGCTGATTCGCGGTACATGAAGGCCATTCTACGAATAACTTGTGGAAATCAACGCAAAAGTGTTGTATTTGGGTAAAACCCGCGGTTAAAGTTGAGAAAACACGCTATAATATTGACAAATAAAAGACGCTTTCAGATTAAAATTGGACAAAAATGGCAAATTCACAACTGAAATGGCGTAAAATCTCCCATTCGCGTATGAAAAAGGGAATAGGATGCTGAATGGCAGCAAAATTAGCGCAAAACGCTATTTCACAGCTGAAATTGGGAAAAATCGCTAATTTGCAATTTGCAGATATAAAGTTCGCGGCAAAAATTGAAAAAGTCACCAATTAGTACTGGCAAAATTAGGAAAAACGTTGATTTTCAGTTCAAATTGGAGAAAAGTGCTAATTCTCATTTAAAAATGGGAAAAATTGCGAATTTGCTGCTTAAATTGAGTCAAACGCCAATTCTTGGCAAAAATTGACAAAACTCGGTATGTAATGCACGGATTGGAGACGCTACCACGCTGCTAAAATGTAGAAAAAGCGAAAATTCGCAGCTAAAATTGAGAAACATCACTAATTCTCGAATTAAGTGTCGTGAAATTTATAATTTAAAAATGATGATTTTTTGACAGAAATGGATGGATAGATGTAAATTTTTTGGTCTGAAAAAAAAAATTTACATTTATAATTTAAATTCGCACCTTCTGAAGGCATTTTTGTGGCTAAAATTCAGAAAAATGGCAAATTCATGCATGGCTATAGTACATTGTTAAAAAATACGCTAATTCACGGCTAGAACTGAAAAGAAGCAATAATCTATACCTATAAATGTTATATGAAATTGCTAATGCGGTGGTAAAATGTGAAAAACCGCTAATTGGCGGGTAATATTTAGAAAATAAAATAATCAGCCTGGTCAAAATTAAGAGAAAGGTCAATTTTAAGCTTAAAAATTAAGAAAATTGCTAATTCGATGCTAAAGATGGAAAAAATCGCCAATTTACAGCTAAAATTGCGCCAGACGCCTATTTGTGACTGAAATTGAGAAAATTCGCTACTTCACAGGTTTGAAACGCTACGACGCGTCGCCGCTACAATTTTAGAAAAGCGCTAATTCGCTGTTGAAATTGAGAAAAATTCTTATTTGCACCAAAAACTGAATACACGCCAATTTGCGGATTCTGAAGGCAACTTTTCAGGCTGAAATTGAAAAAAAAACGCCAATTTGTGGCAATAGGTGAAGAAACCGCTAATTCGCGAGTAAACAGAAAAATCGCTCATGCATTGCGTATGGTGAACCAAAAAAATCCTAATTCGTGAAAAGCCCCTCTATTTTGCGGCTAATATTGAGGAAAACACTTAAGAAAAACGTTAGTTTGCAGCTGAAACTGAGAAAAGTGCTAATCCCCTGGTAAAAAAAATTAAAAAATCGGTAATATGCTGCTAAAAATTGAGGAAACCGCCAAAAGTCGTGGATAATTAAGAAACATCGCTCACGGGATAAAAACGTTACTTTGCTGCTAAAGTTGAGTAAATTCGCAAATTCATGGCTATTGGAGGATGAGGGGCAAAACTGTTAATCTGCGGCTGAAATTGAGAAGAACGATACACTCGGCCAAAATTTAGAAAATCACTAATTTGTGGGTAGAGCCCAAAAATCGCCCTTAACTGAGAGATTGAGGCTATGATGAGGCCAGCAAGATGTCCAGAGATTGTGCTGGCTGGCTGGAATGATGACTAAAATGTGAAATTACCCCCCTCAGGACAAATTCCTACCTATGCTACTGGTTTGGGGCTTGAAACTTTTGTACCGTTTTTCTCAAATTTCAAATTGGAAACCCTAAGCTCGAGGATATCGCTTGTGTCATAATTGCTTTGAAACCCTTATTTTTCAGAGAATTTCATACAAAAACTCTTCAAAAGCTCCAAGCAAGGCGCGAAATAGTACCCGCTGAGTTTTCAAAGTAATATTGACTCTGAAGATAAAAATGTAATTGATAATTGTTAATTACAAATTACTTCGGAAAAGTGCTTTTAATTACAAATTACCAATTACAATGGCGTGTTGTTATCAATTACAAATTACCAATTACTAATTGTAATTGAATTACGTAATTCAATTACTGCCCAGCCCTGCCTGCAGTGTACCTCAGTGTACAACTGGTTACCATAATGACAGGAAATTACTGAAGGAGGAAAATAAAAGCAGCACCCCTCTCTTCAAAATACCAAAAGTAAGGTTTTTTCAAACTTCTTCTTGCTAGGAAACGTTGGAATTGTCGGTAATGCCAGTTTAAGCTTGATTCACGCTAAATAGTGACGAAAAGTGAAAATAGAGACGTGACAATTTTGTTCGGCAAAAATAAAAATATTATTCTCACAATTTCTAGGGACCAATTTATACTAGACTGGCACGTGACAGTGACACGCACTAAAATCCCTCAGTGATTTTTTAAAATTTTGTTAAATGTCAAGGCAATTTAACATGATAGTGTGAATTAAAAGTCACTGTGAGCTCATTTCTGAAATACCACTCTCTAAGCACGGCCTGTCACATCACTGTTAGATGGAGAGGAGAGTGCCTAATTTACTGACCCAGAGTTATCTCTACTAACCGGGTACTTACAATGCACGGTACGAGCTGAAATTTCGCAAACAACTTACGCGTGGGTCAATACGACTCGCCCTAAAATTTGATCTCAATTGGCTTCCGGCCAATTGACTAACTCAGAGTCATTAAATTAGGAATTCCCGACCGAGAGCTGGCGACAGTCCCAGTCAACCGGAAGAACATAGTCATGAAACTAGCTCCATTGGGTAGATAATGATGAGCTGAGTACGAATATGAACGTCTGCCTGGGGCATTTGCCCTCAGCAGCCAATCATAATATCTGGAAATGATACACAAATTACAAGTAGAACAAATTGGTTTTATTGGTTTCTAGGTTTCTTTAGAATGTGTTTCAACTATAGTTCTAGGGGATGTTGGAACAAACCTGCTGTTTCAGACCACCTATACCAAAATCTATGTTATTTGTGTTCATTTTTGGGCTCTTGCTTCCATTCCCCCCCCCCTTGTTACCTCCCGACGACGTCTATAATATATGGAAACTGAAGCCCTATCCCGCAAACCCCCACCGCCCACGCCTCCCTAATGCCTACGATGCTTCCGTTTTTGATTTATGAAAAATGTTGATAGGTTCAACTAACTAGATGGAATTCTGCAACCCCACAAGCCGAACGGGATTTAACTCTCAAAGACAAAGTTTGTGCCCTTCATTTTCAAGAAGAGGACATCTTGAACACTGGCGGACCGACATCCTATCGAGGCCCGGGGCGGAAATCTCTATGATGCCCCTGGAGTCACTAAAAAAGCAAGAAATAAAATTATTACGTAGCATCAAATTATGGATTTCCCCTTAATTTAGCCACGAGTTCTAGGTATTTATACATCCTATCCGCCAATTAGAGTTTGTGCTCAATTTAAGCCGCAAATTGGATATTTTCTCAATTTTAGTCGGGAAGTAGCGGATGTTTTTACACTTATTTTGTCATGAATTCGCGGTTTTTCTCAATTTTAGCCACAAAGTTGCCTTCAGAATCCGCAAATTTGCGTATTTTCACTAACAGTTGAAAATTTGAACACTTTCAATTTTACCCACGAATGATAGCTTTTTCTACACAATTTATCCACGAATTAGTGAGTTTCCTCAATTATAGCCGCGAATTTGAGATTTCCTCAATTTTTGCTGCAACTTATAGCTATGTTTTACCTTTTTTTTTTTTTACACCGAATCACCACTTATTCCCAATTTGAGAAACCGTGGCGGGCTAGTAGTGATTTTTCTCAATATCAACCGCAAATTAGTTGATTTTTGAACATTTTTGCCCCGCATTATCTTTTTTTTTGTTCACTTTCATCCGTGGAAGCGTTTTTCTTCGTGGGATGTTTTACCTTTTTAGCAGTGAATTAACACTTTTCCCCGATTTGAACTGCTAATGGCGTTTTTAATCAAATTAGCCACGCTAATGAGTGATTTTTCTCAGTAATAGCAGCAAATTAGGAAATTATTTTTAAATTGGTGCTATGGATTAGCGCTTTTTATAGAGTTTTAAGCCCGAAGTTGACTTCAGAGGCCCCGGATTTGCGTTTTCCTACATTTTAGCCACTAATTTGGGGTTTATCTATTGTTTCAATTTTAACCGCATATTACAATTTTTTCTGCACTTTATGCGCGTTCCTCAATTTTTGCAGCCAAATGTGAAATAGCGTTTTTAATTCCTTGAAAGCGATTTTTTTCTGCTGATTTTAGCGATGTTTTGCCTTTTTTAGCAGCTAATTAGCCCTTTTCCTCAATTTGAGCAACAAAATAGAGTTTTTCTCAGAGTTTTAGCCGTGCCAGCGTGATTTTTCTCAATAACAGGCAGAAAATTAGGAATTTTTTAAACATTTTTGCTCTGCATTACAATTTTTTTCCACTCTTAGTTATGGATTAGCGCATTTTCCCAGTTTTAAGCCAGAAGTTGCCTTGAGAGGCCACGGATTCAAATTTTCCTAAATTTAACCAGCGAGTGAGCGTTTTCCTAAAATTTAGCCGCGAATTAGGGTTTCTCTCAATTTTAGCTACCTACTAAATTAGCGGTCTTTTCAATTTTTGTGTCCGCAAATTCTTGTTTGTTCTAGACTTTATCCGCGAATGAGCCGTTTTACTCAATTTTAGGCACAAATTAATTAGTGATTCTTTCCAATTTCGGCCGAGAATTAGCCTTTTATCGAATTTTAGCCGCTAATTAGCGCTTTTTGTCAATTTCATTCGTGATTTGCCTTAATTTTAGCAGCGATTTTATTAGTGATTTTTTCATCATCACTTCAACTAATTTGAGCTGATAATTATTAATTTGTCTTAACATCGTGAATTATCGTTTTTTGCAATTTCCGTAGAGAATTTTACATTTTAAGCCCCACTCTTAATTTCAGCCGTACCTAGCGTTTTTTCTTGTTTTTTGTTTTCAATTATAGGCGCATTTTATTTATTTTTTTTTTACTTTTACAGCTTTGAATTAGCACTTTTCACCATTTCAGCCACGAGTTTGGCCAAAGAACAGCACGTTAGAATTTTTGTTCTCATTTTATTCGTAAAGTGGCCCCTATTCACTGCGAAATGAACAATTTTTTCTTCATTTTAGTCCGGAATTTGAGTCGAGATACCACAAATGAACGTTTTTTCGCAGTTTTAGCCACGGATATTGGCGCTTTTTCCAAACTTTTTGTTACGTTTTTCCTAACCTAAAGATCGTGATTTTTCTTATCTTTAAGTTTTTCGGGGGCCCCCTTTCCACCCCCCTCGCAACTACGGCGGTACGCTACTGATCTTGAAATATTTTGAGACCAAACTTCCGAACGGGGAAATTCATAAAATTCCACGAGAAAGATGGTTTGTATACAACTTTGGTTAAAACAATAAGACCACGGTCAAATAGACTCTCAAAAAATCACTTTTTTTTTTAACAGTGCTCTCCTACAGATATCAACTTCTCGAGATAATAGCTTTTGCCGCGTTACTTATCTTTTTTCAATTCTACCAACAGCAGGATAGGCGACCGCCTAGGGGCCCTCGGTGCCCCCTGGGGGACATAGGGGGGGGGGGCCCTAGGAGTTACGCTCGGCTTAATTTTTACAATTTTGAAGCACTTCTGTTGAAACGATTGAAAATCGTGTTTTAAAATGCCCAAACCCAGAAAATAATGATTTTTAATGGAGAGAAAATCCGGGTTTTACAGAGCTAAAAATCAGAATAATTTGGTTTTTGAAGAATTCAGCTCCACGAAATTGGATTTTCCAACCAGAAAAATCCGCGAAATCGGCTTTGAAGGCGCCTTATCGACAAAAAGGGGTCTTGAAAGATCCAAACATGTAAATGTGAAATTGGCGTATTTGAGCCGAACACACGATATGAAATTTGGTTGCTAAAGTGGACCAAACCGTGGGGTTTAAAAGAAGAGAAATCTGCCCAATTGACGCTTTAAAGGAGCAAATCCTGGAAATTCCCCCTGGAGATCCCGCGAAATTGCTTTTTCGAATGAGGGAAACCTCGCGAAATTGTCTTTTGAAGACATAATTACGAAATTGGCTTGTCGGCTAAGCCAAACCCTCGAAATTGATATTTGAAAGAGCCGAACCCACGGAACTTGTTTATTCAATTGAGACGGACCCCCCCCCCCCTTAATTGCTATTTTAAAGAGCTAAAGTCCAATAAATTCGGATCTTGAAGGATCTCTCGGTACGAAACTTGAACCTTGTTTCAACTTACTGCCACTCTTACTGTGCTTGCAGTCTGCCATCTGCAGTTCGACAATTTTCCACTTTCGATTAAACTGATCGTGTCCCGGCCAAGTTTGTGAACATTCCCCGTCCAAGGGCCTTCGTTTCAGCCGCTTATTTGGGGTACTTTTGACGGCTACAGAGACGAACAGACAGGTAATTTCATTGGCCGGACTAGCAATATAATCTTTCCGCAAAAGTGCAAAATAGGTACTGTTCGGTTCAATCTGCTATTAATCGCAAAAAAAAATCCCGCAGTTTCATGGCTGAATCGCCATTTTTGAAAATCATTGATTTTATTGACAAATAGTCTGTTTTGGGGGGCTTTTTGGATCTCTTTGTAAGTTGTAACTGTCTTGGGGTTGTAGAATTTTCATAATGTTAGGCAAAGAAATGAGCGCTTTATCTAAATTTTAACTGCTAATTAGCGTTTTTTTATTTTACCCACGAGTTAAGGCATTTTCTTACTTTTATAGCCATGAAATTGGGCGCTTTTTCTCATCTACAGCCATTAGTTGTCTCGAGAAACCGAAAATTGGCATTTTCTCGATTGTTGCAGCGAATTAGCGTTTTTTAAACGCCTTTTATAAATATTGGCCACGAACTAGCGTTTTTTTCTCAACTTTGGCTGCAAATTGGAGAGTTTTCTCTTATTTTAGCCAAGAATTAGCAATTTTATTGATTTTAGCCGCTAGTAACGTTTTTTAACAATTTTAGCCGCGAAGGCGCGAATTGTCATATTATTTTGCATTTAGCTCAGAGACAGGAACTTTTCTCAATTTTCGCCGCGAATTAGCGATTTTTTCAATTTCAAGCGGACAATTAGCTCTAACGCCTTCAATTTGAGCTGAAAATTTGCGTTTTTAATTTTATCCCCACATTAGCAACTTGCCCTCAATTTTAGCGCTTTTCCCAGTTTTAGGCTCGAAATAGCCTCCAGAAGCTACGGATTTGCGTTTTCTCTATTTTATCGTAACCGAGAAGTAACGATTTTTCTACACTTTATCCATGAATTAGCCGTTTTCCTCAATTTTATCCACAAATTAGCCGTTAACAAATATCGAGTAGTTAACGAATTAGTCATTTTCGTCAATTAGCTGCGAATTAATTAGCGATTCTTATCAAGTTTGGCCGCGAATCAGCTCATGTCCAAATATTAGCCGCTAATTAGAGCTTTTTCCAGATTTAATTCTAATATTAAATATTTTCCTCCGATTCATCTGTGAATTAGCGTATATTCTCATATTTATTCGCGAATACGCGAATTTCCGCAATTTCAGTTGCCTTTGCCATTTTTTTTCCAGATTTAATTCTAATATTAAATATTTTCCTCCGATTCATCTGTGAATTAGCGTATATTCTCATATTTATTCGCGAATACGCGAATTTCCGCAATTTCAGTTGCCTTTGCCATTTTTCTCCATTTTAGCCGGTGAAGTAGCGGTTTTGTCCCCTTTAGCTGCAAATTAGCGATTTCTTTAATTTTTAGTGGCGCATTGACACTTTTCTCAGTGCTGCAGTGTGAACTGAAAATGGGATTTTTCTTAATTTCAGCCGCGTTAGATAGCGATTTTTTCAATATTAGCCGCAAATTTAGTGTTTTTTCACGATTAATTCCCGCAATAACAATTATTTTTTCACCTTTAGCTATGGATAGCGCTTTTCCTCGGTTTCACCCCGACCACTACGTATCTTTCGGAAGAAGATTTGCGTTTTCTTGATTTTGGCTAATAAACAACGTTCTTTCAAAAATTTATCCACGAATTAGCAATTTTTCTCAATGTTGGCCGTGGATTATCGCGGACTGGAGTGTTTCTCAGTTTTAGCTGCTAATGATTGCTTTTTCTCTATTTTTGCCGCCAATGAGCTTTTAAACTCAATTTAGCCGCGAGTTCAGCGCTTTTCTCAATTTGAGACGCCTAATTAGCGATCTTTCTTAATTTCAAACGTGAATCAGCGTTTCTTTTTCCAATTTTGGCCGCAATTTTTCACTTATATATCAGTTTTACTTATTTATTTATCCATGAATTAGCACGTTTTTTCGATTTTTACAACGATAGCGATTTTTCTTAATTTTTGTCGTGAATTCATGTTTTTGGAGATTTTAGTCGAATTTTTTTTTCTTTTTCTTCACAAAATTTCGCAGATTTTCCTGAATTTTATCCGCAAAATAGCGCTTTTTCCACACTTTAGTTCAATTTATTCATTTTAGGCGCTAAATAGCAATTGATCTCCATTTTACCCGCGAATTAACGATTTTTCTTCGTTCTAGTCGTGAATTAGCGATTTTTCTCAATCTCTTTGCCGTGAATTTGGGGTTTTTCCTGATTTTAGATGCTAATGATCGATTTTACTCTGTTTTACGCGTGGATTAGCGTTTTCTCTTGATTCTAGCCGCGAATTAGCGATTTTTCTCAATTTTGGCTGCAAAGTAACGGTTTACCTCGCGAATCAGACGAGTATTATTATCAACTTTAGGCAAGATTTAGCTCTTTTACTCACGTCTGTCTGTGAATCAGACATCGTTTTCTCAATTTGTGACCCAAGTAAGCGTTATTGTCAATTTTATCCGCCTATTAAGGACCTAGACAAATTGGAGATGAGTGAATTTTCTGTATTTTAGTCGCCAAGTTGCCTCAGGAAGGCGATAAAACAGCGAAAAAGCGCTCATTAGCCATTTCTCCATGCAACTTCCGGACCAAATTCGTGGGGTAGAGTAGCCACTTTACGGCTAAAATATAGAAAAAAAAACGCTTATGTACTATTCTTTGGCCAAGCCCGCGACTAAAACGGAGAAAAAGTCCCAATTGAAGGCTATCAGCTTCGGGCTAAAATGAAAAAAAAAACAAAAACGACCATTCAAGAATAAAAAAGAGAAAAGCCGCTAATTTGTCTTTAACTGATAACTATTTAATCGCTGCTGCAATTGAAAAGTCCTAATTCACGAAATAAGATGACAAAAAGCGTTGAATGACCGTCAAAATTTGGACAAACGTTAATTCGCGGCCAAAACGGAAAAGAATCGCTAGTAACTTAGCGGCTAAAGTTGAGAAAAAACGCTAATTCAAATATGAAATTGGGAATAAGTGCTAATTCGCTAGTAAAGTATAGAAAAATATCTAAAAACACGAATTCTCGGCTGAAATTAAGAAATATTACACCGTGTGGACGGGGCTTTATAATGAGAAAAATCACTAATTATTAGCGCTGCAGCAATTTGTAGCTCAAATTTAAAAAAGGAGCTGCTTCGCTACTAAAAAGGTAAAAAATCGCTAATTTGCAGCAAAAATTGGGGAAAACGTCAATCAAAGCTGCCAAAACGCCAATTCACGGATAGATTGAGAAAAATTGCTAATTAACGGATAACTTGGACAAAGTATGGAAAAAAGGTAATAAAAATGGCTAGAATTGAGTAAGGATGGAAAAAATCACTAATTCGCGGCTAAAAGTAAGAATAACGCCAATTTGCGGCAAAAATTGATTGAAAGTTAGATTTGGAAAAAACGTTAATTCGCGGCTAAAACAGAGAGAAAGTGCAAATCGGCGGCTAAAACAGGGAAAAACGTTAACTCGCGGCAGTGAATCGCTCCAGCAGGCTCTGCTATGATATTGAAACAAAGTTCAATTCGTGGTTTCTTGAGACTACTTCGTGACTAAAACTTTTCTACTAAAAGATTTTTAGTTTTAAAGCCTTGATTTGCGGCTAATATTGAAAATAAGCTCTAATTTTCCGTTAAAATCGGGCTAATTACACCAATTCGTCGATGGCAGGCTATCTGAAGGCAACATCGCTGTTAAAATAGAGAAAATGCGCTGACCCACGCAAGTGATGCTAATCTTGGGGCAAAAAGTTTGAGAATTGCGCTCATGTTCGGGGCTAAAATTAAGGAAAAGCGCTAATTCGCTGCAAAATTGAGACAAAAAATCGCTGATTCGCAGATCATGTAATGAAATTACGCGAATTCACGACTGAAATTGAAATTGACTAGAAGCGGTCATTCTCGACTAAAATTGAGAAATTATTCGCGGCTAAAACATAGAGAACTAACTATATTACCCGGCAAAAATTGAGATAAACCGCTCATTCGCAGCGTAATTCGTGACATAAGGTACTAATTCTCTAAAATTATGAAAAACGTCAATTTTCGGATCAACAAAGTAAATAAAAAAATCCCTTAATTTACGGCTAAAATAGAGAGGAAGCTGTCTAATTTGAGCTCAATTACAAGTCTTCTCGCTAAATTTATACGCGAGATTGAAAGATTCTGGTGCTAATTTAAGCGAAATTGCACGTTTTGGGACCGTTTTTGTGGTGGCAGACGCAACAGACAGAGCCCTGGCCCCTAACAGAGGCCAAAGCCTGGCAAATAACCAGAAAATTGGAAGTTCCGCGGCCAAAATATTCGCGGCAGCAATGCGATTTTAGGGTCTTAATTCATGCGAATAGGCGGTGACCAGAAGTCCTACTTTTCCCGGACATATATGTCCTACTTGTTTGAGCGTCCAGGGACGTCCCGGCTCATTTGTCAGGTGTCTAAAAAGCGGCTCATTTGCGGTGGATTCGTCTCGTTCAAATCCCAATTTCGGGCTTTTGCTCGTCCAAAAAAACCAAATTTCGTGGATTTTACTCGTTCAAAAACCAATTTTTATAGACTTTGACTATTTCAGAACCCAATTTTGTGGACTTTGCGCCTTTACAACCAAATTTCGTGGCTTTACCTCACTGTAAAATATATTTCGGTAAAAATAAAATAATGACGAAAAAACAAAATTTGTGATTTTGTCTTTCTCAACCAATTTTCCTGTCGATTCTTCATAACCAAATGTTTCAACATTAAATTTTTCAAATTTGGCACCTTCAAAAACAAAAAACGAATTTTTGTTGTTGATGTTGTTGTGCACCTTAGAAAAAAAATTCCAATAATTTCAGTCATTTCGTACAACAATTTTGATGATTTTCTCGCTTCTAAATCCTAAATTACGTGGGGTTTGCTCTTTAAAAAACCAATTTTTACGAATTTTCGCTGCTTCATAACCCAATTTCTTGGAATTTGCTGCTTTAAACCCCGATTTGAGGGAAATATCGTATGATGAATAACAAAATTTCGAGGCTTTACCTCTTTGTGAAATAAATTTCGCGGGTTCGGTTAATTCAACAACCCAAAATTGATGGAAAAATAATGACGGACAAACGAAATTCATGAATTTGACTTTTTCAATCCTCAATTTTACTGTCGATTTTTCATAATCAAATGTTTCAACATTCATTGCTTCGAATTTGGAACCTTCGAAAACAAAATTCCAAGGAGTTTTGTTACTTGGAACCCCAATTTCGCTGTTTTTCACGCGTTTAAAACAAAAATTTCTTGGTTTTAGATCTTTCAGTACCGCAGGTTTAGCCAATTCAGAAAATGAATTTGACCCTTTAAAAATCAAAATTCCAGAATTGGGCTCATTCCAAACCTAAATTTCATCATCAATTTGGGTTTTATAGATCCCAAATTTTGCTGATTTACTTTCTTTCAAAACTAAATTTCGTGAATTTGGCTCATTTCAACCACAATTTCCACAGATGTTGGCTACTTTACAAGCCAAATATCGTGGGTTTGGCTCTTTCTGGACTGTACAGTCGCAGTGCTGTGACCTAACATCGAAAAAACAAATTTCTTCGGGACGTTGGCAGCTTGAACCCAAATTTGACTGAGGATTTTCGCTCTGTCATAACCAATATCGCCAATTTTGCTTCTTTAAACCCAAATTTCACGAATTTTTGCTATTTCATACCCTAATTTCGCGTGTTTTTATTTTTAAAAAACCAATTTTCTCTTTTTTGCAACAATTTACTCTTTGAAAAAGCAAATTGATGGATTTGGCTCGATCAAACACCAAATTTTGTGATTTTGGCTCTCACAGACCCATGTTTCGCGGGCTTTCGCTCTTTCAAAACCTAATTCGCGGATTTCGCTCATTCCTAAAAACATTATTTCATAGTTTTGGCTCTTTCAAACCCCAGTTTCGTGGTTTTCGTTGTTTCAAAACCTAAATTCCTGTCTGTTCCGCATTAATGGTCGTGTGGGCGGACTTAATTTCAGTGAAAATGCAAGTTTCCGAGCTAAATTTCAACGAAACAGGAAGGTTCATGTTTAAATTTCAGCTTCCTGGGTGGATATACTACTCGAAGGGGCCAATATACCTTAGATACCTAATAATGCGAATTTTCCAGATTCCTGGCCGAGAAGTCAATTTTAGAGGCAACAATCGCCATTCCCCATCTGTGACAACTCATGGAGCCTTGAACTTTCGCCCTAGAAACTAAGAGCTTACGACTCTTCTCGGTTTTGATTGATGATAAATGCCGAGAAGAGCACACCCTACAGTTTTAAGAACAATAATTTATTGGGCACAATCCCCCAGTTCCTTTTACGGTTTCCGAGCCTATCGAATTAAATTCGCTTATTTGGTCAAAGGGCTCAAGGGCTGTAAGCTAGCACTACAAAAGACATTTTAGAAAAATGGGCAATAGAGGTGACGTTGAAATCCCTTCCAATTCATGTATCTCGTTTTTAATTCGTGGAAACTGAAGGAAAGCGAGGGAATGAGAAAAGAGCTTCAGAGGGGGGGGGGAGTTTTCCCTTTTCATAACTGACGCTGAC
The DNA here is from genome assembly GCA_038030265.1 of Corythucha ciliata. NCBI lineage: Eukaryota > Metazoa > Arthropoda > Insecta > Hemiptera > Tingidae > Corythucha > Corythucha ciliata. The sequence goes on from CM075938.1 coordinate 9,472,572, forward strand.
ATGGTCTTATTAATCCCTCCCACCACCACCATCAACCATTTTTTGTTGTATTACGCGTCTAAAGTCTAAACGCATCTGGGGCTCTCTACATTCTCATTTTCTTCAACGCCTCTCGGCTTCTGGTGAATTTAGCGGATGGTTGGTGAGTGTGGGTGGGGGGGGTGGTGGTGGTTGAGAGACAGGAAAAACCCCTTTCATCTCTCACACCCTCTCATCCCTTCACCAGACCGACCACCCAGCCCATTACGTTCACTCAAAACTCACGCTCCATACTGTATATAAAAGGGATCGATAGCCTCATTCCTCTTCGAAACTGTACAAGGAAGTTTTCGAGAGCTCATCCCTTTCCCGCAGTCTCGCAATATCTCTTGTCGGTCCATTATTTATACGCAGTTTGGTTTTGGGGGGGCAAAAGCGTCATGCCTGATAATCGACGCTATTTTTAGCTTTACATTTTTGTCTGAACACGAGTGAAAATGTACATTGAACGGTGTAACGTTAAAAAAAACGAATAGTTTCGAGAAATCCCCGAAATTTAAAACCTTTCAAAGTACAATTTAACCTTGAATGAGGCGCGTCATCGAACTGTTAGCCCGTTTTGTCTACACTTCGTAGTATTTTTGTTTCTTCGTTTGTTTTTCCTCAAGTTTGTAGATATTCAAGCCAACAATAACACAAATAATCGTGTTTTTTTTTGTTTTTTTTTTCAGCCCAAACCAACCATAAACCAGTTCGCTGAGGAGCCCTTAATGATTCGCACCCATTAGTGGCCAAGGGGGGAGGGAGGCGATATTTCATTTTAATTTAACTTTTCTCCCGACTTCGATGCAAAAGAAGAACGTTTATATAGGCAGCTGAAGAACCAATAAATATACATTTTCGAGATGTTAGTGAGGGAAAGAGTGAGAGAGAGGAAGGAAATAAAGCGTAAGTTCAATTACAAAAGAAAGAAGAAACTATTTGGCGAGTTTCCAATGCATTTGTTCTAGAAAAGATTTTCATACTAAATAATCGTTTCTTCTTGACTGTCTAAAGTAGGAAGAACACCCGACAAAATAAAAGGATTGTGCTCATTTTATAGTTTTAGATTTCTCGATCAATTAAATTAAGTGTCCACAGGGCGCGAGAAAGAGTGGTTTGGACGGGGCTAATGATTTAATCGTTGAAACAGTTGTTCGGGAAAGTGATGTGTGAGGAGGGGCGGGGCGGGTTATCGACCCAGTTTTAAGGGCAACTTGTTCTTCCATGGCTTCACCTTTTTTGAAATGTTAATGCGCTGTTTGCTAAGAATTGAAAAAGGCAGGCAAAATGGGCGGTCCAAGTTGTACAAAATATCCAGAGAAAATCAACTTTCTTGATTGAAACCAAAATGCAGTTATAGGGAATTTTGTTCAGGCAGGTCTTTTACGTCCGGTAGATCAACGCAACCTTCAAAAATTGCCAATTCGGAACAAATCTCATTCTGTTAGGGGAGGGGGGGGGGCTCTCAACAACAAAAAACGCCGCGAATTATCGAACAACGCCTTATTATTTCGACTGTTTATGGGTTTATTATTCATGGATGTAGTCAAATCCGGCTTGAAATTACATGAAAATCGACACTTCACACCCCTATGAACCAAAATCCTATGAAAATCCCCATTTTGGACCCGCTTTTGGCCCATAAAACCCCAGGGAGTTATTTGATTAAACTGATCAGATGTTAGGACCAACTAGACCCCAAATGGAGTCTATGTGCGGAAGAACGAGCTTTTTCGAGCAATCCTAGGGCAAGATATGGCCCGGAAGGCGGACGGACATTTTTTTTTATTTCAGATTTGGATTATACGCACTTTGAACGTAAAACTAGAAATTTTGAGGGGGATGGGGTCAAAAAAATTGTTTTGCGAAACGATTACAAAGACTTATTATTGAGAAATAATAAGTCAAAAACCAACGACAGAACTCTCTGTTTGATAATCCATTGAACCAATGGCGTAGGTAAAAATTTGTCCTGGGAGGGGATCAGATTGAAATCTCGTAAGGGTGAGGGGAGAGGGGTAATTTCACACTTTAGTCATCATTCCACCCAGTCAGCACACTCTTGAATCTGGACATCTTGCTGGCCTCATCATAGCCTCAATCTCTCAGTTAAGGGCGATTTTTGGACTCTACCCGCAAATTAGCGCCTTTCTCATTTTGGCCGAGTGTATCGTTCTTCTCAATTTCAGCCGCCGATTAGCGGTTTTACCCCAACCCCCTCCCATAACCACGAATTTGCGCATTTTCTCATCGTTTTTATCCCATGAGCGATGTTTCTTAATTATCCACGAGTTTTGGCGTTTTCCTCAATTTTAGCAGCATACTACCGATTTTTAAATTTTTTTACCAGGGGATTAGCACTTTTCACAGTTTTAGCTGAAAATTAACGTTTTTCTTAAGTGTTTTCCTCAGTATTAGCCGCAAAATAGGGGGACTTTTCACGAATTAGGATTTTTTTGGTTCACCATACGCAATGCATGAGCGATTTTTCACAGTTCACTCGCGAATTAGCGGTTTCATCACCTATTGCCATAAATTGGCGCTTTTTTTTTTCAATTTCAACCTGAAAAGTTGCCTTCAGAATCCGCAAATTGGCGTATATTCAGTTTTTGGCGCAAATTAAAATTTTTCTCAATTTCAACCGCGAATTAGAGATTTTTTAAAGTTGTAGCGGCGACGCGTCGTAGCGTTTCAAACCTGTGAATTTGCGAATTTTCTCAATTTCAATCAAAAATTGGCGTTTGGCGCAATTTTAGCTGTAAATTGGCGATTTTTCCCATTCTTAGCCGCGAATTAGCAATGTACTCAATTTTTAGGCTTAAAATTAACCTTTCTTTTAATTTTGAGAAACGTTAGTTGCTGATTATTTCATTTCCTAAATATTACCCGCAAATTTGCGGTTTTTCACATTTTACCACCGCATTAGCAATTTTATATAACTTTTATAGCTATAGATTACTGCTTCTTTTCAGTTCTAGCCATCAATTAGCGTATTTTTTAACATAATATTATAGACATGCATGAATTTGATATTTTTCTGAATTTTAGCCACAAAAATGCCTTCAGAAGGTGCGAATTTTCGAATTATAAATGAAACTTTTGGCTCAAACCTTTTTCAAACCAAAAAATTTACATCTATCCATCCATTTCTGTAAAAAAAAAAAAAAAAAAAAAATCATTCTGAAATTATAAATTTCACGACACTTCGAGAATTCGAGAATTAGTGATGTTTCTCAATTTTAGCTGCGAATTTTCGCTTTTTCTAAATTTTAGCAGCATGGCAGCGTTCCCAACCCGTGCATTACCTACCGAGTTTTGTCAATTTTTGCCAAGAATTGGCGTTTGACTCAATTTAAGCTGCAAATTAGCAATTTTTTTCTATTTTTAACAGCTTTCAGCTGTGAAATAGCGTTTTGTGCTAATTTTGCGGCCATTCAGCATCCTATTCCCTTTTTCATACGCGAATGGGCGATTTTACGCCATTTCAGTTGGGAATTTGCCATTTTTGTCCAATTTTAACCTGAAAGCGTCTGTTATTTGTCAATATTATAGCGTGTTTTCTCAACTTTAACCGCGAGGTTTGCCCAAATACAACACTTTTGCGTTTATTTCCTCCAGAATGGCCTCCATGTACCGCGATTCGTAATTTTCTTAATTTTAGTCTGGAAGTTGCCTCGCGAGACCATGAATCAGCCCTTTTTAGCAGCTGTAGCCACGAATATTACCGATTTTTGTCTCAATATCCCCCCCCCCCGTACCACGTTTGGTACACTACTGCGTTGGGTTTGAAGTCCAAGGAAAAAGCTGGACGTACTCGGACCTTTTCGATCTGCTTCAAGTCCAGAAAATCTGCTAAACCTAATTTCAACGTGAGACACTCATTTTTGCAGATTTTATGGGGCTCTTCGTTATGTTACTAGTGCTCCTTCGTTCGTATACTTGTAGCTCTGGGGGGGGGGGAGGGATTTATCCCCCATATCCCCCCCGTACCTACGCCCCTGCATTGAACAAAGGCTTTCGAATTGGTTTCCACAAGACGGTGGTGTTGGTGGTGCCGCCGCCGATTTTAGGAATGAGGGATTTGTCAAGGGCTTAATCCATTAATTTGTTTCTTTATTTAAAGTCTCGAATTCTAATAATTTCAAGGCGTTACAATGAAGGATTTTTGGAAGGGCCTAATTTTCAGCTCAAATTGAGAAAAAGTTCTAATTCGCTGCTAACAATGGAAAAATTGCAGAAAACGAATTGAGAAAATTCGCTAATTCACGGGATAAAAGCGCTACTGCGCTGCTAAAATTGAGAACTGAGAAGAAGCGCTAATCTAGAGCTAAATGTAAAACAAAATTGCTAATGCGGTGTTAAAATTTTTAAAAAATGCTAATTTTCGGCTTGAAAAAATCACTTTATTAGTCGAGCTAAAATTAGGAGAAAGGCTGATTTTCAGCTCAAATTGATAAAAAGTACAAATTTGTTGCTAAAATTGGGAAAAACTGCTGATCTGCCGCTAAAATTGCGGAAAACGCCAATTCATGGCTAAAATTGATAAAATTTGCGAATTCACGGGCTAGAAGCGCTGCTAAAATCAACAATTAAAAATGCTAATTTGCGGCTTGAAAAAATTGAAAAAATCAATGCCTTGCCCAAATTTTAGCCTTCCTAAAAATTGGGAGATAGGCTAATTTTCAGCCTAAATTAAGGGAAAATCGTATACACTAAAAAAAACAAAAAAAATCGCCAATTTGCACCTAAAATTGAGAAAAAGCCCATTCGTGGCGTCTGAAGGCGAAATTGATGTTAAAATTGGGAAAAATCGTCAACTTATTGTTATATGGGTAGAAAAAAACGGCTGATTTGTGGCCGAAAAAAATCGCTAAATCATAGCTCCTCATCGCGCCCATTTCGGCGCCCTATTGAATCGGCGATGAGGGGGGGGGCGAATGCACCCACTACCCTCCCTCTAGATCCGGCCCTGTCTGTGAGATATAAATCTGCAAAATTTGAGTGTTCAAAGGGCTAAACCAAGAAAATTGAGTTTTTAAAGTGCCAAATCCTCCGAAATTTGAGTTTAAATAAGGGGTGACAGGGCATTTCAGGATCCCCTATAATAGCGTACCGATGTAGTGTTGGGAGAGGGAGGGGGGGCGCACCACCCTGGGCCCCCCGTTAGGATGGGACCCCAAACCTGGGAGTAAAAATTGCTAACTCGCTTCCAAACTACATGTAGAAGCGGTAATTCGTGGCTGAAAATTGATAAAAGGCCTTCAATGGCGGCTAAAAGTGAGAAATACGTATTCGCGGCTTAAATTGAGATAACGCTCCACAATTTGCGGCTAAAATTAAGAAAAAAAAAAGCGACACATTCGACGGCACGCCGAAAACCAATTTTTTCAACTTTTCTGAGGCTGTACATCAAGAATGTAAAGTCAGCTCGGACTCGATTTTTTTTCACGAACCCCACACTTCCATTCCACAGGGAACAGGGAAGTAAAAAACGCTAATTCGAAGATGAAATTGAGAAAAAGCGCCCATCGTGCGAATAAAATTGCACAAAAAAAAAAAACAATGACTCGCGGACGAAATTTACAAGAACGCTTATTTGCAGCCATAAGATTGAGATAAAGCGCTGCGATTTGCGGCTATTAAAGTGGAAAAAAGCGCTAATTCCATCTAGTGAAGTTGAGAAAACGCCAATTCGCGCATTCTTGGAGCAGAAGTAGAGAAAAAGCGCTAGTTCGTTGCTGAATGTTGAAATTGAGAAAAAGGTCTTTTTTTCGAGGCTAAAATTGAGAATGACGCTAATTCGCGGATGAAATTGAGATAACGCTCAACAATTTGCGGCTGAAATTAAGAAAAGGCGCTAATTCGCGGATGAAATTAAGAAAAAGCGTTATTTCATGGCTTTATTGGGGGAAAAAAACGCTTATTCGCGGCTATAAGATTGAGATAAAGCGCTGCGATTCGCGGCTATAAAAGTTGAGAAAAAGCGCTAATTGACTGGTGAAGTTGAGAAAATGCCAAGTCACAGATTCTTGGGGGATGAAATTGAAAAAAAACAATTATTCTTGGGTAAAATTAGAGAGAAAAATCAGTTGAAATTAATTAATAAAAACTCCAATTCACCGGTAAAATTGAGAAAATGCGTTCGTTTGACGCTAAAATTTAGTAAAAACGCTCATTCGTTTTTAAAATTGTAAAAAAGTGAACGGAATCGTTTGTTTAGCGCCACAAAACGGACGAAATTTTGTTGTTTTTTTTTTCCCCCCGTCCATTTAGCCAAAAAATCTTCAACTGTTTACTGTGTTTGATAGTTTAAACTGGAGAACGCTTTGTGCATAAAGGCTTCTTGGGGTTGCAGCTTTCGACGTTTGGTCTCTTTGGGTCTTTGGGTGGTCAACGTTGCTTTAATTAAGGTTGTTATGATCACGTACTTTGTTGTGGTAAGCTTTTTGGGAACCAATCTTTTGAGGTTAGAGGATTTTGTGGTTGGATGATTTCGTGGTTAGATCATTTTGTTGATAGAGCATTTTGTGGTTAGAGCATTTTGTGGTTAGAACATTTTGTGGTTAGAGCATTTTGTGGTCAAGTGCTTTCTGTGCTTGAGTGTTTCTCGTAGTAAAAGCTTTTTGTGGTCAGAGGTTCATGTGGTTAGAGCACTTTGTGGTTCGTTGAAAAATTTTGCGGTTCGTTGAAGCATTTTGTGGTTTCAGCATTTTGGGGTAAGAGCCTTTTGTGGTTAGAGCATTTTTGGTTAGATGTTTTTGTGGTTAGCGCTTTCCGTTGTTGGAGTTTTGTTTGTGGTTAGGGCGTTTTGTTATTTGCGCATTTTAAGTGTGCTACTTTCTGTGGTCCACGCTTTTTTTTGGTTAGAGCATTTAGCAAATTTGCCATAAAATCGTATTTTTCGATTCTGATAATTAAAATTTTGGTATTCGACACAGCTCACAGCGCCCACTCTTCAAGACAAGTGCGCTCGGTTCGAATGATCGTGTATGGGAGACTGCGGTGTTCTCATCGCAGTGCCCACTCCCCTCTTGGTCACCCTGAAAGGTCATTCAAACCCCACCCCCACCCCGTCCAGAGAGTACTAAGTGCGAGCGGGCGAAATATTTATGAATTTCCTAGCGAGTGTCATTCCATATCCAAAATCACTTTATTGAATGGATCGCAGGCGGACCGCTTAAAGCCCACGAAGATGTGAAAGAAGAAGGTGGGCGGAGAGGGAAGAAAACACGACTTTAAAGATTTATGAAAGATGAAAAAGGTTCGCCTTTTCAGGGCAAACGATTGTTGTTCGCTTTCCCAACTTTCGCCATCAATCCCATGTGATTTTAAGGAATGATTGATGAGTGTTACACGATAGTGCCGTGAGGGGGGGGGGTGGTTGAGACAAGTTAGTTTTCTTATAGATCCAGTTTTGTACTGCTGCCGAACATTCGTAGTGAAAAACCATTTAATTTGGGTTCTAAACTGGAACTAGACCAACTATAAAAGAGAATACAGCGCTCTGAGGACTTTTTTTCCTTCTCGTGATCACTAGAGAAGAGCATTACAAACCACCGATTTGAAAACGCTGTGCACGGTTCTGTAAAATAAGGCTGCGTCAAGTCAACTGGAATTGTCGGACTAATGTCTGACAAAGTTAAGAGTGAAAGTGTGCAAGAGCGAGTGAATTCTGCTTGATAGCGTCCCCGTAATAACGACTAAAGGATTCACTGGACTCGTTTGAATGAATTTTTCCATTCCAAGAAACAGTCTCCGTGGCGTTGGAATGAGTAGAGTGACCGTTGTTTCAATAAATAAATTTTAAAAAAAGAGAGAAAGAGAAAAAAAGGCGACTGGCCGCATTGAGGCTGCGGGGAGATGTTTGAATGACCGGGCGGCGGTGGCTGGCGGGTGCCCTTTTGAGACTTGAGCCTCTGTGAATGACAGAAAAGAGGTTCTAAAAACACTTTCTCCTTTATTCCACCATTCATTGAAATGCTCGTCGTCACTTCACCGCCCACCCACCGCCTCCAGCGGCGGCGGCGGCGGCATCGAAACTTTCAGATTCTCGTTGCCCTTTCCCCCCCCCTTTTTTTTTAACACTCTCGCCAGTCTCTTTCCTTTTCACTCATCTTGAAACTTGAGGAAGTGAGCTTGTAAGGAAAACGTTTCTTCCGACCCTTGAACGATAGGGCAACGCGAATGACTTGCTAGTGAAAGGGGGAGGGGAAGGTGTAATCGTTAGGAGAATATAACCTGAAACCACCGTAGTATAGGCAGGAAGATGGTGATGGAGTGAGAGAGGAGGTTGAAAAAGTAGAGCAGTCGATAATTGGGACATTTCCATTCAACTTCTCGATGATTCGTTTCAAATTACCAAAACGGTTGAGCACGAGGTTACTCATGGGAGTTAGGGGGAATTAAGACGACTAGTGGGTATGATGCACACAAAATGTAGGTGAGGATATCAATTAGTCGCTCCGAAAAGGGAAAAATTGTTGGGATACGGGATTGTAGTTTGACGCGATGACGTTCTCACGCGTGGTGGCCAACGGGAACGTGAGGAAAGTGGTAGCCGAGATGTTTTGAGGCTTGTTGTGGTCGAGTGGGTATTAGTTCTAGATCAAGAGATCAGAAATCAGTTTTAACGAATTGACAAAAGTAAAATGAAGTCCCATGTCAGGAGAGAATACCGTTTCATTGCTGTTTGTGATATCCATAGCTGATGGTGGAATGAAATGATGGATTGATTGAGGTTGTGAGTTTGAAAATTGCATCAAATCACCAAGAGGATAATAAGTGCAGGTTGGTGTTCTGTGTTGAGTGATGTCTTTCTTTTTGCATTGGACTAAAGAGGGAGGTTCGACTATGTCTGTACGTCGTATTTGATCTATGTGGCGTTTGAGCATGTATCCGCTATCCAACTTAATTTGGTAATGCAGACGACCGAATTTGTTCACGACAGTTCCCAGTTTCCAGTGTCGCTTTTTGTTGAGGTAGTAGTGGACTTGTACGCGATCTCCTATGGTGAATTTTCTACAACGGCGAAAAGGTGCTTCTGGTTTAGTGTGTGTCGTGTCTTTGATAAGGGGTATTGGTTTTAGAGCGTCTAATTTGGTTCTTATGTTCCGATTGAGAAACTGTTCAGCTGGTGTTTTATTGTCGCCGAGAGGTGTGGCCCTGTATCTGAACATGATATCACGGACTTTTCTTCGTAGTATTGAAAGACGTTCCCCTGACATAGACGCAAGACAGTGTTTCAAAGTTTGAACGGTTTTTTCAGCCAATCCATTCGTAGAAGGATGGCCCGGAGCTATGAGTTTTTGAAAAAATTCCACTTTCTTCACAAAACGTGTGAAACTCACTTGACGTAAATACTGAGGCGTTATCCGTCACCATGACGTCTGGGAACCCAAAACGAGCAAATATTTCTTGAAGCAAATCAATAGTCGATAATGTTGTTGGAGGTGATGAAGTTTGTAAGATTTCGACCCATTTGGATCTTGCATCTACTACGATAAGGAAGTATTGCCCTTGAAAAGGTCCAGCGTAGTCAATATGGAGACGTTGCCAGTTTTCTTCAGGTTCCTCCACGGATGTAAAGGTGCTTTAGGAGGATTCGATCTTACTGACGTACAAGCTTGACACTCTCGGACTAGCCGCTCGATGTCTCTGTCGATTGCCTTCCAATACACGTGTCGTCGAGCGAGTTGTTTCATCTTCGTTATCCCAATGTGCGTACGATGCAACTCATTCAAAACGGCTCTTTGAAGAGAATTGGGAACGACTACTCGTTCACCTCGAAAGAGAATGCCATCGTTTATGATGAATTCCAAGTCACTTTTGTCGTTTTGCTGAAGTTCTCGAATAATTTTTGAAAGTTCGCCGTCTTTTTCAGTTTCTTGGCGAAGTGATTTGTATGTTAACGATGAAGTTGTAATTTGATTGACAGCTGCCAAGCAAATCTGATGGACTTCCAGGTTTATTGATGAGTCAGGGAACGTACAGGATGAAATGGGTGCTCTGGACAGGCAATCGACGTTGGAATTTTCTACTCCTTTCTTGAAAATTACTTCGTAATTATACGCTGACAAAAAGGCAGCGTAGCGTTGCAAACGAGCCGAAGTCATTGGAGGAATCTTTGAATCCTGGTGAAATATTCGAACAAGAGGACTGTTATCTGTAACAAGTTTGAAGGGGCGAGCAAACAGATATTGATGGAAGTAGCCAACAGAAAAAATTATGGCTAGTGCTTCTCGATCCAGCTGGGAATAATTCTTCTCGGCCGGCGTTAGGGCTCTCGATGTGAAAGCTACGGGGCGTTCATAACCTTCAATAATGTGAGAGAGGACTCCAGCGATTCCTTCTGGGCTTGCATCACACGCGAGAACTACTGGCAAGTCAGGATTGAACGGTGCGAGAACCTGGTCGCTTAAAATTTCTTTTTTTAGGTTGTTGAACGATTCTTCACACTCTTGAGTCCACTGAAATGGTGCGTGTTTTTGAAGAAGACGCCTCAAGGGAGCAGTGAGGGTTGAAAAATGGGGAATAAATCGAGCGTAAATATACGTTATCATCCCCAAAAAGTGTCTTAGTTGGTCCAGATTTTTGAGGAAGGGAATTTCTTGAATTGCTGCGACCGCGTTTTTCAGAGTCCTGAGAAACTTTGTCAACGCTGAAGTGATGTAGCGAATCCGACGAAAAGGCTTGAGCGTTAGTTTTTGAGCTTTCTATTGCTACGGCTTTGGTGACTAGATCGGTAAAGGAAGACGATTCGGATTGAAAAAGTAATTTTTCACGAATCTGATTATCTCGGATACCACGAATGAACTGAGCCCGAAGAAAAACGCCAGCTATTGAAGCTTGAAAGTCGCAAAAGCAGACGAATCGGCAATCGGAACAATCGGATCGGATTGAGCGAGGCTACGAATTCAGCAATCGATTGATTTTCATTCTGGCATTGCGAGAGAAAATTGTGTTGGGCAACGAGGGCGTGTTGTGGTGGTGCCAAGTGGACTTCCAGGAGTTGTATCAATTGTTATCAATTCCGTGACGTTTTGAGGAGTTGCTAAAGCCGAAATGAGCTTGAAATAGGTTGCACCGATTGAATTTAGGAGAAGGTGGGCGCAAAAGCGTTTATTGGACGATACGTTTTTCATGTCGACGTAGTTTTGAAAACGCTGTTTGTAGGACTTGAAACATTCTTGTGTGGAGTCGAAGGGCTCAAAATTCGGAAGAAGGGTTGTGCTAGACGATGCAGAAGACGCAATATGATCGACTGGTGCTTGTGTCGGTTGAATGTTTCCGACAAGTCTTTCGATTAATGATGTTTGAATGTTCATGAACTGTGCAAATTGTTCTGCATCCATTGTTTCACCTCGGTCGCCAAAACTGTTGTGGTCGAGTGGGTATTAGTTCGAGATCAAGAGATCAGAAATCAGTTTTAACGAATTGACAAAAGTAAAATTATTCATATATTTTTTTATCTTCCACTTATTCATGTTTAGTGCGACCTTCTCAAGTGCTCCTTGGACTGAGTTTCGTGTTTCATCGATGTCTTTGTTCGAGGACCGAGGAGTATAAGACAGTGTCATCTGCGAAGATAGCGTGCTCGACATTTTGTGTACTTGGGAAGTCACTTATGTACAAGTTAAATAACATTGGCGAAAGAACCGATCCCTGAGGAGTTCCGGCGAGTAGCTGCCTCGATGTAGTGTTGTTGATTCTTACGTAGAAGTATCTTTCGGTTAGGAATGAAGATTTAATTTCATAGAGATATTTTGGCAGTCCCGCTTTTTTCAATTTATACTTGATTCCGACATGCCAAACCTTATCGAACGCTTTTTCGAGATCTAAGAAAATACCGACCGTATGCTCCTTGTTCTCGAATCCTTTTATTATACCTTCTGTGAGCCAGTAGGCTTGGTGAGTAGCTGAGTGCCTCGGGAGGAATCCAAATTGCTTCTGAGGGATAAGACCTTCCGTGTGCTTCGCTAGTCTACGTTGTATGCATTTTTCGAATAGTTTCGCTAAGACAGGCAAGAGGCTGATAGGTCGGTAGTTTTGAACTAGCTTCGGAAATACGATGATTTCGGCGGTTTTCCACGATGTCGGGAAATAACTCAGTTTTAGACACTTGTTGAAGATGTTTAGTATGTTCATTACTCCTTTATTTGGCAGATTACGAATCAAAATCGGTGGGATGCCATCCTTCCCAGGGTTTTTTTTCACTGAAATGTTTTTGATCAGTTCGAATATCTCGTCGGGCTTTATGAACTTTATGAACTGTTAGTTCGACAGACTGCTCGACGGTTGAGCACGGCACTCAACCGCTTAGTATGGGGAATAATATAGTAAGCGAATAATAAATAAAGCTGGAGAAAGGAGATATGATCACAGTCCAACGGGTCAAACTGAACTTACTACTTATTACTTTTAACTAAAAATTATATTTTTAAAACATGTGTCATTGATAGGATACAATAGAAGCTACACATCCGTAAAATACAAGTTTCGGGTTAAATAGTCCCGAAACTGCTTGTTTGTGGCGATATACCGTTGCGAAATTCTTACTTCTGGGGTAGAACTACGAAATTATTGCAGCAATTATTTCAGCAATTAAAGCAATTATGCTTTTTGACGTGCTTATACGGGCTATTAAATGACCGACCAGAGTAGTCAGTCAATAAACAAAATTTCAAGGCCAAATAGCCACGGAATTCCGAGTCTCGAGGATTTATATCGGCGAAATTCCAAGTTCCCGGTAAAGATATTCGCGCTATTGTGAATTTCGGGTCTTAATTTCCTTGAAATTGTAACCTTTGGCGATGCTGCAGGCTGCCCCCCTCCCACCACTCCCTCGGGCTACTATCGTCCCCGTCAGTGCCAAAAGCCGGACGAATAGCCGCGATATTCCAACATTTGAAGCTAAATATCCGCGAAATTGGAAGTTTCCCGGCTGAATGTCCTTGAAATAGCGCTTTTTATTTCAACACGTGGGACTAGTCAGCCTCAACGGTGCCCAAAGCCTGGCAAATAGTCGTCAAGAAAATATTCGCGAAATTGGAAGTTTCTAATCCGACACTCGCTCGCACTATCTACGGCAATTTTAATGAAATTGGAACCATTGGAGACTTTTTATAAACAATAAATTAACAAATTTCATCAATTTTAGCAGCATATTTTTTCCTGAATAGCATAATTAGCACTTTTCCTCAATATTAACTGTTAAATTGTGCACTTATTGTCAATTTCAGCTACAAACTAGCCTTTAGGGATCACTTATCGTCTGATTTGCTGATTTTAAACCGCGAAATTCATCTAGAATTAGAGAATCAGCAAAGTTTCTGTGTCAGTTTCGGTGCATTATTGACATTAAATGTTGATCCACCAGATTCCTTCTTTTTTTAAGTTAGGCTGTGACCAGCACGGCTGTTTGGTCTTGAAGGAGGGAATCCTCTGTAGCCCTGCTGAAAAAAGGTTCATTCAAATCGATTTCTGAAACGTTTCTGTGGCGGGGGGAGGGGGTGGGGCTTGTTATATCAAAAAATCATTTTGCTGCTAATAGAGTTGTGTCCAGAAGTGATTAAGGTTTAGAATCATGGGCGTAGCCTTAGCAGGGAGGGCAGAGGTGGGCTCGTAGAGTTAGGGGGGCGAGGTGCCATCGCCCACCCAATGTTGCTATTGGTTGGGCAAAGGTACCTTTTCACCCCCCCCCCCCCACCGCAAATATTCTCATCTGATTTTCAACAATATCGTCCAATAAAGGGTGATGTACCTACTATGGTGTAGCGATGAGTAATGGTATTTTCTTAATTTAAAGCGCGAATTAGCGCTTTTTCAGCATCTTATCCGCGAAGAAGCGATTTTTCTCAATTTAAGCAAGCCTTTTTCAATATTTTAGCCGCAAATTAGCACTTTTTCTCAATTTCATCCATGAATTAGCGAATTGGTGGCGACTTCTATCAAACTTTTCTCCATTTTACTGTCGCGAAATTGGCACTAGAAGCACTGGCGGACCTACAACTTTCGGGGCCCGGGCCAGTTAACACAATGAGGCCCCTTAGTCTCTATATTTTTACAGGATAAACACGATATAATTATAATTTTCACGTAGCGTTAAACTATGGGGTTTTCCTTATTTTAGCCACGAATTGGCATTATTTCTACACCCCATCCACCAATTAGCGCTTATTACTAGTTTAAGCCGTAAATTGATGAATTTCTCTAACCACGAATGAGTGTTTTTTGTCCATTTTACCCGCGAATCAGAGCTTTTCTCAATTTTGGCCGCTTTGCAACGTTTCTCTCAATTTCAGCCACGAAGAAGCGTTTTCTTTGTTTTTTTTAATCTAAACCCAAGAATTTGTGCTGTTTCACCTTAGACGCAAATTGAAACTCTCTGTATTTCATAGCCACGAATCAACGCTTTTTATCAATTTTTTAGCGATTTTTCTCATTTTTAGCCACGAATTGACGATTTTTAAGAGAGAGAGAGCGTTCGTTCCGGCGTTTTAGACGCGAATTAGCACTTTATCTCAATTAAAGCTGAAAATTAGCGTTTTTCTCATTTTAAGACGTGCTATAATTAGTGTTTTTCCAGAATTAGCCGCAAATAAACCGGGGTTTTTTACATTTTATAGTCCCGAATTAACAATTTTTTCTCCCACTTCCAGCATGGGATTAGCACTAATCCCCAATTTTAAACCGCGGATTAGAAGTTTTTTTCACTAACAGCCGTGAATTGCCGCTTTCCTCAATTTTGAGCCACAAGCCACAAAATTGGTATATTCTCAATTTTAGACACAAATTGGAATTTGTGCTCTGTTTTAGGCAGGAATTAGTGCTATTTCTTAATTTTAGCAGCAAAATTAGCGATTTTTCTCAATTTTTGGCACAGTTTTGCGTTTTCCTCAATTTTAAGAAGCGAATTAGCACATTTTCTCAATTTGAATTGAAAAATAGCGTTCTTAATTGTAAGCGCACTAATTAGCGATTATTCAAAATTCGCTAATTAGCGAAAGTTTTTACATTTTTGCCCCTCATTAACCTTTTTTTTGTTACTTTTATTACCATTTTCTGTTGTTATCATTGTTTTTTGGATACTTTGGGGATTAGCTCTCTTTCTTACTTTTAGCCACAAATTTGTTGCCTTCAAAAGGCGAGAATTTCGGTATTTGCAATTTTGAACGCGTACTGATATTTTCTCTATTTTATCCGCTGATTAGCGCTTTTTCTCCTTTTTTTTAAGGCAGGGAATTAGCACGTCGGAAAATTATCGTTTTTATTCCATGAATTAGCGATTGTTCGCGATTTTTGTCACAAATTGGCGTTTTCCTCAATTTTTAGCATCGAATTAGCACTTTTTCTCAATTTGAGCTGAAATTTAGTGGGTTTTAAAATTTTAGCAAGGTTATTTTTTAATGTTTTTCTTAATATCAGCCGTGAATTACCGTTTTTTGTACATTTTAGCCCGTTTCGATTTTAGCAATGGATTAGCACTTTTTCTCAGTGCCCGAGAAATATCCTTCAGAAGCTTCGGGTAGGCATTTTCTCAATTTTTGCCGCGAATAGGAGACTCGTTTTCATTTTTATCCGCAAACTAACGTTTTTCCCACAATTCTTTCTTCTAAAGTTCTCAATTTTGAAGACCAATTAGGCGCTTTTTCTCAATTTTAGCCGCGATTTTTTTTCACTTGTTCAGCCATGATATATAGCGCATGTTCCTAATTTTTAGCCGCGGGCTAGGCCTGAACTGCTAAGCCATTAAAATTGCCCCAATACGCCGCGAATTAGCGAGGATTTTTAAATTTTGGTCTGAAAATTGCATTGAAAAACGACGAATGAACGCTTTTTCGCGGATTTAGTCACGAATATTAGCGCTTTTTCCAAACTTTTTGCCCCAATATCGGTACATTAGGGCGCCTTCTCAATTTTATCTGCTTAAGGCGACCAAAAGAATCATGGGTGAATATTTAGCCACACGAATATTTAGCCACACAATTGTACGGTATTTGCTGATCGCCGGCATAACGTTCTATTATCCAGACGTCGCGTCGGTTGGACTGAAAATCACCGAAAGGAACATAAACATTAGTTGGATATAATGAATATTTCTGTCGCCGGTAGTTTTAATTAATAAATTAATTAAACTGATGTTATCCGGACGACGATGGAAGGGCATAGCCCAACACGATTCGAGTTTCGAGAAAAAATGGCTCCCTCAACCTCTGGATTACCAGTCCAGCACGCTGCCAATTGCACCACGAAGACGCCTTTGGGAGTCGTACTCCGAGGGATAAGCTAAGCCGAACCCCCCACCCACCAGATCCAGTGTTGGGCTATGCCTTTCCATCGTCGTCCGGATAACATCAGTTTGATTAATTTATTAATTAACATAAACATTCCCGGATCTGGCTACATGAAAAACCGATTCCACTGATTTCGCCGACTTTAAACCAATTTGGCGGATAAATTGTCAATTTCGAGCAGCAATGGTCATTTTCACGAGTAAATTGTCAATTTCACGAGTAAAATGTCAATTTCACGCGTAAAATTGTCAATTTTACAAGTAAATTGTCACTTGGTGAGTAATAGTCAATTTCACGAGTAAATTTCAACTTTGTGAGTAACTGGTCAATTTCACGAGTAAATTGTCAATTCCACGAAATAAATTGCAATTTAACATGTAAATTTTCAATTTTG
The DNA here is from genome assembly GCA_038030265.1 of Corythucha ciliata. Classification (NCBI taxonomy): domain Eukaryota; kingdom Metazoa; phylum Arthropoda; class Insecta; order Hemiptera; family Tingidae; genus Corythucha; species Corythucha ciliata. Next base: position 9,489,279 of record CM075938.1, read on the forward strand.
TAAGTAAATTGCCAATTTTACGTGTAAATTGCCAATTTTGTGTGTAACTTGTCAATTTCACGTGTATAATTGTCCATTTCCCGAGTAAAATGTCAATTTACGCGTAAAATTGTCAATTTTACGAATAAATTGTCATTTGGTGAGTAAATTGTCAATTTCACGAGTGAATTGTCAATTTGTGAGTAACTGTCAATTTCACGAGTAAATTGTTAATTTCGGCGAGAAATCGTCAATTTTACGATAAATCGTCAATTATACGAGTAAATTGTCAACTTGTGAGTAACTTGTTAAATTCACGAGTAAATTGTCAATTTCGCGAGCAAATCTCAATTTTACGAGTAAATTGTCAATTGGGTATGTAATTGTCCATTTCCGAGTAAAATATCAATTTCACGAGTAAAATATCAATTTCAAGGTAAATTGTCAATTTTACGAGTAAATTGTCACTTGGTGAGTAAATGTCAATTTCACGAGTAATTGTCAATTTGTGAGTAATAGTCGTTTCACGAGTAAAATGTCAATTTCACGCGTAAATTGTCAATTTTACGAGTAAATTGTCACTTGGTGAGTAAATTGTCAATTTCACGAGTAAATTGTCAATTTTGTGATTAACTTGTCAATTTCACGAGTAAATTGTCAATTGTACGAGTAAGTTGTCAATTTCACGAGTAAATTATCATTTTCACGAGTAAATTGTCAACTTTACGAGTAATTGTCTCTTTTACGAGTAAATTGAAAATTTTTCGAGTAAATTGTCAATTTTACCAGGAAATCGGCAATTGTATGAGAAATGTTTTTCTATTTTATGAGGAAATATTCAATTTTATGAAGATATTGTCCATATTATGAGGAAATTGCCAATTTTATAAGGAAATCGTGAATTTTATTATGAAATTGTATGTGTTATGAAGAAATTGTCAATTTCGCGAGCAAATCGTCAATTTTACGAGTAAATTGTCAATTTTGTATGTAAATTGTCCATTTCACGAGTAAAATGTCAATTTCGCGAGCAAATCGTCAATTTTACGTGTAAATCGTCAATTATACGAGTAAATTGTCAATTTTGAATGTAACTTGTCAATTTCACGGGTAACCTTGTCCATTCACGAGTAAAATGTCAATTTCATGAGTAAAATTGTCACTTGGTGAGTAACTTGCCAATTTCACGAGTAAATTGTCAACCTTTGTGAGTAACTTGTTAATTTCACGAGTAAATTGTCAATTTCCGCCGAGCAAATCGGTCAATTTTACGAGTAAATTGTCAATTTTGTATGTAACTTGTCAATTTCACGGGTAAATTGTCCATTTCACGAGTAAAATAACAATTTTACGAGTAAGTTGTCACTTGGTGAAGTAAATTGTCAATTTCACGAGTAAATTGTCAATTTTGTGATTAACTTGTCAATTTCACGAGTAAATTGTCAATTGTACGAGTAAGTTGTCAATTTCACGAGTAAATTATCATTTTCACCGAGTAAATTGTCAACTTTACGAGTAATTGTCTCTTTTACGAGTAAATGAAAAATTTTCGAGTAAATGTCAATTTTACCCAGGAAATCGGCAATTGTATGAGAATTTTTTTTCTATTTTATGAGGAAATATTCATTTTATGAAGATTTTGTCCATATTTGAGGAAATTGCCAATTTTATAAGGAAAATCGTGATTCATTATTTGAAATTGTAATGTTGTTATGAATGAAATTGTCATTTCGCGAGCAAATCGTCAATTTTACGAGTAAATTGTCAATTTTGTAGTAAATTGTCCATTTCACGAGTAAAATGTCAATTTCGCGAGCAAATCGTCAATTTTACGTGTAAATCGTCAATTATACGAGTAAATTGTCAATTTTGTATGTAACTTGTCAATTTCACGGGTAACTTGTCCATTTCACGAGTTAAATGTCAATTTCATGAGTAAATTGTCACTTGGTGAGTAACTTGCCAATTTCACGAGTAAATTGTCAACTTTGTGAGTAACTTGTTAATTTCACGAGTAAATTGTCAATTTCGCGAGCAAATCGTCAATTTTACGAGTAAATTGTCAATTTTGTATGTAACTTGTCAATTTCACGGGTAAATTGTCCATTTCACGAGTAAAATAACAATTTTACGAGTAAGTTGTCACTTGGTGAGCAACTTGCCAATTTCACGAGTAAATTGTCAATTTTGTGATTAACTTGTCAATTTCACGAGTAAATTGTCAATTGTACGAGTAAGTTGTCAATTTCACGAGTAAATTATCATTTTCACGAGTAAATTGTCAACTTTACGAGTATTGTCTTTTTACGAGTAAATTGAAAATTTTTCGAGTAAATTGTCAATTTTTACAGGAAATCGGCAATTGTATGAGAATTTTTTTTCTATTTTACGAGGAAATATTCAATTTTATGAAGTTATTGTCCATATTATGAGGTAAATTGCCAATTTTATAAGAAATCGTGAATTTTTTTATGAATTGTATGAGTTATGAAGAAATTGTCAATTTCGCGAGCAAATCGTCAATTTTACGAGTAAATTGTCAATTTTGTATGTAAATTGTCCATTTCACGAGTAAAATGTCAATTTCACGCGTAAATTGTCAATCTTACGAGTAAATTGTCACTTGGTGAGTAAATTGTCAATTTCACGAGTAAATTGTCAAATTTGTGAGTAACTTGTCAATTTCACGAGTAAATTGTTAATTTCGCGAGCAAATCGTCAATTTTACGTGTAAATCGTCAATTATACGAGTAAATTGTCAATTTTGTATGTAACTTGTCAATTTCACGGGTAAATTGTCCATTTCACGAGTAAAATGTCAATTTCATGAGTAAATTGTCACTTGGTGAGTAACTTGCCAATTTCACGAGTAAATTGTCAACTTTGTGAGTAACTTGTTAATTTCACGAGTAAATTGTCAATTTCGCGAGCAAATCGTCAATTTTACGAGTAAATTGTCAATTTTGTATGTAACTTGTCAATTTCACGGGTAAATTGTCCATTTCACGAGTAAAATGTCAATTTTACGAGTAAATTGTGACTTGGTGAGCAACTTGCCAATTTCACGAGTAAATTGTCAACTTTGTGAGTAACTTGTCAATTTCACGAGTAAATTGTCAATTTCACGATAAAAATTTGCAATTAACGAGGTAAATTGTCATTTTGTAAGTAAATTGCCAATTTTTCGATTAAATTGCCAATTTTGTATGTAAATTGTCAATTTACTTGGTTAATTGTCAATTTCTGGGGTTAATTGTCAATTTCACGCGTAAATTGTCAACTACGAGTAAATTGTCACTTGGTGAGTAAATTGTCAATTTCACGAGTAAATTGTCAATTTGTGAGTAACTGTCAATTTCACGTGAAAATTGTCAATTTCACGAGCAAATCGTCTATTTTTACGAGTAAATTGTCATTTATTTTTACGAGTAAATTGTCAATTTTGTATGTTACTTGTCATTTCACGGAGTAAATTGTCATTTCACGAGTAAAATGTCAATTTCACGAGTAAATTGTCACTTGGTGAGTAACTGTCAATTTCACAAGTAAATTTTCAACTTTGTGAGTAACTGGTCAATTTCATTGATTAACTTGCCAATTCCACGAGTAAATTGTCAATTGTACGAGTAAGTTGTCAATTTCACGAGTAAATTATCATTTTCACGAGTAAATTGTCAACTTTACGAGTAATTGTCTTTTTACGAGTAAATTGAAAATTTTTCGAGTAAATTGTCAATTTTACCAGGAAATTGGCAATTGTATGAGAATTTTTTTTCTATTTTATGAGGAAATATTCAATTTTATGAAGATATTGTCCATATTATGAGGAAATTGCCAATTTTATAAGGAAATCGTGAATTTTATTATGAAATTGTATGTGTTATGAAGAAATTGTCAATTTCACGAGACAATTGTGAATTTCACGAGTAAGTCGTCAATGTTACGAGTAAATTGTCAATTTGTGAGTAAGTTGTCAATTTCACGAGTAAATTGTCAATTTCAAGAGTAAATTGTCAATTTTACGAATAAATTGTCAATTTTATGAGTGTCATTTTGTATGAATCTGTTTCGTGGATTTTGTCCCCCAGCAAACCAATTTCGCTGAGTGGGCGGCTCGAATTCAGATAACGATTACGCTATTTTTTTCGCTTTAATAACCGATTTTAGCTGGTTAGACTCGATAAAAAACAATTTCTCTAAATCGCGCACTAAAAAAACACATTTCTCGGGGTTCGCTAACTATAAAACTATTTTTGGGTCTGGTTTATTAAAAATTCATTTTAGTGGGAACCAACCTTCTTGATTTCGCTCTCTAAAAAACTTATTTTGTGGGTTAAATTCGGCAACAAACCAGTTTTGAAGGTATTTCACCCGCTCAATGCGTAGGTACGATGCGTTTTATGAATCAGGAGTGCCTGCCTAATTAAAAAAAAAACATCCGGTCACTGTTGGGGATCATAATGTGTTTAGTTAGTTAGTTTTATTAATTAACTCCCGTTAACCTAAAATATCAAATAAACTTTGGAACGTGTCCGATTTGAACGAAAAAAAAAAAAAATTGTGAAAATTGTTTTTGGATAGATCCTCCACCGTCAAGTGAAGTCGTTATTCACTTAGCCGTCAATTGCCTCTCTGACGAGACCGATATACGTTCCAATATCTTGAGGTTGAATTCGAATCCCACAGTAGTGCCCTATACCGACAAGCCGATTAGAACCTCTTCACAACCCCGGCCGAATAATGATGGAGGGCCAAAGAGCCCCTCCATATCCAATTACAGGCGTTTACACACCCTCCTCCACCACCACTCAAATGCTTTAAAGTGCCTCTCCCCCCCCGCCTCTTAATCTTCCACCTTCACACTGTTCATCCACGTAATAATAATCGACCTCCCAAGCCCATCGTTGAGGTACAGGAGGTACTTGTTCAAAAGAGCCTTCCCTCTTTCAATCAACCTTAATTTATTTTCCTTAAAACATTACTATTTAGAGTGAAATTTCAGACACTTAAACGCCTATAATTTCATTACTAGTACACCGTTGGCTTAGTTTTTCACTTTTAAACCAACACGAAGAAGTTATCGTCCTTAAATTTTCTTCAAAATTAAATAAATAAGTGCAAGAGGGATGGGTCTAATCTTCGTAGCCTTTTTCAGGGGAGCTAGAGTAGAATGAACCATTTTATTCCGTGATAAAAATGTTTTTAAATATTTGACGAGAGAGAAATCGTGGGGAGAAAAGAATTGGAAACAATCCGTCTCACCATTCGCCCAGACATTCTTCCTTTTCTTTACATTGTCCAGGTGAAATTCGGGAGGAATAAACGTATACGAAATAATAAATCGATGACAATGAATAAATCATGGTGACATGATTTATTCCCGTGATTCCGGCCCCCCCGTCCGATCAGACTTTTATTTTTCAAAGTCTGCACAAAACGATGAAATCAGATTTTATTTATTTATTTCATTCTATTTCGTTGCAGGTTTGTATCAGTACAAAAGAGCAGCACTAGGAGGAGGGGGGAGGGTCAAGGCTCACTATATATTTTTTTTTTGTCCATGGCATGGAATCGATAACATAGCCACGAGCAGGTTTCTCAAATCAGGCAAATTTTTCATTGAATTTTTTAAAAAATTAACTCATGATATAACAAAACGCGTCCCTTGGAGAATATAAAAATGTATGACGTCCTTCTGCCCTTTCTTTTTCATTTCGATCGTCACGCGATGATTCCTCCATTCCTCTGTTTTGTTTTGACTTATAGACACAAAAGGTGTGATTGAAGCATACAAAGATTAAAAGAATAATTTATATGGAAGGGTAAAGGGGGAGGGGTATTTGCAGGCGTCCAACTATCTAATTAATAAAGATTCTGAAGGATTTTTATTGCTCGGGGTTGCTTCATGTAATAAGTATTTTGAACAACCTGAATAATACATTTTTTGATGTATTTCTCCCAGTCTCTCATAATTCAGAATGTATCCCAACGACTGAAGTATTTCCTCCATCGGAAATTCCAGGAATTTGACTATTCCCTCCCTTATAAAACCCAGAAAACACCTGCTGCAATGTCCAATCTATAACTGGCGAAAAATAAAAGCCCGCCATCCCTTATTTTGCGCTCGATCGCGCTCCTTTTCCCACCCTCCCCCCAACCCAAATCTATACGCATCATCCACACCGGCAGTTTCAGAGAGTCGCCGAGACACAAGGTGCTTCTGCCAGCATCACCACCCTTCCCCCCGACCCCTTCCATCATCATCACTCGGCGGGGCCAGAGCACATCAGGGAGACGTGGAATTCAGGCCAAGGGTTTCGCTAATTCTCTCTCACTCTCTTTTTTTTGCTCTTTCTATCCTACCCTCATCGTCGTTCTCACGCGCGTTTTGTTTTTTTTTGGTCTTTTTTTTGTTTTGAGAAGAGAGACATGAAGAAACCAACATAATACGGCCTCGTTTTCTTGTTCACCCAACCAATCAAACTTCTTCGTTTGACCAATTAAAACAAAAAAAATCCCCTCAATAGACCTATTGGAGGGAGGGGGAAGGGTTCTATTTCAGCACGCGTGGGAGTAGCGGTTTAAAAAAATCCATCGAAAGGTTAATCTCGCTAAAAGCCGAAATCGATGTAAAGCGTTAGCTAAGGAGAAGTGGTTTGGGGGGGGGGACAGAAAAAACGCGAATCCACTTCTTAATATAAGTGGTACGTTTAATTATTTAGGTGGGCGGGGGTAACGAACTAAAAAGAAAAAAAAATCAGTGGGGAAATCCCTGTGAAATCCGTTGAAAATCCTAAGATTTATTCCAGCATAACTTTACGAGCAATTCAGAGGTAAAATATTGAGAGAAATAGCTTCCAAATCACATCATTCCGAGCCAAGAATCTACGAAATTAAAAGTTTCGGGCCTAAATATCCTCAAAAATTGTAAGTTTTTGGCCTCAGTCTTGGCAGAATTACAAATTTCGGGTCACGCTTTTTAGATACCGTAGACACAGCGCCGGCCGACGACCAGCGACCAAACCCAGACAAAAAATATAGCAATGAAAAATACATTAATCGGAGCAAAAAATCTGCGGACTCGCCAGTTTCGCGGGTATTTATTCCAGTGGAATTTCGAGTTTCGGAGGATTTATCTGAGTGACTGGAAACCCGGCCAGCCGGCCACGACAGTTTGCTTAGTTGCCCCAAGTACGACGACCATGAGTGTCGCCAAACTGGGGCAATAAATGGCAGCTGCCCCACCCTGGAGATTGGAAGATGAAATCGAAAACAAGAAAAGCGGGGGTTTGAAACATTTTTAAACGTGTGTTGGCTAAAAAGAAAGAAAGAAAGAAAGAAAGAAAGAAAGAACCACAATAACTTTCCAACCAGAGCAAAACTCCAACCACAGCAAAGATCGAACCACAGCAAAGTTTCAACTACATCATAGTTCCAGCCACAGCAAAGCCCCGACCACAGTAACTTGCCAACCACAGCAAAGCTCCAACCAGAGTAACTGGCCAACCACAGCAAAGTTTCAACCACAGCAAGGCTTCAACCGTAGCAAAGCTCCAACCACAGTAACATGCCAACCAGAGCAAAGCTCCAACCACAGAAAAGTTCCAACCACAGCAGAGCTCCAACCACAGTAACTTGCCAACCACAGCATAGCTCCAACCACAGCAAAGCTCCAACCACAGCAAAGCTCCAACTACATCATAGTTCCAGCCACAGCAAAGCCCCGACCACAGTAACTGCCCACCACAGCAAAGCTCCAAGCACAGAAAAGCTCCAACCACAGTAACTTGCCAACCACAGCAAAGCTCCAACCACAGCAAAGCTCCAACCACAGCAAAGCTCCAACCACAGCAAAGCTCCAACCACAGCAAAGCTCCAACCACAGCAAAGCTCCAACCACAGCAAAGCTCCAACCACAGCAAAGCTCCAACCACATCAGGGTATTTTTTAGTGTTCCAAGCGTTTTTAGTGGGCGAAAACCCTGTAGGGCAAACTGGTTCCGACTGCGCCCAGAAATGACAGTTTCGGTAGGTACGAAATATCGGTGAAATCGCAAGTTTTGTGGGCTAGGAACCCGGACTAGCCGGCCACGACAGTCCGTTATAGGCTGACAAATTCTATATGCTGTAACTGGGTAGCAAATGTCTGCGAAACTGGATGTTTCCAGCGTCAACTTTCGCGAAATTGCAAGTTTCAGGGCTAGTTTTTTTTTTTTAAATAAATTAATTGAACTGATGTTATTCGGACGACGATGGAAGGGCATAGCCCAACACGATTCGAGTTTCAGTAAAAATGGCTCCCCGGCCGGGAATTTGAACCCGCAACCTCTGGATTACCAGTCCAGCACGCTGCCAATTGCGCCATGGAGACGCCTTTGGGAGTCGTACTCCGAGGGATAAGCTAAGCCGAACCCGGTCTCTCGAAACTCGAATCGTGTTGGGCTATGCCCTTCCATCGTCGTCCGGATAAAATCAGTGCAATTAATTTATTAATTAAAAACCGGCGACAGAATTACTTATCATATCCATCTAACACCATCTTGTTTTTTTTTTCTCGAGGTCATGGACCATGGGCTAGTCGGCCCCGGCTGTGCCCACACCCGGACGAATACCTGGGTAATTGCAGTATTTTGAGACAAAAAAATTTGAGAGTTTGCAAATTCGGGTGCTAATTTGAGCAAAACAATAAGATTCCTAGATGAATATCTGCGAAATTAAAAGTTTCGGGTCTTCTGGTGTTAATTTGAACCCAAATTGCAAGTTTCAGGGCCTTAGTTTACACAAAATTGCACGTTTTTCGGTATTTTTCGTGGCGGTGGATTCAGCCGGTTAGCTAATGCGACTTATAGGTCCTTATTTCTGTAAAAATGCGTGTTTCGGGTCTAAAATTTCGGGTGAAAATGCCAGTTTCCGGACTTGACTACAACGAAATAGGAAGTTTTGAATCTTATTCTGAGTTTCTTGAGTCTTATTCTGGGAATGAACTGTACCGACCATGGATTTATGAATTTTCGGTAAACATCACGGCACATATTGTTCTAAAATCTCCAAATTACGCCTCAGAAACCTTGAAGGCCGCAGGTAGAACTCTTCGTGGTTCTTCAAAGTGACCCAGAAATCGTGCAGCGAAAATTCCAGCCATTCTAAAATCGATTATTGAGCGATACAATTTAATTATTATAATGGAACAATGAAAACGATTCAGAAACCAGATGTATTACTAACTTTCCACCAAGATAATTATGATTCGTGCAAACGGTGGACCCCACCTTCAAGACCAAACAGTCGTGCTGGCTGTAGCCTAACTAAAAAGGATGAAAGGTCACCAACTCACCAGGTTCTGGAGAAAATTCCAATTTTGAATAGAATTCTCGAAAAAATCACCAAAATTTCCAGTTACGCAAGTATTCCAATGCAGGAACTAGAGGGGAAAATTACGTAAAAAGGAGGAAATGTATTTGGTCTTCCGTCTTCGAACATCACCCTTGAACCTGACAGTTAGGCCCAAGAAATAGCAAACTGGGGGGGGGGGGAGAGCCGACGCAACCCCCACCATAAAACGAACTTCCCCACTGCCAGAAAACAAAATGTTGATTTCAGGAGCGCTGACGCCCATTCGGAGCGTTTTGATAACACTTTGAAAAAATGGCTCGAAATCGTATGAATCGCCTACTAACCATTTGACGATTTTTGCATTTAAACTGCAAAAAATAAGTAAAATTTGACGAAGCTGCGTCTCTTGCAGTTTTACGACACAAGAAATCCAAACACTCCGACGGAGTTTGGATCAGGCGTGAGTTGTTGAAAAGACGTTCTCCTTCAGCGTAGCCAATTTTGCGAAACTGTCTCGCCAAAAATAGCAATTTCGAGCGGTTTCGCAGCGTTAATAACGAAATATCGCGCTGCTGGCCTATTAAAAAACAAAAAAACAGATTCGTGGAGTCGGCTCATTAAAAATTGCACCACGCAAATGTATTACACTGAATAACTGAATATAGAAAACGCCATAAGAAAATATTCGCTAACTCGCGGATTAGTATGGAGCTCTTTCCACGGCTAAAATTGACAGATTAAATTGCTCGTTCAATATAGAATTGAGAAAAATCACTCATTTGTGGCTAAAATTGAGGAATAACGCCAATTCACGGCTAATATTAAGAAATAGAGCTCATTCACGCAGGTAAAATTGAGAAAAGGCGCCAGTTTGCCGGATTTCGCTCACTAAAAAAACAATTTAGCCAATTTTTGTAGCTCATAAACAAATTTTACGTACTGTCGTGACAAAAAGAGACCAAGCTCACCGATTTTGCGCACTAAAAATCCATTTTTGGAGGTCACTAAAAACATTTTCGCAGATTTAGCCTTATGTAAAAACCATTTTGCGGATTTTGTCTCGCTAAAACGCCATTTTTGCATCAGTACCGGCTCAAAGAAGCCCAAATTTCGCTGTTGTTTTATTGCTGAGAACCCAATCTCGCGAGGTTTTTTTTCACCAAAAACACATTTTCGCGTGTCGGGCTCACTAAAGAATAAAATACCTCGTATTTCACTCCAGGGGCGTAGCCAGCCTTTGATCTCGAGGTCTCTTCAGACGCACCTTTGCCATTTTGCAGGCTTATATCGGGGGTTTCGTGGATCTGGAGCTCAAAATCGTCAATTCGAGGTGTTTGAGACCACTGTCTGCCTAACACGGCAACCGCGCCCCCCTTTTTTTCAGCACCTCCAAGTGTTCAAAAACAAGATGATCTTTGGCCCTATTTCTTCCCTTTTCAATGATTAGGGTTTCCCCCGTCTCCTCCTTTACACGGTCGTTCTATACGTTAGAACCGCATAGGATCAAGGCCTTTTTTCTTTACATTCGAGTGATAAATCCTGTGAACCGCTATAAGCACGTGTCTTTAAATAACTCCTTCCAAGCCCGGCTACCCTCCAACTCTGTCAACCGTTAAAAATACCGAACAATCGTGAATATCCGGTTTTCAACACACGAAATTGGTGTTTTAGTGGAGCAAATCCGATAAATTATAGTTTATCGCTGAGGCGGACCTGCGAAAATGTTGATTCAACAAAATGTGGTCTGGCCCTGTTGGAATTCAACTTTTTTATGGTATCTGGGGGGTGGGCTGTTGCCCCAAGTCTGCGCTTGCGAGGTGCTACACACATGTTTTCGCACTGGCTGAAAACCAAAATCTTCTAATTTGTTCGTTACAAAACCAATTTTGCGCGCTCCTTGGTTCGCTTTAACTCTAATTTCGTAGGGGTTTCTCGCTGAAGAACTAAAACCCCAATTTCGAGGGTTTTAGCTTGCAACAAACCCAGTTTCGTAGTTTTTGGGCTTACTGAAAACCGAATTTCGTGGGTTTCGGGCTCAAAAAACAATTTTTTTAAATTCAAAAGCTCGCAAAAAAGCCAAAGCTCCGTAATAATCTCAATTTCTTGCGAACCCCTTCAGTACCAGGCATCATGCGGTCTTCTCAGAAACAGTGGCGTAGGTAGGAATTTGTCCTGAGGGGGGATCAGATTGAAATCTCGTGTGGGTCAGGGGAGGGGGGTAATTTCACATTTTAGTCATCATTCCACCAAGCCAGCACACTCTTGAATCTGGACATCTTGCTGGCGTCATCATAGCCACAATCTCTCAGTTAGGGGCGATTTTTGGACTCTATCCGCAAATTAGCGCTTTTTTGGCCGAGTGTATCGTTCTTCTCAATTTCAGCCGCATATTAGCGGTTTTGCCCCATCCGCTCATTTTTTGCATTTGAGCATTTTCTCAACTTTCATTCACAAATTGGCGTTTGGCGCAATTTCGGCTGTAAATTGGCGATTTTTTCCATTTTTAGTCGAAAATTATCAATTTTCTCAATTTTTAGGCTTAAAATTAACCTTTCTCTTAATTTTGACCAGGCAAATTATTTTATTACCCGCAAATTAGCGGTTTTTCACATTTTACCACCTCATTAGCAAAATTATATAACTTTTATAGGTATAGATTTTTGCTTCTCTGCAGTTCTAGCCGTGAATTAGCGTATTTTTCAGCATTGTACTATAGCCATGCATGAATTTGCAATTTTTCTGAATTTTAGTCACAATTTTTTTGTTCAAATTTGTTGTAAATTTTTTTGTTCAAACCTTTTTCAAATCAAAAAATTTACATCTGTCCATCCATTTATGTCTAAAAATCATCATTTATAAATTATAAATTTCACAACGCACTTAATTCGAGAAAGAGCGATGTTTCTCAACTTTAGCAGCGAATTTTCGCTTTTTCTAAATTTTAGCAGCGTAGTAGCGCTTCCAACCCGTGCACTACCTACCGCGTTTTGTCAATTTTTGCCAAGAATTGGCGTTTGACTCAATTTAAGCTGCAAATTAGCAATTTTTTCCATTTTTAACTGAGAATTAGCACTTTTCCCCAATTTGAACTGAAAATTAACGTTTTTCTTAATTTTAGCTGCGCTAATTGGCGATTTTTTCAATTTTTGCCGCGAATTAGTAATTTTCTCCATTTTGTATCCGCGAATTAACGTTTTTCTACAACTTTATCTGCAAATTGCAAATTTCAGCTGTGAAATAGTGTTTTGTGCTAATTTAGCGGCTATTCAGCATCCTATTCCCTTTTTCATGCGAATGGGCCATTTTACGCCATTTCAATTGTGAGTTTGCCATTTTTGTCCAATTTTAACCCAATCAACTCTTTTGCGTTGATTTCCACAATTTATTCGAAGAATGGACTCTGTGTACCGCGAATCAGCGATTTTTTCCTTAATTTTAGTCTGGAAGTTGCATCGTGAGACCACGAATCAGCGCTTTATAGCAGCTATAGCCACGAATATTACCGATTTTTGCCTGATAGAGGGTCCGGGGCGAGCTTCCCTCCCGTACCTCGGTACACTACTGCGTTGGGTCTGAAGTCCAAGAAAAAAGCTGGACGTACTCGGACCTTTCTGGGCTGCTTCAAGTCCATAAAATCTGCTAAACCTAACTTCAACGTGAAATGCTCAATTTTTGGAGATTTTATGGGGCTCTTTGTTATGGCACTAGTGCTCCTTCGTTCGTATACTTGTAGCTCTGGGGGGGGGGGGATATATCTCCCATATCCCGCCCCCCCGTAGCTACGCCCCTGCTCAGAAAAACTGCCCTTTCCTAAGATCATGAGCTGGTCTACGCGCTTGTTGAAGACTGTAATACTTTACACTACAAGTTCCTGACAAAGAGCCATTCGTCTTTATGACGGAAGAGCCCAGTTTGAGGGACTAAATTATCGCAGTTTCCTTCCAAGGAGAAGAAAATTCCAAGTTTAGTTCCGGAAATATCACTTTCAGGGGGAGGGGGGGAAATCGCCTGTTTTTTCTTCTTTTTTTACAGAAAATTGGGAATAGAATGCGGCAACGACTGTTTCCCAGCAGAGGTGTAATATTTTTTGACGGATCACGACCCTTTAACTGTCCTAATTCAAATTCTAGGGTCGAATTGACGATTTCCCGCGTCGATTTACCTCGCGTTATAATTGATGAGCTACTACCGAGTTCTCTTTCTGGCGACTCCTCCAAGCTGCCCACCCAAAGGCTGGCTGCAACCCTGCCGTGAACTCGTGAATTTTTCTCATTTTTATCCGCGACTAGCATTTTCTTAACTTTAAGCTGTGAATTAGCACTTTTCACAAATTTTAGTCGACAATTTTTTATCGATTTTAGGGCGTGAATATAGTCAGTTTGCCCATTTTTACGGCGCAAACGGCTAGTATGCTCATTTCTAGGGCCAGTTTTGCCATTTTAGGGTCCGACTGGTCAGTTTTGCTGTTTATAGAGCGGGAATTGCCAGTTTTCTCCATCAGTCAGTTTTGTCCATTTCGTCTGTTAAGTTATTTTCAAGGCGCGGTTCGTCAGTTAAGCTATTTATGGGGAGCATAGTGTCAGTTTTGCCGATTTCCTGGCTTGGGCAGCTATAGTATGGTCATTTTTAAGGCGCATAGTGAATGGGCTTTTGTCATTTATATGGCGCGAATAGTGCGTCATACTAGGGCGAGAATATTCATTTTGGCCTATTTTTGGCGTGCGACTCGTCGTTTTGCCACTCCTCCTCATGAAATTGTCAATTTCCTCATAAAAGAACATGGAAGTAATAGACTCATCCGAATAGAATCATCCGACCGCGCATCCTGCACGGGGCGACCGCATGGTGGAGAGGTGATAGAGAAGGGAGGGGGGCGGATAGGCTCGCAAAAATACAAAGGCTTGCTTGCCTGGCGATTTTGGGGCCATTCCGGACAACCCCCTACGAGGGACATGGAAAGATTACTAGGCCTGAAGCCCCTGAACATTGAAGTCAGGGGTCGGGCACTTGAAGTTGCTTACAGGTTGAGATGCCAGGGAGGCCTAAAGCGGGCCAGGCAAGGCCAATGGGACTGGGAAGGGGAACTAAATAGAGTATCCCCGTCCTCGGCACTTAGACCGGATTACGTGGTTAAAAGGAATGACTTCTCGACCAAAATCAAACAGAGGGTCATTGTGAGAGAAGAAGGTTGGGAATCCCGGCAAGGGGAGCTGGTGTGTTACACGGACGACTCCAAGAAGGGTCAGGAAGGGCCGACCGGAGCTGGAATTTTTGTGCCGGAGCTGGGGGTGGAAATAAGTATCCCGCTAGGGGGACACACCACAGTTTTCCAGGCCGAGGTGGTAGCGATCGATGCTTGTATTCGGGAGCTACTGCAGCGGAAAGTGACAGGTAGGGCAATCTGTATCTACTCTGACAGCAGGGCGGCGCTGGGGGCGATCACCAAGCCCGTGGTGGACTCAGCGGGCCGTGGCGAGTTGCAGAGTGGGGATATGGGACCTCCAAGGCGAAGGGAACTTCCTAACGTTGGGATGGATCTACACAACGACGCAAGATCTGGCTTAACTAAGCCCCATCTCAGTATTGCCAGGGGCAGCCTCAGGAATATTGGCCGCTGTGATCCCTCCTTGGATGGCGAAGCTCGTACCTCACAATTTTGAGTTACTTTGCCCTTTGGAGAGGCGGCTGGCTTGCTTGCACACGACCGGGCTTTTTTTAAGGGAAGGAATTCAGCGAAACCATCGCGATGGTTGCCTGGCAACTCACTAACATAAGAAAACCTCATGATTTAAAAAATTCAGTTTTTTGTGAGAGAGATAGAGAATGCATTAGACAAGGAAAAAAAACTAAATTACGTCACACCCTTTTTTGGCGGGAAGTCAAATATTGCTATTTTAAATAAATAAAAAAATAGTTACAATTGAATTTAATTGTTTAAATTCGTATCTATCAAAAGGTAAATAGTGTGACCTACCAGAAAAAAATATTTTTGGAAAATGTGCAACTTCCTCTTGACAATTTTCACATTAAATAGTCAATTTCCTCATAAAATTGACGATTTCCTCATAAAATTGACAATTTCCTAATAAAATTATCAATTGCCCAGTACCAAATTGTCGATTTCTAGTATGGTCATTTTTTAAGGCGCATAGTCAATGAGCTGTTGCCATTTATATGGAGCGAATAGTGCGTCAAACTAGGACGAGAATATTCACTTTGGCCAACTTACCGGCGTGCAACTGGTCGTTTTGCCGTTCCTCCTAATAAAATTGTCAATTTCTCGGAAAACGTACAATTTCCAAATAAAATTCACGATTTCCTTATGAAATTGACAATTTCTTCATAAAATAGACAATTTCCTCATGAAATTGACAATTTCCTCATAAAATTGACAATTTCTTCATAAAATCGTAAATTTCCTCATAAAACATTATAATTTCCTAACAAAATTCATGATTTCATCATAAAATTAATAATTTCCTCATTAAATAGTCAATTTCCTCATAAAATTGACGATTTTCTCATAAAACTGACGATTTCATCTAAAACATATAATTTCGTCATAAAACATACAATTTCATCTCAAAATTCACGATTTTCTTATAAAATTGGAAAATTTCCTCATAAAATAGACAATATCTTCATTAAATTGCTGATTTCCTCATAAAATTGTCAATTTCCCAGTACCAAATTGTCGATTTCCAGTATGGTCATTTTTCAGGCGCATAGTCAATGAGCTTTTGTCATTTATATGGCGCGAATAGTGCGTTAAAACTAGGGCGAGAAGCTATTTTAGCCCGTCCCCTGAGGAATATCTTGATCCGCGTGTGTTAATAGCGCATGTTGTATTCATATGTAGCAAAGAATTAGCACTTTCCTCGTTTTTAACTACGAATTATAGCGCCTCGTCTCAATATCATCCTTTCAGCCCTTATTCTCACTTTGTGCCGTCAATTAGCTCTTATGTCACGAATGTGCGATTTTCTCACATTTATTTTAGGCATGTCAGTTAGCACTTTTCCCTCATTTTAGCAAAGAATTAGCGTTTTTCTTCAATTTTAGGGTGCAGGGTTGATCGGGGTGATCCATATTTGAATATTGAGCACTTTTTCTCATTTTTAGCCGAGCATTATAGCTCTTCATCTTAATTTTGGCCACGATTATGCGATTTTTTATCACATTATAGCCGTGCGCGAGTTTTTTCCCCATTTTAGCGGAGGGGGCATCGGGCCCCCGCCTAAAGACAGCACTGCTTATCAACATATGATGAGTATCTTTCTTCCCATTTTAGAAAAAAATCTGAAGAATCCGAGGCTCCCTCAGTTGCGGGGCCCCGCCCGTCCCCCCCCCCTCCGTCTAAACACGGCACTGCATTTCGAGGGATATTGGCTCCCGTTATTCCAAATGTTGGCTGAATCAGAAAACAAATTTCTGTGGAGTGGGGGGGGGGGTCGGCGGTTTCCGAAACAAATTTCGCGGGCTTATATTGGCCCATCGCCTGATTTGGCTCTTACAAAACCCAGTTTAGACAGATTTCGCTATTTCACAAAATCAATTTCAACTGTCAAATTGACCCTCGGAAGCACACTTGCCCCCCCCCCTCCATCCGCCCATAGCTCTCTCACCCTTAGCTATACAGCCCTGGGGCGATTTTATCCACTAAGGAGGTAATTATTGGGGCGCTGGCTTTTACCCATGCGGAAAGATTGGTGGTGGCTCGTTGATTGCGCGGGATGAGAAGCTTTCCAGCTTTCGACGCTTCGTTGATTAAAGCTGGCGGATCATGGTGAGCGGTGCAGTGCAGAGGGGGGGGGGAGGGTGACGATGCTAACTGGAAGGTGATTTACATGAAAATGAATCGGGATGATTCAGGTGACGGAGAAGGTCAAGGCTATTCGCGCTAAAAAAATTAATAAAATAAAAATAGGCGAGCAAGGTGTATTGTGCGGCTAAATGAAAAATGACTCAAAACCAGCATTTTCTCATCAAATAGCCAAGGGTCTTCCCCCCCCCCCACCCAAAAACGATCTGAGTGTTTACACCTACTCTTTCACTTTCGTTCCAAAAGACGGCGAAAGCCACTTCATGTAGCACCATTGCAAATGCTTACGCAAAGAAACTACTAGAAGCTCTCGAGAGAGGTTTTTTTTTCCTTTTTATTCTTCAATTGAACGCTTCGTACACCTTCAACAGAAACCTTGAGCGATCAATAATCAGCGGCAGCCTGTGTGGTGTAATGTAGTTTAATTCCACCTCTTAATTATCTTTTTTCTCCCTCACTCTCTCTCTCTCTATAGTGCAGCGCACGTTGAAGTGAAGAGGGTAGTAAAAAGAAAGGTAATTACAACCCTCCAACCCGGCCCCTTCGGGCCGCATCGCGCAGCGTTGAATTCAAGTAAAAATATTACAGTTCTTTTGTGCAACGTGACAATCGAGTTACTTAGGCTTCTTCCGAGCGTGTTAAAAAGTAAATATTCTCAAAACTGGGGGGGGGGGGACCTTTGCCTCGTCCTTTTGAAATTTGAAACGTTTATTCACTCCCTTTTGAATTCGAGGGAACACAATGAGGGCGCGCGATTTATTCGTCGATAGTTTTGCTGCTGCATCACTTTCTACAGGAAGATGAATAGTTCGAGTTTGTGTAAAAGGATTGCAACACTCAGCGTAAAGGAAACACTTGCGTAAAGAATGGAAGAAAATCCCTCCCTTTTCCAGCTTTCTTTCCCTTGAGTTTTTAATAAAATTGCTGAACAATGAAAAACCATGATCCGGATAATTAAATTCTCAGGCCAAAGAGAGCTTAATATGCATATTTATGTATTCCTTGTGTGCTGAATTATTATGGATAGTGGTGAGGGGGTGGATGGAGTAAATATTTACCCACTAACAAGTAGAATTATGAAAGAAAAATATGTTGGGATAAAAATAAATCAAGCTCCGCTGTAAAAATAATAGATTTGGCAGCAAACTTGGTTTAAAATTGGAAATTAATGTTCGCCCCGAAAATCGAGGGCTTGTATTGTTTTAATTGCAAGGGGTTTGTACGCGCTCGTCAGCTGTTTGAGGGCTGGGATTTCACAGAATGTAACCATTTATGGGCATCGAGGAGTTTTCCTCGTGACGTACTTTTTTTTTAGATGGTGGAAAACTATAAAAAAAAAAGTGCTCAACTCATTGTAAAATGAGTTGGATTACGTTTAAGATAAAAAAAAAAAAAAAAAAATACCTCGGCCATATGTAGACGCCGGACACTTCAAAGCCGTAGTGCCACGATCCTGAATAGGCTCCCTGTCCCTTTGGACCAGTGCAAACTCCGTGACCGTGAGCTTTGCCGTCCTCCCATCCACCGAGGAAAGTACCGCCGTCGTCAAAGTCGAACCGTCCTCCGTTGACTCGGGAAGAGACGGCCGTTCCTGTTGCCCCCGTGTTCCCGCCCTCCGCCATTTAGAAGAAGCCGCCCCCTATAATATATATATGTTATGTATCCACGCCTATATTATTCACGTTTCGTTGTATCGCGTTTCGATTTTATATTTAAACCTTTTTCTTTTCCAACAAAAAAAACAAAACAACAACAGTCCGGGATTTTTTTTATACAACACAAAATATTTTCAAAAAAACTCCACCACCTCCTCCGCCTCCACCACCTGTTTGTATGTTATTGTGTAATGTATGTTTTTTTTTGTTTTCTTTGTTAAACAGTTCGGGGAGTTTTTCCAAGTTGAAAGGGGGGTGGAGGGGCACCCGGGGTCACGCACTCATCGCACCCGCCGCACTGTTATTCGTGTACTGCCGCCCGCGCCGCTGCCCCCGAGTGGAGGTGGCGCCTGCGTTTTCCACTCTAGGGTTTCTCTCCCTACCGCCTCGCTTATTGTATATATATAGAATCTTGCCAACTTCTTCACAAACCCCCCCCCCACTCTCCAACCATCCATCCTTTTTTTTTTTATTTTTTTGCCATCCTATATTGTCACTTTTGAAAAACCTCTTCATTTTTCCCTGGGAAGGCTGGGATCGAGTTTAAGAGCTTGGGAGTGAGTGGGAGGGGAGGGGGGATGAGGACTTACTTTACCGGTACTTGAGCCGAAAAAGGAAAAAAACCATTGGTAATTAAAACCTAAAAAACCGGTATTGGCAATAAAAAAAAACTCCTAGTTTTCTCTATAATATTAAATTGATGCCTAAAATCTAAAAATATAATAACACGATCGTTAAACGAAGGGGTTGTTTTTCACGTGATTTCAACCTCGCAAACTAATTGACTGAAGCAAAACAAGCGTGTCTTTTTTTGTGTGTAATTATAAAACGGGCGCCGTTTCTATGTAGTTGTAAACAGTGATTTGGTGGATTTACAAAAACATTAAAAATTCATTAGTGCTTCCTTCCCTCAACACCACCCGCAAGCTGAGGCAACACACAGGAGCCGTTTCTTAAACTAGAGGTTGTGTCTTTACACCCCCTCCCGCCCACCATCACCACCTAAATGACTAAAGACTCGTTTCACACTAGTCAAATCACCCCCCCCCACCCCCTCGCCTCATCACCACGAGTGACCGTCTTTAATTTTGTTTGAGCTCCGAGCCCAAGAGTGGTCCCCATATTGGTGGGGAAGATTGAATTAGAACTGGAAATTGACCTCAGTTTCGCTGTTACAGTGCAGACTGCTGACCATAGTATTGTGAGGGGTAAGGGCGGTGAGGGGTGAGGCAGTGTCAGTTTTAGGGCTGACGGTGACGATTCAAGCCATAAATTCAGCAAAACTGACAATTTTGCACCCTGAAAATGTCTAAACAGTAGCAGTAGAGTACCGCGTGGTACACCGTCAATAGGGACCGCTCTATACCAGTAGAGGGGCCCCCAAACTGGCGTGGATCCAGAGTCGGCTTAAGGCGAGGGGGCCATATTATGACTACATCCAGCCCCAGCATCTATACCAATACCACACGTTACACACAGTTGCTAGACAGACACAGTTATCAAATCTCTGATAATTGAAACATCGGAAAATTGAGGAAACCCAAAGGCCGGAAAAGTGAACAAAAAAACAACATTCAACAACTACCTTTGTAACGTGAACTCAGCCCAGTGGCGGAGGGAAAGCACTTATGTCCCACGGCTATCACTGCGATTGTAACCATCAAAATTGGGTGTTTTAGTGAGCGATATCCAGGAAATTACTTTTTTTATTGAGTGAAACCAGCTAAAAACGGTTCTTATGTGCAAAACATCGGCGCAATCAGTCACAGAAATAGGCCAACCAGCGAAATTGATTCACTGGCAAACAAATTTTCCGAAATTAGATGTTCATCATATTGATAATCTCCTCATGAAATTGACAATTTCCTCATGAACTAGAAAATTTCCTCATGAAATAGACAATTTCCTCATGAAATAGACAATTTCGCTATAAAAACTGATCATTTCCTAAAAAATTGACGATTTCCTCATAAGACATACAATTTCCTCGTCAAATTGACAATTTCCTCACAAAACATATAACTTCCTGATAAAATTCACGCTTTCCTTCTGGAAATTGGATATTTCCTGTTAAAATCGACAATTTTCTCATAAAATTGAAAATTTCTTCATAGAATTGTCAATTTCTTCATAAAATTGACAATTTTCTCATACAACATATAATTTACCAATAAAGTTCACGGTTTCCTCATAAAATTGACTTTCTCCTCAAAAAATAGACAATTTCCTCGTAAAATTGACAATTTCTTCATAAAATTGTCAATTTCCTCATAATACATTATAATTTCCTAGTAAAATTCACGATTCCCTCATAAAATTGACAATTTCCTCATGAAATTGACGATTTCCTCGTAAAATTGACGATTTCGTATAAAAAATACAATTATTTCATAGTAAAATTCACGATTTCCATATAAAATTGGCAATACGCTCATAAAATAGACAATTTCCCCAAAAAAATTGGATACTTCCTCATAAAATCAACAATTTCCTCATAAAATTTGACAATTTTCAATTTCAAGTCTCCTTAAAATTGATAATTTCAAAACGATCACCAATTACTGAATTAACAATAATCACCTTAAAGCCAATTGCCGGTCAATGGGCGAAGGGGTAAAATTAATAAGTTCCATGGTCCAAAAATAAAACTATTGAGGATAAGTTACAATTTTCTCGTGAAATTGACAATGTCGACTTCAAGTTGACAAGTTTTTAATAAAATTTGACAATGCGCTGATAAAAATGTCAATTTGGTAATAAAAATAAAAATTTCCTCGTGAAACTGGCAAATTCGTCGTAAAATTTCATCTTGAAAGTAACAATTTCCGATTGAAACTAACAATTTTCTTATAAAATTGAAAATTCATTCAAAAAGGGTATTTTTCTCATAATATTGACAATTCCTCGCACAATACGCCATTTTCTTCATAAAATTCATCATTTTGTTGAAAAGAAAAACGAGACACCACTCACGATGTATAAAAAAAAAAAAAAAACACACATGTTGCTGTGTGTTGATAATTTTTGTTACTTGTTCTGAATTTGAATAAAATAGGCCAGTCAATATAAACATGCAAATATGCATGTAATTGTTTTTTCTTTTGCACATTGTTAGGGCCAATGAGAGCAGTTTATACTCAAGTTTGCAACCTTCAAAACCTTGTGCTCAACTCGTGGCACTCGAAAAACCACGAAATTCCATCAATTTTTGAGGCTGTTAAACAAAAATACCAGAAGAAAGCGTTTTGAGCACGACCACAGTATACATTGTTGAAGCCAACTAAATTCGCTACAATTTAAGCCCAGTCCGAGCGTCCTACGTTTGTTATTTTCGGAGATACAGCCAATCAAGAAATATGTAATATCGCCAAAAAGCAAGATTTCATTGATAGGGTTATTTTTCAAGATCCGTAGCACTCAAACATAATGGTCCTACAGAATATATAATTCTTAGGCAGTAGCTCAATTTGAATCTGACGCTATTACCTAAAATTTATTTTCGCGTGGATATTCTATAGGACAGGGTGACTGGTACTTGGTTGAGCAAAATAATAGGGGTGATTAAACATCCAAAATGCAACAAAAATTGTCTTGTGACCTAGGGTCCAATTTCCCTCCCTAGTCGAGATAATAGATTTTTTCACGTTTTTCAGCACATCACTGGTTTTCGCAACAAAAACAGCTGTAACTTGGGAAGCATGCGTCCTAGGTTAAATCCAACGACACCAATGAAAAGAGCACACTTTTTTCTGTGTGAGTAAGGACATTTTGTCCAAAGTTAGCGAAAGATTCTTGGAGTAAACTGGGAAAATATCAGGATATTTTAAAAAATGTCAGTTTTTGACAACTGTTCAAAGCTAGACTACATTAGCCATGGTGCTCCCAGCGTGCGGCAAATTCCTCTAAAACTGTATGAAGTAACTTGGTTTAATACTTCATGCTTATTTTACTCCTGTCCTTCGCAATGTTTTGAGAAAAATCCATTGTTATTCCAAAAAACGAGGCAATCAGGCCCATTTTGAGTGCCTAAAAGAAGATACGAAAGCTATTTCAAGAAATTTTTTCCAGCTTATTCCACTTTTATTTGTCTGTCCTCATAGATTAGCATAGGAAAAGTGAATTAAGCTGGAAAAAAAAGTTTTGGGAATGGCTCTTGATCTTCTTGTAGGCACTCAAAATGGGCCTAATTGCCTCATTTTTTGGTATAACAATGGATTTTTATCATGAAATTGCAAAGGACAGGAGTAAAATAAGCATGAAGTATTAAACTGAGTTACTTCATACAGTTTTAGAGGAACTTGCCAGGTGCTGGGAGCACCATGGCTAATGTTGTCTAGCTTTGAACAGTTGTCAAAAACTGACATTTTTAAAAACATCCTGATATTTTCCCAGTTTACTCAAAGAATTTTTCGCTATCATTAGACAAAATGTCTTTGCTCACACAAAAAAAAGAGTGCTCTTTTCAGTGGTGTCGTTGGATTTAACCTAGGACGCTTACTTCCCATGTTACAGATGTTTTTGTTGCGAAAACCCGTGAAGTGCTAAAAATCAACAAATTGATTATCTGAACTAGGAATGGAAATCTGACCTTAGGTCATAGGAAATTTTTTGTTGCATTTTTGGTGTACAATCACCCATCTCATT
This sequence comes from Corythucha ciliata, assembly GCA_038030265.1. NCBI lineage: Eukaryota > Metazoa > Arthropoda > Insecta > Hemiptera > Tingidae > Corythucha > Corythucha ciliata. Next base: position 9,512,711 of record CM075938.1, read on the forward strand.
TTGTTCACCCAAGTACCAATCACCGTGTATTTGAGTGCTACGTGTCTTGAAAAATTACCCTACCAATAAAATCTCGCTTTTTGGCGAGATTAGGTATTTTGTTGATTGACTGTATTTCCTGATCTAACAGACCCAGGATGCTCGGGCATGGCTTAAATTGTAGCAAATTTAGTTGGCTTCAACAATGTATACTGCGGTCATGCTCGAAAAACTCTTTCTTCTGGTATTTTTGTTTAAAAAACCAGAAAAAGTGACGAAATTTCTTAGTTTTTCGAGTGCCATGAATTAAGCACAAGGTTTTGAGGGTTGCAAACTTGAGTAATAACTGCTCTCATTGGTCCTAACAACACGCAACAAAAAAATCAATTACATGCATGTTTGCGATTTACCCCGATTTTTGTTTCTATATTGACTGGTCTTAAAAGCTTAATTGTTTTCGTAACAACTTGAGAGTTCATATACAACAGGTTATGGTGGGCCAGAACAAACGACTTGAATAGTAAGCGCTTTATTTGGAAAAACAAAAGAAGATGAGCAACTCAAGTTACCGAATTGAACCACTAAAAAAGGACAATTACGATACTTGGGAGCTACAAGCTCAAGCTGTGCTAATTAGGGCTGGACTCTGGGGTTATGTGTCTGGAAAGAATCAAAAACCAACTGAACCCACATAAGTCAGCACATGGGAAGAATCTGACATCAACGCTCGATCGGAACTCATGCTAATGATAGCACCATCCGAACTAAAACAAGTAAAGAACTGCTTGACGTCAAACGATGTCTGGAAAACGCTTGAAAATAATTTTCAAAGCAAAGGTCCGGCTAGAAAAGCCACGCTTCTCAAGCAACTTATTCTATGCAAAATGAATGAAAACGAAGACGTTCGAATTTTCTTGAACAACTTTCTCGATACAGTTGATAAGCTTTCTGATATGGAAATCAAAATTAATGACGATTTATTAAGCATCATGATGCTGTACAGTCTACCACCGCAGTATGAAAATTTCCGAACAGCTATCGAAAGTCGAGACAATCTACCGACCCCCGAAGAACTAAAAATCAAAATAATTGAAACAGCGAGCCAAGAAAAACAAATTCATCGATCGAAGAGGGCGCATTTTTCAGCAAAAACAAAATTAATAAATTTCAAAAATCGGTTAGAAATAAACCCGAAGAAAATTCAAAATTCAGATTTAAGTGTCATATCTGCAACGCTGTTGGGCACAAAGCTCGGGATTGTAAAAAGAAAAACAACCAAAATGATCCAAGCACTGCATTTAAAATAGAAGAAAGAAAACAATGCCTCCAAATCAAAAGTGAAAGTGATGAAAACGCTGCAAAAAACAAATGGTGTTCGGACAGTGGATCCACATCACATATGTGTTCAAATGAATCACTGTTCACTTTACTCCAACCGAACACAGAAGGAACAATCTTGAAACTGGCATCTGAAAGTCATACACAGCCCATTTCCGGAAAAGGTCACGCTACAATAACGGTTCAAAAAGATTACACGATTGACTTACCGAATACACTCTTCATACCGAATTTGTCGACCAACTTGCTATCAGTGAGCAAAATAGCCAAAGCAGGATTCACCGTGCTATTCAAGCAAGACCGAGCGACCGTAATGAATCGAGACAGGAAAATAATTCTCGTAGCGAAAGAATCGAAAGGACTCTACTTCGTAGACGATGCACAAAATAAGTCATCACAAGAAAAATCAAAGTTCTCGAACTCAACCAAAACAAGAAACTCTATTTTCGACTGGCATTCAAAATTAGGTCATGTGAACGAAAGTGATTTAAAACTCGCCTTGCACAACAACCTGCTGAATGGTTTGGATTTTAATTCACAAGAAAAGTTACATGATTGTGAAATGTAAATCATCATTCAAGGAAAAATGACAAGAACACCATTCCCAAAACGTGAAGAACCACGAACATCAGAACTACTCGAAATCATACACTCAGACGTATTTGGCCCCGTCCAGACTCCATCCAAAGGAAATTCAAAATATTTCGTAATGTTTACAGACGACTACTCCCGTTACTGTAGGATCTACTTCTTGAAACAGAAAAAATGATGTCCTAAATCGTTTCAAAGAATTCCAACGCGAAGCCGAACGATTCACAGGAAAGAAAATTAAAAGTCTTCAATCTGACAATGAAAGAGCAGAATACTGCAACAGAGAATTTAATGAATATCTGAAACACTGTGGAATCAGACGACGACTAGCAACCACCTACACACCCCAACAAAATGGAATTGCTGAGAAAAAAAACCGTACTCTCGTCGAAAAAGCACGTTGTCTTTTGTTGGAATCAGCACTTCCAATGTCGTTTTGGGCTGAAGCGGTGTACACGGCAAATTACCTCACGAACAGAACTCCCTCAAGAGGGAACGGAGAACTACCGTACACCAGATGGACTGGAAAAATACCCTCCGTCAGACACTTACACACTTGTGGCTCAAAAGCGCTAGTACTCCACAAAGGCCCCCGACGAGGAAAATTTGAGACGAAAACAACTGAAGGAATATTCGTCGGATATTCAGAAATTTCGAAAGCATACCGCATTTGGATACCATCAAGAGAATAAGTTGAAGAAACAAGAGACGCTAAAATCCTCAAAACAAAGATTGACATAAAAGAAGACACCTTACACCAGGACACCACAAAAAATGAAATTTCAGAAATAGAAGTCGTCCTCCCAGTACACAACACACTGAAAACATACACACAACACCAACCTCCGCACCTGGGGGGTGATTCTGTAACTTGCAAAATTTACGTGTCGTAAAAAGGAAGAAGGGCGAGGGGAGGTACCTCGTTGCCATGGTTTTTACGATACCTAGTGAATTAAACTGTGAAATTTTCACGCTAGAATGTGTGGTCTCGAAGAAAAAATAATAAATTCTTGACAAATACGTGGAAAAACCAAGGCAACGGGGTACATCCTCTCCCCCTCCTTCCCAATTACGACACGTAAATTTTGCGAGTTACAGAATCACCCCCCTGAACACTGAAAAAGACAAACGTATAAACAATAAAGAAAATGAAGCTGACCACTTAGCAACGACAAACTACAACGAATTTGAATCACGTGACTCTGATCTAGAGCAAGAAGAAACAGAAGAAAAACTTGAGGCTTATACAAATCGGCCTGAAAGAATTAGAAAACGACCAACTTGGACAGAAGACTACGTCATGAACTGTCAAATAAAACAAGAACACAAGGCAACTACATTGAAAACAAAAAGAATGAATGAATGGGACGACGCAATTAAAAAAGAAATTGAATCTCACCTGAAGAACGACACTTGGAGTATTGTTAGTAGGAACGATGAAGCAAACGTCATTGATTCGAAAATGATTTTAAAAAATAAATAAATACAAACCCAACGGAGAACTTGAACGAAGAAAAGCTCGTATGGTCGCCAGAGGTTTTACCCAGCGACCAGGAATCGACTACGACGAAACTTTCGCACCAGTTGCAAAATTAAGTTCTATTCGTTTTTTAATCGCACTGGCTGCCGAAGAAAATCTTATTTTGAAACAATTGGATTTTTCGACTGCTTTTCTCAATGGTGAACTTGAAGAAGAAATCTTTATGAAAGTGCCAAAAGATCTCGAAAAATATCTCCAACGAATCATGCTCGATCGTAGTGAAGATCCTACTTCCGAATTGTTCATTAAAGCAAGAAAAATGATCGAAGACATGAAAAAGTCAAGAAAAGAAAAAGTTTGCCGCCTCCAGAAAGCAATTTACGGGTTAAAACAGGCCGGCAGGCAATGGTTCCTCAAGTTAGACAAGTTACTTCGAGACAACGGTTTTCAACCTTCCGTTGCTGATCCTTGCATCTACGTTTTGTCGCGAGGAGGAGGAGGAGAAGGAGAAAGAGCCATTGTAGCTGCCTACGTCGATGACTTAATCATAGGCGCGTCAAACCCTAGATACATAGAAAAATTGGAAACTATCTTCTCAGAAAATTTTGTCATTCGGGATTTAACCGACCTCAGCTATTGCCTAGGAATCGAATTCAAACAAAATGAGAGTGGAATTTCAATCTCACAGACGAAATATATAGAGGACTTGCTAAACGAATTTAACATGTCCAACTCCAAACCAATCTCAACACCAATGGATCCAAAAGTAAAGTTGAACAAACCAGATCGACAAGATGATGGTTTTAACGTATACCTTACCAAAATCTAATCGGCTCCCTGATGTACCTGGCAATTGCAACTCGACCCGACATTTCACACTCCGTTAGCTACCTCAGTCAATTCAACAACTGCTTTGGAAAAGAACACTGGGAAGCTGCAAAACGCGTTCTAAGATACCTACAAGGAACTAAGAATTTGGCCTTGAATTTCAGAAAAACTGGAAAAGAATTAACAGGATTCGCAGACGCAGAATGGGCAACGTGCCCCCAGGACCGACAGTCATACACTGGTTACTGTTTTAAATTCGCAGGATCGACGATTAGTTGGGAATCTCGAAAACAAAAGACTGTTGCATTATCAACCGCGGAAGCTGAATTTATGGCACTTACGGAAGCCGCTAAAGAAGCGATACACCTGAAGAAACTAGGAAAAGACATGGGCTTGCCATTGAGCTCACTAGTGATCTACACAGACAATCAAGCAGCTAGTAGAACCCCAATTGTTGTGAAGTTGAGAAAAAATTGCTGATTCGCGCCGTATAGAAGCTATTTTAGGGCTGCAATGTAAAATAAACGCTAATACTGGTCTTGGGCATAAAAACAACAATTGCGCTAATTCGCCGCTAAATTTGCGGGAAAAAACGCTAATTCACGGCCAAAATAGAGAAAAAGCGTTAGTTAGCGGCAAAAATCGCGACTAGAATTGGGATAAAGGGATAAGGAATTGGGAGGAAAATATTCAACTAATCCACCAGTAAAATAAATAAGAATAAACGATAATTCACTGATAAAGTTGAGAAAAAGCGTTAATCCGCGGCTAAAATGAAGAAACCCCGATAATTCGCGGAAAAAATTGAGAAAAACAGTGCGGCTAAAATCGAGAAAACTCAAGTCCATGATTTCTAAAGGCAACTTCGCGGCTACAATTGAGAAAAAGCGCTAATTCGCGAGTGGGCTTTGATGAGGAAAGTGTGTAATTGGCGGGGAAAACGAAGAAAAACGCTAATTCGCGGCTAAAATTAAGGGAAATTGCTAAAGAAAAAGCGCTAAATCATGGGTTGTGGCGACCAAAACTGACACGATGTGCCATAGCCAGATACTGGCTATTTGAGTCATCAAATCGAGCAAAAGTGACCGTGATAAAGTTCAAAACTGACTATTCGCGCGTAGAAATTGCTAAAATGACAATTCCCGCTCTAAAAATGGCCAAGCTCACGTTTCGCACGCCAAAAATGGTCAATACGGCTGTTGACTTGACGGACTATTCACGTCCTCAAATCGACTAAACTGAGTATTGGCGCCCCAAAATGGCAAAACTGACGATTTGCACACCGAGAATTACCGAAAATTGACCATTCGCGCCTAAAAAATGGCTAAAACGGCAATTGTCGTTTTAAAAACGACAAAACTGACTCTAAATTGGAAAATTCTAACGATTTAAGCCGAAAATTCAGCAAAACTACACTATTATGCACCCTAGAAGCAGCTAAACTCACGATTATTTGCACCCTGAAAATGTCTAAACAGACGGTTCCTGCCCTGAAAATTCGAAAATATTGACCATTCACGACTTGGATTAACGTCCTAATATTCACGCTCTATACATGACCAAACTGGCTATTCAAGCCTTAGAATCGGCAAAACTGGCCATGACAAAAACCAAACACCGACCATGGAAATGACAATATTCCTGCTTTAAAAATAGCAAAACTGACCATTCGGACCCTGATAAATGGCAAAACTGACGATTGTAGTCATAAAATCAGCAAAACGCGCCCTTAAAATAACTAAACTGATAATTTGGAGATATAAAATGGCAATAGTCTCGCCCTAAAAATTGCTAAACTGGCGATTTGTACCCTGAAAATACCTAAACAGATCATTACTGCCTTGAAAACTACAAAAATGGCAAAAAAAAACTGACCATTCTCGCGCCTGGATGGCCATTCCCGCTCTATAAATGGCCAAACTCGCCATTCGCGGCCCAAAAATGGACAATACGGCTAATTGACTTGACGGACTATTCGCGTCCTAAAACCGACTAAACTGAGTATTTGCGCGCCCAAAATGGCAAAACTAACGATTCACAAACTAAAAATGACCGAAATTAACTATTCGCGCCTGGGGAAATGGCTAAATAGAAATTCCCGCTTTAAAAACGGCGAAACTGACCATTCTGGGCCACAGAGAAAGAAAACTGACGATCACAAGCAACAAATAAATGGCGAAACTGAAGATTCTAATCATGAAATCAGCAAAACTGACTCTATTATGCGCCTTAAAACAGCTAAACTGGATGATTCGGAATAGAAAATGGCTAAAATCGCAATACTCTCGCTCTAAAAACAGCAAAACTGACCATTGGGTCACTGGAAATGGCCAAAACTAACGATTCGCGCCTTAAAAACGGCTAAACTGACTATCCGTGACCCAAAATTGCAAAACTGTCGATTCGCACCCTAAAAATTGCCCAAACAGGGCATTCGCGCCAGTAAAATGGCTATAATGGAAATATTTCCGCTCTGAAAATGGCAAATCTGACCCATCGGACCCTGTTAAATGGCAAAACTGACGATTCTATTCATAAAATCAGCAAAAGACGCCCTTAAAATAGCTAAACTGATAATTTGAAGGTGTATAAAATGGTTAAAATGACAACACTCTCGCTCTGTAAAAGGCAAAACTGTACCATTGGGTCACTAAAAATGGCTAAAACTAACAATTCGCGCTTGAAGAATAGCTAAACAGACTATTTGCGCTTTAAAAACCGAAAAACGGGCCATTCGGGCCCTAAAATGACATAATACTGACAAATGATGTGGCAAAATCAGCCATTCTCGCGCCAAAAGTGACCAAACTAACCATTCGTGCTCCAAAAATTGAGGGAACTCAAATCCGTGGTTTTTAAAGGCATCTTCGAGGATAAAACTGAGAAAAATCGCTAATTCATAGCTTAAAGTGAAGAAAATAGCTAATGCGGTGCTAAAACACACACAAAAAAAAACGCTGATTCGCGGCTAATATTTAGTTCAATGTACAAAAATTTAAAAAATGAAATAAAATAAAAGCAAAAATTTATTTTCAGTGAGCCACTTTCCACGAAAAACAGACGAAATTTGGTTTTTTTGAGAGCGAAGTCTGGGAAATTGATTTTTTAGTGAGTCAAGCTAGTGAAAATGGGTTTTTATTTGCGTAAAATCAGCGAAATCGGTCTCTGAACTAAGCCGCCCCACGAAATTTGTTTTGTTATAGCAACAAAAATCTGCGGACTAGATTTTTGCCAGAAAAATCCGCAAATTTGGTCTTTTAAAAATGCATGAATTTGGTTTTGCAGTGAGCTGAGTGTTCGAAATTTGACAAAATCGTTTTTTAGTGAGGCAGAGCTACAAACATTTTTTTAAAAGAGATGTTAGAGAGATTTTTAGAGAGAGAAAAACCGAGAAATTTGTTCTACGACTTAGCAAGGCCTGTGAAAATGTTGAAGATACAAAATGTGTGGATTTTAGCTTATTGATGGAATCTGAGGGATGTACGCAGGTGCCTCGCTGATTTCTGCTCTTTCAAGTTTTTTTTTTTTTTTTTTTTTGGTCGCTGGCTACGCCCATGTCATACAAGTTATATACTAAAATACTAACTTTTCGAAAGGGCCAAATTGGATTAGTTTAGTGCCCTGTTCCCAAGGCGGTTGATGAGAGGGGGGGGGTGACTTCAGCCTAAGGACAGCACTGCCAGCACCTTGTACGCTGTCAAGAACCGTTTCTTGTAGACAAGAGTTCCCTGGGTGGCAGGGGGGGAAGGGGATGATGGAATCCTAGCGATTTCCCAAAATCTTACTTTTTTTCCAAAGCGGAAAAACCACAAGTCGGAACAGTGGGCACGACTCAATGATGTACAGTGAGTAGAACGCCCACCTGAGGCGGCGGATTCATAACTGACGCTTTAAATGCATTACACAAACGTGTTGTATAAAATAGCGACAATATAAAAAATAATAGGACTAGCTCTTTGCATTGTATCACAAGTTTTGGCCTTTTTCCAATAAAGAAATAATATCGTCGGCAATGTCGAACCTGCTTCTCCCATTCTTATTGTCGACGCACTCGTCCAAAAGTCCGGTCAATTTGTCGTCGAAGCTATTTTCGGTCGGTCTGGGCACTCCAAGAAGTCCTCCTTTAATTAACAGCGAGGTATCGTGCAGGACTTCCTGTTTGGAATCAAAATTGTGAGGGGGTTAGAGAATGGTGGGCTATGTTTAAAAGGTAGGATACTCACCCTACACACGGACAAAATGTTAAAATCGCTGATTTGATGTTCACACAAATCTTCTGGGTTGAAAGAGTAGCACTTTGTGCATGGAATGTGTTTCGTGGTGTGATTTAACTTCCAATTTGGTAGTTCTTCTACGTGAAAAACGAACAACAGTTTATTATAGGAAAGGAGGTTGGGGCAGGGGAGGGTCGATCTATGACGTTACGTTCGTTCGGTGGATTCTTGTCGACGATGATAACGTGTTCGAGGTCGATGAATTTGATTCGACCTCTCCAGTCGACCGCGATATTGTCCGGCGACGGATCGGTAAAATAAAAGGCGAGATCGGGGTGACCCGTGGTGAAACGAATGGCCGCTTCAAGGAGTTGAACTCCAAGGTCGGCTCTTGTCGGCCATGGAGCTCCCTGGAAATCGGTCAGAATGTCACCGCAGTCTTCGACGACGGCCAGACGTCCACACGAGCCGTAGTACTTTGGAACGGGCCATTCAGGGGGTTGGAGAATCTGTGTGATGGTTGGGGGGGGGTAAAGATAGGTTTGAGGTTAGGAACTCCATATTAACATCAAATTTTTAGGTTAGTACCTGAAGAATTAACGGTTCTGCGTTCAGTAAGATCATCGTCCAAACTCTGATGTAACTGAAGACATCGGTAAAATTGAAACCAGGAATGTGAACCAAAATTTGATCGATTTTGTTTAATTTCGGGCAAAAATAAATCTTCTGGACGCCGTTGTACGCGTTAGTTGGCTCGTGGTTAATTATATTCTTAAGTATTTCAATTTTAACCAAAGATATAGACATTTGATTGAATTCTACGCTCTTAAAAGTCGACGCAAATAAAAGATCGACGAATTCAATCTCGTTAGACGTGGCAAGACGCTTAAGACAGACCGCCTCATTATGCAATTGAGCTCTAACGACAGTTTTTGACGCGAGATAAGTCAGTATGACATTCAAGAGGCCGCGCTGAGTCGGTCGAATTCGATTCGCGAACAGGTTGGGACACTGTTCATCGCCGTATATGACTGGCGATCGGTTCAATTCGGTCAAACCGAGGATGTTGACTTCATTGAAAACGTAGGACACGTAAATGGCTAGGGCTAGGAAGGCGAAGGATAGATTTCTGAGCCACGCTTCCATGTTTAGGAAGGCCCTTCAAATTTTATTTGCCCGATCGAGAGTTATTCCTACATTTTTGGCGTACGTCGCACTTTCGCCGGCATTTCCTGTACAAACAGCCAAAAACTTAATTGATTTTGATCGAAAAAATGGTGAACATGAAAAAAAAAACATACAAAAACGCACAAAACACCAATAAGAAGATAATAATACAACAATTTGAAGCTAAAACGATTATTCACTTACCGTTTAACAAAAATATTGGTCCTCCTGAAGCGTTTTGTTATCTTTCATGCAAAGATTGCCGTGTCAACACATTAATCTTGACAACAAAGTTGGTCAAAATGAGGTTTTAAGGACAGCTACATAGAAGCTAACCAAAAATAGACCATTGACATCAGTAAACGGATGACTCGCAAAGGAAGAGCGAGAGAACTGGATAAAGGCAAAAAAAATTGGTCCCAGAAGTACACAGTGGGACGGGTGTTCCTTATAGGCATTTTGACTGTCACCCCCCCTTCAACATATGGGACACGGAGGGAGGGTGAATGTAACATTTTGGCGTTATTCACCACAATAATTGACTAGAAAACCTTTTTTTTTTACTTACTTTCCAATACAAAAATCATTAAAAATCAAGTCCAATACTTTTTCGACGTCAACATGTCCGGTGATTTTTCCCAGTGCGGTCAACGCTAGTCGAATTTGCTCCGCGGCAATGTCTTCCTCATCGTCAGAACACCTGTAGAAGTCTCTCAGTGCGGACACACACTCTTCAATGCAAAACTGATGCCTCGCTTGGGTGTAGACTGGATTTTCAGAAGTGGGATTTCCGCATCTAATGTGACGGCAAGGGTGGGGGGGGGAGGGCGAGGGTCGTTAGAAGGACAGTATTCCTTAAAGTAAGAAAAATGAAATGTGCTTACAGGTCTTTCAGCTGTTCGGACATAATCATTAGAAGATTTTCGAAGCCTTGCTCAGTTTTGCAGGAGATTGTGCAGAATCTACTGGAATTCTCCAGTTGACACTTGTTGATCTTATCGATTTTGTTTAAAACAACCAGTATTCGCTTGTTTTTCAAATCTGTTTGATTTAGACTCAGTTCCGTCATCAAATACTTTTCCACGTCGCCAGACAACCAATCCCTCTCATTTTCGTACAATCTAAAAGCGTCGACTACCAGTAGGATCAAGTCTGCCGCTTGAGCCACACGTCTTGCCCTGGCCATCCCCTCAAGTTCAACTGAATCTGACGGCGAGGCGTGAAGACCCGCCGTGTCCATCACATTGACCGGATACCCACCGATGTTTAAATGAGCGGTTAGGACGTCCCGCGTGGTTCCTGGAATATCGCTAACTATTGCAGTGGGTTGTTGACCTGGGTTAAGAGATATTAATTATCTTCGACGCATTTAGAAATTACAAAGTCGTACATAGAATGTTGAGTAAGCTGCTTTTTCCGACGTTAGGCTCCCCAATTATAGCCATATTGACTCCACTTCTGAGCCTCTGTCCTTTTCTGCCATCTATGAGATGTTTCTGCCAATTAAAAACACCGTTATTGAAGCGCAAGAGGTTATAACACATCCCACTGCATTATATGCCGTGTGTACCTCCATTGAGGTTAGAATTTCTTGCAAGTCTGACTTGACCTTGAGCATCAAATCACTTTCGAGATGCTGATCTTCAGCGAAGTCTATTGAGGCCTCAATATTGGCTAAACACTGGGAATAAAACCTCAGAAGTTGATACAAAAGGAATTAAATTAAGTCGTCTCTCACATTCAGAAGAGAATCCCTCCATTTTGAGTATAGGCAAGATAAAGATCCCTCCATTTGAAGAAACGCTTGTTTTCTTTGCATATCGGTTTCAGCGTTGATCAGATCAGCGACCCCTTCGACTGCGGTTAAATCGAGTTTTCCAGCGTTAAATGCTCTCCTCGTGAACTCGCCTGAAAACTAAGCGCGCTATAGATTATGCAGGTTATGGTGGTCGGCTACACACAATGGGGTGACCGTCACCTGGCTCAGCCAGACGACACCCTTCGATTTGACTCAAAGCCCTCAGTAACGAAGCGACAACGGCCGAACCACCGTGGACTTGAAACTCGCACGAGTCCTCACCGGTGAAACTGTTCGGCCCTGGAAACCAAAGGACGAGGCCACGATCCAGTGGATCACGCGTCAACGGGTCGCGAACAGTTCGCAGGGAGGCGAGACGCGGTTGAGGCAGTTTCGCCGATGAAGTCAGTCGAAGAACAGCGTCGCCGGCTCTGGGACCCGACACTCGAATGACGGCCACTCCTGATTTCCCCTGCCCTGAAAAACCCAATTTGTTTGGGATGGTAAGGACAAATTTTAAGGTTATGATGAAATGATGACGAACTAAGCGACGATTCCCCCGAATTTTTAACCGACGAACGTATCCCCAGCCCATGAGAAGAACTCACCAGACGAAAGCGCAAAAATAGTCGAATAATGCCTCCTGACAGCACCAATAAGACGCATGCGCCCAAGCATGACCGTTTTTGGGCCCACTAAAGGCGTTAAATCAAAGCCTTTGGCCCCAAAATCAGCACGGAACTGTTTTTGTTTTTGGTTGACAGTTGATAGCACTATCGTGTAAAAGCCGCATATAAGCGACAACAAAAAGTGAGTTTGTGGTGTCTGGGAATTACAAAAAGACGCTAATTTTTGATTTCCTGGCTTGAATTGTGGCTGTGGTCCCTGTTTGCAAACATTACCAGGCTTATATCGCCCAATTTTCACTTATATGAACCCACAACCATGTGACGACGGTTCAACTTTCTTGGATTTATGGTGGGGGGGGGGAGGTTTGGGCTAGAACTGCAGTCACCTGTTAGAAGCCAGATTTTTGGAAACAACCCATTTTAAGGGTTCTACTTGATCGATTTTGGAACGATTCTCCCCCCCCCCCCCAGCAACCATAATTTGGCCTTTGACTGGACAGCGATTTGGCTACTTTCTACGAATTTCAGTTTATCCTATCTGGAGAATATATAACGTTGCATAAGTGACATCAGCAAAGACTCGATTTAGCCCCCCCCCCCCCAAAGCGCTATTCTGGTGGCTCAAATTGAGAAAATTCGCGCTATCTCTAGGAAAATTCACAGCTAAAAACAGAAAATAAAACGTGTCCCCAGTTTCGTTATAGGTCCTTATAAGCCCCAGTAAAGTGCTGAACGGCAATTTGCCACTTGCTGACTCGGCAAAAAAATTGAAAAAAAAATCGCTATTAATCGTGACTATAACTGCGAAAATACGCTGATTCATGGTCTCGCAATGCAGCTTCCAGACTGAAGTTTGGAAAAAAAAACCCGCTGATTCGTGGCACGGTGGCCATTCTACAAATAAATTATGAAAATCAACGCAAAAGTGTTGTTTTTGGACCAACCCTGTGGTTTAAATTGAGATAAAACGCTTTGACAAAAAAAAAAAATCCTCTTTCAGGTTAAAATTGGCAAAAATAGGAAATTCACAACTGAAATGGCGAAAAATCGCTAATTTGTAATTTGCGGGTATAAAGTTAAGGAAAAACGTTAATTCGTGGATACAAATGAAGAAAATCAACTAGAAAAAATCACTAATTAGCACGGCTACAATTAAAAAAGCGCTAATTTCCAGTTAATATTGAGAAGAAGTGATAATTCTATGCAAAAATAAAAAAAAAAAAAACTGCTAATTTCCAGCTTAATTTGAGGAAAACGTCAATTCTTGGCAAAAATTGAGAAGATTTGGTAATGCACGGGTTGGAAAGGCTATACTACACTGCTAAAATTTAGAAAAAGCGCCAATTCGCTGCTAAAATTTAGAAACAGCGCCAATTCGCTGCTAAAATTGAGGAACATCAATAAATATCGGATGAAGTGTGGCAACTTTGTGACTAAAATTCAGAAAAACGGCCAATTCATGCACGGCTATAAGTAAAAACCAACGCTGATTCACGGGCTAGAACTGAGAAGAAGCAATAATCAGTACCTAAAAGTAATATAAAATTGCTAATACGGTACTAAAATGTGAAAAAAACCCGCTAATTTGCGGGTAATATAGAAAATAAATTTAATCTGGCAAAAATTAAGATATTTTAAAGGTTATTTTGAGCTTAAATTGATAAAAAGTGCTAATTCGTGGCTAAAAATGTAAAAAATCGCCAATTTACGGCTAAAATTGCGCTAAACGCTAATTCGCGGCTAAAATTGAGAAAAATTCTTATTTGCGCCCAAACTGAATTACTACACACTATTCGCGGCTTCTGAAGGCAACTTTTGAGGCAGAAAATGAGAAAAAGCGGCAATTTATGGCAATGAGTGAAAAAACAGCTAATTCGCGGTAAAACTGAGAAAAATCGCTCATGCACGGCGCATGGTGAACCAAAAAAATCCTAATTTGTGAAAAGCCTTCTATTTCGCGGCTAGTATTGAGGAGAACACTTAAGAAAAACGCTAATTTTAAACTAAAACTGAAAATAGTGCTAATCCCCTGCTAACAAATTAAATAAATCGCTAATTTGCTGCTAAAATTGTGGAAAGCGCCAAAAACACGTGGAAAATTAGGATACGTCGCTCACGGGGGAAAAAACGCTGTGCTTTGCTGCCAAAGTTGAGAAAATGCGCAAATTCATTGCTATGAGGGGGGGGGGGGCAAAACCGCTAATCCACGGCTGAAAGTGAGAAGAACGATATACACGCGGCCAAAATTGAGAAAAGCTCTAATCTGCAGGTAAAGTTGTCAAAAAGCACTCATTCGTGGCACTCACTCATTCAATGTGAAAAAAACGCTAATTTTCGGTAATATTTAGAAAATAAATAATTAGTCTGGCCAAAATAAAGAGATTTTAAAGGTTATTTTGAGCCTAAATTGATAAAAAGTGCTAATTCACGGCTAAAAATGTAAAAAAAATCGCAAGTTTACAGCTAGAATTGCGCAAAACGCTAATTCGCGGCTCAAATTGAGAATGCGCGCAAACTGAATTATTCGCTATTCGCGGCTTCTGAAGGCAACTTTTGAGTCAGAAATTGAAGAAAAGGCGGTAATTTATGGCAATGAGTGAAAAAACCGCCAAATCGAGGGTAAAACTGAGAACTCCGAACACCACAAGACTCACGGCTGATTCAGAGTTCAGCCCCCCCCCCCCCCACCACCACTTTCACAAACCAACCAAGGAAAACTCATGCCAGAGAATTTCATGTTTTTCCAGGAATTTTAAACGTTCCGTTGGGGGACTGGAAAGAACCTAAAGGGATAAAAATAGCCAATAGCGTTGAGGCTGGTCCCATACCCTCAATCACTTTACCTCGCTTCCTAAAACTCTGTTCGTGGGTTCAGCTGGTTTTGCTTCATTAAAAAAAAAATAAAAAATAAAAAAAAAAATTAGTCACGGAGTCTTCAAGTTTTTGGGATGGCTTTCTCGGTTCAGGTGCCTGAGTTCCATTCATTTTCTTAAAAATAATGTGAATTTGACGCACAATGGTGCGGTTTGTTGTTGGGCTACTAAATCCGGATTTTAGGACGAATTATAAATTTTTATGAAATAGTTGACCAGAAAAACTGAGATCTGCGACGACTAATTTGGCTTTCTTTTATATAGAATTCGCGCTGTTCATTTTCTCGTTTGAGATCTTGTTTCGGGAAGTTTGGGCCATAGTTATCACTTTTTGAAGAAAACTGGAGGGCTGTAGGATACAATTGGACCAAAATTTTAAGTTTAGCGCACGGGATACATGGTAGTGGGGGGGGGGAATCTTCGGCTTTTGTGGATAGAAAATTGTGAATGGAGGCTATACAACATTTTTCGACGAGGAACGACCTCTTTTTCCTTCTGTGTACATTCGGTTTTGATGATTTCCTTGCTATGTTTCGAATTGATACAATCACTGCTATGGAGATCTAAACTACCACTACCAGTTACTGTAAGAAAAAAATATCGTTGTTCCCCCAGCACTGGGATTTCATCCCAGAAGTTACTTTAAATTTGCCTTGAATTTTTACCTTGTAATTTCACGCTCTTCGCTCCGCTTGTTTTGAGTGCTGAAATTTAAATTAAGTTTGTGTGGAGGACCCCACGATACTTCCATGTTCCCGATTTTAAATTAAAAGAAGGTTTTTTTATAGAAAGAAAGATTTTTTTTGTAAAACAAAAGAAACAGAGATTTTTTTATAAAACAAAAGAAACAAAAAAATAGATTTCAATGATGGTGGTAGTGGTGGTGGTGATAATTTTAATCACCACGTATTTATTTATACGACCGTAGAATCTAAAAAAAAAAGGCTCCAGTAACCAATAGTGCACATTTGAAAATAATATTTTACTTACATTGAGCCGTTAGTAACTCCACCACGGCGACCTCTTCCCCTCCGCCTTTGTCCCCCGTTGACGGTCCCTACCACCACGACCACCGGCAGTGGCCTCCGCGGTGACAGGGGGTTGTGGTTCGACTGCTTCGACTACTTCGGCAGCCATAGTTGGCTGTTGGTCATCCAATTCACCTTCGGCGACAACTTCGATAACATTGGCTGCCATCTAAATGTCATCTCTTTTATTTCACATGGCAATCTTCATAAGAATGTTACTAATAATTCGGTGATAATTAACTTACTTTTTTAATATGCTTTCGATTACAAAAAATCAGAGAATCCTCTTGGAAAATCAATAAAACAAATGTTTTATTTTTTCCCCCTTTTAATTTAATAATAAAACTATTGGAAGCAATCATACATGGCAAACAATTGAAGCATGAAAACTAAATACAAGATTTTTAATTTTTTTGACCGATCTTGCCGGCGTTTTCGTTGTCAGCGACGTTTCGTCGAGGGATCCTCGACGTCCTCAGGCTTCTTTTTTTGGCTTTTGTTTGTAATGACATGCGGTTTTATATTTTTTCAATTTTGAAGGTGTTTAAGGTGTATCTGAGGTGATGATAGGTGTGTAAATCTTGGATAAGTTTAGTCTCTTTTGTAGTTCATCGTGTTGTCAAAAAAATAAAAAAATAAAAACCAGATATCACTCCTGCCTCCAAAATAAAAAATCATTAAATACAAGATGTTTGGTAAGTCGACAGGAAAGATCAAAGATAGGTCCGATTTCCAACCAAACCGATTTGATGGTATTTTTGATGGGATCATAGCTAATCTTGAAACACTATCCCAAGTATGCTTATTATGTTTTCAACCCTCCGACTTTAGCATTCAAGTTTAACCCTTTAAGTCTTAGTGCGTTGTATTCTGGACACCTGCTTTATATCCCGGGAGTACCCTTCAACTTTTTTTCAAAAATCGCGTCAGAAGTCATTCAAATTGACTGTAATACACTCAGTGACCCATGAAAAACGAAGTTTTATGTCATAAATTCATTAACAAAGTTTTCAGAGAGAATTTAATGGTGTTCGCTACACGAGACACATATCATGCAGTCCGAAAAAATTAAGCATTTTGAATTAATTTTTCTTCAACTTGTTAACACTTGTCCAAAAATATACTAAAATAAGGTAATTGTTCAAACAATAAAACATAAATTAGCGACATATTAATTGAACATTTTGGCATTACAAACAAACAAATGCGACTAGGAAAATGTTGTGACGCGGTGTGGCTTAATGGGGGGTCGTTCGGACGACCCGAAGATGAGGGTTGAAGATGCAAGAATTTAACGGTCGCCACCTGTTGTTTGCTTTGGGTAACAGGCCCCAATATATTCTCAATATAATACAACTGATTACAATTTTTTGGTTCGGAAAAAATAATAACAACGCGTTTCTTTAATGATTTCCGGTCGTTCCGGTGCGTAGACTTCGCGACGGTCGGTCTGGTAGCGTCCCTTCGGCGCTGTTGCAGATCCTCTTGTCGAACTAACGGTCCGTTAGCGTCCTCTGGTGCTGTCCGTAGTGTCTTCTTCGCCGGGTTCGGCAAGGACAGGGAAAGGTTTGGACAGGATCGGTCTTGCTCGATGAATTCTGGGGCAGACACAAGTGTCGCTAAGCCCCGTAGTATCTATCGAGTTCCACCGGGGGTGAGGGAACGAGAATGAATGTTGACCGGAGTCGTCTTAACGGTCTGGCACGAATGCCTACCGGTGGTCAGGGCCACAATAGGGTTTCCCTTCAACAAGTGTCCGGAGTCCTCTCGACGGATATATAGAACTTGGAAGGTTCCCGCGAGGTTATCCTGCCGGTCCGGTTTGGATATGCGTCAAGTGTATGACGTCTGTAACAGTAACGGTCTAATCCACAATAGGGTTTCCCTTCAACAAGCGTCCGGAGTCTTCTCAACGGATCTGTTGAGCTTGGAAGGTTCCCGTAGGGTTATCCGGCTATTCGATTTTGCTATATGCGTCAGGTCACTGACGACTTGAAATAATGACGGTCTAATCCCCAATAGGGTTTCCCTTCAACAAGTGTCCGGAGTCCTCTCGACACGGTCGATATAGTCGATATATCGACTTGGAAGGTTCCCGTAAGGTTATCCGTCCAATTTACTTGGATCTATGCGTCCGGTTGGGGACGACTTGAACCAGGGGCGGTTTGATCCACAATAGGGTGTCCACTTCAACAAGCGTCCGGAGTCTTCTCAACGGAGTAGAGCTTGGAAGGTTCCCGTAAGGTTATCCGTCCCACTCGTCAGAAAAAAAAACAAAACGGGGTAAGAGGCCTCGGTCAGGGTCAGCCTTATACCAACCGGTCAGGATCGAATCACTGAAGGGTCGGAAAGGTTCCCACTAGGCTTTGCCCCTGGATGCCTTGGTAGGGTGTGACGTCACGAACGGTCAAGAGTCGTCTCAATTGACCGCTGGACGTTTTCCCGCACGGCGTGATTTTGGTGAGCGATCCTTCGCTTCGGGAAGACTGCGTCGTCGCTGTTGTACTTCCGGATCGTCGTGGGTTCTGGAGTTCCCAGTCGTTGAAGCCGCTGGAGGGTCGTACTGTTTCCCAGTCGAGTGGTCCAATTGCAGGCTGAAGATCTGGTCCAGGTTGCTGGGGTGTTTCCCGTTTGACTTCTCGACACGAAGTGTTCTGGAGTTCCCAGTCTTCGAAGCCGCTGGAGTGTCGCACTGTATCCCAGTCGAGTCGTCCGTTCGCAGGCTGAAGAGATGGTCCAGGTTGAAGGGGTGTTTCCCTTTTGACTTCTTGACTTGAAGTGATTTTTGGAGTGCCGGCGCTCGGGTTATATAGTCGGTGGGTGGTTTCCGCCCACTCGCACCCGCTCGGGGGGCTCAGTGGGTTGACCGGTGGGTGGTGGGTGGTTCCCTTTCCAACTTTTCCCCCACCTGGAGGGCTCCCTTTTTTTTTGTGTGTATAGGGATCTCTTGGAAATTTTTCCCTGGGAGGGGCGACTTATATAATTAATTGCTAGCGGAATTAATTACCCGACGTCAGTTGTAAACTCTTGGTGGGCCCTACTCGGTCACCTTTCACCCAAACCACGTGGGAGGTGTGCTTCATATTGAACACCAAGCGTTCTATACTTGAAAAATCTAACGGTGTCTAAAGTAACTTGATTTACCTCGAAATTTTTTCTTGGCCTAACTTAATTGGCTCCTTACCAGCACATCAATCCATTAAAACCCTTTACAACACAAGACAATGTTGTAGTTGCTTTTCTTGAAACAAAGTTTAAATCATTTGAATTTACGTGACCCATTTCCATTAATAAAAGTATAAAACGCTGTACTTTTAAAATACTTAATTTGTCTGCAACCGATTCACCCCTAGCGGGATCAATCACTGTACATTCACTTAAATCTGTTCTTATCAGAGCTACAGTCCAATGACTCCCCTCATTATTCATTGGCAGAGCGAAATGACTTGTGTTACAAGTAAGAAATGTATTACACACCAAATACGGTTTGCTAGCTTTAGGACAATATTTGTCAGACTCAAGTAACTGAGATAGAACTCGAACTAGAAAGAAGAGATATTTTTTGCCTTCCTTTGCTTTCTCCCCCCCCCCCTCTTTATTCTTCTGAGTCGGGCTTGTCTTTCCCTTTCTTTGGGATGGGGAACTTAGTTTTTAACCTGACACGTTTTTTCGTACCTCGGAAGCGTGGTCCAGCAAACACCCTCACCACTGGGGAGGTAGCGAAGTACCTCGCGAGTGGAGATGGAAGAGGGCCTTTTCGTGCATTATTATATGACGACTGGTGATTAGAGACGTGCATCGTGAATGTGCCTTTTTTTTTTTTTTTAAACGGATTTTTGCGACGTTATTTTTGTCCCCATTCGTTATTTGCCCTTAGTTCGGACGAGAAGTATTTTCTTGATTCCCAGTCAATTGCGGAATTCCACACTGCTTTATGCCACTGTGTACGACGCCAATCCCAATTAAGGTGAGTGGTTATTGTTGCTGCCAGTCTGTAACTAAGTTGTTTCATCCCTCAGTTTGGGATTCTATTCCTCGACTCATCGGGAATTTCCTTTCTTTATTCTGAAAATATTTTGCCCCATTTGCCAGTCCTCAAATACAGTCCCTTTTTCTTTCTATCCCAGTGATCCCCTTTCCATAAGGTATTAGCTGTGGATATTGTACATAAAATTGGTCCTCCGGGCCGGATTTAACCAGTTTTTATTTTTTTTATTTTTTGGTAACCTTATTTCAAATAATTATATTTTTTTTGTTGGGAAACTCGGCATTCCTCGTTGTGATTGGGTTTTGTTTTTTTTTTTTGTTCTGCCAGGAGAGGAGGGAAGTTGTTAGCAGTTTAGCTTACCAAGCGGTTTATTGCTGCTCCCCCTTTTGAGGTCT
Source organism: Corythucha ciliata (assembly GCA_038030265.1). Classification (NCBI taxonomy): domain Eukaryota; kingdom Metazoa; phylum Arthropoda; class Insecta; order Hemiptera; family Tingidae; genus Corythucha; species Corythucha ciliata. The sequence goes on from CM075938.1 coordinate 9,533,019, forward strand.
CCGTTCGTGGCGGGGATCGTAGTTTCTTGGAGCCCATCCCATTCCCCCTTTGCTGTTCGGGTCAGTTAGTGCTCGTACGCGTTAGTGTATTATTTGATCCCTGTTGTACTCTTTCTCTACCAGGGGCGTAGCCAGCCCGTGATCAAGGGGTGGGCAGCCAGCTAGCCACGGGTCCACAGTTGGCCGGGGGGGGGGGCACGTCTTGAGAAAATTGTTAGCGGATGAAATCCAGAAAAGGACATTTTACGGCTAAGACTTCACGGCTAAAATTGAGTAATAGCGCTGATTCGCGTTAAACGTGAAAAATAAATCTCATTATTCGCGGTTGAAATTGAGAAAACATCCCAATTTGCAGTTTTCACGATGCAAAGTCCGCGACGAAATTAAGAGAATGCGCTAATTCACGGGTTGTAGAGCTCTTTTCACAGCTAAAATTGACAAAATAAATTGCCCGTTCAATGTAGAATTGAGAAAAATCACTCATTTGCGGCTAAAATTGGGAAAAAACGCCAATTCACGGCTAAAATTGAGAAATGGTGCTTATTCACGCAGGTAAAATTGATAGAAGGCGCCAGATCGTGGTTTCTCAAACAAACATCTCGGTAAACATTGCGAAAAAGTGCTAATTTACCGTTTTTTTACATACATATGGCAAGTTTGCGGGTACAATTGAGAAAGAGCGCGTACATTTTTGAAAAAGTGCTTATATTCACGGCTCAAATTAAGAAAAATTGTTCGTTCGCAGGTGAAATTGAGGAAAATACCCATTTTCAAGGTTTCGCGATGCAACGTCCAAGTCAAAATTAATGAAATTCGCTCACATGCGGGTTATGTGGACCTTTTCACTGCTCCATTTGAAGGGGGAAAAATTGTTAAAGGCAGAATTTGGGAAAAACACTAATTTGCTGCTAAAATTGAGGAAAAACGAATTGGCAAAATTGTCACCGTTTGTTGTTGATTGATGGAATTGTCGTGGCTAAAATTGAGAAATTGCGTCATCCACAGGTTAAATTGAGGAAAAACTGTTCTTTTGCGGCTGAAGTTGACAGATCGAACGCACCAATTCGCGGTTAGGCTATGCCCAGTGCTGGCCGCAATTGTTCGTCTAAAGCGTATGCGGCTTGTGTTTACGTCACCTCTATGGTTAACGGTCAGCCAATGAACACCTCGCTTTTGATTTCGAAATCGCGGTTTGCCCCTTCCAAAAAGCAAGTGACCTTACCGCGATTGGAATTATGTGCGGCAGTATTGCTCGCGAAACTCCTCAATTCCGTATTAACCTTACTAAAGGATAAGATAACAATTCGAGAGGTGTTATGCTGGTCCGACTCGTCAATAGTCCTGTATTGGATCCAGCAATCGCCCAGCAAATGGCAGGTCTTTGTGGCCAACAGGATCGATACAATACAAGAATTTAACAAAAATTGCTTGGTGGCATCACGTGAAGTCGGAGGAGAATCCTGCCGACTGTGCAACGCGAGGGTTGGCTCCTGCGGAGCTTGCGTCATTCAGTTTATGGTTTAAAGGACCAAAGTGGTTGTCTTTTTCTCGTTCGTTATGACCTCTTAGTCGACCTCTTGTTCGTCGCTCACAGCTAGAGGAAGCTGCACTTGAACAGAAATGCCAGGTGTTTGATAATCTTTTGGTGTCTCCGGGAGAACCGAACGATTTTATAAGGACCATCGAATCCCATTCCCGCTGGACTAAATTATTACGCGTCGTCGCATATTGTTTGCGTTTTCTGACTCCAAAGGGTACTGCCAAATCGTTTGATCCCATTACAACCGCTGAAATCGGAAGGCCATGCTATGTTGTATCCGGGCTGTTCAATCGGTTTATTTCAAAGAGGAAATTCACCGTCTCACTCAAAATAAGCCTTCTTCGGGGCGTGTTGCACGTCTGTCCATTTTTCTAGATAGCGACGGATTAGTGAGAGTAGGTGGAAGAATAAAAGCTTCGACGCTTCCGTGGGACTCTAAACAACCGTTGCTTCTCCCAAAGTATCATCTCTCGACCCTTATTATAAGGTTTTATCACGAAGAGTTCGGTCATGCGAATTTAGGGTCCGTCCAAGTCATGATCCAATGAAAATTTTGGATAATGTCGGGGCACCAAGCTATTCGTAGCGTTATTTTTCAGTGCGCCACTTGTTATCGATCAAGACCAACGTTCAAAACTCCTCAAATGTGCGACCTTCCATCATATAGGGTGACTCAAGTTCGTCCTTTTTCTCGTGTGGGAGTGGATTTCACCGGACATATTTATATTCGGTCGTCGACTTTGCGTCGATATTCTAAAGAAAAGGCCTATATTGCCGTATTCATCTGTATGGTGACTAAGGCCGTGCATCTGGAGGCCGTTTCTAATATGACTACTGAAGCGTTCCTCGCAGCTTTTGATAGATTTTCAGGACGCCGGGGTCTCCCCTCCGATGTCTATTCCGACAATGGGTCAAATTTTGTTGGAGCCGATCGTGAATTGAGACGTTTATTTCAACTTCGTCACAATCAAGATCTTGTCACTGAAAGGTTATCCTCCAAAGACATTCAATGGCATTGGTCCCCCCCCCCAACCATTCAGTCCGCATTTCGGAGGTCTTTGGGAGAGTGGAGTGAAGTCAGCCAAATCGCTTCTCGTAAAATTGAGCGGAATGGCGGTATTAACATTTGAAGAATGGTCAACCGCTTTTGTCAGGATGGAGGCATGTCTCAACTCAAGGCCGTTGAGTGCTCTAAGTGAAGACCCAAACGATTTGAGTGACCTCACTCCAGGGCCATATTGGCTCCGCCTTATCCCGATATTGAAGATCGACCGATTAATCGCCTAACCCGATGGAAAATTGTTCAGAAAATTTCATATTTCCTTTTGGAAAACATGGCAGCAGCAATATATTACTTCACTGCAGTCCCGCCCTAATAAATGGCGGAATAAGGTCTCTCCACTTCACAACGGTGACTTAGTCATAATTAAAGACGAAAATCTTCCGCCCTTAGCGTGGAAATTGGGACGGGTAGAACAAGTTTTCCCGGGGTCCGATGGACAAGTGAGGGTAGTTACCGTAAAGACAGCTACCTATTCCATGGGTGAGATCAAATTTCAAGTATTGAAACGACCTGTTGCCAAGCTTGCTGCCTTACCGTTACCCACGGGTGAATGCTGAGATTCCTCAGGGTGGGGAGTATGTTTAAGACGGAAAATTGGTTATACGGATACCTTTGGATCACTTCGAATGAAGACATGGGAACATTTGTCCAAATCTTGATGGAAGAAAACCTTTTGTTTTTGGCGAAATTTTTGGGGAACAGGATGAATGTTGTGAAAAAATGATTTAATTTTTTGAACGTGTGCGGAATGGTCGAATTGGGTTTGAGAAGGAGTGAAGAATTCGCCGGGTATTTTGAGAGATGTGCCGTAAACCATTTCAGCGGAAGTGAAACCGGTCGCGTCGTTGACAACAGTTCGGAGTCCTAAGAGAATGAGAGGTAGTTTTTCGACCCAGTCAGTTGAAGTTAAACATTTGATAGATGTTTTCAAACAACGGTGCCTCCTTTCGATTTTCCCATTTGATTGTGGGTGATAAGATGTAGACGAGAGGTGTTTGATGCCGAGCATTTCGTTCAATGCACGGAAAAGCTTGGATTCAAATTGGCGTCCTCTATCCGTTGTTATTTGAGTTGGAACGCCGACCGTTTCAGCCGAGATGTCTCGTAAAGGAATAGCCTCATGCCATTGCGAGTATCTATCGATGATAGTTAAACAATAGGAGTATCCTCGAACGTTTGGCATGCAGTGGCGTGCCCATGGGGGGGGGGGTTTGGGGGTCAGAACCCCCCCCAGAGTACTTCAGCCCACCAAAATAAATAGAAATAAAAAAGAAATAGAAATACAAAATAAATAAATAAAATGAAATGAATAAGTAAAAAAGTAAAAAAACAAACAAACAAAAGAAACAACAAAAACGTGATTTGTATGACCCTAAAAGTTCTTTTTTTTAGCAATTTAGCACCCTAAGTAACTATCCACGGCATAATATGGTATTTATTCCACTGTCTTGGCGTGGATTCAGGATTTGTTCAAGAGAGAGGGGCTTGAGAAATTCTACTAAAGATGACTTGGCAGCCATTTGCTGCCTAAAATTAGCTAAATTAGCTATTCCCACCATACAGAATCCTAGACTGACTATACTCGCGCCCCAAAATGGCAAAACTAAGTATTTGAGCCATAAAAATAGCCAAACTGACTTCACGCGCCCTGAAAATAGCTAAAACTGATTCCGCCTTGAAAAAAGCTAAACTGATTATACATAAGTGCGCTAAAAATATCCAAGCTGGTGATTCCCGCTCTAAAATTGTCCAAGCTGACTTTTTTTAAGAGTCATAAAACTGGATTAACTGGCAATTTGTGCACTGATAATGCCTGAACAGATGATTCCTGCTCTAAAAATGGCTAAACAACCACCCGCGCGCCAAAATTGGCCAAACTGACGGTTTTCGCGCCTTGACTTGACGTACTATTCACGCCCTATATAAATGGCCAAACTGACTCTACGCGCCCTAAAAATGGCCAGACTGGGCAATCAAGCCACAAAATCGGCAACACCATTCCATGTGCCCCAGACAAGGGCACATAGAGTCAGTTTAACAATAGGAGTATCCTCGAACGTTTGGCATGGGACCGATTAAATCGACGTTGATGTGCTGAAAACGATTTTCGGGTAGTGCAATGTGTTGAAGTGGACTTTTGACATGTCGCGTGACTTTATTTTGCTGACATGGTAGACAAGTTCGGGCCCAATGTCGACAATCTTTGTTGATACTGGGCCAGATGAATTTTTCCAGGATCAATTTTTGGATTCTCCGGATTCCAGGATGCGCTAGGCCATGAAATTTGTCGAAAATTTTTTTTCTAAGGGTAAGGGGGACGAAAGGTCTGTTTCTTGTGTCGCAGTAAATGTCCACTCCGCCTACCCCGGTAACTTTCTTAAGTTGTAGAGACGGGTATTTTCCTTGAAGGGCCCTCTTCAATTCGTTATCCTCTTCTTGCAACTGTTGAAATTCTTTAAAGTCGATGAGGTTGATCGCTTCAATTCTCGATAAAAAATCAGCAACGACATTGTCTTTTCCGCGAGAGTAACGGATGTCAGTAGAGAATTGGGATATGAAATCGAAGTATCGGAATTGACAAGGAGTTGCTTTATCAGGATTTTGACGAAAAGCATTAACTAGAGGCTTGTGGTCAGTATAAATGACGAAAGGACTGCCTTCAATCATGAACCGGAAATATTTTATTGCCTCGTATATGGCCAACAGTTCGCGATCATACGTGCTGTACTTCTTTTGAGCGTTAGAGAGTTTTTTTGAGAAAAAACCGAGGGGCTCCGGATTTCCATTCCTGACTTGATGCATTACGGCTCCAACAGCGACATCCGATGCGTCGACCATCAAAACTAGCGGTAACGACGCCGAGTGGGCGAGTAATACTGCTTGTGCTATGGAGGTTTTGCTTGTCTCGAACGCAAGTTCGGTTTCGGCTGACCAGATGATGGGGGAGTCTTGTTTTTTGTCTCCTTTTGTGAGATCGTGTAATGTAGCTTGGATTTCGGCGGCACGAGGGATGAAGCGCCGGTAAAAATTGATCATTCCGAGAAAACGACGAAGAGATTTGATGGTCTTGGGTTTCTCGTAGTTGAGAATAGCTTCGACTTTTTCGGGTAGAGGGGAAATTCCAGCCGGAGAGATGTGATGTCCCAGGAAGGAAATCTGTGTTTGGGCGAATTGACATTTTTCGACGTTTAGACAGATGTTAAATTCGTCTAGTTTTCGAAAAATCAAGTCCAAGTGATGAAGATGTTCTTCTTTATTTGAAGATGCGACGAGAATGTCATCCAAGTACGTAAAACAAAACTCAGAATTCCTGGAGGACTTTATTGATGAACCTCTGAAAAGTTTGTGCTGCATTGCAGAGACCAAACGGCATGACCAAAAATTCAAATAAGCCGAATGGAGTCGTAATTGCTGTTTTTTCAACATCTTTTGGATCCATTGTAATGTGGTAGTAAGCCTTACGATCGAGTTTGGAAAAAATAGTCTTGTTGTGAAGCATGTGATTAAATTCATGAATATGAGGAATAGGGTATTTGTCTGGTTTGGTTGCAGCGTTGAGGCGACGGTAGTCTCCGCATGGCCTCCAATCACCTGACTTTTTGGGTACCATATGCAAAGGATTGGCCCAACTGCTTTTGGAGGGTCTGCAGATACCTTCATTGAGTTTGTTTGGAGGGAGGCGTCGCGGACGGGAATAAATAGGTGGGCCGGTGGTTTCGATCGAATGAAAAATACCGAGGTGGAGGTTTTTTTAAATATTTGCTCGTTTATCGGTGAGTGATGGATTCGTAATACTGGGGTAGCGCGTGAGAAGTTCTGTGAAAACGTCGTTCCTGGCTACCGTAGTAATGGTTTCGTGGCTGGACTTGAGGATTTCGGCTGTTGCTTTACTCGTTGTGACTGGGTCTACTAGTTTTTTGTGGTGGAGGTCGATTATGAGATTGAAATGTCTGATGAAGTCAGCTCCGATGATAGGCTTATCAACATCAGCTATAACGAAAGACCAGTTGAATTGTCGGCGTAGTCCTAGAGTCAAGGTAAGCATTTTGTAGCCGTAAGTGTTGATTTTGGTGCCGTTGGCAGCGTACAACGCAATTTTTTGTTTATTTTTGCGGTCCTGATGGGTTGGGGGGCATACAGATACATCGGCTCCAGTGTCGATCAGGAATTTCAATTTTGTCGAGAAATCATAAAGAAAGAGACGGTTGGTAAAATTTAACTGGTCCACATGCGTCTCAGATGTGGACGAGTTCATTCGTTTTTTGAGTACGTGCAGGGTTGTTCACATTTTCGTGCTTGTGAACCGAAATTAAAGTGGTACCAGCAATATTTGTGGGAAGGCCGGTTAAACCGAGGGGATTTTGAGCGAGGATGACTACGATCATCAGAAGAGTTGAGTGGTGTTCGAGGCTTCGAACGGATTGCGAGAACTTCTGACCGAAGAAGTTCGTTTTCCACTTTAAATTCTGTTAATTTATGGGACAAATTGTCTATTTTTGCTTCTAGTTGGTCGACGGAGGTGGGGGGGCTTGTCTGAAGTATGACCTGAAATAAGTAAGACTTCTGACATGGTAACTTGAACAGTTTTATCCGCCATCTCCGCTAATTTTGACAAATTTTCATCGCTAACCGATAGAATGGTCTGAACGTTGTGTGGTAGGTTGTTCATCCACAAAGATTTGAGAAAGCTCTCATTCACATTTTGGCCTGCTAAATCGCGCATTTCGCGGAGAGCGTCTGATGGCTTTTTATCGTTGAAGTCTATACCACTGAGCAATCTTTTAATTTTTTGAGTTTGACTTTCGGTGAATTGGGAAATTAGTCTCCTTTTCAGCGCGATGTATTTCTCAGTGGGTGGGGGGCTTTTGACCAGATCACGTGGTGAATCACATGTGAATCACAAGGTCGTCTAATTTGCAATTAATTAATTAATTGCTGGGACACATAAAGAAAAAAGAACATTAGTTATAATATCTTCCAAATCGCTTAACCAATCGTTTTCAAATTTTACGGTGTACATCTAGAGATGAAGATGCAACTTTTGAGCCATCACTCGTCCAGATCTGTCGAGAGAAAAGTGGACGACGGACGCAATACCGAAAATCGAGATTATGCCTTTTCGTCGGGGTCCAGGAACACGAATCTGGTGTCAGCTAATTTTTTTTTTTTTTTTGCCAGTACGGGAACATGGAAATAAAAGGGGGCACCCGCCACATCAGCAGCAGCTATGGGTCTCGCAACTCGAAATTTCGGCGTTAGGGGTGCCGAATCCGTGAAAATGGTCCCTGAAAGGATCAAATCCACGAAATTCAGGGTTTGAATGAGCTAAATCCGCAGTTATAAGTGATTATTTACATGAGAAAATCCCTTAAAATTGCTTTTTGAACGGCACAAATCCCGCGAAATGACAAATGGCGCTTTCTTGGGTGAGTCAATTCCGTGAAATTGGGTTTTAAAGCCAAAGCTACAAAATTTCATTTATGAAAAAGTTAGACCTACCAAATTGGCTCTTCAAATTGACTAAACCCGAATATATTTATTTTTGGTGAGTACATATGTAATCCCCCCCTCACCGTACTATTGACTATTACGCAACTAATTAAGGGGGGGGGGTTTCAGGTGGGTTTCCTCGACCCGTTCCCAGTAAACCCTCGCCTAAACTTCGCACATAAATTTTGGTTCCATTTCTGCATCAATATTCGATTTCAAAGTCTAATTTTAATCTTCACGAAGTTCTACAGTGACGTTAGATCTTGCTTTTCGAAATGTCATCCCTGAAATTTGTGCTTTGAGGTTATTTTAGGGATAAAATTTGAAAAAAGCAAGATCTAACGTCACTGTAGAACTTCCTGAAGATTAAAATTAGACTTTAAAATCGAATATTGGTGCAGAAATGGAGCCAAAATTTATGTGCGAAGTTTAGGCGAGGGTTGACTGGGAACGGGTCGAGGAAACCCGCTATAAACCCCCCCCCCCCTAAGGCGGAAAACTGGAAATGCCCCCCCCCCTCCCACGCAAAGACTTAGAGCCTAGAACCTGTTTTGGCTTCCGCGGGCAACCTATGGGCCCGCATTCGCGGGAAAATTCGTGTGGCCCTAAAACAAAGGGGGGGGGGGGCAAACGGCCGACCAAAAGCGGCTTCTCCAATCGAAACTTGAGTAAGGAACTATTCTGGAAACTTTATCTGAGATTCCCCCCCCCCCCACCAATGAATAGCTCATTTTAAAGGAATAAATTAATTGGTGAATCTCGTTCGAAACAGATCCAGTTTGGTTTGCTCTTTCTCTTCTCTCTCGTCCTTTCTCGGCTCTTCTTCTTCACCTTCTTCACTATAATTCCAACACCCTACTTCTTGTTCCAAACGAGGTCCCGTCCAAGAAGGAGTTACAGGAGAGCTCCCACCACTCTTGAAATATAATACACGCACTCAAAAACTTCCTCCTCTGCTGTTGGCGGTCGAAATACTCCCAACAAGAGCGCGGGAGAAATAGAGACAGGCCATCCCGTTTTTGTTAAACTTTGGTGCTGTGGTGTGTGGTGCTCGTTGTCGTTGCACACTGCGGGGGAACTCCGTATAGTACGTCGCGCGCGTCTTCAAGAAATAATACTCGAGACTCGAACGGAAATCACGACAGCTGCCCCCATCGTTCGGGAAGTAGCCCTTTAATTTTTTTTTTTTTTTTTTTCTGTCTAGCGCGAGTGATTTTTTTTTTCCCCCTGTGATTTTTCGTTTTTTGTTTTTGTTTCTATTTTATTCAAAATGTCAAACTCGGGACAATTTTTAACGCCGGTGGCAGTTACAGCAGTGACAGTCCTGACCCAAATTCTTCTGCTCCGTGCACCGTTCGTTCGGTCGCATACGATGCTACTGCCCAACACCTCAGGAATTGACGGCGAGTTAACGGCAAAATTAGGCGTTGACCATTTCTTCTCACTTTGGATCGTATTCAACAACGACGATGTTTTAATGTCAGGTAAAATTCTTCCCCCTCCACCCCTCTCACGACGCTACCCTTCCTCTTTCATCAATGCCAGTCGTGTTTACATAGTAATTGTGGTGAATCTTGAATTTTAACAAAAAATACCGGGACCCATTCGCCTAGTTAAAAATTCATTATTTTTAAAAAGAAAGAAGTTCTTTGAAAAGTACTGTTATGAAATACCCCCTTCCTCCCCCCATTCCCATCATCCCACCACATTTCAAAAGGCCCCCGGTCAAACGAAACCATTCCACTTTTTTTTTTTTTTAATATAAATCCTGGAAATAAGGATGATGATTAGAACTGGTTTGTTCATTACGGGGGCGAACATGCCCTGTGCGGAATGTGACTCACGTGGTTTTCCGCCAGCGTTTTTAATTTACCTGAATTCGAAGGCTCAATTCCTGTTTACTGCATGAGTCACGCCGAAGATGATGGAGAAACATAAATAAATAAATAAAATATAAACCGAGAAAAACTTATAAAGAGCTAATTCTCGCTTTGCCGCCCCTTTCCGAGAATCACGCCCCCACCCATCCACCCGCCCCCGACCTTTTTAACACCATCCCGCAGTCAAGTTTAAATTAGTAAATAAATCAGCGACCAATTGAAACAACCAGGATGTTGATAATTTACAATGATTTCACCTTCGTGGTGTTTTTTTTTTCTTCAATAGAACGTTTCAATAGAATAAGAAAACCCTTCTTGAAAAAGTGCAGATCGTTAATGACGAGATCGTGATCGGCCGTCAGGCGTGGGGTGTCAAAACGTGTGCAAAGTATGTTTTGACGCCTTGTATATCCCAATTGATTTGACGGCAACCTTAGAATTATTGAGAACGTGATCAGTGATCACCATTCTCCCGGATTTGTTTCTAATTATTCATTTTTTTTTTAATCTTAGTGGTGGGGAAGGTCGCGTTTACCAGTAAAAAGCGAACCTTCGAACCGACGACATTTTCACCGCGCTTGAAAACAACGTTTAACGATAAGAACAAAGTTAAAAAAACAAAAACAAAAAAAGACAAAAACAAAAAAAGACAAAAACAAAAAAACAGGTGCCCTTTGAGGTTTACGGGAGAGGGCGTGGCTAGCCTTTTAATCGCTCCGTAAAATTACAGGGCACAGACTTTTTAATGCTCCGCCGCCGCTGCCCGTTGTTTAAGCAGTCGAAATTAATAATTTTACCGACTTAATTTTATGGCGCACACTTGATGGATGGGATAAGGCAATTAAAATGTAGTTATGACCGTGCGGTGTGCTTGTTCCTAACTGTTTGGTATAACTATTGAAATTAGTTAATGAGGTTAGTGGCGTGACGGTGAAGGTTAAGTAGCCGTGACGGTCCAGAGGTGAAGAGGAATGAGGATCATCAAGCTTTGAAACCTATCTCCATATTAATTGATGCAGTCATTAGAGGAGAAGCTACCTCCAACCATCGAACTACAACTGCAACAGGAAAGAAAACCTTTAAGCGGCTAATTATAACTTTAATTAAACTTAAATTAAAAATTCCACAACACTACTATTTCTTTGTTCGTGATTTGCTGAACGCCTTAGTCAATTCTCGGGGAATTGAAAAACATCAATTAGGAACGGATTTAGAGAACGAGAGGCCCCCTTGGCTGCTAATTGAGAAGGGCATGGGCGTAGGTTCGGGGGGGAGTTGAGAATTCGGAAAAGATTGGACTCGAATTGTCGACCTCTGTCGATGATGATCTTAGCGGGAACGCCGTAACGGGCGATCCATTCCTTGAAAAGAGCGTCAGCCACTGTTTCGGTGGAGATTGATTGAATGGGTATGGCTTCGGGCCAGGAAGAAAAACGGTCGATCAAGGTGAAGATGTAGTGCATACCGTGTGATGGGGGAAGTGGACCAATGATGTCCAAGTGGATGCATTGAAAACGTGCGTCGACGGGAGGGAAAACACCGAGAGGACTACGGGTATGACGTCCAATTTTGGATTTCTGACATTGAAGGCAGTTTCTTGCCCAAGATCTGGAGTCTCGCACAATTCCGGGCCAAACAAATCGTTCACGAATTAGTTGTGATGTACGCTTCGGAGATGGGTGTGCGCTGTTGTGAATTAGAGCGAACGCTTGACGACGAAGGGATAAGGGAATAAAAACGCGGTGTCTATCGTCGCAAAATATGGATGGAGTCGACTCGGGAAAGGTAATCTGCTACGACGTTGTCACTTCCTTTGATGTGTCGAATATCGGTCGTGAACTGCGCTACAAAATCTAAGTAACGAAATTGACGAGGGGACGCCTTTTCTAGCGAAAATGAAGGGCTTGTGGTCTGTGAAAATTATGAGTTGTTGACCCATGACGAAGTCCCGAAAGTGCTTGACTGAAGCGTAAATTGCTAGAAGCTCTTTGTCATAGGCACTGTACCGTCGTTCGGTTTCACTGAGCTTCCGAGAGAAAAACGCTAGCGGTTGGCAGTTACCGTCGGTTTGTTGATGAAGAGCAGAGCCAATGGCAATATCTGAGGCGTCGACGAAAAGGGTCAAGGGTGAGTCAGGCTTGGGGTGGACGAGAAGGGTGGCGTCAGCGAGATCTTGCAGGCAATGGTCGTAGGCCTGGATCAACTGATCAGTCCATTGGATGGGAGATGTTTCGCTTTTGCTAGTTTTTAAGGCGTCATGAAGCGTGATTTGGGCCCAGGCCGCGCGGCGAATGAAGCGGCGATAGAAATTTATGGTTTAAGGTTGTAGGTCGAGGAGCTTCGGTAAGGGCACGAACACGTTGATGTGCCGGACGGTGTGACTCGGAAACCTAAGAAGTCTACTTCGGTTACGCCGAAAACACATTTGTTCACGTTAAGATGGAGTCCGTAGCTCCTGAAACGCTGGAAAACGAGAGTGAGATGCTCCAGATGTTCTGCGGGAGATTTGGAAGCGATAAGCGCATCGTCGAGGTAAACGAAGATGAAGGGAAGGTCGCGAAGTATTTCATCCACGAATCGCTGAAATGATTGACCGGCGTTGCTTAAACCAAAACACATCATCGGAAACTCAAAAAGGCCGAAAGGTGTGATGATGGCGGTTTTTTCGATGTCGGAAGGTGCGACTGGTATTTGGTTGTATGCTCGAAGGAGATCTAGCTTCGAGTAAATTGTCGTTCCGTGAAGATTGGACTTGAAATCGTGAAGATGAGGGAGAGGGTAGAGGTCAGGTTTGGTGACAGCGTTTAGGCGTTGGAAATCACCACAAGGTCGCCAGGTGCCGTCTTTTTTAGGAACGAGGTGGAGCGGACTAGACCAACAAGATTTTGAGGGACGACAGATGCCGAGGTCTAGCATTGTTTGGAATTCTGCTTTGGCAGCTTTCAACTTGTCGGAGTGAAGACGTCAAAAGCGGGAACGAACAGGTGGTCCGGTGGTTTCGATTGCGTGCTGGGTATTGTGTGGTAGAGATGGACGTGGAAAAGAGGGAGGTTGAACGATCTCAGGGAATTGCGTGAGCAACGCGGCAAACTTGTTCGTCGTGTCACAAAGGTTCAGGCGTGCTGAGTTATACGACGGTGCAGTTGAAGGATGAACACCAGCGACAGAAAGTTGAGGAGTGCCATCCAACAGACGATGACGACGGAGGTCGACGAGAAGATCGAAGTGTGCCAATAAGAAGTCGGCACCAATAATGGGGTATGTTACCTCTGTGAGGACGAAGGGCCATCGAAACGAACGGTGAAGACCTAAATCGAGTGAGAGAAAGCGGGAACCATACGTAGGGATCGCAGAACCATCAACAGTAGACAAGGTGAACTTCTGTGGGCCATTAGTTTTGTCGCGGAGCGGCGCCTGAGTCGATGAGGAAACGAACTTTGGTTGTTTTGTCGGTGACAAATAGGCGGCGTGTCGAGTTACGGCGATCGCTTGCCGCCACCTGCGATCGGAACATTAGTTTTTTGTAGAAAAGGAACAGGGGGAACGACAGTTTTGAGCTTTGCTACCGAACCTTTCGTGATAATAACAGAAACCTGTTTTTGGGGGTGAAGTGTGTAGTTCTGGTTTGGGACAAGGTGATCTGTAGCGACGGCGTATCAGCGAGGGGGTTGAACGTTGTTCGAGGTCGGTAAGGCGTTGAGTGAGCCGTTTGATCGCGTCGAGAAGGGTGAAAGAAGAAGGTGCGGAAGTTGTGGGTTCGGAAGGGGAAGGTGTTGACTCTGGAGGAAGGAAGTGATGTCGTCCACGGTCAGCAGCTTCGAAAACTTTGTCGGCTAATTTTGTGAGAATCGGTAAAGGTTCGGAACTGATGGCGAGAATGGATTGGACGGAAGACGGAAGTTGGTGAAGCCACAAAGTTTTGAGCGCGTCGTCAGATATTTGAGTGCCGGCGAGCTCCTTCATGCGCCTCCAAAGTTGTGACGGTTTATCGTTTCCAAGTTCGACCTCATGGAGGAGTTTGGTGAATTTGTGTTCGTCGGTGTCGGTGAAAGCGGAAAGAAGCGCTGTTTTCAGGGCTGTTCGTATTTGTGGGTCGCAGGCGGGTGGTTGATGATGTCACTGACGTATTCGAGGACGTCCATGTCGAGAGTGGAAACGACGTATAATTGAATTTCGTAGTGTCCTGAGTGATACGGTTGGCTGGTAAGTCGAACTGAGCTTCGACTTGGCGGAACCAAAGATCGGGCCGCGGTGGCGCCAAAACGGAGGTAGCCGAACGGAGACACTTGATATGCGTTGTGGCTTTAGAACCGCGTCGTCATTAGCCGGTTGAGCCATAATACTACGAGTGAAGTCGGGGTCACGATGTGTAAGCGTGTACAAGAAAAACGAGACCGCGTAAGTCAGAGAACGAAAGTCTATATTTTTCTGACAAAGAAAACCCGAACAACTGATGTTTTTATGTAAAAATGTGAAGGGACGCCAAAAGTCGTCGAAAGAGTGTGAATTTTCAAGGTAAAAGTTTATGTGCGTTTTACAGTTATTTTAGGAATGAAATATGAAAAAGGAAGATCGTACGGTTGTGCGGAATTTCCTGAAGATTTAAATGAGCCCTTGAAGTCCAGGATTGGTGCAGAAATACGGCGGTAATTCCCGTAACGCGGAGTAGGCGAGGTAAGATTGGAGGGGGGTCGAATAAACACATGCGCAACTCCCCCTTAAAGTAGCCCGAAAAGGTCCGAGAACATCCAGCTTTTTCCTTGGACTTGAGACCCAACGCAGTAGTGTACCGATGCCCGGGGTGGGGGGGGGCGGTTCGCCCCGGACCATCTATCAGACAAAAATCGGTAATATTCGTGGCTATAGCTGCTAAAAAGCGCTGATTCGTGGTCTCGCGATGCAACTTCCAGACTAAAATTAAGAAAAAAATCGCTGATTCGCGGTACATAGTGGCTATTATTCGAATAAATTGTAGAAATCAACGCAAAAGTGTTGTGTTTGGGCAAACCTGTTGGATTCAGCAAATCATAATTTAATGCTTCAAGCCAATAACAACAATAACTCCCTGTAATTTGTTTTTCATCTTCTGTTCTTTATTAATTGTTATGAACACGATTAACCGTTCGAATAAATACTTCTCTTTAAACGTTTTAAAATCCCACTGCGCGAATACTCTCGCTCAACAAAACCCCGCGGTTAAAGTTGAGAAAACAAGCTAAAATATTGACAAATAAAAGGCGCTTTCAGGTTAAAATTGGAAAAAAAATGGCAAATTCACAACTAAAATGGCGTAAAATCGCCCATTCGCGTATGAAAAAGGGAATAGGATGCCGAATGGCCGCAAAATTAGCACAAAACGCTATTTCACAGCTGAAAAAATCGCTAATTTACAATTTTCAGATATAAAGTTATGGAAAAACGTTAATTCGCGGATACAAAATTAAGAAAATCACTAATTCGCGGCAAAAATTGATAAAATCACCTATTAGCGCAGCTAAAATTAAGAAAAACAGTAAATTTTCAGTTCAAATTAGGGAAAAGTGCTAATTCTCAGTTAAAAATGGAAAAAATTGCTATTTTGCAGCTTAAATTGAGTCACACGCCAATTCCTGGCAAAAATTGACAAAACTCGGTAGGTAATGCACGGGTTGGAGACGCTACCATGCTGCTAAAATTTAGAAAAAGCGAAAATTCGCAGCTAAAATTGAGAAACATCACTAATTCTCGAATTAAGTGTCGTGAAATTTCATTTTTGATTTGAAATGATGATTTTTTGACAGAAATTGATGGATAGATGTTTATTATTTTTGTTTGAAAAAAAAAAATTACATTTATAATTTAAATTCGCACCTTCTGAAGGCATTTTTGTGGCTAAAATTCTGAAAAATGGCAAATTTATGCATGGCTATAGTATAATGTTAAAAAAATACGCTAATTCACGGCTAGAAATGAAAAGAAGCAATAATCTATACCTATAAAAGTTATGTAAAATTGATAATGCGGTGGTAAAACGTGAAAAACCGCTAATTTGCGGGTAATGTTTAGAAAATATAATAATCAGCCTGGTCAAAATTAACAGAAAGGTTAATTTTAAGCCTAAAAATTGAGAAAATTGCTAATTTGTGACTAAAAATGGAAAAAATCGCCAATTTACACCTAAAATTGCCTCAAACGCCAATTTGTGGTTGAAATTGAGAAAATTCGCTGATTCACAGGGTTGAAGCGCTACGACGCGTTGCTGTTGCACTTTTACAAAAGCAGTAATTCGTGGTTGAAATTGAGAAAAATTCTAATTTGCGCCAAAAACTGAACATACACCAATTTTCGGATTCTGATGGCAACTTTTCAAGCTGAAATGGAAAAAAAGCTACAATTTATGACAACATTTTCTACGTGCGAATGGCTATATAGTTTGACCATTTTTGGAGTTCGAATGGTCGGGTTTGCCATTTTCAGGGCAAGTACCGCTACTTTGAGTTTTTTCAAGGCTCGAACTGTCATTTTAGCTGCTTTTGTACCATAATTATACTCGTTTTTGCCATTTTTAGGGCCCGAATTGAAAATTTAGCTGGTCAGAACTAGCGCGGTACCATGTGTGTGCCTTCTTCTCGCCCTGTTATGATGCCCTAGAGGGCACATTGCCAGGATAGACCAGTCAGGACTTCGGAGAAATGACCTGGAACGTGCCAGTCCTATGGCCTTGCCAGCTGGTCAAGTCCGACACGCTACCTAGACCCGTTACCGGGAATAAGAACTTTTCCTCAATAAGATGCGTATTGTAGTTTTCTCATTTTTAGCCGTGAATTAGCGCTTTTAGTTTAATTTTAGACATCAATTAACGTTATTCCTAAATTACTAGCTAAACAGAGATTTTTCCCAATTTCAGCCATAAATCGAGTTTTTCTCAATTTCTACCGCGAATTAACGCTTTTTCTCAATTTTACACCACAAATTAGTCAATTTCATTCATTTTAGTTGTAATTTAGGAATTTTTAAACTTTTAGCTTCTCTGTTCTAGCAACGAAGTTGTCTTAAGAGGACGATAATTGTGTTTTCGTGAATTAGAATTAACATCCGTGAATTGTTACTTTTTCCGTGGCCTGTATATTAGCTGTTTTTCTCAATTTTAGCCGCGAATTTGCTCTTTTTCTCAATTTTACACAGTAAATTATACTTTTTTATGAATATATTTGCCGCAATTTAGCGAATTTTTCACATTTAACTACGAATTAACGCCTTTTTTCTTGCTTGCTCCTAAGAAGACGAGGGTTTCTCAATTCTAGCCGTGAATTTTAGCGATTTTTGCCAATGTTGGCCGCGAAATTGCGTTTCTCCTTATCTTAGCTGATAATTCGCGATTTTTCTCAATTTCAGCGACGAATTAGCACTTTCGGCTCAATTTCAGCCAGCAATTAACGTTTTTAGCAGCTAAATAGCCATTTTTCCTTATTTCACCAGTCTATTGAAGTTTTTATACTCTACTCTAGCATGTTTTCTCCATTGTATCCCCCCCCTTATAGCCCCCTTCTCTCGCCCCCACCATTGACACATTCGCGAATTGGCGTTTTTAATTTACCCAGTGAATGAGCCATTTTCCTCATCGTTTTTTTCTAATGTTAGTTGCTAATTGGCGGTTTTTTCACTATTTTATCCAGAGGCCAGGGGCCCCCGATGTGCCGGGGCCCCTAGACAGCTGCCTAGTCTGCCTTGAGGCAGTGGAATAAGGGGCTTTAAATGTTAGTTCAACGCGTTTCAATCGTCCGAAAATCAGGAATTTTGGCCGCCAGAAACTGATTTGAGGGCTTCTTCAACCCAGCGAAATTAGTTTGTAACGTGCCAGTCCACACAGTTTTGTTTTTAAATGGGTCAACAGCGCAAAATTTTCCTTTTTCATATATCCAGTGGCGACGCAATGGATTTGGTACATGGTATTTGTGGCTTGAATCAGCGGAAAAACGTTGATTCCTGGATAAGTTGAAAAACACCGCTATTTTACGGGTAAAATTGAAAAAATATAAAGAAATAAAATCGCTAATCCGCGGCTAGAATGGAGAAAAACGATAATCCACTGCCAAAACTGAGAAAATAGCGCTAATTTGCGCCTGAAATTAAAAAAAAAAGTGATGGTTCACTGTTAAAATTTAAAAAACGTCAATTTTTCGTATCTGGAGGCAATTTCGTAACAAAAATTTGGGAAAATAGCGAATTCATGACTATAAGTACACAAAAAGAAGATCATTCGCGTGCCTGAAATTGAGAAAAATGCTAATTATATGATAAAATTGAAAAAAATTAATCGTTCGCGGGTAATATTGTAAAAACGCCAGTTGGCAGCATTTTCGGAGACTCGTGGCTCAAATTTGGAAAAAGGGCTATAATTCATGGTTAAAATATAACAAAATCGTTAATCCACGGCTAAAATTGTGAAAAACTATATTTCGCGGCTAAAATTGAGAAATAAGGCGCAAATTCGCGGCTAGATGGAAATAAAATCGCTAATCGAGGGCTAGGAAGAGGGAGAATAAAAAAATACCGCTAATTTGTGCTTGAAATTGAGAAGAGTTAATGATTCGCAACTGAAATTGAGAAAACGTCAATTTGTGTTGTTTCTAGAGGCAACTTATTCGTTGCAAAAATTTAGAAAAATGGCCAGTTCACGACCAATAGAGAATAAAATCGCTGATCCACGGTTAAAATTGAGAACAACGATAATTCACGGATGAAATGAGAAATACAGCGCAAAATCGCTGCTAAAATCGTGGCAAAAATTGAGAAATTATACACGAATTCGCGAGTGTATAATTGATAAAACTCCAATTTGTGGTTTCTGGAGGCAACTTTGTGGCAAAAATTTAGAAAAATGGCGAAATCATGGCTAATCATTAAAAATACGATAGCCTGTAATTGAAAAAAAAAAAAAAACAAAAAAAAAACGCTAATTGTGGTGGCTTTAAATGAGGAAAAAACGCTAATTTCCAGATAAATTGAGAAAAAGCGCTAATTTGGGGATAAAATTGAAAGAAGAAATCAATCACTTGCGGGTAAAATTGAGAAAACGCAGATGGCAACATTTTCGGAAACATCTTTTCGTGGCTAAAATTTAGTCAAACGGCTAAATTCATGGCTAAAAGGAAATAAAGTCGCTAATCCACGGCTAAAATTGATAAAAACTATAATTCGCGGCTAAAATTGAGAAATAACGCGCAAATTTGTGGCTAAAAGTGCGAAAATAAAGCGCAAATACGAGTTGAAAACTGCTTTGCCAATTGGCGGCATTTGAAGCTCTAGAGAAAACTTTGTGACTAGATTGGAGAAAACGCCAATTTGAGGTTCGGAGGCAACTACGTTGAAAAAATTAAGGAAAATGGTGAATTCTAGCTAAAAGTGCAAAAAATAGATAATTCACGCGCCTGAAATTGAGAAAAACGCTAATTTGGTGGCTTAAATGGGAAAAAACGCTAATTTGGTGGCTTAAATGGGAAAAAACGCTAATTCCCGGGTAAATTGAGAAAATACACTAATTCGCTGCCAAATTTGAAAAAAATAAATAAAAAATAAAAAATAAAAATAAACAGTCAACCTAAGAGCTCTCAAACCTCGATGAATAATCGCGAAATTTGATCATTCGGAGCCAAATATCTGCGAAATTGTAAGTTCCGGTTTTCAACATTCGGCTAAAATGAAAATTCGTGGCAAAAATTGGGAAAACGCGAATTCACGGCTTCTGATTACTGATGAATGCTGTTTCGCAGAGAACACATCGATAAAAGAGCTAATTTTCAGGCGATTTCTCGAATGTTCAGTCCCAAAATTAGCAGTTTCGCAGATTTGGAGCACAGATGGGATTGGAGCGCTGGACGTGGTCCGCGGCCGCTAGCCAAGGTTTCCCAGACACTAAAAAAAAAAAGGCCTGAAACTGGCAGTTTTGATTAAATTAAGACCGTAAATTTGCAATTAGCGCCTTTTTCACTCGTATCCATGAATTAGCGCATTTTCTCCATTTTAGCCTCAAAGATGGCGTCTTCTCAGTTAAGCCGCGAATTGGCGTTTCCTAAATTATAGCCATAGAATTAGAGTTTTTCCCAATTTGGCCGTGAATTAGCGTTTCTCCTCATTATGGTCCGTAATTAGCGATTTTTCACAATTTAATCCTCGAATTCGTCTTTTTCTCAACTTTATCCGCGAATTACCTCTTTTTCAAAATTTTAGCCGCGAAATAGCGATGTTTCCTAATTTTAGCAGCGATTTAGGGGTTTTCCTAAGATTTTTTTTGCGAATAAGCGCCATTTCCCACTCTTATCCGCCAATTAGCAAATTTTTCTCAATTTCAGCCGTGGATTCGGCTTTAGAGTAGCACAGTAGCGTATTATTCTAAAATTTCGCGTATTCAAATTCGCTTTCTTTCTCAAATTCGTCCGCAAATTAGCGATTTTTTTAAACGCCAACCGTGAATTAGAGTTTTTTCTCAATTTCGTCCGCGAATTAGCGGTTGTTTTTTTTCAACGTTAGCCGGTATTTACGATTTTTAGAAATTCAAACTGTGGTGAAGTAGCAATTTTCCCTTGTTTTAGTCTTTAAAAAGACGATTTTTCTTAATTTAACCCTCGAATTAGTGTTTTTCTCAATTTTATCCATGAATTAGCTATTTTTCTACATTTTACCCGGAAAATCATTGTATTTTCTCACACCTATCCACAAATAATCGATTTTTCTCAATTTTAGCAGTGGATTTAGTTTTAGAGCAGCACATTAGCGTTTTATTCTAAATTTTGGATATTCGATTTCTCCTTTTTTAACAATTTCACCCGTAAATTAGCATTTTTGTTAAATTTTTGCCCAACACCAGGGATTTTTCCAAATTTCAACTGTGATAGGAAAGCAATTTTACCCGCGAACTAGTGGTTTATTTCCTAATTTTAGTCTTTAAATGACGATTTTTCTCAAATTAAACTTGGAATGAGTGTTTTTCTCAATTTTGTTTACCAATTAGCTCTTTTTCTAGATTTTAGCCGCAAAGTAGCGATGTTTCTGAAGTAGCCGCTGCGATTTAAGGCTTTTCCCCCATTTTTATGCGAATTAGCACCTCTTCTCATTCCTATTCGCGAATTAGCGACTTTCTCAATTATAGTCGTAAAGTAGCGGGTTCGGGAATCTCCCGAAAATACGCGATTTTTTATTTTTATTTTATTTATTTATTTATAGGTAGACCCGCCAAAATGGTTCAGCAATTGGAACCAGCAAAACAGGACCCACGAAAATGATTTACACTGAAAAATTGGTTTTTTAGAGAGCCAAATCAGCAAAAATTGGATTTTAGTGCGCAAAATCAGTGAACTTGGTCTCACAATTTCGGTCACAACGCAAAATTGGTTTGTTAGCAACATGTAAATCCATGAAATTGGATTTTCAATTAGTAAAATTGTTTTTTTTTTTTTTTTTTGCGCTACTGTAGCTAAAATGTCATTTTAGCCACTGGTTTCGAGTGAAAACAGCTGTCTAAACTTGCATTTTAGCCACTGCTTTGAAAGTAAGTGAAACTGGAGGTTATCAGACAGTTTCACCGCGGGTTCCACAGCCCTTCGCCGCGGGTTCGCAACTTTCTGCTAAAGTCGTATTGCGTCACGCGAAAAATAGCGAATACAACTCGTGGACAGTGCCCCCCCCCCCGGCCAATCTTTCACCAGCGTCGTTGTTAAGCCGAGATAAATGGCGTTTTTTTCAAAACTTCAACGCTTCTTCTCAATTTCATCGGTGAATTAGATGTTTCCTCATTTTAGCCGCGAATAAGTGTTTGTCTCCATTTTAGTCGCGAATTCGCGATTTTTCTAAATTTTTTGCCGCTAAAATGATAGATTTTTCAACATTTCATCCACTAATTAATTAGAGTGTTACCCAAATTTTCGTCGCGAATCACCTAAAGCTTTTTCTGAATTGTGCTGTGGATTAGCGTTTATTTTTTCACTTTCTGGCACAATGTTACCCTCAGAAGCCGCGAATTTGACGTTTTCTCCATTTAAATCGTGAATTAGCCTTTTTTCCCTAGCTTCAGCACCTCTTCTCAATGTTATCGGTGAATTAGCCACGATTTAGCGATTTTTCACCATTTCATCCTTGAATTTAGAGATTTTTCTGAATTTGACCGCTAATGAGCCATTTTTCTCAATGTCATACATGAATTAGCACTTTTTCTTAATTTTAGATTCGAATTTAGCGTTTATTTTCCGCTTTTAGTTATGAATTAGCGTTTTTTCTCAGTTTGAGCAGCGAACTTGCCTTCAGAAGCCGAAAATTGTCGTTTCTATACTTCTAGCCTCTAATTACAGGGCCTTTTCTGTACTTTATCCGCGGAAGCTAGCCGTGAAGTAGCTAAGTATTTTTCTTAATTTTAGGCGTCATTTAGTGCTTTTTCTCATGGGGCCTAAAACTGAGAAAAAGTGCTAGTCCATAGCTAACAGTGTAAAATAGGGCAAAAATAGCTCATACACCGCCAATTTGCCACCGATATTGAAATACGGTCACTAATAATTAACGCGGCTGCCATGAATGAAAAACGTTATACTTGCTGCTCAAAGTGAAAAAAAGTTTTAATTCAGTGCTGAAAAGGTTTAAAAAAATCGCTAATTTGATGCAAAAATAGAGGAAAACTTCAATTAATGGCAAAAATTGAGAAAAATTGCTAACACGGGATAAAAACGTTACTTCGCGGCTAAAATAGCTAAAAGAAGCTCTTATATGTCCCATGGCTAACACTGCAATTGTGACCCTCAAAATTGGGTTTTTTAGTGAGTGAAATCATGGAAATTACATTTTTACTGAGTGAAACCAGCTAAAAACGGTTGTTAGTGCGAAAAACCGAGGCAATAGGTCACTGAAGTAGGCCACCTAGAGAAATTGCTTTACTGGCAAACACATTTTCAGAGATTAGCTGTTTCTCCTGTAGTCTCCTCATGGAATTAATAATTTCCACACAAAATTGACAATTTCCCCATAAAATTGACAATTTCCTCATAAATTTGATAATTTCCTCAAAAATTCACAATTTACTCTTAAAATTGATCATTTCCGCGTATAATCGGCTATTCATACTAAAAAAACAAGTTTAAAGCCAAAATAAACGATCACCAATTACTGTATTAACAATAATCAGCAAAAGGGTAATAGCCTATCGATAAATGGTTGAAATTAATAAGTTCTAAGGACCAAAAATTCCTCAATTTGGGGATAAGTTTCAATTTTTTCGTGAAATCGACAATTACAATTCCAAACTGACAATTTCGGCCTCAAATTGACAAAGTTTAAATTAAATTGACAAAGCGCCAATAAAAATGTCAATTGCTAATAAAAATGAAAATTTTCTCGTGAAAATAACAATTTCGTCCTACTAACAATTTCCGCATAAAATTGACAATTTCCTCATAAGACTGACCATTTCCTCGTAAAATGGACAATTACCCAACAAAATTGATGATTTCCTCGTAAAATTGACAATTTCCTCATAAAATACATAAATTTAATTGCAAAATTGACAATTTTCTCATAAATTAGACGATTTCCTCATGAAATTGTCAATTTCTTCATAAAATAGACAATTTCCCATAAAATTTATTAGTTCCTCATAAAATTGACAATTTGCTCATAATAAGTGTCAATTTCCACTTAAAATTGACAATTTCCTCGTAAAATAGGTATACAATTTCCTCACAAAATCAACCTTTTTCTTATAAAATTGACAATTTCCTCATAAAATGGACAACTTCCCCGTAAAATTAATTATATCCTCTTAAATTTGACGATTTCCTTATAAAATTGTCAATTTCCTCATAAAATATACAATTTCTTCATAACATTTATCATTTCCTTGTAAAATTGACAATTTCTCCACAAAATATACAATTTCCCCATAAAATTGACAATTTCCCCATATAATTGATAATTTCGAAACGATCTACTACGAAACTACTGCATTAACAATAATCACAAAAAGGGCAATTGCCCATCGAGTCATGGGGCAAAATTAATAAGTTCCAAAAGGACCAAAAATAAAGCTATCGAGGATAAGTTACAATTTCCTAGTGAAATTGACAATGTCCACGTCAAATTAACAATTTCTGCTTTAAATTGACACATTTTTAATTAAATCGACTATACGCTAATAAAATTGACAATTTCGTCCTAAAGTTAACGATTCCTAGTTACGATTTTCTCTTGAAATGAGCAATTTCCAATTCGAACTAACAATTGCCTAACAAAATTGGAAATTCATTCGAAAGGGGCAATTTTCTCATTACATTGATAATTCTTCATACAATATGTTTCTTCATAAAATTGACTATTTCCTAATTGAACTGAAGGTGGACTCATCAAATTGATAGTTTTTGGACTGAAAATTATCTCATAAAGTCAACCATTATGCTCATAAGCTTAAGATGTCTTATAAAGTTGAAAGTTTTCTTATAAAACAGACAATTTCGTTATGAAATTGACAATTTTTTCGTGAAACCGACGAGCTCTTGGTGAATCATTTCGCATATTTGTTGCCTTTGGCGCGGCATTTCACGTAAATTTTGCCTTGAATGTGGCGAGGAATGTTGCGTTTTGCCCGGCGCCGCCGTGGGGCATTTCGCGCGGCTCACTCGTTGTGCCGCGGCCTTTCTAAACAGTTTTTTTTTTTTTTTTTTCCTCACAATGTGACGTTTCGCTTAAATGTTTCCCCTTGGCGTGATGGCATTCAACGTCAATTTTCTTCTCAGTGAGACCCTCGGACCTGAGAGAAAATGACCCTAAAATTAGAGGTGATCACTCCTCCTCGATGGGATTTTGGAGAAGGTTTTGATGATTTTTTTGTTTTTTCGCAAGTGACCTCGACTCCAAGGGAGGGGCCATGGCCCCTCTCTTAGATCCGCCACTGTTTGAATAGGTGCAAAATTACATAAATCGGCGCTAAAAATCAGTGAATTCGCAAGTTTTGGTGCTAAATACCAACGAAATTGTAAGTTTGCAATTGTTTTTGTGTGACCTCGGATAGTTAAGAGTGTCAGTTTTTTGTTTTTGTAATTTGTATGCAAGAGAACCCCTAGAGGCCATCTCAGTCCTCAAGCTCAGGGTCTTATTTTTATGTAAAAAAAAAAAATCTGGTCAGCACCGTATTTATAGCCCAAATCTGGTAATTTGGGCGAAGAATGATCATTATAATGCTTCCTATAGTGTAACAAACGGGGCGTACGTATGGGGGGGGGGATATGGTGGATAGATCGTCCACCCTCCCCCCACCACAGAGCTAAAAGTATACGAACGAAGGAGCGCTAGTACCATAACGAAGAGCCCCATCCAATCTCCATGAGCTTTTCAAGTTGAAGTTAAGTTTAGCAGATTTTCTGGAATTGAAGCAGCCCAAAAAGGACCGAGTACGTCCAGCTTTTTCCTTGGACTTCAGACCCAATGCAGTAGGGTATCGAGGTACGGGGACGGGGGTTCACCCCGGAACCTCTTTCAGACAAAAATCGGTAATATTCGTGGCTATAGCCGCTAAAAAGCGCCGATTCATGGTCTCGCGATGCAACTTCCAGACTAAAGTTAAGTAAAAAATCGCTGATTCGCGGTACGTGCAGGCCATTCTACGAATGAGTTGTGGAAAACAACGCAAAAGTGTTGTATTTGGGTAAACCCCGCTGTTAAAGTTAAGAAAACACGCTATATAGCCCAGTCAATGAATGATTCTAGGTGGAAAGTCAAAACGTACAAAAACCGACTGTGCCACGTTGTTTGGGATGCCTAGTTGTATAACATACTAAAAGTCCTTGAACCTAGGGTTGGCGCAAAAGGGGAGGGGGAAGGGTCAAAGGTCCTTATTTATGGTTTTTTGCCTATATCTTAGTGGGGGTTGGTCTTTCAAAACATTTATGCGTATACAAAATTAAAGCTCACAAAATTCTCTCTAATTTAACCATTTATTATCCCATGGTTTTTTGGCCATTTCAAACCGTTAGCAAGATAAACGTAGGTATAGAACAGTTAAATTAGGATTTGGCCCAAACACCCAAAAGAACAGGAAAACGTTTGGTGCACACTGTTTGATATCCTTCCCCTAACACAGCACACAAAATTCCCAACGATTCTGCGTCGGGTTAAGGAGCAGCTGTTGGTAGACGTTTCATTTCGATCGTTCTCACGAAATAATTCTTGAACCAATTGTTTTAACGCAAAAATGTTCCAGACTAAAATTGAAGAGCACAAAATTTTACACAAGAAACTACCATACCACTATATTCCTTCCCTTCGCCTTTTGGTAGAAATAGGAGAAGGAAACTAAAAGCTGACGTAAAATTGGCCGAAGTCTGGAAACTGGAAAAACTGATAAATATTTGGTGCGATCTCCTTCGGACCCGCCTCCCTCCATTGTGTAAAAATTTCCCCAAAATTTCACGTCGGGTGTTGCCAGTGCTTGAGCTGGAGTTTGGATTTGAGGGTCACTTTGTTCGTTTTACTGAAATATCTCCAAAACCATCAGTGCTGACTAATCAATCTACTAGGCTCAATTTGAAGGCCACAAAAAAGCCACTTCAAGGTCCCGTGCACGTTTTTCCTCGATCGTATCGTCAGGGGCGGATTTAATGTAAAATGTTTAGAGGGGCTTAGCCCTGAGCTCATGATCCCCCCCCACCTCTCGCAGATCAAGTCAAATTCCAAATTTTGTGGATTTTTGCTCTCAGAACGAATTTCAAAGGTTTTCCTCGCTCAAAACGCCAATGTCACAGAATTGACTCCCTAAAAAGCCAATTTGCACCGGGTTGACTCTTCATGAATGCAATTCCGCTCATTAGACACTTTCGATGTCCAAATATCACGGATTGAACACACCGCAAAAACCAATTCCGTGGTTTTGGCTACTTCAATAACAAAATTTGCCGGTTTGGCACTTTTTGAGACCAAATTTGTCGGATTTCGTAGGTCAGAAACCAATTTCATGGGGCTGGCTCCCTTAAGACAAGCCAATTTAACGGGATTTCACACCTTTTTAGAGGATAAATGAGCGTACTGGCTCATTTTAAAGAGAAATTTCACGGCTCTGGCTGTTTTTAAAAACAAAATATCGCAGGGTCCAGACGCGGATCCAAGATTTAGTCAAGGGAGAGGCTTATGAAATTGTGTACTTCGCTCTAATAAAAATGGCTTGCTATCAGTTCACTGCCTATTACCACCTTAAAACGCCTTAAAAATTGCCAAACGGGCAATTACCGCTTTAAAAAAAAAAAAAAAGAAAAACCCAACGGACTTCACGCGGTCTAAAAGTGACTAGACTGATGGTTCGTGCAGCCCTGAAAATGCATGAAAAGATCATGAATCCCGCTATGAAAAAGGCTAAATCTTCCATTCGCGAGCTCAACTAGCTAAAACTAGCGATTCCCGCTCAAAAAGTGGCCAAGCTGCTCTAAAAATGGGCAAACTAACAATTCACGCTCCGCAAATCCCTTAACAGACAATTCCTGCCCTAAATATTCCAAAATCAACCATTTGCGTGCCAAGAATGACCATACGGGCGTTGGCTTGACAGAACTAATAACGTCCTCAAAAAAGCAAAACTGACGATTCGCGCTTATTATAAATGGCCCAACAGATTTTACAAACCCTAGAAATAGAAAAACTGACGATTCATGCTCTGAAAATATCACACTGGCTATTCACTCTCTATAAATGACTATGCTGACAATTTGCGACCTAGAAATGACAAGCTGACAATTCGCACCCCATAACTGATTGTTTGCGTACTCTAAATGGTTAAACTAATAATTCACGCAATGCAAATGTCAAAACTGAGTTCGTAACATACAATTGACTAAAATGACGGATTCATGCCCTAGGAATGGCCATACTGGCAGCGTTAAAATTGCCAAACTGGCTATTCACGCCCTATAAAATTTGTAAAACTGACTCTATGCGGCCTACGGTGAATGGTTAAACTGACAATTCGCACTTTGAAAATCCCAAAGCAGATGATTCATGTCCTGAAAATGGCAAAATTGGCCATTCGCGCGTCAGAAATAGCCATACTGAGCCTTCACACCTTGGAAATGTCTAAACTGACGATCCTGGCCTTAAAAGCTGGCTATTTACGCTATTTTGCACCCAGTAAATGACATAAACAGCCCGTACCAGCAATTCACGGTCTAAGAATGGCCTAACTGACCGTTTGTGCTCTACAAAGGCTAAACAGAGAAACAGACGATTCGCATATATCTGCACCCAAAAATGGCCAAACAGGGCTATTTGCACCCTTCAAGCGATAAGCTGACCACTTGCGATTGCGTACCGAGCATGGGCCGTCCTCACACCGACCCCCCCCCCCCACCCGCGTTAGCTACATGCACCTCATGGACTGGGTAAACTTTTAGATTTTATTTGAAACTGATTACCGACTCTCAGGCTATTAAATTGCTTGATTGGTAAATCACGCCCTAAAAATAGCTAAATGTGCAAATTCGTGCCAGTGAAATGGTGAACTTACCATTCATAGCGCAAAAATGGACAAACTGAGCCACGACGACTTGTCCACCAGCAGAGGATTTGTGCCCTAAAAATAGCAGAACTAATAATTTGCGTCTTGGAAATGGCTTAACTGACGATTCATGCCATTAAAAACCTAAAACCTAAAAAGCAATTTCACGGATTTCACTGCGCCAAAAACAAATTTTTGCTCGTTGGAACCATTCGAAAAATTGCGAATCTAGCGATTCATGCCTTATAAATTGCTAAACTAACCATTCAAACCCTAAAATTGACTTTACGGACGTTTCGTCCCCTGGAAATGCCTAAAATGACGACTCGCGCCGGGAAAATTGCCAAAAAGGCCATCAGGCCATTGAAAATGACTGAACTGACGATTTGTGCTCTGAAATAACCAAACGCCTTAAAAATTTCAATCTTCAAAGTTTTGGTCTAAAAATGGTCAAACTGGTCATTCGCGCTCTTTGGAAAGCGTCAGGGACAACGACAATTGGCCCCTTGAAAGTGGTAGAACAGACTGGACAAGCCCTAAAACGGGCTGCTGGTCGTATTGACAATTCATGCCTCCCCCCTCCCCCACAATGGCTATACTGATAGATTTGCGTCTTAAAAACGACCACTCGCGTTCCAATAATGGCCAAATTGACCATTCGTGTCTTAAAAATGCCTGAACTGACGATTGGTACCCTAACTATCACCAAAACGACTAGTCAGGCAATAAAAATTGCAAACTCAGTCACTGACGTGAATTCTGGTTTCAGACGACCATATGGATTTTCTTAAGTCCTCCCTCGGCAACTGTCAGTTTCGGTCGAGCTGTCAATTTCGTCTTTAAAACTGATAATTTCTTCTTTAAAAAACTCCAATTTCACCCCAGAAACTGACAGTCTTGACTTGGAATCTGTCAATTTCCTCCTGCATAACAGAAGATCACAAAACTTGATTTCGAGATTCAGTAGCGGACCATTCGGGCTCACAACATGGGGTTTTTGGACCCCTTCACCTGAAACAGTTAAAACTCTCAAAATGATTCCGTCCCGTAAACTGTCAATTTCGGCCAGGGAACTGTCAATTTCACCCGAGAAACTGTCTATTTTGTCATAAATAACTGTCAATGTTGTCTCAAAAAGTGTCAATTTCGTCCTGGAGACTGTACATTTCTAGTTGAAACTATCAGTATCGATCTAACACGGTCAATTTTGTCCTATGAAGGTCAATTTCGTCATTCAAAACTGTCAATTTCGTCGTCAAAACTATACCGATATCATTCTAAAACTGCCAATTTCGCCCCACAAACTGTCAATTTCATCCCCGAATCTGCCAATGTCTTCCTAGAAACTGTGTCAAGGGATTCCGGAAACTGAAGATTTCTAAGTCCCTTCACCGAAAACAGTCGAGTACTAGAAACTATCAATTTCGTCGTTCAAAACTGTCAATTTCGCCCTAAAAACTATCAAGTAAATGTTCAAATCTAACAATTTCGACTTTTAAACAGTCAATTTCGTCCCCAAAACAGTCGCTTTCGTCGCCAAACCTATCAGTGTCGTCCTAAAACTGCCAAGATCGTCCTACAAACTGTCAATTTCGTTCAAGAATCATTCAAAACTTTCAATTTCGTCCTGGAATTTATCAACTTGCATTTGTTCGAGAAACAGTCAATTCCTTTCTGAAACTGTCTATTTTGTCCAGGAAATTGTAAATTTCGTTGTCAAAACTATCAACGTCGTCCTAAAACTCCTAATTTCATCATACAAACTGTCAATTTCACCCTAGATACTGTCAATTTCAACATTCAAAACTGTGATTGTCGTATTTCAAACTGTCAATTTCGACTTACAATACTGTCAATTTTGCCTCAGGAACGGACATTTTTGACTTGGAATCCTAGAAGCTAGACTGGGAGTACTAGAAACTATCAATATCGTCGTTCAAAACTATAAATTTCGTACTGGAATTAATTAATGGACATATTTATCTCGGAAACTGTAAATTTCGTCCTCTAAACATGCCAATGTCGCCCTATAGACACTGTCATTTTCGGAGTTAAAACTGTCAATTTGACAGTTTGTGGAACAGGGGCTTGAGAATAAACATCTTGGGGGGGCTAATACGTCCAACTGGGGGGGGGGGCTAAGTCCCTATAGCCCCCCTTAAATCCGCCAATGCGTATCGTATAGCGGAAGCCGCGTGAACAACGATGCAAAATTGAACAGGCGTGCCTAACTTTTTCAATGTCAAAACGATTTCATCGAAATCCGGGATGCCTATTTAAAAAAAAATAGTAGGAGGGATTCTAAACGCATCCATCTGAAGAACGTTTAGCAAAAATGGGCGCCTTCCGTTATGAACTTATTCTGCCAAATTTTCAATGGATAGTTTAGCGAAAATATAAAGAACGCTATTTAACGCCACTTAAAACCTCCGTTGAGAAGGCTTATGATGATTTGTGCCGTTGGATGCGACCGTTCCACAATGAAAAAAAGTGTCCTCTTTCAGGATTTATCGTCAAAATTACCATAATAACAGCTGGAAGGAGAGATATTTCAGTTTTACTAAAAAAAAGAGGAGTCTCTGCCAAAAAATAATGAATGAATTAGACTACCTAAGCGCGTATGCGCTTTTGAGTGCATACGTACACTCAAAAGCGGTATTTTTTAGTAGGTAATTAGGCATCAGCTAAAGCTGTACGCCGAGCCACTTGTTTTTGAGTCCATACTAGACCCCATCTCAGACCTCCACTGGTATTTCTACAGTAATTTATTTTTCCACATTTTTCTCCTGGAGAGTTATGTCTCCCCTTTTGGTGGCACACGTCAAGTTCTAAATGAAATTCAATTCTACAGAACTTTATTTTCGATGGAATTAAGATCAGAGACGATGGCCGCAAAATTTTGCCATAAAATGTGTTGCAAAAAAGTTTGTTTTCGAAAATCACTTGTTCCGAGTTCATATATCTTACTAACGGTTACAGACGGTAAAAACCCCTATGAATAAAATATGTATGAAATTGATATAATGAATAAATCTGTCGCCGGCATTTTAATTAGTAAATTAATTAAACTGATATTATCCGGACGACGATGGAAGGGCATAGCCCAACACGATTCGAGTTTCGAGAAAAAATGGCTCTCCGGCGGGATTTGAACCCGCAACCTCTGGATTACCAGTCCAGCACGCTGCCATTTGCGCCACGGAGACGCCTATGGGAGTCGTACTCCGAGGGATAAGCTAAGCCAAACACCGAAGCCGAACAATGGACCTGGGTGGGGTTAAGCTAAGCCGAACCCCCCCCCTCCCACCCAGATCCATTGTTCGGCTTCGGGGTTTGGCTTAGCTTATCCCTCGGAGCGTACTCCGTGGCGCAATTGGCAGCGTGCTGGACTAGTAATCCAGTGGTTGCGGGTTCAAATCCCGCCAGGGAGTCATTTTTTCTCGAAACTCGAATCGTGTTGGGCTATGCCCTTCCATCGTCGTCCGGATAATATCAGTTTAATTAATTTACTAATATGTATGAAATTGTGTGAGCTATACTTTTGTATACGGATACATGCTGTAAAAAACCAACCCCTTCCGAGATAAAGCCATAAAACCAAAATAAGATACCTTTGCCCCTCCCTTTCCACCCCCTGCAAGGACTTTTAATATGTCATACCTCTAGGTACACCAAACAACGTACCGCAGTTAGTTTTTGTACGTTTTGACTTTCCGTCTAGACCCCTATTTTAGGCATTCGTTGACTGGACTAATAATATTGACAAATAAAAGACGCTTTCAGGTTAAAATTGGAAAAAAAAATGGCAAATTCACAACTAAAATGGCGTAAAATCGCCCATTCGCGTATGAAAAATGGAATAGGATGCTAAATGGCCGCAAAATTAGCACAAAACGCTATTTCACAGCTGAAATTGGGAAAAATCGCATATTTACAATTTTCAGATATAAAGTTATGGAAAAACGTTAATTCGCGGATACAAAATTAAGAAAATCACTAATTCGCGGCAAAAATTTATAAAATCACCAATTCGCGTTGCTAAAATTAAGAAAAACAGTAAATTTTCAGTTCAAATTATGGAAAAGTGCTAATTCTCAGTTGAAAATGGCAAAAAATTGCTAACTTGCAGCTTAAATTGAGTCACAGCCAATTCCTGGCAAAAATTGACAAAACTCGGTAGGTAATGCACGGGTTTGGAGACGCTACCATGCTGCTAAAATTTAGAAAAAAGCGAAAATTCGCAGCTAAAACTGAGAAACATCACTAATTCTCGAATTAAGTGTCGTGAAATTTCATTTTTGATTTGAAATGATGATTTTTTGACAGAAATTGATGGATAGGTGTAATTTTTTAGTTTGAAAAAAAAAAATTACATTTATAATATAAATTCGCACCTTCTGAAGGCATTTTTGTGGCTAAAATTCTGAAAACTGGCAAATTCATGCATGACTATAGTATAATGTTAAAAAATACGCTAATTCACGGCTAGAACTGAAAAGAAGCAATAATATATACCTATAAAAGTTTTATAAAATTGATAATGCGGTGGTAAAACGTGAAAAACCGCTAATTTGCGGGTAATGTTTAGAAAATAAAATAATCAGCCTGGTCAAAATTAACAGAAAGGTTAATTTTAAGCCTAAAAATTGAGAAAATTGCTAGTTCGCGGCTAAAAATGGAAGAAATCGCTAATTTACAGCTAAAATTGCGCCAAACGCCAATTTGTGATTGAAATTGAGAAAATTCGCTGATTCACAGGGTTGAAACGCTACGACGCGTTGCTGTTGCAATTTTACAAAAGCACTAACTCGTGGTTGAAATTGAGAAAAATTCTAATTTGCGCCAAAAACTGAACATACGCCAATTTTCGGATTCTGAAGGCAACTTTTCAAGCTGAAATGGAAAAAAAGCTCCAATTTATGACAACATTTTCTACGTGCGAATGGCTATATAGTTTGACCATTTTTGGAGTTCGAATGGTCGGGTTTGCCTTTTTCAGGGCAAGTACCGCTACTTTGAGTTTTTTCAAGGCTCCAACTGTCAGTTTAGCTGTTTTTTGTACCACAATTAAACTCGTTTTTGCCATTTTTAGGGCCCGAATTGAAAATTTAGCTGGTCAGAACTAGCGCGGTACCATGTGTGTGCCTTCTTCTCGCCCTGATATGATGCCCTAGAGGGCACATTGCCAGGATAGACCAGTCAGGACTTCGGAGAAATGACCTGGAACGTGCCAGTCCTATGGCCTTGCCAGCTGGTCAAGGCCGACACGCTACCTAGACCCGTTACCGGGAATAAGACCTTTTCCTCAATAAGATGCGAATTGTAGTTTTCTCATTTTTAGCCGTGAATTAGCGTTTTTAGTTTAATTTTAGACATCAATTAACGTTATTCCTAAATTACTAGCTAAACAGAGCTAAAAGTATACGAACGAAGGAGCGCTAGTACCATAACGAAGAGCCCCATACAATCTCCATGAGCTTTTCAAGTTGAAGTTAGGTTTAGCAGATTTTCTGGAATTGAAGCAGCCCGAAAAGGACCGATAACGTCCAGCTTTTTCCTTGGACTTCAGACCCAATGCAGTAGGGTATCGAGGTACGGGGACGGGGGTTCACCCCGGAACCTCTTTCAGACAAAAATCGGTAATATTCGTGGCTATAGCCGCTAAAAAGCGCCGATTCATGGTCTCGCGATGCAACTTCCAGACTAAAATTAAGAAAAAAATCGCTGATTCGCGGTACATGGAGGTCATTCTACGAATGAGTTGTGGAAAACAACGCAAAAGTGTTGTATTTGGGTAAACCCCGCTGTTAAAGTTAAGAAAACACGCTATAATATTGACAAATAAAAGACGCTTTCAGGTTAAAATTGGTAAAAAATGGCTAATTCACAACTAAAATTGCGTAAAATCGCCCATTCGCGTATGAAAAAGGGAATAGGATGCTGAATGGCCGCAAAATTAGCACAAAATGCTATTTCACAGCTGAAATTGGGAAAAATCGCTAATTTACAATTTTCAGATTTAAAAGTATGGAAAAAAGTTTAATTCGCGGATACAAAATGAAGAAAATTACTAATTCGCGGCCAAAAATTGAAATTCACCAAATAGCGCAGCTAAAATTAAGAAAAACGTTAAATTTTCAGTTCAAATTAGGAAAAAATGCTAATTCTCAGTTAAAGTGTTTGAGGAATGAAGACTGCGTGACTGATGATTCACGGATTGTGTGGAGGACCACACGATACTTCCATGTTCCCGTTTTTGGCGTTCATCAATAATGCATAAAAAAAAAAAAAAAAATAAACAAGAAAACTTCCATGGCCGTATCAATTTTTTCAGTGCTCTGGCGCTTCCGATTTCATGCTGGTTAAAGGGTAACATGGGCGCGTTAGTCGAAAAATATGAAATAAAACTCGAGCGCCCATGCTACCCTTTAACCAGCATGAAATCGGAAGCGTCGGAGCACTGAAAAAATTGATACGGCCATGGAAGTTTTCTTGTTTATGTTGTGGCCAAAAACGGGAACATGGAAGTATCGTGTGGTCCTCCACACAATCCGTGAATCATCAATCACGCAGTCTTCATTCCTCAAACACCAACATTTCCATACCCTAAATCCAAAAAAATTCTTGGTCGCACATAATCAATAATCAACCCTCAGCCCACATCGACTAATCTTCAATTACCCACCCTTATCAATCAACGACTATAACCATCAATCGTCCCTCAATTTTCAATCCTCCTTCAATCATTCGTCTTCGTTCTTTCATACAAAATCCTCCTTCAATTGTCTGTCTTCGTTCTTTCATACCAAAAAATCAAAAAATAGAAAACAGTCCAAAATGCAATACTCAGTCGAAAACAGGTGATTTTAGGTCCTTTGACCATTTTGGAACAAAAATTTCGAAAAGCTGTAGCCCGTTCCATATTCATCGTGGAAAACTACTTTACATACAAAATTTGTTAGAAATTTATTGCTCAACAAGTTTTGTGAGTGAAGATTTTCCTGCAAAGTAACTCATTTTTCGGGATATTTAGAAGAAACTAAAAGAAGTGCTCAATAATTTTGGTTTTTGGGCTGCCAAAAAATTGTACGAGCTTTTCAGAGTTCGCATTTTTTTTCTCGAACACTTCTGACCTACACATACAAGATGGCAAAAAAATGCCCGTGAGTAACATGGAGGTGAAAGAGGTTTGTTTTCGGCAACTTTGTAGTCAATTCGCATGGAAATTGAACGAGAAATCTTAACAAAATAGTTACAAAATTCCAGGACCAATTGTTTCGAGTTTAATACCGAAAATATTATTCCGCTACGGGAAGAGCAGGCCTGGAAAATGATTTACCTTCAAAACAAAGGTCATACTCGCGTTTTTCATGCCAAGAAACAACTAGATTTAGATTACTATGTAAATCTGTGGCGAATAATTTTTAACGCAGTCACGCCAAATCTATCACCTCCCACAATTTTCTCTTAACCTCAGTTTTTTTTTGGGTACAAATATTTGCAATTAAGATACAAAGGGGCTCTAGAGGCCTTTTTTTTGCAATTTCGAACGTCATTTTTGGCTACTGGTCCTTTTGCGCTAAAAACGACGATTTTGGCCACAAAAAAAGTTGCATATTTTCGGCAATATTGTGGTCAATTAGCAAGAAAATTTCACGAGGAATCCGAAAAAAATATCAAAAAAATTCTGGAGTCACTTGTTCTGAAGTTATAAAAAAAAAATCTGTGGCAAACAATTTTTGACGTAGTCACGCCAAATCGATCTCCTCCCACAATTTTCTCTTAATCTCAGTTTTTTTTGGGTACAAATATTTGCAATTAAGATACAAAGGGGCTCTCGAAGCCCTTTTTTGCAATTTCTACCGTCATTTTTTGGTACTGGTCCTTTTGCGCTAAAAACGACGATTTTGGCCAAAAAAAGTTGCATTTTTTCGGCAATATTGTGGTCAATTCGCAAGGAAATTTCACGAGGAATCCGAATAAAATATCAAAAAAATTCTGGAATGACTTGTTCTGAAGTTATATCCAAAAACGACATTTCGGTACGGGGAGAACATGTCCGATAAATGATTTTTTCTCAAAACAAAGGTCAGATTTGTGCTTCTCATATTAAGAAATAGCCAGGTTTTCATTTTCATGCAATTTATCGAAAAAAAGCGACAGACCGACAGACCGACGGCATGCCAAAAACCACTTTTTTCAACTTTTTTGAGGTTGTACATTATGAATGTGATGTCAGCTCGGACTCGATTTTTTTCACGAACACCACACTTCCATTCCCGTAGGGAACATGGAAGTAAAATGGAAAAAAATTGCTAATTTGCAGCTTAAATTGAGTCACACGCCAATTCCTGGCAAAAATTGACAAAACTCGGTAGGTAATGCACGGGTTGGAGACGCTACCATGCTGCTAAAATTTAGAAAAAGCGAAAATTCGCAGCTAAAATTGAGAAACATCACTAATTCTCGAATTAAGTGTCGTGAAATTTCATTTTTGATTTGAAATGATGATTTTTTGACAGAAATTGATGGATAGATGTAAATTTTTTTGTTTGAAAAAAAAAATTTACATTTATAATTTAAATTCGCACCTTCTGAAGGCATTTTTGTGGCTAAAATTCTGAAAAATGGCGAATTCATGCATGGCTATAGTATAATGTTAAAAAAATACGCTAATTCACGGCTAGAACTGAAAAGAATCAATAATCTATACCTATAAAAGTTATATAAAATTGATAATGCAGTGGTAAAACGTGAAAAACCGCTAATTTGCGGGTAATGTTTAGAAAATGAAACAATCAGCCTGGGCCCTATTGCACAATGTTTTATTAGCTAATATTACAGCTGTTTTATTAGCTAATATTAGCTATATTATTAGCTAATAAAACATTGTGCAATAGGGCCCTGGTCAAAATTAAGAGAAAGGTTAATTTTAAGCCTAAAAATTGATAAAATTGCTAATTTGTGACTAAAAATGAAAAAAATCGCCAATTTACAGCTAAAATTGCGCCAAACGCCAATTTGCGATTGAAATTGAGAAAATTCGCTGATTCACAGGGTTGAAACGCTACGACGCGTCGCTGTTACAATTTTAAAAAAGCACTAATTCGTGGTTGAGAGTGAGAAAAATTCTAATTTGCGCCAAAAACTGAACATACGCCAATTTTCGGATTCTGAAGGCAACTTTTCAAGCTGAAATTGGAAAAAAGCGCCAATTTGTGGCAATTAGGTGAAGAAACCGCTAATTCACGAGTAAACTGAGAAAAGTCGCTCATGCATTGCGTAGGGTGAACCAAAAAAAATCCTAATTCGTGAAAAGTCCCCCTATTCTGCGGCTAATAT
The DNA here is from genome assembly GCA_038030265.1 of Corythucha ciliata. NCBI lineage: Eukaryota > Metazoa > Arthropoda > Insecta > Hemiptera > Tingidae > Corythucha > Corythucha ciliata. Next base: position 9,570,827 of record CM075938.1, read on the forward strand.
TGAGGAAAACACTTAAGAAAAACGTTAATTTCCAGCTAAAACTGAGAAAAGTGCTAATCCCCTGGTAAAAAAATTTAAAAAATCGGTAATATGGTGCTAAAATTGAGGAAAACGCCAAAACTCGTGGATGATTAAGATACATCGCTCACGTGATAAAAACGATACTTTGCTGCTAGCGTTGAGAAAATGCGCAAATTCGTGGTTACGGGAGAGGGGGGTGGGGCAAAACCGGTAATCGGCGGCTGAAATTGAGAAGAACGATACACTTCGGCCGAAATTGAGAAATGCGCGAATTATTTGCGGTTAGAGTGCAAAAATCGCCCTTAACTGAGAGATTGAGGCTATGATGAGGCCAGCAAGATGTCCAGATTCAAGAGTGTGCTGGCTGGGTGGAATGATGACTAAAATGTGAAATTACCCCCCCCCCTACCATCACGCTTACGAGATTTCTATCTGACCTCCCCCCCCCCCTCTCACAGGACAAATTCCTACCTGGGCCACTATCAAATATACGTCACGGCTGCATCACGTTGTCTGTAAAGTGTGAAGAAGAGTGTTCTGTTCCTGTCGGTGGACACGTATTCCTCCCCCGCAATTTAAACCTGTTGAGAGGCTGCGCCTGATTTGGTATGCAAAGTTGAGAAAAGTTAATTTCGAGGCACAAGAAAAATATTTTTAAAGCGCGAATGTCATTCGAGGAGCTGATTAATTGACGGGAGAGGACGAATCATTTAAAACAATTTAAAAAAACTGTGATGTCATCGAGTCAAAATTTCTGAATAGTTAGGGCTAAATCGCTGATCACAACATTGAGATAAGGGAGGGGATTAGTTACTTTCTCTAGAACCAATCCGTTCATCTTCCCTTTTTATATTATCCTCGACTTGTCGTCAGGATAATATGACACTGACCTAGAACCTGAAAGGCCGGTGCGTGAGTCAGTGTACAGTTAGGTCACTGACTCTTCCGAATATCCTCTATAATATTCCTCGATCTTATCATTGATCGTTTCCTTTTAATTTTTACCTGACTCATTCCACCCCCCCCCCTCCCGAACCACCCTTGTCCCTCCTCTTTTATTCCGTTTCGTAAGGCAAAGAGACAAAATTCCTAAGCTATTAGTATTTCAGTGCACATTCACTAGCGTAATTTCCCAATGACGAATCCTTGTCCTCAAATTGACCCCGATCCTTATGGTTTTTAACATTTCGGTCGCGGAGGACAAAATTTTTAGCTGTTCGTGTCTGTCCCTCAACAAACTTTTTTTTTTTTAACAGTGCTCGATGAGGAATGGGTGGGGGGGGGGAATGGCTTAGTGCCCTGACAATCAAGTAATAATTCGCCTCACTCTTCTTACACACTCTTTTTTTTTTTTTTTTTGAGTGGCGTTTACCCCGGCGAGCGTCAAACCACGCCGACTGCGCTATATAGCTGGCTCGGTCTTCCCTTTTCCCATTCACAATAACGTCTAATGAGTCATATCCTTTTAACGCATTTGCACCCATCGGTGCCTCAGATTTCCTGAATACCTCCCTCCCTCTCCATATTTTCATCCTCTTAGGAGGCACATCCGACTTTTTTTTTTTTTTTAAACGGATTACTAATCACAAAATAATAGGACAACTCGGTTTCTTCAAATAAATAACGAAATTGTTCGACCTAGACCTAGGTCAAGCTTTCTTGTAACGGAGAAAGAACCCCCGCCCCTTCCCATCAATCCTAAGTTGACAGAAATGTCTCGAACAATGAAGAATTGTTACTCTGCTAGATTCATTCACCCGTCCTTCTCAGTCCATTATTTGGAATGAGGAGCAACTTTTCTTTTCTTCTTCCTCTCCTTCTTTTTAGAACGGTTAGAAACGGATGAGAAGACGTTGATTTTCCTCCTTTCGATTAACTTGTTTTTTTTGTGGGTGTGTGTTTGAGTGTGTTCCTCTCAACCGTCTACACAAAAACCGTTAACTTTCTACGCTGACCACTGGCTAATTTGTCAACCTAAAGCTGTCCATTAGTTTTCTCGCGTGTAATTTGGAAGATGAAGAAAAATTTCGCGGATATTAGTCTAGCGGGAAGAGTTTTCTATTTTTTTTGTGTGTGAATGTATGCGTATTATATTTAGAGAGTTTCTTGTTCTTTTATTACAGACAAACCTTTTACGATTCTGGCGCCAAGAAATAACGCCTCGTCCCGAATACCGCTCGACAGGCTTAAATCTCAACCGGAAACTGTGAAAAAATTACTCTTGGACCACGTCGTTCTAGGGCAGAAACTTGATCTGGGCATTGGAGCTGATTTGAGTTTCACCACGTTGGGTGGCCGTACAGTTACGGTGAAATCGAAGCCGGCCCTAGGTAAAAAATCTGATTATTCTATAGGTGGAGCGTTTTTACTGACGATATTTTGTCGTTTTTTTTTCTCTCTTTCTCAAGGGGGTCTCGTAGCCAATGGCGCCAAAGTACACAATGACAAAGTTGAAGTGGCTAACGGTCGACTCATCGTTCTGGACAACTATCTATTTCCAGAGGACTTGACAGCGGATCATTCCTTTCTTCAAGACATGACTGAAGTGCTCTCGTTTCTTCAAGGAGGAGTCAGAGTTTTCCAACATTTACTGGCTCGTTCCAACGTCACTCGAATGCTTCTCAAAGGTTAGGGCTTCCACCTCGCCACCATCATGATCGCTCATCGCTAAGACACACAACAATTAACAATAAATAATAAATCGTTTCTTAAATTTAATTTCTAGACGATACCTACACGGTCCTCGTGCCAACGGATCGAGCCTTTCAAAGGTGGCACCCAATTGACTGGGGATTCTATCCATTTTCGGTGCCCGAATTCACTGAAAGGATCCTGGCGAATCATTTCATAAAGGGAAACATCAAACAGGACACAATGGCGGTCAATACGCCCGTAGTCGTCCACGCTTTGGGCGGTAATAAAGTCACGCTTTATAAAACGCGTAAGTACGATTGGTATATATAAAAAATGAATAATTTATTGTTATACATAACTTTATTCAACCCGTTTTGTTTCAGCGGACGGCAATGTCACAGCCAACGGTGTTGAGCTAGTTCGTGGGGATACTCCTATTACAAAAGGTAATCTTTGTCGATTTGTAAAGCGATAAGTGGTGGGTAGTAGCCCAGGTGTCAATTTTTCCACAAATTAGACCCACAGGCGGACCTGCAACTATCGAGGCCCGGGGCGGAAATCTCCATAAGAGCCCCCCCCCCCCCAAAGTTGAGTTTTCTCAACTTTAGCAGCAATGCAATTTTTTCCATATTTTGAGCTGGAAATTAGCGTTTTTCTTACGTATTTTCCTCAATATTAGCAGCAAAATAGCAGGCTTTTCCACAAATCGCATTTTTTTGTTCGCCAAGCGATATAATTTAGCGATTTTTCTCAGCCGCAAATCAGCGGGGTTTTCCGCTTATTCTCAATTTGCCTTCAGAAGCCGCGAACTCGCGTATTTTCAAGGTTTGATGCAAATTGAAATTATTCACAATTTTGGCCGCGAATTAGGGATTTTCCTCAATTTTACCCGCGAACTTGTGCTTTTTCTTCATTTTAGCAGCGTAGTAGCGTTTCTAACCCGTGAATTAGCGATGTTTTTTCAATTTTAGCGACGAATTGGCGTATTACGTAATTTTATCTGCAGATTGGCGATTTTTAGCTTCAAATTAGCCTTTTTTTTTCTCAATTTAGGCTGAAAATGAGCCTTTAAGCCGCAAAGTAGCATTTTTACATTTTCCCATCGCATTAGCAATTTTGTTTTACTTTTACCTATCGATTAGCGCTTCTTCAGAGGTGTTTTTTTTTTTACTTATAGCCATGCATTTGCCGCTTTTCTCAGTTTTAACCACAAAGTTGCCTTCAGAAGGCGCGAAGGCGAGTAAAGTTTTATTTGTACGTGTATAATTGTCCACGAATTGGTGATTTTCCTCATATTTAGCCGTGAACTAGCGTTTTTATTCAATTGTAGCAGCGCAGTAGTGCTTCTAACCTATGAATTCACGAATTTTTTTCAGTTTTAGCCATGAATTGGCGTTTTCCGCAGCGTTAGCCGCAGATTAGCCAGTATTCCCATTTTTAAGGCGAATGAGCACTAGGCCCAAAAACAAAACTTATGCATTGATTTCTACATTTTAGCCGTAGAATGGCCTCCATATACCGCGAATCAGCGATTTCTTCTCAATTTTGGCGTAGGTGTTGGATTCGTGAGAACACGAATCAGCGCTTTCTCGCACTTATGGTCACGAATATTAGCGCAAGTTGGACATTGACGATTAGCACATCAGTGCACTCAAGGACCTAACGAAACAGGGGATGGTGTATTTTCTCCATTTCCGCCGGGAATTATCCTCAAGAAGGCGCGAATTTTCCAAAATTTGAGACACCAGAAGCGCTATCGGAGCTCTCGAATATTCAGTCCAAACTCTGGGCTGATATTTCACCTGCTACGTTAGGAGAGACTGAAATTCGTAGGAAGGAGCAAAAATCGTTGTCCAACTGTCCAACCTTTTTAGGTCCGCCCCCTTCGCCCCTACCTCGGTACGCTACTGATTAGACCTATTATAATTTTAGCCGTGAATAATTTATTGATTTTAGCCGCGAATTAAAGCTTCTACTAGCTCTTTTAGCCGTGAATTAGCTGATTTTGTCAAGTTGATCCGAAAATTGGCTTTTTTACCATTCCAAATTGAGAATGAGCGCCTGTAACAATTTGAGCGTGAATTACGCTTTTTCTCTATTTTGACTGCAAATGGGCGCTTAACCCCGGGGAATCACCGACTTTTTGTCAAATTGATCCGCAGATTGTCATTGCCCCCCCCTCCCTCCGCTTTTCGTTCGTTTCATTTTAGCTGCGAATGAGTAGGGAATTTTAGCGAAATTACTCAATGAAATTTTAGCCGCGACGAATCTGCTTTTTCTCAATTTGATTGCCGCGAATTCGTGATTTTGTCGCTTTTTGCTACGAATTGCCGTTATTTCCCACAAAATCAGCCGCGAATGTTTAGCACTTTTTCAAACTTTTTTACCACGTACTTGCCCCTATAGATTAGCACATTGTGCACGCATTCACCATTTTAGAACCTCGTATCAAGGGCCAAAAGAAACTTTAGTTGGTTAGCGCATTATCCCTATAAGTTGCCTTCAGACACCATGCCGTACTGGTTTGGCTCAAGAATTGGTGAATCTCGCTTCATTTGATCGGCAAATGAGCACTTTTTCTCAATATTAGCCGCGAAACGATGCTTTAAAACCAAAAATTGTAGTTTGTAGCAAAGGTTTAGTCAAGAAGTTGCCTCGAGAATTCATGAATTAGCATTAGCTAAGCGGTTAAGCCTGTTGAGCGATTCATCGCTGCTTTTCCTCAATTTATAGCCGCGATTTTTCTCAATTTTAGCCAAGAATTAGCGATTTTTCTGTTTTGGCCGCGAATTAAAGTTTTTCTTATTTTTTTTTGCCTCGAATTGGCGATTTCCTTAATTTTAGCCGTGAATCAATGCTTTTTGTCATTTTTGATTGTTGATTACCGTTTTTATAGACTTCATTCGCGAATTATCGCTTTTTCGTAATGTATCCGCTAATAAGCGATTTTTCTCGATTTTAGCCGCCGATTAGCACTTTCCATCAATTTTAGCCGAGAACCAACATTTTTTTCATGAGGACCTTATGTAGTTATATGTGTATTAATGTAGGTACATGTATGTATTGCCTGCTGTATATTATTTAGCCTGCTGAGCGATTCATCGCTGCTTTTACTGAATTTTATTGACACGAATTAGCGATTTTTCTAAATTCAGTCGCGAATTATAGTTTTTCCTAAGTTTAGCCGGAATTTTGGGGTTTTCCTCTATTTTACCCGTGAAAATTAGCGATTTTTCTCAACTTTTTTTTGCCGTAAATTAGCGCTTTTTCATCATTTTAGCGAGAAGTTTCCTCCAGAACCCTCGACTTACCATTTTCTCAATGTTCTCAAATGAACCTCTTAACTAGCAATTTTTCTAGATTTTAGCCGCGAATTATAGCGTTCTTCCTAATTTTAGCCGCTAATTATAGAGATTTTTATGCATTTCAGCCTCGAATTAGAGTTGTTCCCCCTATTTTCGCCGTGATTACTTACCTAACGCTTTTTCTGAATTTCTGCTGTGAATTCGTGTTTACCTTATTATAGCCGCTAATGAGCGATTTTTTCCAATTTTATCCACGATTTATTACTTTTGTTAATTTTAGCCGCTAATTACCGATTTTTTTCACTTTTAGTTATGAATTAGTGCTTTTTTTCTTTCTTAGTTTGAGCCACGAACTTGCCTTCAAATATGGTAACCAGATGAAAAAAAAAAAAAAAAAATGGTTTCCGAGGACGCCTGGCAACACACAATACAAAAATGTAGGACAATAGTAGGACGCTCGCGACTGAAAGTAGGACGCCTATAAAAACAAGTTAAAAAGTAAAATTGTTGTTTATAACACTCCAGAGGAGGGAGCCGTGCTCGTTTACAAAATGGAACGAGTTCATTGGCGTAACAAAGTGAGCGAACAGCTAAAATGTCAACCCCCTCCCCCCTCCAACGCTCAAAAGCCACCAAACTGGGTGTTTGGAAATAGAGAAAGCGAAATAGACGCCATATAGAGGTATAAAATGGCTAAAAACGTGAAATTTAGTCATGATGGGGCCAAATCCGTGGTGATTGGTTATGGAAAAGCGAAATTCCGCGACAAAACTGTTGATTGATAGGGCCTAAATCACGACATTTGATTTTTGAACGTGCCGAATTAGTTTTTCAGCTGTGCACCCGGTTTGTAAGATCTAAAGTCATGACTCTATGCTTTTGATGTAGCTTAAATTCCCGAATTCGGGGTTCGAAGGTGCGAAGCCCCGGAAATTTGGTTGGGTTGGTGAACGAATTTCCCCAAAATTGGAATTTCAGCGTTCCAAATTCACAAAATTTAGGAGTGAAAATACACCAAATCAGGGTTTGTGACAGCCAAAAAAGAAGAAATTTGGTTTTTGAAAGCTCCCAACGCGCGTTCCAGTTTTACAGATGAATGTGAAAGATTTTAAGGGTTAGACCCGCCAGACGTTACAATAAGTTAGGACAAAAATGTAGGACAAAAAGGAGGACAATTTTGGCCTCCTCCTGGACACATGATTGGTTTTTGGAATTAGTTTGTGCGACACGCTAGAACCGCGAAATTTCAATTTTGAAATATGCAAACCACGCCATTGTGTGTTTTTTTTAAGGAGATAAGGACAAAAACAGTTCTTGAAATAGCAATAAGCCGATAAATAGAATTCCGTAAAGTGGCAAATCCACGAAATTTCGACTTATAAAAGAGTCAACCCGTAAAAAGGCTTTTTGGAAAAACAAATCCCGTAAAATTAAATCATTTTTGAGTGAATTAACTCCCACGAAACTGTATTTTTATGGGAGGGAAGGGCCTCTGGGAAGGCGCTCTGTGCTTGTTTGCGATTAATATTGGATATGAGTGGCAAAAATCGCTAATTCGCGGCTAAAATGGAGAAAACCCCTGAAATCGCGGGTGAAATAAGGAAAAAGCGTTAATTCACGGCTGGAATTTAATTTTGCCGCTCAAATTTAGAAAAATCGCCAGTTCTTTGTATATGGAGGCAAATTCACGAGTAAAAATTGAGAGAAACCACTATTTTGCTATTGTGGAAGCTTATTATCCACAGCTACAATTGTTGAAAGTACTAATTCGCGGTTCCTGGACGCAACTTAGTGCCTAAAATAGGGGAAATTCGGTGATCCATAGTTTCCGAAGATTGTCGAAGGCGGCTAAAATCGAAAAGACGCCCTATAAAGTTGAGAAAATGCGTTATATGATGGCTAAAATTGAACAAAAGTGCTAATTCGCGACTATAATTAAGACAAAACGCTCGTTCACGGCTATTTAATTGAAAAAAGCTCTAATTCACGGCTAAAATTGAGAGAAAGCGTTAATTCGCGCAGGGGCGTAGCCAGCCCTTGATCCAGGGGTGGGCAGAAGATCTCGGATGTTCTAAACACCCCAGCAAAAGAACTAGTAGTTCATTAAATCAGTAAATAGACGCATTAAATCGTCAAATTCTTCCGCGGAAACAGAGTTTTCACAAAAAGGGCCTTAACCCATCAAAAACCAATATCTCGACCGTTGGGAAACTATCAGTTTTAGCCTTCTATTCTTATTTTTCTGTCCAGAAACTGGCAATGTTTTCCCCGGAAATCGATGCTTCGTAGGAAAGGCTTGGCACACAAGTACTGGGACCTGAGAGACGTAAAAATGTAACATTTTTTAAACTCAAAACTGGCGTTTTTTAACCCAAAACTGAAAGATTTCGCTCTATAACTCAATATTTTACTTCAAAACTGACGATTTTACGCTAGAGCTGATGTGTTACCCCTAAACTATAAAGATTTCACAGTACAACTGGCGATTTTAAAACCCAAGCCATGATTTCACCTTAAAACTGGTGGGTTTAACCCAAACTGATGAAAAACGAATGACCCTACCAAAACAGATCACTCTGCATCAGTACCGGCCTTGCGGACGTTTGGCCGGTGTTTCACCAGCTCCCCCCCCCCTCGGAACCGATTAAACCCTCTAATTAGCAATTTTTCTTGATTTCGGTCACGAAGTTGCCATGGGAAGCCACGAATTGGCGTTTCCTTTTTATTTCAACCTCAATTTAGCGTTTTCCCCACACTTCATCGCTTTTTCTCAGTTTAATGAGTGGATTAGCAATTTTTGTCCATTACCTATATAGGCAAGAATTAACGAATTTTCTCAATTGATAAAAAATTATTGTTTTCCCTAATTTTAGCCGCTACAATGAGCAATGTTCCCCAAATTTATCCATGAATTAACACTTTTTCTTAATTTAAGCCGCGGATTAATGTCTTTTTTTCACTTTTAGCATTAACGAGACCACGAAGCCGCGAATTGGCGTTATCGTAATTTTAACCGGGAATCACTGCTTTTTCTCAACTTTATCTGTGAATTTATCTATTAGCGAAGTATCGTTTCACCCCGTGAGGTGAATTATAGCTATTTTTCTCAATTTTAGCCGTGATTTAGCGCTTTTTCTCAATTTTTCTCTAGGAAGCTGCGTAAATTCCTCCGTCGTCGAGCTCCCAACACATTCTATTCTCCTGGTCATTTGCTCACTGATTTTACCCAAGAATTAGCGTTTTCTCATCTTCTCAACTTTTATAGCCGCAAATCGTAGCGCTTTATCTCAATTTCAGCCACAAAAAAAACACTTTTACTCAATTTCAGGCGCGAATTAGCGTTCGTTTTCAATTTCATCCGCGAATCATTGTTTTTTTTTCGCAATCTTATCCGTATATTATGAGCAATACTTCTCGATTTCAACCACGAATTTAGTGTTTGGCCCACCCGAAAAAGCGCAATTTGGCGACTACCACTTTATCAAAAACAAAATTGACTGAAAAGACCATGGAGAGGGGGGGGAGAGTCATTAGATTCCCCTGCTGAACCCCACTACTAACGCCACTCAAAGAAGCAGAAAGGCTGGGAGTCAAAAAACTGACTTTTCAACCAAAAAAGAAGGTTTCCTTGTCCGCTGAGAACGGTCTCGACACTTGCAGTTCGACCCGCTTTAACTGCCTATCCTCCGCTACCTATGACCGCCACAATATTTCTTGGCCAGCTGGGGGGGGGGGGAGCACTGGCGGGCCCAGAGAGGAAATATCCAAAGAGGCCCCTCCAACTCTCTAGTCTACTGTATAACCCTCCTATATTGGTTTCCCCTTCAAGGCCTTTTCTTATTTTAGCCAAATTACCACCATTTTCACACCCTATCCACCAATTAGCGCTTTTAATGCCAAGTTTCAGTCGCTAATGTCTCCATTTTAACCGCAAATGAACGCTTATTGTCAATTTTACCAGCAAATTAGCGTTTTTCTCAATTTCGGCCGCGGTTTAGCAGAGAAAGTACCTCCTACCCCAAGACTTTTTCTCAACTTTAACAGAAAAAGTACCTTTTTTATTCCGTGAATTAGCGACGTTTCTTCAATTTCTTCGAGTTTTCCACAATTTTAGCAGCAAATTACCGATTTCGTCTTTTTTTAAAAACCGTGACGAGGGAATTAGCACTTTACTCAGTTTAAGCTGAAAATTATTGATTTTTCTCAATTTTTTTTGTGCGAATTAGCGATTTTTCTAAATTTTAGCAGCGTAGTAGCGTTTCTATCGCTTGCATTAGTGATTTTCCTCCATTATGGCCACGAATTGGCGTTTTCCTCATTTTCAGCTGCAGGTTTGCCATTTTTCCATTTTAAGCAGCGAATTAACACTTTTTCTGAATTTGAGTTCAAAATTGTTTTTTTTTTAGCAATTAGCGAATTTTGTTAATTTTAGCCACGAATTCGCGTTTTCTGACATTTTAGATGCAAATTGGCAATTTTTTCATTTTTGACATCGAATTATCAATTTTCTGTTTTCAATTTAGGCTGGAAGTTAACCTTTCTCCTCTTTTTATCCAGGTCAATTATTGTTTCTCTACATTTTAGCACCGCATTGAAAATTTTGTTCAACTCTTACCTTTAGATAGCGTTTATTCTCACAGTTCTAGCCACGAATCAGTTGTTTTTTCTTTCTTAGCCATGAATTTGCCGTTTTTACCAATTTTAGCCAAAAAGTTGCCCTCAAAAAACGAAAAGGCGCGGATTTAAATTTGAAATTTTAACCCATTTTTATCCGCGAATTTGTAATTTTCCTCAATTTTAGCCGCGAATTTGAGCTGAAAACTAGAGTTTTTCTTTATTTGTGCCGGGCTAATTAGTGAATTTATCAATATTAGCTGCGTTTTTGTTACATTTCAGTCCCGCATTGGCTGTTTTTCCTTCAATTTTCGCTATGGATTAGAATTTTTTTCGTTTATAGTCTTAAGCCTTGAGCTGAAGTCACGCATTTGCGTTTTTTCAATTTAAAGCCGGGATTCAGTGATTTTCCCCAATTTTAGCAGCAGGTTAGCGCTTTTTCTTAATTTTAGCAGCGTAGTAGCGTTTCTTTTGCTTGCATTTTATAGCCACGAATTGGCTTTTGTCTTATTTTCAGCTGCAGATTTGCCATTTTTCCATATTCAGCAGCGAATTAACACTTTTTCTGAATTTGAGTTAAGAATTAGTGTTTTCAGCAATTAGCAAAGTTTGTTAATTTTAGCCACGAATTCGCGTTTTCTGATATTTTAGATGCAAATTGGCAATTTTTCATTTTTGACAGCGAATTATCACTTTAATTTTTCAATTTAGGCTTAAAGTTAACCTTTCTCCTCATTTTAGCCAGGTCAATTATTGTTTTTCTAAATATTAGCCGCAAATAAGCGGATTCTTTTACATTCTAGCACCGCATTAGAAATGTTGTTCAACTTTTACCTTTAGATTGGCGTTTCTTCTCAGTTCTAACCGCGAATCAGTTGTTTTTTCTTACTTTTAGCCATGAATTTGCCGTTTTTATCAATTTTAGCCACAAAGTTGCTGATTAATAAAATTTGAAATTTTAACCTATTTTATCCACGAATTGGTAATTTTCCTCAATTTTATCCGCGAATTGGCGTTTTTCTCAAATTTGAGCTGAAAACTAGAGTTTTTCTTTATTTATGCCGGGCTAAATAGTGAATTTATCAATATTAGCTTTTTTTTTTTTTTTTACATTTCAGTCCCTCATTGGCATTTTTCCTTCAATTTTTGCTATAAATTAGCATTTTGTTTGTTTGTAGTCTTAAGCCTTGAACGGAAGCTAAGCTTTTGTTTTTTTGTTTCAATTTAAGCCGGGATTCAGTGATTTTCCCCAATCTTAGCCGCGGATTAGCGCTTTTTCTCAATTTTAGCAGCGCAGAAGCGTTTCTATCGCTTGCATTTGCGATTTTTCTCCAATTATAGCCGCGAATTGACGTTTTCCTTATTTTTAGATGCAGATTTGACATTTTTAGCAGCGAATTATCGCTTTTTCTCAATTTGAGCTGAAAATTAGTGTTTTTCTTAATTTTAGCCGCGCTAATTAGTAATTTTTAATTTTAGCACCGCATAAGCTTTTTTTTTCTAAATTCTACTATGAATTATTAGAGCTGTTTTTCAGTTTGAGGCCTCGAATCTTACAGAAGCAGCGAATTTGCGTTTTCTCAATTTCAGCCTGGAATTAGTGATTTTCTTCATTTGAATATTCGGGAATTAACGTTTTTCCACAATTTTTACCGCGAATTACCGATTTTTCTAAATTTTACTAGCGTTTTCTGCTAATTTTGCAGCGAATTAGCGTATCTATTCTCTTTTTTATTTTCGAATAAGCGATTTACCACCATTTCAGCTGTGGGCGGTCGTGGACCGACATACACCCGCGAATCGACGATTTTCTCTCAATTTTGTTCTGGAACTTGTATCGTGAGACCACGAATCAGGGCTTTTTCGCAGTTCTGGGAGCTGAATTTCCAGTTTTCGGCTTGAATTGTCAGTTTATGGGGCCAAATTGTTAGTTTCCGGGATAAAATAGACTTTTTTCGAGGGGTTTTTCCGGATAATCATCTCAGTCTAATATAAGTTCATTTGTTTTTTTTATAGGCAACATCATGTTCATCACCGAAGTTTTATTCGTCGACGACGCTGTCGTCTCGAAACTTCAAGAAGAGCACCGTGACAAGGAGACACCGCCACTTCTCGCCCTGCCGTGGATCAATTCTCAATTCCTCAGTCACGTTTTTCTCGCTCTCGAGTCCGATCGTCGTTTCACGCACGTCACCCGCTTTTTGAACGCCGCCGATTTGGTTTCTCACATTTCTGGTGCTGGTAAGGAAAACACCGACGCCTATCTATACGCCTATAAAATGTGTGTGGTTGACGCAGGGTACACGTTTTTTGTGCCGACGGACAAGGCGTGGAAAAAGTTGGGCCTCGAACACACGCCGGACAACCATTTGGCTAATTCTGAACTGGGAATGACAGTGTTTCTGTCACATTTTGTGAAAGGGCGACTGTACGATAAGGATATTCGCGATGGAGCGAAATTCACTTCAATTTCGAATAGGACGCTGCACGTGGTCCGAAAACCCGGTAAGATTGCCATTAAAATTGTACTTTTTTTTTTCAACTCACTCTGTCCCACCCAACCACTCTCTTAGGCACAAATGGAACAATAGAAGGTGCCAACATAGTAGAACGGGAAATCTTCGTCTACAACCTCGGCACCATGTTCTACATCGATACGGTCATGTTCGGAGATGAAATCCCACCACCCCCACCGGTCGTAACATCATCACCGCCCGTTACCACACAACCTGATGACTCCAAAAAGGAGACAGAGTGGACAGAAGAAGAGCCGGGCACCACATACGCCGACATACTTCTCGAAGATTTGGAAACGTCCGTGTCCACAGTGACTGCCCCTACGACGACGACGACGGACGATGACAGTTTGCCAACAGTCACACCGATCACAGTGGACTCAACAGCAACTGTAACGCCACTCCCGGACGACAACAGTACGATATCGCCAATGCCAGAGGTGACAGTTCAATGAAAGACGGGACGGGCCGATTTTGTTTTGTTTTTTTTTTTGCTCACATTCGAGCGGGCGTCTTCTAGTCCTGGTTTAATTTCACACTCAAAATCCCGCAGGGCGATCAAAATCAAATCCCAAAATTCAAAGTTTTACTGTTTTAAAAGATTTTAAAGAACTTTTGTTGTCAATACTTTGAATCAAATTGGATTGTAAATACTATTTAAATGATAGTTTTATTGTTTTAGGATAGATTCTACGTTTGTAAATACGAAAATTTATTTATTTGTTTTATTGTGGTGTTCACCGCTAAAATTCACGGTTCAAGCTACGGGTAACTCGGAGTTGAAGGCAAGGTCCGAGTTTGGTAATTCGAACCAGAACTTTTAGTGGTGAATTCCACTATTGAATCATTCATAAAAGAGCCTAAACCCGGTTTATAGCTTTTTTATAACCTCTAAATTGAATTTTCGTCCATTTTACTTACAAAAATAGGAGTAGAAGTCAAAAATTCTATCTAAAAAATATTAAGCAAGTTTAGACAAGTGACTAGTACCGTGGTAAATGCCATTAAAGAGTTCAATTGATTCTCCAGTCCTAGAGACGGGATGGAGGCTGCAGATCGGCTACTAAGGTAGACGGCTCGACCCACGAACGGTTTAACGCTCGTATTATTGTAATTGTTATAATACCAAGCCATAGCCGGTTTGGGGTGAAAGTGTCTCGTCTCACGCTCGGGCGAGGAGGGTTCCTCGGTCGAACGTGGAGGGGAAGGAGTTTCAGGCGGTTTTTTAAGTTCAGAAGCCGACGATGACGACGACGACGACGGCTGAGACACTTTGGTAATGATGGGGCGACCGCCACCGCCGTGAGTCTTTGGCGGGAGTTGACCGCCCGGGGCTAAAAATCCCGACAGAGGGGAGGGTCCACCGTTGAAACCCGAGTTGTGAGGTGACGGTGTTGAAGGTTCAATCGTCGATTGTTCGAATTTTTCACTTTCGGAAGATTCAACTGAAAAAATTTTCAAACAAATATCCAAATTCAAATCGATAATATCGCGCGAAGCGCTCATAAAAGTTGAGGAAACGAACAAAAAACTAATGAAAAAAATTATTTACCTGCGACAGTACTCTCGTTAAACAGTAAACGAGAGTTACTGTACTCGTGTCTATGATGAATCGAATTGGCTGTGGGCACGGCAAAAGCCTCCGTAGAACGCCCAGTTGTACTCACTTCCAACAGTTCTGGGTCCAAACGATTGTACTCAAACAACGAACTGGACTGTACTGTCGACGTCTCGACATAGTGGGACGGTGGAGGAGCTCGTGTCGTGGACGACACTCCCGACAGTTGAGCCAACTGATCGACAGCGACCGTGTTAAGAAGGCTAGGACGCGTCGATGTCACTTCCCAGAATGGTTTGTCGCTTGACGCTCCGACCGGTCCAGAGCCTGAATTCTGTGTGATGACGGGCTCGAATTTGACGAGTGGTCCACCTCTTCCCCCTCCCACTCCATTCACAGGTGGTGGTGGTGGTGATGATGTTGAGGTGGTGAATGCCGTCGAAGTTCGAGGGAGTGGTAGTGCTATCACCATACGGGTTGGACACTGGCCGGAACCCTCCACGATTGGGGACCATTGGCCTGAAACCACCACCCTCCATTTTGGGAGGAAGCGTAACTTGTTGAACGCGACCCTTGGTGACGTGAAATCTGTGCATGAAAAATTGTTATTAATCCAACAGAATTGATGGAGGTCAATCGAACGACAGAGATGCGCAAGCGCAGATAATGGGCCACCAGGCGATTTTTTCTACTGTACCTGTTTCCACCATCGGCATTACGGCTGGAACCCCAAAAGCTTCCAATGTTGAGTGGCAAGCCAAAAAACGTGAGTTGTGGCTGTTGTCCACCACTTCCTCCTCCTCCTCCACCACCACCACTTCCGCCTCCTCCACCCAACTGCCCTTTAATCGGTTTATGATTAACCACACCCGCCGCGCTGCTCATTCCCGGTCTGGCATAAATGGTAGGAGTGTCACCCGACACAAAATGAGACATAAGATTTTGTGAGTTGGTAGGTAATTTCGTCAACGGATGAGAAGCAGCCGTGGGGTGAATCGACGCGATCGCTCCTTGTTTCTGTCCGGTGGATGACGTGAGTGGAGTTCGAGCCGTCGTTGAGCCTCCACTGGGCAGGCTGATGTTGTCATCGTATTCGATGTAGTCCTCGTAGAAATAGTCGGACTCGTGCGGTAATGGCTTCTGGTTTGCATCCTTCCACGAATTTGACGTCAATTGTTGGGTTAGAGAAACTAGCAAAAAAAAAAAAAATCACGAATTTTCCACAATGCGTTTAAAAGGTGTAAAATAGTCGCCTGTACCCTGCTGGAAGCCCTCACAGTCAGAATCAACGTTCTTAACCTCGGAACAATCCTGTTTCAAGGATCGATAATCCTTCAACAATGATCCGTCGGAGCAACGAGGACCCGCATACGGACTTTCTTTGATCCACTTTTGAATTCCCAGTAGTGCGCACGCGCACTTTAATGGATTGCCTTTTTTAAAAAACGACATTTCAACGTCCACCTCTCCGTGCACCAAACTTGCAGGGCGCTTATTACCTTCAATATCCAACTGGTAGATTGTTGAACGAAGCGGTTGAAAAGCGTTGTCCGACATGGCCATCAGTTTGTTGTTTTTCATGCTCAGAATTCTCAAGTGAGACATTTTCGAGAAGGGAGACCCTTGAATGTTGCAAATTTTGTTGTTGTCCATCTGTGATGTGGGGGGAGGGAGGGGAAAATAACATTGAGAAAACAGTCGCGCAGGTAGAAAAATTATGACAATACCGTCAGTTGTATCAGTGATGTCAGGTTGGGTATGTCCGGTGTGTTCAGCCTCCCAATTCTGTTATGGCTGATGTCGAGTATTTCCATGGATTTCAGGTTCTGAAGACCTGCGTGGTCTAAACCAGTGATTAAATTGTAGCTGAGGTTCATCATAAGTAAGTTTGGAACTCCTTGAAAAGAAGCACAGTGTAGTACAGAATCCAATGTTGTTATAGAACGTATAATTTACCAGTGAATGAATCGCTTGCCAAATGTGTCAACTGATTCTCCTGTAGCTCGACTTCAGTCAACTGTGGAAGGTCGGAAAAAGCGCCACTGGGCACGGTCGACAATTTATTTCTACACATGCGCAATTTATACAGAGACGGCATTGATTTCACAACGTGCGGCGTCAAATATTGAATGTCATTGCTGTCTAAATCGAGGACCGTCAAATTTTGCATGTCACTGAATGTCCCGTCGACCAGGGTTCTCAGTTTGTTTTTCGACAGGTTCAACGAAACGAGCGATTTCATCGGCGACAAAGGTTTGACGATCTGGTGAATTCGATTGGCACTCAGGTCCAAATCTTCAAGGTGAGGCAAGGTCATTGCCGCCTCGGGGAACGATGTAAAAGAGTTTCCACTTAAGGACAGTTCTCGAAGCTCTCTGAAATAATTAATAATAATTATTCATAACAATAATTTCAAAAAAATGACTGCCCCTGACTTGGTTCAACGACTGAAATTGAGAAAAATCGCTAATTCACATGGATAAAAGTGAAAAAACCGCTAACTCGCTGCTAAAATTGTGAAAACCCCCTGTTTCGCGGCTAAAACTTATTCTCCTTATTCGCAGCTAAAATTGAATAAATGCGTTAATTCGAACCAACAAAGTGTGTGTGTGGGGGGGGGGGGTGCGATACATTGGTGGGTCGAGGACGGCCACGAGTCAGTGCGCAAACGCCAGAGGTCAACTTTTTTCGTTAAAGGCACAAATAGCCATGCTCGGTAGTTTTTTGGGTGCGCAGATCTGTAAGGGCGGAAACGACCAGTTTGACCATTTTTAAGGCTTAATAATAGACAGTTTCGCTATTTTCAACGCATGCGTCCACAGTCATTTTCAAGGCGTGATTTGGCTCAGTTAAGCCGTTTTTCACGCGCAAAATAGTCGATTTTGCGATTTTCAGAACAGGAATCATCTGTTTTTAGGGCTTTTCACAGCGCAAATCGTCAGTTTAGGCATTTTCAACGCGCGAATCGTCAGTTTGGCTATTTTTAGGGCGCACAGAGCCAGTTTTGCCGATTGCACGGCATGGATACCATCAGTTTGGCTATTTTTAGGGCGCATAGTCAGTGATTTGTCATTTATAGGGCCTGAACACGCAAGACTGACCGATTTGTGCCATTTTTAGGGCGGGAATAATTTATATGTATGAGTGTTCAGGGCACGAATCGCCAGTTTAACCATTTTTTTTGCGCCTAATGTCAGCTTTTGGCTATTTTGCGAATAAATAATAAATAAATAAATTCATAGCTACTAAAGTGAAAATAACTCCACATTCACGGGCTAAAATTGAGAAAAACGTAAATTCGCGGCCGTAGTAGAGAAAAAGCTCAATTTCGCTGATAAAATTGAGAAAAGGCTCTAATTTGCAGTTGGAACTATGAAAGCAAAGTGCCAACTTGCGATTTCCAGAGACAAAAAGGCGGCTAAAATAAAAAAATTAAACCCTAATTCCTGGCTAAAATTGAAGAAAAAACTGCTATAATTAACGTCTAAAAATAAATAAATAATAAAACAAAGAAATCTAAGAAGTCTAATTCGCCGATAAAAACAGAGAAACGGCGGCACTAATTGGCGGTTAAAATTGAGAAAAAGCTCTAATTTGCGGCTAAAACTCAGAAACATAGCTTATTCGTGGATATATTCCAGAAAGCGGAAAGTCACGGCTAAAAATTAAGAAATTGATGGCGGCCGACATTAATAAATAATTCACAGAATAAAGATTGAGAAAAGACACCGTCAACATTGAAAAAAATCGCTATTTTGCGGCTGAAATTGTGAAAAAGGGGCCAATTCGCAGAATCTGGAGGCAATTTCGGCTAAAATAAACATAAAACGCTAAAATTTTAAGAAACTACTAATTTGTGGCTATAGAGAAACAATTTCGTGGCTAAATCAGTTTGAAAGTTCAAATTTGGAGGTGAGAATTAAGGAAAGGCGCATATCTGTTGTGAAAATTGAATAGAACAACTGCTAATTCGCACGGCTAAAATCCAAAAAAATCGCAAATTGGCGGCTAAAGCAGAGAAAAAGCTGTAGGACGCTGTTAAAACGTTAATTCACGGCTGAAATTTAGAAAAACGGCCAATTCGACTGAAATAAAGATAAAGCTCCATTCCACGGCTAAAAGTAGCAAAAAGTTCCGGCTCGTGTTTTTCTCAATTTTAACCACAAACATTGTGTCAGGGGCTTCGAATAAGCGTTCTTTTCTTAATTTTACCCACGAATTAGCGTTTTCTAATTTTAGCCGCGAATGAGCGTTTTTCCCACTTATTTTCGCCTCGAATGAGCATTTTTTGCAATTATTTTAGCCGCGTATTAACGATTTGTCTCAATTTAAACCGTGACTTTTCAATTTTAGTCACGAATTTACGTTTGTCCCTAT
This sequence comes from Corythucha ciliata, assembly GCA_038030265.1. NCBI lineage: Eukaryota > Metazoa > Arthropoda > Insecta > Hemiptera > Tingidae > Corythucha > Corythucha ciliata. The sequence continues at coordinate 9,589,852 of CM075938.1, forward strand.
TTTAAAAAGCAAAGACGCGTCGATTTTTGTCATTTTCGGCCGCAAATAAATGTTTTTTTTTAATTTCATCTGCAAAGCAGCAAATCCGGCCAATTTTGACCGGGAATGTCAATCCGGCCAATTAGCGATTTTAGCGGTTGGCCGCGATATAGCGGGTTTTCTCAATCTTGGCCGCGAAGTAATGCGTTTGTAAATTTGCCGCGTGTGAGCGTTTTTCTCACTTATTTAGTAATTTTAGCCGCTAATTGACGATTTGTCTAAATTTTAACCGCGAAACAGCGACATTTCCATTCAAGCCGAGAATTCGCGTTTTTGCCAATTTTAGTAGCGAGGCAAATTGCGTCGATTTTGCTCATTTTCAGCCGCGAAGTAGTGTTTTCCCCAATTTTATGCGCGAACAAGCATTTTTAACCGGCAAATTAGCGATTGGCCGCGATTTAGCAGGGTTTCTCAATTCAAGAAGCGAAGTACCATGTTTTTGTAAATTTTAGCCGCGGATGAGAGATTTTATAACTTATTTAGTTATATTAGCCGCGAATTAACGATTAGTCTAAATTTTAACCGCGGAATAATGACTTTTCAATTTTACCCACGCATTTCCGTTTTCCTCACTTTAGTAGGGGCAAATTGCGTCGAATTTTTCTTATTTTCAGCTGCGAATTAGTATTTTTTCTGGAAATTTAGCGATTTTTAGCAGTTGCCCGCGATTCAGCGGGGTTTTTCAATTTTGAGCCGCGAAGTAAATTTTAGCCGCGAATTAATGTTATTGTCAATTTTATTCGCGAACCAGCTCAAGAGTTCTCAACTTTAGCCGGGAAGTAGCGTTTATATCCCGTGAATTAGCGATTTTTCGGTATTTTAGCCGTGAATTTGCACTTTTTCTCACTACTTTCCACTAATTAGCGATTTTTCTCACTTTTAGCCGTGAAGTAGCGTTAATTATCCACCGAATTTGTGATTTTTCTCAATTTTAGCCGCAGTTTAGTATCCCCGTCCCGATTTTAACCGCGAATTTGGTCCTTTTATCATATCTATCCGCGAATTATTGATTGGTTTTTACATTTTTAGCCGCGAATTTTCTCTTTTTCTACGTCTTAACCGTGAATAATTCCTATCTCAATTCTAGCCGCACAGTTGGCCCAAGAATAGTACATTAGCGTTTACTTTTAAATCCTAGCCGTAAAATGTCACTAAACTCTGCGAACCAGTGATTTTTTCTCAATTTAGGTCTGGAAGTTGCGCCGAAAAACGCCTAATGAGTGCTTTTTATCCGTTTAGGCCACGAAAATTAGCGCATTTTCGAAAATTGTTGCCACGCCTGCGATTACCTCTGTGATCAGTTCATTTGACACCTGAATTTGGCTACTCAGCTTTCAATAAGACAAAAATTGGACTCTGCACGCTTTGGCTCGGCCCTCAATCTGGCGCAGGGGGACACCCCCCCCCACCGCCACCAAAACCAAGCCTGCGCATAGTGCAGACGCAACAACGATTATTTTCTTTTAGCAAATAGTAGAAATTGACAATTACTATCAATGAAAGCTTACCTAGTGTGTTCCAAAGCCTTGGAAGACATTTCCACCAGTTGGTTTCTGCTCAAGTCAAGACGTTTCAACGCGACATTTTCTTTCAACAGATTCGACTGTACAGCCTCGAGTCGGTTGTTTCGCAGGCTGAGCTCTTGAAGACGTCGCAAGTCACGAAACGCATTCTCCTGGATCGCCGTGATCTTATTTTCGTGGAGGTCGAGACGCTCAAGGCGACCAAGGCCGTCGAAGGCTCTTTCGTCGATTTTCTGTAGGGCGTTATGTCCGATGAAGAGTTTTTTTAAAAGCGGCATCGAAATGAAAGCTTCCGGTTGTAATTTGTGAAGATTATTGCCTAAAAAAACAAATGCAAAAAATGAATAATTACAAAAAACTCAAATTTTTAATCAACATCCAACCATTCATATCTAAAAGACGTAAAGCGGGCAACAATAAATCGGGCGACGGAGCCCTCGGGAACATAGCCAACTGATTGTTGGCCAAATGAAGATACTCGACGGCTCGCGGAAGCCCTGGAACGATCGCCCGTAGACGATTACTGCTCACGTCAATTTCAAAGAGATTCGCGAGGTGGGGGAACGCTTGCGGTGAAATTGATTCGAGGGCGTTGTGCGAAATGTTGACGTGTTCCAATGAGGGCGTTCCAAGGAATGACGCCGGGTCGACAACGAGAAGATTGTTCTTGCTGACGTCGAGTCGACGAAGTGAGGGAAGATTGGCCAGGAGGCGACGGTCTAGTCGTCGAAATTCATTATGGGCCAAGTCCAACCCCTGGAATTCAAATAATTTTTTTTTTTTTTTTTCAAAAGTGTCGAATCGTTACAACCACTCAAAGCGTACCTTAAGAACAGGAAGATTCCACAATGGCATTTCCAGATAATTCGACAGCGAATTATTCCTGAGACGTAACTCCCTCAGAGCTGGGAATCCCATAAAAGCCTCCCTAACAACACGCCTCAGCTGGTTGTTATTAATGTGCAGGCGCTCCAAAGTCGGATGCCCTCTCAAAGCACCAAACATGATATCGGTGATTGAATTTCCGCTAATATCAACAAATTTCAAAGTAGGAAACGACTCCAAAACAATGGTGAGCGCCATCACATTGTCAAGGAGATTGTTCATCAGGTTAACCTCTTCGAGTCGACTGTCGAAGGACTGTAGATAGAAGTCCGGCATAATCCGCCGGATTAAATTGTTACTCAAGTCAAGTTTAACAAGCGAGGGAAGTCTGTGAAAGGCGCCACGTTTGACTTGAATGATTTCATTGTCATTCATGTAGAGTTCTTCAAGAGGAGGGATGTCGACGAACGATGTTTCTGGAATTTCGGAGATTTGATTTCTGTCGAGTCGAACGATGGACAAGTGGGGAAGTTCACGAATCGAGCGACCCAATTCACCTGGATCGACGATCGAGTTGAAAGACAAAACTAATTCTTTGAGCGAGGGAAGTCTAAATAGAGCCCTCGGGTGAATTCTTGAAATGCCGCAACCCGTGAAATTGGCTGTGACAAGGCGGGGTAAATCTTGAAGGGACGAAGCCTCCAAGGCTCGCACCGCTGGTGAGTTGATCATTTTAAACGTTTCCAACGCTTCAAGATCGTGCAACCGTCCGGGTGTCAGTTCGGACAGACTCGGCATCTCCAAGTGTATATAGCGAAGTCGAGACAGATGGGAAAAATTTGGAAGGCGCGACACCAGCCCCGCTCGCAAGGTCACGGCCTCCAAATTGGGCAGTCGCTCGAAACTGTCAACGGGGAGACTTTTCAATTCCGGTTCAACGATGAACACCTCGAGCAGTGAGTCCTCTTGACTCGCGAGCCAATTGGCGGCGATTCGTTCCAGTTTGTTGTCGCGGAGCATGACGCGAACAACACGGAGCGGTGAAAATGCCTTGCCGGGTAACGAGGGTATTTGGTTGTTTTCAAGGATGAGCTCATCGATGGGTTTGGTCATCTGCGTGCCAATAACGTTGAGTCCGGCCATTACGCCGGACAGGTCACTATGACCACACCTGTGAACAAATTAGTTGTATATGCTTCGCTTCCATTGCAAAATTTATTGACTAGCGGGATATTTTCAAAAAGTATTTCCTCCCCCTTCCCTTGCTCCTATAAATTAGAGGCGAGTAAAAAATAAAAATCCGTGAAGTAAAAGCATCCGAATTTCGAATTTAAAGAAAAATAGGCTTCAAAAGGATTGAATGGGTGAGATGTACAGAAGAACACTTTCCCCTTTTTTTTGTTTCATCGGGAGAAAAATCATCTTTTTCAGAGAGCGCAAAGTAAAGAAAGGCCAGGAAGTTCTGGTGAAGCAACCTTATTGTTCTTATCCGATATAGCTCTTCCTTTCGCTTCTTTTTACTCCCCCTCCCCCACCACCACTTCATTCATGTTACCGCAATGTCAAGCAACGCTCTATTGACCGTACCCAAGTTTTGTAGAAAAAAACGAAAAAGTCATCGTTTAGTGGTTACTCGCTCAGGAATCGTATTTAATAAGTTTAACAAATTTGAGAGAGATAAAATTAAGGGACCAAATAGAAATGGAAGGGACAACGACGATTTTTCACACTAGTGACCGTGTTCTTAACGGTGGAAATCATTACATATGCGCCGTTCTTCCTTCGTGAACATCTGGGACGCACGCAATCTCCCTTGACGTCTTGGACTACTTTTTTTTTCTCTCCCCTATAATGAAACATTCAAGTTCGTACTAAGTATTTGCCGAATCCTTTCAAAGTTTTTAGCAGGCATGACGTGTAGGATCAGGAGGGGAGGGGGAATCCCATTAAGTGCCGTAGGATTACAGGTTGTGACGATTTTACGCTGGTCTGATCGATTTTTCCCTTCTAATAATGAGTTAGGCGAATAGACCAAAGATGGTGTAGAAAACTTTTCGGTAAGACTATGACATTATTAGCGGAAATTGTCAAGAAATTAATAACTGTGGAATGTAGCGGGAAGCGCTAGGGTATCTGACATCTCTCGCGTTGCTTGCCTTTAGTGGTTTTTAAGAATACCGTTACACCCCTCCCCTCACATTCACTCAACTCTTTACGAAAACATTAAAAAAATTATTTATATCAGGACTTTAAAAAAAAAAAATAATACAAAAAAAGTTGACACCTTTCTTACAAGTCCCTGTGCCGAGGAATATGTCTTGGGAGGAATTTTTTAAAATACACAAATTATGCATTGTGTATTGTTATACATAATCATGGTCGCCAGATCTCCCGTTTTGGCCCGGAGTCACCGGGTCTGGCACCCGGTCTCCGGCCGGGCCGAGAATTAGCGATTGGTTCCACTTTTAGCCATGAATTAGCTCTTTAAATTTATTAGCCACAATAAGCGCTTTTTGTCGCGCGATGAAAAATTCGACGCACGATTTGCCTCTATACTAAAATTGGGGAAAACGTGAATTCGTGGCTAACATTGAAAAGTAGTTATTCCGTGGTTAAAATTTCGACAAATCTTAACGGCTACTTTACGGCTAAAACTGAGAAAAATCGCTAATTTGTGGATTGAAGTGAGAAAAAGCGCTATTTCACGGGACAGAAACGCTTCTTCACAGCTAAAGGTGAGAAAAATCGTTAATTCGCTGAAAGCGGTTAGAAAAAGTGCTAATTCACGATTAAAATCAAGGAAAAGCACTAAAATTTAAACAAATCGTTAAGTCGCAGCTGAATTTACTAAAACATTACTTCGCGGCTAAATTTGAGAAAACCCACTAAATCGCGGCCAACCGCTAAAATAGCTGATTTACCGGATAAAAATGTTGCTTCGCAGATAAAATTGAGGCAAAACGCTAATTTGAGGCTGAAAATGACAAAAATAAACGCGATTTCACTACTGAAATCGCGAAAAAACGTGAATTCATGGCTAAAATTGAAAGTTGCTATTTCGCGGTTACAATTTAGACAAATCGTCAATTCGCGGCTGAAATAACTAAATAAGTGATAAAATCGATCATACGAGGCTAAAATATACAAAAACATCACTTCGCGGCTAAAATTGAGAAAACCCGGTATATCGCGGCTAGCCGCTATATTCGCTAATTGACCGGATAAACATGCTGCTTTGCAGATGAAATTGAGAAAACACTAATTTTTGGGCTGGAAATTACAAAAATCGTTGCGATTTTGCTTTTTAAAATAGGGAAAACCGTGAATTCGTGACTAAAATTGAAAAGTCACGGTTAAAATTGAGACAATCGTTAATACGCGGCTAAAATAACTGCAAAAAATGCTCATTCAAGGCGAAAATAAGTGGGAAAAACGCTCATTCGCGGCTAAAATTAGAAAACACTAATTCGTGGGTAAAATTAAGAAAAGAACGCTTATTCGAAGCCCCTGACACAATGTTTGTGGTCAGAATTGAGAAAAACACGAGCCGGAACATTTTGCTACTTTTAGTCGTGGAATGGAGCTTTATCTTTATTTCAGTCGAATTTGTCTGCCGCGAATTGGCCGTTTTTCTAAATTTCAGCCGTGAATTAACGTTGCTGTAGCGACCTACAGCTTTTTCTCTGCTTTAGCCGCCAATTTACGATTTTTTTTGGATTTTAGCTGTGCGAATTACCAGTTGTTCTAATCAATTTTCACAACAGATATGCGCCTTTCCTTAATTCTCACCTCCAAATTTGAACTTTCAAACTGATTTAGCCACGAAATTGTTTCTCTATAGCCACAAATTAGTAGTTTCTTAAAATTTTAGCGTTTTATGTTTATTTTAGCCGAAATTGCCTCCAGATTCTGCGAATTGGCCCCTTTTTCACAATTTCAGCCGCAAAATAGCGATTTTTTTCACTGTTGACGGTATCTTTTCTCAATCTTTAATCTGTGAATTATTTATTAATTTCGGCCACAATCAATTTCTTAATTTTTAGCCGTGACTTTCCGCTTTCTGGAATATATCCACGAATAAGCTATGTTTCTGAGTTTTAGCCGCAAATTAGAGCTTTTTCTCAATTTTAACCGCCAATTAGTGCCGCCGTTTCTCTATTTTTATCGGCGAATTAGACTTCTTAGATTTCTTGGCTTTATTTATTTATTTATTTTTTTAGACGTTAATTATAGCAGTTTTTTTCTTCAATTTTAGCCAGGAATTAGGGGTTTAATTTTTTTATTTTAGCCGCCTTTGTCTCTGGAAATCGCAAGTTGGCACTTTGCTTTCATAGTTCCACCTGCAAATTAGAGCCTTTTCTCAATTTTATCAGCGAAATTGAGCTTTTTCTCTACTACGGCCGCGAATTCACGTTTTTCTCAATTTTAGCCCGTGAATGTGGAGTTATTTTCACTTTAGTAGCTATGAATTTATTTATTTATTATTTATTCGCAAAATAGCCAAAAACTGACATTAGGCGCAAAAAAAAATGGTTAAACTGGCGATTCGTGCCCTGAACACTCATACATATAAATTATTCCCGCCCTAAAAATGGCACAAATCGGACAGTCTTGCGCCAAAAATGGCCAAACTGACTATTCTCGCCTTGCTATGACGTCTTGTTCAGGCCCTATAAATGACAAATCACTGACTATGCGCCCTAAAAATAGCCAAACTGATGGTATCCATGCCGTGCAATCGGCAAAACTGGCTCTGTGCACCCTAAAAATAGCCTAACTGACGATTCGCGCGTTGAAAATGCCTAAACTGACGATTTGCGCTGTGAAAAGCCCTAAAAACAGATGATTCCTGTTCTAAAATCGCCAAATCGACTATTTTGCGCGTGAAAAACGGCTTAACTGAAGCCAAATCACGCCTTGAAAATGACTGTCGACGCCATACCCTGAAAATAGCGAAACTGTCTATTATTAAGCCTATTATTAAGGCCTATCGCGGCCAACTGCTAAAAATCGCTAATTGGCCGGATAAATAACATGCTTGTTCGCGGACAAAATTGAGGAAAACACTACTTCGCGGATGAAAATGAGAAAAATCGACGCGATTTCACTATTGAAATCGGAAAAAAACGTGAATTCATGGCTAAAATTGAAAAACCGCTATTTAGCGGTTACAATTTAGACAAAACGTCAATTCGCGGCTAAAATAACTAAATAAGTGAGAAAAACGATCACACGCGGCTCCAATTTACAAAAGCACTATTTCGCGTCTAAAATTGAGAAAAGCCGCTATATCGCGGCCAACCGCTAAAATCGCGGTCATAATTGGCCGGATTTGCTGCTTTGCAGATAAAATTAAAAAAAAAAAACATTTATTTGCGGCCGAAAATGACAAAAATCGACGCGACTTTGCTTTTTAAAATACGGACAAACGTGAATTCGTGGCTATTTGAAAAGTCTCGCAGTTAAAATTGAAACAAAATCGCTAATTCGCGGCTGAAATAAGTGCAAAAAAATGCTTATTCAAGGTGAAAATAAGTTCTAAGAACTCTCATTCGCGGCTAATTCGATTTAGTGAATTTTCTCAAATTTTTTATCGGCGTTCTACAGCTTTTTCTCTGCTTTAGCTGCCAATTTACGATTTTCTTGAATTTTAGCCGTTCGAATTAGCAGTTGTCCTTTTCAATTTTCACTACATATATGCGCCTTTCCTTCAATTTTACCTCCGAATTTGAGCTTTCAAACTGTTTTAGCCACGAAATTTTTTCTCTATAGCCGCGAACTAGTTGTTTCTTAAACTTTTAGTCATGAAATTTTAGCGCTTTATGTTTATTTTAGCCGAATTGTCCTCCAGATTCTGCGAATCGGTCCTTTTTCACAATTTCAGACGCAAAATAGAGATTTTTATGACGGTGTCTTATTGGTGGGGTCAGGACGGCCACGCAACGCCTTTTCCGCAGTTATAGCCAGGAATTTAGCGATTTTTCCTAGGTTTTTGCCCCATCAGCTAAGTTGCAAACTGCGGATCAGTACGAGTACATTAGTGCGCTTAAAAGGACCTAACGAAACTGGGGACGGCGTATTTTCTCTTTTAGCCGCGAATTTTCCTCAACTAGGCGGGAATATTCTGTATTTGGGCGACCTAAAAAGCACTCTCGAGGGCTCATTCGAATATTCAGCCTACACTCCTTGCTGATATTACTCGTAACGTTATATTATCCAGGTCGGATATGGACTGGAATTAGTAGAAATGAGCCAAATCGCTGTCCAACCTTTTCACACACCTACATCCATGAACACAAAGCCTAAAAATCATCATTTCTCCGTATATAAGCTTTTATCGAGGGCCCGGACCGGTCCGCCCTCCTCGCCTCTACACAGGGCCGGACCATAGGGAGGAGGGACTACCGAGGCTATAGCCCTGGGCGGCCAATTTCGAGGGGTGGCATAATTTGAGGAATATTTTTAGGTGCGGGAGGGGGATAAGGCAAATCGAACCAGAAGAGATAAACAGAGAAAGAAATTAAATGTTTTTTTTTTTCTCTCTCTCTCTCCTTTTCTCCTTATTTCATACTTCGTCCCCGTACTAAGAGGGCTTTTCTACGCACCGCCAGGAACACGAAATAAATAGTTTGGCCAAATTGTCGAATTCAAGGATTAGTTTCTTCCAAAAAATTGAATTTCGTGGTTTGGCACTTTTGAAGGACCAATTTCGCGAATTTGGCGCTTCCAAAAACAATTTTATCCCTGCAGCTCTTTCAATCCAAGTATGGATGTTGACTTGATCGCTTAATGACCGCATTTTCTCAATTTTTGCTACGAAACTTGAGCTTTTCGCAAATTTCAGCAGTGAATTAGAATTTTAGCTGATAGTTGACGCTCATTACCAATTTTCCCGCGTATGAGCGATTTTTCACGGATTGGCCGGAACTACACACCAGCGTTTTTTCTCAATTTTGGCCTGGAAGCTGGATCAGAAACCACGAATTAACGCATTTTCTCAATTTCAGCTACGAATGAGCCCTTTTTGAAATCGTTTAGCCGCGTAAGCCTGTAGAACAGCGAAAAATGAGCGAGGCTTCTCGATTTCAGACGTAGACTTGCCCGTAAGCTTGTTCAGAGAATAGAACTGTGCGCACATGGGACTCGATAGGCTATTGCCCCCTTGTGGGGGCGTTTTTGGCTGGGTATGGTTAAAATGGACCTGAAATCACTCACTTAAGCCCTCGGCGGGTTGAGTAACAATTTCCAAAATTTAAAATTGCACGGAATCGCGTATCTTTGGGGTTTTCGACCCGGGGAATCCAACAAATCAACATGCCGCCGTTTTTGGCCAGCCCCTTCCTGGTAGAATGGCTCCTGGCGACGACCTTGACACACTAAATGACATAAAAGTATAGCACTGAGGTCATTATTTTGAATCTTGGTCGCCTGGTCGAGATGCACTTCAGCTATAACCACGAGGCACGGATTATTCCCAGAAGTATACAACTCGAATCCGAATTGAGGGCAGAATCTAATATTTAGTCATAAAAACTGCTGCTGGAACAGACCTTTTTTGCCGTAAGCCCAGTAGCGTACCGAGGTGGGCCCCCGAAAAGCTTAAATAAGGAAAACTGAGGATTTTTAGGTTCATTCATGTGAAAAGGTTGGACAGCGATTTGGCTCCGTTCTACGAATTTCAGTCTATATCCGACCGGGAGAAATAACGTTACAAGTGATATCAGCAAAGAGTGTGGGCTGACTATTCAATTGAGCCCCCGAGAGTGCTATTCTGCTGGCTGAAATACAGAAATTTGCGCCTTCTTAATGAAAATTCATGGATAAAATAGAGAAAACAGACCGTCCCCGCAGTTTCGTTAGATCCTTACAAGCGCACTAATGTACTGATAGACAATTTAGAACTGGCTGACGCGGCAAAAACTTATGAACATGCGCTAATATTCGTGGCTATAACTGCTAAAAAGCGCTGATTCGTGGTCTCACGATGCAACTTCCGCGACTTCAGCGAATGAGAAAAAAATCGTCGATTCTCAGTGGATGACAGCCATTCCGCGGATAAAATGTAGAAATCAATACAAAAGTGTTGTTTGTGGGCCAAGCCCGCGGCTACAATTGAGAATACACGCTAATAACTGATATCGACTAAAACAACGCTAATTCGGATTAAAGTTGGGCCAAAATGGCAAATTCACAACTGAAATGGCAAAAAGATGTGCTAATTCGCAGCAAAATTATCAGAAAACGCTATTTAACAGCTGACATGGAGAAAAATCACTAATTCGCGGATAAAGTTGAGGAAAAACGCTATTTCCCAGAAATGAAAATGAAGAAAATCACTAATTCCCGGCTGAAATTGAGAAAACGCAAATCCGTATAGCTTCTGAAAGATTCGAGGCTCTAACTGAAACCAGCGCTAAACCATAGCAGGAAGTAGAAAAAAATGCTTATGTGGGGCTAAAATCTAAAAAAACACGCCTAAAATTGAAAAAAAAAAATAATAATTAGGGCGGCTAACATTAAGAAAAACACTAATTTTGAACTCAAACTGAGAAAAAGTGCTAATTAGCTAATAAAAATGAAATATGTGGCAGAAAATGAGAAAAACGATAATTCGTAGCTAAAATTAAGGAAAAGCGCTAACCCGTGGGCAAAATTGGGAAAAATCACTAAAAGTTCGAAGCTAAAACTAAACAATAAACGCTAATCCATAGCAAAAATTGAAGGAAAAAAATGCCAATGTGGAGCTGAAATGTGAAAAAAGAAAAAAAAGCAGCTAATATTGAAAACATTCACTAATTAGCCCGGCATAAATAAACTAAAAACTCCAGTTTTCAGCTCAAGTAGGGAAAAAGTGCTATTCCCGGCTAAAAATTGAGGAAAACACCAATTCGGGCCTAAAATTGAGAAAATTCGCGAATTCGCAGGCTAAAAACGCTTCTACGCAGCTAAAAGTGGTAAAAAACGCTAATTCGCGCCTAAAATTAAGGAAAATATTGGCGGATAAATTGTTTAAGAATTTCTAATTCCGCCATCTGAGGGCAACTTTGTGACTGAAATTTAAGAAAAACGGCAAATTCATGGCTATAAGTTACAAAAAAACACTGATTCACGGCTAGAACTGAGAAGAAGCGCTAATCCATAGTTAAAATGGAAAAAAATTCTGATGAGGTGCTAAAAAGGAGAAGAACCCTCTAATTTGCAGCTAATATTGAGAAAATCAGTAATTATTCAGGTAAATATTAAGAGAAAGGTTAATTTTCAGCCTGCATTGAAAAAAAGTGCTAACACGCTGCCAAAAATGGAAAAATTGCCAATTAGATTAGAAGCGCTATTTCATGGCTGAAATATAGGGGAATCACTAATTCACGGCTAAAATTGAATAAATTCGCGGCTTCCTCGGTCAACTTTGAGGCTAAAATTGAGAAAAAGCGCCAATTTATGGCTATGGGTGAAAAACCCGCAAATTCGCGGCTAAAACTGAGAAAAAACGCTGATCCGTAGCGTATGGTTATGGTGAACAAGATAATGCTAATTTGTCGTAAACAATTAGAAAAAACCGCTATTTTGCGACTAATATTGAGTAAAACGCTAATTTTCAGTTCAAACCGAGTAAAGTGCTAATTCTCTGGTCCTTGCTAGAAAAAATCGCTAATTTGTGAAAAACGCCAACTCGAGAAAAAGTTGAGAAACACCGCTGATTCAAAGGATAAAAAAGCTACTTTGCTGCTAAAGTTGAGAAAAAGCGCGTGTTTATGTCTATAAGATAAATACCCCACTAATCCGCGGCTAATTTGCGCTAAATTGCGGCGAAAAGCGCTAATTTGCTGGTAAAGTTGACAAAAAGCACTCATTCGCGCTGTTTGGCGGATAGGTTGGGGAAATAGCGGTGATTTGCCTAAAATAAGGAAAAGGCCTTGGCTACAATTAGGAAAAGGCCTTGGCTACAATTAGGAAAAGGCCTTAGCGGTTACCAATAGAGGTTTCTATAATTAGAGACTTTTAGGGGCCTCTTGAAGATTTCCGCCCCGGGCCCCGATACGTGTAGGTCCGCCAGTGCATAAGCCTATTGCTCACATTAATTTCTGAAATCAATCAAGGTTGCTTTTATCGCGAATTTTAAAAATTTTGAGTGGGGGTTCGATTACGTCAAAACTTATTTATTGAAATTGATGATGTGGGGAAGAGGGGGTTAGACGCGTTTACTGGAGGGACATTTTTCATGTTATTTTTAAACAAACAATTTTAGAGTTCCCTCAAAGGCTTCACATGTAAGGATTTACGCCATTTCCCCTCGCACCATCCATCCCCTCCTAAAGAACTTTGAACCTTTTTTAAAAATCATAAAACGCACCAATCGGGTTGCAACTTCCGTTGTTATCCTTCACTTCAGGGGCAGAGACGTAGATTCGGGGGGGGGGGGGGGATATGGGTGATCGATCCCCCCCCCGAGCTACAAGTATACGAACGAAGGAGCACTAGTACCATAACGAAGAGCCCCATAAAATCTCCAAAAATGAGCGTTTCACGTTTAAGTAAGGTTTAGCAGATTTTCTGGACTTAAAGCAGCCCGAAAAGGTCCAAGTACGTCCAGCTTTTTCCTTGGACTTCGGAACCAACGCAGCAGTGTACCGAAATACGGTGGAGGGGGGTTCACCCCGGACCCTCTATCAGAAAAAAATCGGTAATATAAGTGGCTATAACTGCTAAAGACTAAAATTAAGAAAAAAATCGCTGATTCGCGGTACATGGAGGCCATTCTACGAATAAATTGTGGAAACCAACGCAAAAGTGTTGTATTTTGGCAAACCCCACGGTTGAAGTATGAGAAAACACGCTATAATATTGACAAATAAAAGACGCTTTCAGGTTAAATTGGACAAAAATGGCAAATTCACACTGAAATGGCGTAAAATCGCCTATTCGCGTATGAAAAAGGGAATAGGATGCTGAATGGCCGCAAAATTAGCACATAACGCTATTTCACAGCTGAAATTGAGAAAAATCGCTCATTTGAAATTTGTAGATATAAAGTTGTGGAAAAACGTTAATTCGCGGATACGAAATGAAGAAAATCGCTAATTCGCGGCAAAAATTGAAAAAATCACCAATTAGTACTGGCAAAATTAGGAAAAACGTTGATTTTCAGTTCAAATTGGAAAAAAGTGCTAATTCTCATTTAAAAATGGCAAAAATTGCTAATTTTCAGCTTAAATTGAGTCAAACACCAATTCTTGGCAAAAATTGACAAAATTCGGTATAGGTAATGCACGGGTTGGAAACGCTACCATGCTGCTAAAATTTAGAAAAAGCGAAAATTCGCTGCTAAAAATTGAGAAACATCACTAATTCTCGAATTAAGTGTCGTGAAATTTATAATTTAAAATGATGATTTTTTGACAGAAATTGATGGATAGTTGTAATTTTTTTGGTTTTAACAAAAAAATTTACATTTATAATTCAGATTCACACGTTCTGAAGGCATTTTTGTGACTAAAATTCAGAAAAATGGCTATAGCGTAATGGCTACGCATGGCTATAGTAGAATGTTGAAAAATTCGCTAATTCACGGCTAGAACTACCGTGAAGCAATAATCTATACCTATAAAAGTTATATAAAATTGCTAATGCGGTGGTAAAATGAGAAAAACCGTTAATTTGCGGGTAATATTTAGAAAATAAAATAATCAGCTTGGTCAAAATGAAGAGAAAGGTTAATTTCAAGCCTAAAAATTGAGACAATTGCTAGTTCGCGGCTAAAAATGGAAGAAATCGCTAATTTACAATTAAGAAATTGAGAAAAAGTCTTATTTGCACCAAAAACTGAATATGCGCCAATTAGCGGATTCTGAAGGCAACTTTTCAGGCTGAAGTTGAAAAAAAGCGCCAATTTGTGGCAATAGGTGAAACTGAGAAAAATCGCTCATCCTAATTCGTGAAAAGTCCCCCTGTTTTGCGGCTAATAATGAGGAAAACGTTAATTTCCAGCTAAAACTGAGAAAAGTGCTAATCCCCGGGTAAAAAAATGTTAAAAATCTGTAAATATGCTGCTAAAATTGAGGAAAACGCCAAAACTCGTGGATAATTAAGAAACATCGCTCACGGGATAAAAACGATACTTTGCTGCTAGAGTTGAGAAAATGCGCAAATTCGTGGATATGGGGTGGTGGGGGGCAAAACCGCTAATCTGCAGCTAAAATTGAGAAGAACGATACACTAGGCAAAAAAAAAAAACGCTAATTTGCGGGTAGAGTCCAAAACTCGCCCTTAACTGAGAGATTGAGGCAAGCAAGATGTCCAGATTCAAGAGTGTGCTGGTTGGGTGGAATGAATACTAAAATGTGAAATTACCCCCCTCCCCTGACCCTTACGAGATTTCAATCTAATTTCCCCCCGGGACAAATTCCTACCCACGTCACTGTTCAGGGGTCAAATCACCGGTATGCTTTTCTTCCCAATCTGAGATTCATGCAAGTTCCCCATTGTTCGTTTGTATTAGATTGGTCACCTCCCCCCCCCTCCACCGGAAGGAGGGAGGTGTCCCGACTTCATCTCTGTTACACCTGGCAACCCTACCGTACGCTTTCAGCCGCTCCCCAGTCCCACCTATAATAGCCCCGTCAAAACAATTTTTTTTCTCTCTCTCACCATATTTGTGTTTCATCGGCACGACTAGTACAAACGCACGGTTTAATCGTCTCAGCTGGCGGGCAACTGTGAACCTTTGCGACTCCATTCATCAGGAACAGGGCTAGGACGACGACGACGGCCCTCCAACATCTTTGTCCCAGCATGGCAACCACATATCACCGGGCGCTGCCTTTTCATAGAAAAAAAAAAAAAAAAAAAAGAAAACACAAAATTATTAAATTGAAAAGGACTGATGGTGATGGGGGGAGGTGTCTTGGTTTTGGAGGGATACATTATTGGAAATTAAGCTTTCCAGCCAGAAAACCAAATAGAAGACGTCGAATTTTATTAGTTTTTCAGAAAATAATTACATTGAAAAATTGTTTAATTATAATAAAAACAGGAAACATAAAATTAAGGCGAACTTCTCCAAAAATACGGGTTTAACGAAAGTTTCCTCTCAAAATTTTTATACCAGTCTTCTAGAACTTTCATAGGAACATACGACTCATTGGGCGACGGCGTTATAACGAATGACTGACTATAATTGAAAAAACTCTCGAGCATTTTCTGGGTAAATTCGACGAACTGCGTTCGATTTCGAATCTCCTCGGCGTTGAGAAGTTGAACCTGTTGTTGGACGACATCGGTCGTCTCTATGGAGACGCCGATTTGAGCGACGTGGGAGATTTTCGTCTGGGAGAAGGCGAGAAGACCGGACTGTTGAAGTGTTGGAAGGTCGTTGTTTTTATTCAAGGAGGATATTTTGAAAATTGTTGACGGTTTCTCGTTGGATATGACGCCCAACAGTTGCCAGTTTGGTGGAGCGTTGGGGTCCGGCCAGGAGAAATACACTGCAGAGGAGGGGAGACGTGAATATTTTCCGATATTTTTTATTTAAAATTCACAAACTCTCAAAACAACTCACCGAGGCCTGCGAAACCTTCGGGAAAAGCGACATTACCAGTCAGGAATACGACGACATGGTTTAAATTATCCGCATCCGGAATTGTTATTAAAAACTGTTTCTCCCCGACCATTTCAAAATTAGTTTGAACCTTTTTGATAACACAAGAACGTAAATAAATAAAAACTAACGAATATACAACAAAACGGGCAACAACTTACCATTCTGCCGGAGGCAAGAACACCAAACATGGGCAATGTTGTCATTTCGATACACTCCGTACTTTATAAGACACGGACTAGATAACACTTTCGTTTAACTCATTTACAGTAAGAAACTCGAATTTAATTAAGACGATTTTAAGGCCGGAAAACCAGAATTTTCACGTTTTTCACACACCAACAACTTGTTGTTTACAAAGAATCAGGTTTGATACTGCTGGTAGGGAATTTTCTAGCCCCTCACACATCATTCTAGGGGCAGCACAAGAAGACATCAATTCAAGAGTTGTAATTTAGCCAAGAAGGGATTATTCCATAAATTTGACTGTTTCTTTACGAAACTGACGATTTACTCATGAAATTAACACTTTCAAACTGAAAATTCCCTAATAAAATCAACCATTAGCCACTGACAGACCTGCACCTATCGGGGCCCGGGGCGGAAATCTCCATAAGAGGCCCACCAAGGCAACCAAGTTGAGTTTTCTCCACTTTAGCAACAAAGTAATTTTGTCTATATTTTAGCATAAATTAGCACTGTTCCCTGTTTGAGCTGGAAATTAGCGTTTTCCTTATTTTCCTCTATATAGCAGCAAAATAGCAGGTTTTTCCACAAATCGCATTTTTTTGTTCGCCAAGCGCTATAATTTAGCGATTTTTCTCAGCCGCAAATCAGCGGGTTTTTCCGTTTGTTCTCAATTTGCCTTCAAAAGCGACTCGAACTCGCGTATTTTCAATGTTTGATGCAAATTGAAATTATTCATAATGTTGGCCGCGAATTAGGGATTTTCCTCAATTTTACCCGCGAACTAGCGCTTTTTCTTCATTTTAGCAGCGTAGTAGCGTTTCTAACCCGTGAATTAGCTATGTTTTTTCAATTTTAGCGACGAATTGGCGTATTACGCAATTTTATCTGCAAATTGGCGATTTTTAGCTTCCAACTAGCTTTTCTTTCTCAATTTAGGCTGAAAATGAGCCTTTATCCTTTAAGCCGCAAAGTAGCATTTTTACATTTTCGCATCGCATTAGCAATTTTGTTTTGCTTTTACCTATCGATTAGCGCTTCTTCTCAGTTCTACCCGCGAATCAGCGGTGTTTTTTTCTACTTATAACCATGCATTTACCGTTTTTTTCAGTTTTAGCCACAAAGTTGCCTTCAGAAGGCGCGAAAGGTGAGTAAAGTTTTATTTGTATGTGTATATTTGTCCACGAATTGGTGATTTTCCTCATGTTTAGCCGTGAACTAGCGTTTTTATTCAATTGTAGCAGCGCAGTAGTGCTCCTAATCCATGAATTCACGAATTTTTTCAATTTTAGCCATGAATTGGCATTTTCCATAATTTTAGCCGCAGACTATCCAATATGGGCACTAGGCCCAAAAACAAAACTTTTGTATTGATTTCTACATTTTAGCAGTAGAATGGCCTCCATATACCGCGAATCAGCGATTTCTTCACAATTTTGGCCTAGATGTTGGATCGTGCGAGAACACGAATCAGCGCTTTCTCGCACTTATGGTCACGAATATTAGCGCAAGTTGGACATTGACGATTAGCACATCAGTGCACTCAAGGACTTAACGAAACAGGGGATGGTGTATTTTCTACATTTTAGCCGGGAATTGTCCTCAAAAAGTAGCAAGTTTCCCAAAATTTGAGACACCAGAAGCGCTATCGGAGCTCTCGAATGTTCAGTCCAAACTCTTGGCTGATTTCACCTGCAACGTTAGGAGAGACTGAAATTCGTAGGAAGGAGCAAATATCGTTGTCCAACTGTCCAACCTTTTTAGGTACGCACATCCATGAATATAGAACCT
Organism: Corythucha ciliata; assembly: GCA_038030265.1. Lineage (NCBI taxonomy): Eukaryota > Metazoa > Arthropoda > Insecta > Hemiptera > Tingidae > Corythucha > Corythucha ciliata. The sequence continues at coordinate 9,607,810 of CM075938.1, forward strand.
AAACATTTTCAATTTTCTTTATTTAAGCTTTTCGGGGGCCCCGTCTGATAGGGGGGCCCGGGGCGGTCCGCCCCCCTCGCCACTACCTCGGTACGCTACTGCCATTAGCTTATTTATAAGCTTAAGAATTCCCATAAAATTGCAAGTTTTCTTACAAAACAGACAATATTTTCTTACGAAATGGACAATTTCACCATGAAAATTTCCCTTTTGGTGGGGCGTTGTGCGTAAATTTTGCCCTTGACATGGCATGTTTCGCGTACATTTTTACCTTGAAATTGGCGATTCGCGTGAGTGTTTCCCCCCCAAATGTTGCGTATTGCCCACAAAATGGGGCCGTTGCGGAACAGTTTTTTCTCTCACTCATCTTACGTGTCGCGTAAATTTCGACATTGACGTGCCATTTCACGCAAAAAATGTCTCGAATTTTACTCATTAAAAAAGTAATTTCAGCGATTTTTGTTGCTGGCAAACTGCTAATTTCGCTGGGTCGGCCCAATTCAGAGACCTATCTGGTTCGGGCCACCCAGTGAAATTGGTTTACCGGCGGTTAAAATCCTCTTTTGCTTGTTGAGTGAGTAAAATCCGAGAAATTTATTTTACCGTGAAGGCCAGATTCGGGGAAATGTTTTTCTTTTGCGAAAAAAAAACACGTTTAGTAGTTTATAGAGAGCGAAATTTGGTATTTCTCAGAGCGAAATTGAAAAAATTGATTTTTTTGGTTAGTAAAACCTGCGAAAATGGTTTTAGTGCGAAGAAATCAGCGAATTCGGTCTCTGGATTGAGCTGCCCCGCGAAATTGGTTTGTCAGCGACAACTTATTTTTAAGTGAACTCGACACGCGGAAATATCCACAAATATGGTTTTTAGTGAGCGAAATTTGAGAATTTGATTTTCATTAGCGAGATGCAGGTAAATGTTTGGTGGCGGGGGGTTAATTTCACGCTATAAGCAGCCTGTGCACGCGATCATTCGGTAACGAAACAGTTACTTTCGAAGAGCCTGTTCTGAAACCGTGAAAACCCGGCGTTCGACGACGAATACCTTGAAACCCTTAACCGCACTTTAATCCACCATTTAACCACTTTTTGGCGGCGAATAGACAGTTTTTCAGTGCAGCAAGTCAACAAATTAGGCATTTTAATGGGATGAGTCGTCAGTTACACCATTTGCTAGGTGCAAATGATCAATTCGGCTATTTTTAGGGTTCGCGAGTCGTCCGTAGCGTAGTTTAGCCATTTTTCAAGGCGCGAAGGCTCAGTTTTGCCATTTTATAAGAACGAATTGCAAGTTTCGTCATTCCGCCGAGCACGAATGGTCCATTTAGCCATTTTTGGGGCGCGATTAGCCAGTCAAGAAACGTGTGATAAACATAGGTAGGGGAGGGTTCAATCACTTGGCAAGGTAGGGATGATGGCCCATGTTCGGTGCGCAAACTCCATTGGTCAGCATACATTTATCGTTTTAAGGCGAGAATAGATATGTTGGCCATTTTTAAGTGCTGATAGCCCTTCAGAAGGCGCGAATCGTCATTAAACACCATCTGTATCCACTGTATAAGGCGCAAATGAGCAGTTTAGCCATTTTTCTAGCGTGAAGCGTAAAAATTGCCAGTTTTAGGGCGTGAATAGACACTTTTGCTATTTTTAGGGCACGAATCGTCAATTTTCAAAATGTGAAGGCTCAATTTGGCAAATTTTGACGCGCGAATCGTCGGATTTGCCATTTTCAAGACAGGAATAATCTATTTAGGCCTTTTCAATGCTCGAATCGCCAATTTAACTATTCATAGGCCACATTTATGGAATTATTGTTGGTCAATTTCAGGCCGTGAATAGTCAATGTGTTATTTTCAGGGCAAGAATCGTCATCTTTGATATTTTTGGGTCCGAACGGTCAGTTATGCCGTTATTAGAGGGAGAATTGCCAGTTTGGTCGTTTTATGGAGCGGGATTAAATTAACTATTCAACCATTTTCCACAAGTGCGAATGGTAAATCTGACCATTTTGAGGGCAGCAATCGCCGCAGTTTAGGTATTGCGGTTGTTTAAGGCGCAAATTGTCAGTTTACCCTTTTTGTGATACATAGTCAGTTGTGCCATTTATAGAGCGTGAATATTAGTACGTCTAGCCATGGCGAGAACGGTCAGTTTGGCCATTTTTGGAGCGCGAATGGTCTATTTTGTCCTTTTCCATTTTAGTTTTCATGGATCAAGCATTTTCATAGTGCAAATTGTCAGTTAATTTATTTTTATAAGGCTTTTGAAATCAGTACGATAGCTGCGGAATCGGTAGATGGATATAAACAGTTTAGCTATTTTCAAGGCGCGAATGGTCAAATTTGCCATTCTTAGGGCGCGAGTGATGAATTCAAGGCACGAACGGCCACTTTTGCCATTCTTGGTATCCGAGTGGTCGATTTTGTAAATTCACATGACAGGAATCAACTGTTTATGCTTTTCCAGGCCGTGACTGGTCACTTTAGCAATTTTTAGGGCACAAATATAGTCCGTGAAGCCAAGGCGCGCATTGTCAGTTTGGCCGTTTTTGGCACGTGAATCAATATAACATCTAGGCGTTTCTCCTGATCGGTAAACCACGCCGAATTTGATCTTATCTAGACGTTGTTTGATAGATACGAGGAGTTTCGAGAAAAAATGGCCCTGGGTGCGGTTTGGCTTTGTTCATTCCTCTCTCTGCGTCACCCAAGAGCGTCACCGTGGCGCAATTGGTAGCGCACTGGACTAGCATTCCAGAGGTTACGGGTTCAAATCCCTCCGGGGAGCCCATTTTTTCTCGAAGCTCGAATTGTGATAGGCTTTGCCTTCCCGAGTCTTTAATTGTCTTTGATTAAAATACCGGCGGCACAATTCCTCGTATCTATCTAAAAATACAGCAATTTCTAGGTATCTGAAGGCAACTTCGCAGAGCTAAAATACAGGAAATACGCTAATCACAAGTTACTATTATACAGGCCCTTAATAGGCGGCTAAAATTGAGACTCTTGGGTCATGTATGAACTATGAAAATGAAGAAAAAATCGTCAATTCGCGACTATGAAACTGAGAAAAAGCAGCGATGAATCACTCAGGTAATATTGATAAAACTCCGCATTTCTCAAGAAAGTCGCTAATTCGCGGTAAAAAATAAAAAATGTCCTAATATTCGCGGATACATTGTGAGAAAACCGGCTAATTATTTTCGGCTAAAATAGAGAAAAGGAGTTTTAATTCGCGGTTAAGGTTATGACATCTAAAATGGGGAAAACGCCAATACCCGGCTCAATTCGAGAAAATCCGTTCATTCGCCGGGGCTAAATTTTAGTACTAGTAGTAAATTTTAGTAGCGGACAAAATCAAGAAATAATCTGCGCGGCAAACGTATTGCGGAAAAGCAATACAATTGAAACCAACTAAAATTGAGGAAAACCAAAAGGTCCCAGCTAATTTTAAAATAAATAGCTCATTCGCAGCGTTAAATTATAGTTTTTGACTTATTTTAGCCATCAGCGCTATTTCTAAATCGTATCGACCAGTTAGCGCTTAAGCTCAGTTTAAATATTAAATAGGACGAGTGCTTTGTGCCAATTTAGCGCTTTTCTCAATTTTCGCCTCGTGTAACGTTCATCTCAATTTCAGCCACGAATTAGCGGTTTTTTTCTCACCTAAAGCCATGAATTTGTGCTTTTTTAAACCTTAAACTCTAAGTTGCATTTAGAAGCCACGAAGTGCCGTATTTTCAATTTTAAACGATTTTAAAGATTACAACGATTTAAACGATTTTAAAGATTACAATTTTCCTCCATTTTAGCCACAAAGTGGCGTTTTACTTAATTTGGCAGCAAATATGCGATTTTTCCATTTTTCATGAGCAGCGAATTAACATATTAATTCAGCGAATTAATCTGTTCTGAAAATTTGCGTTTTTCTTGATTTAACCCAAAGAATTAGTGCTTTTTTTTTCAATATTGCCAGTAAATTAGCACTTTTATAATATTTTTGTTCCACTTTTAGGTTAGGATTACCGCTTTTCCGCAGCATCAGCCACGAATTAGCGGGTTTTCTCACCTAAAGCCATGAATTGACACTTTTTCGCAATTTAGCCACACATTTGCCTTTTATAAGACATGAATTATTTTTTTTTTTTTTTTTTTTTTGTCGGGGCGCCGGGCTTTGAACCCGGCAGGCGCCTAAGCCTCACTTGGGCTCCTACGCCATACCCAGATGCAACTGTGCACTTCACACACGTACTACGCGGGCGTTTCGGTCGGTGCGCGGTTTGTTGAACGCACATCGCCGGGAACGCCCACACGAAGCCGAGTGTGCCGTGTCACAGCTCGCCGCAGCCTTATAGTGTAATGGGCAATGGCTGGATTCGAACCCAGGCCCGCTGGGTTGCGAAGCGAGCATTGTATCCATTACACCATCGAGGCGCGCAAGACATGAATTAGCGCTTTCATCCAATTGTTGATGCAAATTAGAGATTTTTTTTTTTTTTTTTTTTTTTTGTGATCAGCACTTTTTCAACTTGGAGCTGAAAATGTATGTTTTTCTTAATTTTATTCGCGCTAATTAGTGATTTTCACAATATTAGCCGCATGATACCGCTTTATTTACATTTTAGCACCGCGTTGGAATTTTTACAATTTTAGCGCCTTTTCTCAGTGATTTTTTCCCCATTTGTACGCGCGAATTTCAATCCGTCTCAATTTCATCGACGAATTAGCAATTTTTCGTCATTTTAGTCGCGAATTAATTTGTGATTTCACTAAATTTCCGCTGTGAAATGGGGGGTTTCGCAAATTTAGCCGCGAAATAGCGCGTTTTCTCTTTTCTATCCGAGAATAGGTGATTTTTCGCAATTTTCGTGGTGAAATTGCCATGTTTCTTAATTTTAGGCCCAAAATCAGCGTTTTTTTTATTTTCGCCGCGAATTCGCACCTTATTTCCTTAATTTCAGGCGCGTAGTAACGTTTCTATCCTCATCCTATTCTAACCTTAATTTGGCGTTTTCCTCAATTTCAACTACAAATTAGGCAGTTTTACTTTTTTTTTCCAGCGAATTAGCACTCATTCTCAATTTCGAGATGAAAATCGAACTTTATTCGCGCAAATTAGTGATTTCTACAATATCAGCCTTGAACTAGTGGTTTTTCCACATTTTAGCCGCGCATTATAATTTTTTTTTCAATTTAAGCTCATTTTCTCATTTATTTTTGTTTGTTTGTGCGAATTAACGTTTTTAGAAAAATTTTATCCACTAATTATCGCTTTTTCTCAATGTCATCCATGAATTAGCATTTTTTCGTCATTTTAGCCGTGAATTAATTTGTGATCTTTCTCAGTTTCTGCTGCGAAATAGATTTGTTCGCAAATTTATTCGTGAAGTAGCGCGTTTTCCCTTTGTTTTATCTGAGAACGGGTGATTTCTTTCGCAATTTAAATAGCGAATTCACCATTTTTCAGAATTTTAGCCCCGAATTAGCATTGCTGTTTTTTAAATTTTTGCAATTTTACGTTTCAGCCACGATTTTTCACTTTTATAGACTTGAATTAGAGCATTTTCTGAATTTTAGCCTCGAATGTATGTCCGAAGAACGGCACATTAATCACGTTAATTTCTACATTTTAGCCGTAAAACTGCCTCTAAACGCCATCAAACGGCGATTTTTTCTTAATTTTGGTCTTGGAAGTTGCACCGCGAAACCACTCGATTTAAGCAGCGATTCAGCGATTTCTCTCAATTTTAGGCACGAATAAGCAACTTTTAAAATATTTTGGCCCATGAAGTGGTGTTTTTATCTATTTTAGCCACATACTTTCACTAAACGTGAGAAAGCGTCTTCACCCTATTTTAGCCGCGAATTAGCGGTTTTTGACATTCTACACTTTATCCATGAGTCTGCACTTATTTACAATTTCATTAAGCGAATTAGCAATTTTTCCCAAATCTTGCTCGATGTACAGTTATCTATACATATCATTTTAGCCGCTAATTAGCGATTTATCTCAATTTCAGCCGTTAATAGAATTCTTTTTCAATTTTAGCCGCAATGTAGCATTTGTGTCCCACGATTTAGGGATTTGCCCCCTTTCTACCCACGATTTCGCAAATGTTCTCAATTTTAGCCATTAAGTTGCCTTCAACACCCATAAATTCACGTTTTATTAATTTAATTAGATTAGTTTAGTTAGATTACATTATAGTAATTAGTTCAATAATTAGTAGTGTTTTTTCCCCAATTTTAACCACCAAGTAGCGGATTTTCTCAAAATGAGGCACTTATTATAGCCGCGCCTTATCGCTTCTTCTACACTTTATCCATGAATCTGCACTTATTCACAATGTCATTGGCAAATTAGCAATTTCTACAGTTCCCTCTATAATTTTAGGCGCTAATTAGAGATTTATCTAAATTTCAGCTGTAAATAAGCTTTTTTTTCAGTTTTAGCCGCATTGTAGCATTTGTATCGCGTGATTTGCACCTTTTCTCATTTCTAACCACGATTTAGCAATTTTTCTCAAATTTAGCCGGGAGTAATGCACGGCTTTCTTAGTTTTAGCACCGTAATAGCGGATTTTTTTCCAATATATCTGCGAATTATGGTTTATTAGCCTCGCATTTATCGCTTCTTCTACTCTTTATCCATGAATCTGCACTTATTCACAATTTCATTAGATAATTAACAAAATTTCTCTTAATTCGAGCTCAATGTACAGTTTTCTCTACAACTTTAGCAGTTAATTAGCGATTTATCTAAATTTCAGCCGTCAATATTAAGCGTTTTTTAAATTTTAGCCGCAACGTAGCGTTTGTGTCCCGCGATTTAGCGATTTGCGCCTTTTCACATTTCTGCCCACGATTTAGCAATTTTTCTTAATTTCAGCCATCAAGGGTCGCTTCAAAAACCGCGAATTCGTTTTTTCTTAATTTCAAGCCACGAGTCATAGTATGTGTTTTTTAAATTTTTCTGCTAGCTAGCGGCTGTTCCCAAAATGATCCGCGAATTAGCGTTTTCTCATAATTTTAGCCGGGAGTTACGCACGGGTTTCTCAGTTTCAGCACCGTAACAGCGGATTTTTTCCAATATATCCGCGAATTAGGGTTTATTCTCCATTTTAGATGCAAATCATGGGTTTTCTTCTATTTATGCCGTTATTACTACTTTATCCCCAGTGAATTAGCGGAATTTCTCAAATTGATCCGCGAATTGTTTTTTTTTTTTACATTTAAGCTGCGGATGAGCGTTTTTTGTCGACTTTAGCCGCGAATTATCGATTTTTCTTTAGTTTAGTCGCGAATTAGCGCTTTTCATACATTTTGGCTGTGAATTAACGATTTTTTCCATCCATATCTTTGCTAATTAGTGCTTTTTCTCAAATTTAATCACGTGATAGGCGTTTTCTCGACACTGTAGCTGAGCCCCGATAGCTGATTTTTTTTTCAACTTTAAAGCCGCGAATAGTGATTTTTTTCGCTTTTTGCCAGAATAAGTGTTTCTTCGCTATTTTAGCTGCGAATATCAGTGATTTATCCAAACTTTTTGGCGTCTACTGGACCCAAAATTAGCACATTAGCGCATCTTTTCAATAAAAAGTTCACTTTATCGGCAAAAGTGCTAATTCACGGCTAAAAATGGAAACAAGCGCCAATTTAAAGCTAAAATTGCGAAAAACGCTAATTTGCGGCTAAACTTGAGAATATTTCTAATTTGTGTCAAAACTGAATTATACGCCATTCGCGGCTTCTGAAGGCAACTTTTGAGGCAGAACTTGAGAAAAAGCGGCGATTTATGGCAATGGGTGAAAAAACCACTAATTTTCAGTTAAAACTGAGAAAAGTGGTAATCCCCTGCTAAAAAAAATTGAAAAAATCGCTAATTCGCTGCTAAAATTGAGGAAAACGCTAATTCGCAGCTAAAATTGAGAAAAATTCGAATTTCCGTCAAAACTGAATTATACGCCATTCGCGGCTTCTGAAGGCAACTTTTGAGGCAGAACTTGAGAAAACGCGGCGATTTATGGCAATGGGTGAAAACCCCGCTAATTTTCAGCTAAAACAGAGAAAAGTGCTAATCCCCTGCTAAAAAAAAAATTGAAAAAATCGCTAATTCGCTGCTGAAATTGAGGAAACCGCTAATCCGCAGCTGAAATGGAGAAAAACGAGTCAAAGCGCTAATCTGTAGGTAAAGATGACAAAAAGCACCCATCGAGAAATTTCGGCTTAAACCGGTTATAAGCGCTAATTGGCGAATAGAAAAGGTGAAATAGCGGGCAATTCGTGGCTAAAATAAGGAAAATGCTAAGTAAAAATTATATTTCTTGTTATACAGAGACTTTGGGCGAAATTATACCCTGCCCACCCTCTAACGAGATTTAAATCTGATCCCCTCCTAGGACAAATTCATATCTACTCTACGGGCACCCGGGAGAACTTCCGGGAAAACTTTATTTTTCCAGCTTTGTATTTACGTAAATCCAAGAAATCCCAAGTAGGTCAGTGTGAAGAAAGATCCTGCGTTCCACTAATTTCCCAGGACCAATTGGAACACTTGGGAGAAAAATTATCGGTTTATAATAGAAGGAAAGCTCCGTTTTCCTGCTAACTTTGGAGTTTCATGCGGCTGCATTGTCTAGTTATGTTCGAAGAACACAAATTTTCCTAGTTTGTTGTGGGTTTTTGATTTAAAAAAAAAGCTCTTTCGAGAGCCAAACAATCAGTAGAGGGAGGTGTGCGGGTGGTGTTTGAGGAATCGGTGCAAAAATGCAATGATCGTGCATTTCCGTAATTACTCAATGTTTAAGTTTACGAATACTGTAGTTTGAGAATAGCAATATTATAATCTGTGCACCCATTTATCCAATAAGGAAAACTCAAGTGTGCACGGAAAACATTCCTCCTCTCCCACCAAGTGGCTCCTTTTGAAAAATAATAATAATAAAAGAAAGGAAACGAAACAGTACAAAATGGGAACATCCGTATGTTTAACAATATGCCACGAGCCTCGGCACAGTAGAGCGTATAGAAAGAAAGTTTTCTTCCTTTAAGACCCATCTTCCTCAAACCCCTCCCCCCCCGCACATCACAGCAAGTGCCCCGTACTACTCACTTTTCCTCGCTAGAAACTCATCAAATAACTCTCCTTTGTTTTCGCCATCCCATTGACTATCAATTTGTTGGGGTTGACACGAAAATCTCCCTAAATTTAAATCATTACGGCAAATAATCTTTGTTTTTCGACATACTCCAAAAAACTTTGAAGAGACAATTATTGCTGGCAGGGAGAACGTACTGAAGGAGGCGCTTTTATTTCATTTTTTTTCACGGTTTTCAAATCTTTCAAGAATGAAAAACGGAAAACGTATACCCTACGCTCCCCTGCCACCGCGTATCATAATATTCTCATCTATAAAGTGCTTTCTCTTTTGAAAAAAAGTCGTATTTTTCAGACACTATAAATAATAATAATGCGGGCCACAAAATTACTCATTTTGATGGAGGGGGGAGGGGGAAGTGAGAGTGTATCGTATTTTATTTGTTTTATGCCCCACTCCCCCACAACTACACCGCTACGCTCCACACCCCACCCACAGAATTGATTCGGTATAAATCAGTCCTCTTTAAAAAAGATTTACGGATCGTATTCGTTTCAATTAAGACATCAATGAGTAATGATGAAATCTGATATAACGACACCGTACCGTTTTCCTCCCCCCTCCCCCCTCCCCCGGCCAACCCAAATAAGAAGGCGTCCCCATACTACACGGGTGATGCAAATCAAAATAGTGTAGCGGCTAATCTCCCCCTCTCATTCCACCGCTTAAGTGTTGCAGCATTTGCGGGAAAACTAAGATTTTGAAATTAGCTATTTGTAAAGCCCTCCTTGTATGTTCTGTTGATTGTTTAAAGCTTGTTTTACACGAGTAAGTTTTTTGATCAAAAATATGTTCAAACTGAATTGAAACAGTTAAATTGTTGGCAGGGGCCAGCTGGTATTTTTTTAAAAAATGGCTACTTTGATCAAAAAACTTACTCGTGTAAAAGGGGCTTAAGATAAAAACTTTCGAGTTCGACTGTAAAAAAAAAGCGTAGTTTTAAAGGGAGATTCTACGTCCTATAGAAGATTTTTTAAAAAGAAATTTCCACCAAACATTTTATACGGAATGATGGACGTCAAAGCTGGCAGGAGGATCTTGCCAAACAATGGACGTAATGAAGAGGGCCTTTCTGTTTGTTTGTTTGTAGATTAGATGCTGTATTTTGCAATCTGGATGAGGAAGTTGCAGCATTCAAAGATTTTTAGTTACATGAAAAGTGGGAATCCGTCACGTCAAAAACATGGGTAATTTTAACGAAAAAAAAAAAAAAAAGTAATCAAAAATTAGAGCCTCGAGAGTACCCAGGGATGTAGAAGCAGCGGGGAAAGAGGGCGGCTTCCAATTTGTTAATGGGAGTGTGACAAATTAAGAGCGCCTTTCCTTTCATTATTGTATTTATTGACGCCGAAAAAAAAAACGGGGAAACACTCAACAAACGACAAAAATCGGAATTTTGGGTGACGGAGTCGACGGACACATGAGTATCGAGAACACCTCCGCCGTCACCGCTTTTCATACCAACCGTTTATAAGATATTTAATTAGGTTTTCCGCTGTGGTTGAGCTCTGGTAAATCAAATAATTTATTCCAGAGGCTTTAAAAAAAACATGGGAAAAAGTAGGTTGCGATTTCTTTTTTTTTTAATTAATGAGGAACTTGCCCCTCCCCCCACACCCCGCCACCACATTATTTATTTTCAATTTAAGGGTTGAAGGTATGAAGGGTTACGGCAAATTATTTTTCAATATTTCACTTCCGATTGCAGGGCGGAAGGGAGTTATGAATGAGTAACTCCTCCACCCCCTTCACCACTTCAATTATTTGAAATGCTTCGACCGTTGTAATTTGTAATATTACAACAATACCTACTGGAAAAATTCGTAATAATAAAATATTTCAGAGATGAAACTTTGGAAATGTTTGACGAGAAAATAGCTGACATTTTCACGCCACTATGTTGTTTAAACACACACAGACGTGATGGGGAATGTTTCTCATCCGCAAAATTTCATTTTGATTTTTTTCCACATGTTAAAGGCTTGCTTCTATAGGCACTGCGGAATTGTTGGAGGGATTTTTGGGCAGTAGGTACTCTTTTTTCACACCAAAAATTCAACAATTCAACACCAACCACCGCTGATTGTTTAATGAAAGATAGTAATTACCTGTTAACGAAAAAGCAGTGGGCCCTGTTGACAGTTTGCCGGTTACAACTTGAGACGATTCCCTTGTCTCCCTCGCACTGCCACTCTATCTCTGTTGGGTCTTCAGACGCCGCGCGCGCGAACACGATCTTTAAAAAACTTTTAAAACTTCTTCTTCTCTCGTCAATGACGGGCGCAACGTTCAAAATTGATCTGTCTGAAGAAAAAAGAGAAAAAAACGGACGTCCCTTTACTCACAAAAAAAAAAAAAAGCTCTCACTTTGAGAAAATAAAGGGGTGGTGAGGAAAGGGTGTAGAGGGGGTGGTATTCGAGTGATGGATGGTTGGTGGGAGTGGGGGGGGGAAGGTACTAAAGTCAAGAAGAAAAAAAAAAAAAAGAATACGAAGAACTACGGTTCGTCGGAGCGAGACGCTTCAACGCTACAAACAACCCCACCACCACCCTCCTCATCATCTTGGTATAGGTATACGGTGATGCTAAACAGTTGTACTGTGCTCTTTTCATAGGTTGACAAAATTCCGGGTAAGGGTAGGAGGAGGGGGGCAAATTTTCCGGAAAAATTCGAATATAATTTCCTGTCTTAAACTCCCCCCCTCCCAACGTTCCATACTATACAAAAGAGAAATCATAAAACCCTTTTTTAGCATCAACATCTCTCGGGTTTTCCATTTCACCACACTTCCTTCCGGCGGCGCTGGAAAATATAAAGATAAAAAAAAACTACACGACAGCACGACACAAGGCAAGAGTGAAGACAAGGGGACAAAAAAAAAACTGTCATTAAAAAAAAAACAAAAAACGAGCGAATTACGGAGAGTTCTAATTAATCAGATTGTGTGAGCGTAGCAAATTATGAAAAATTGAAGTAGAAGAGGGTAGGCAGGCGTCGAGCGGAGAAAAAGTCGTAACTAAAGCGTTTAAACATCAATTAATTGTATCACTTTCTGTCGTTTCTGCTTAACTGCTCAAGCTGTCATCACCCCTCTGTCAAAAAGTATATAGGGACGAAGCTTCCCTTATAATAATGCTTCCGCGTAATTTTTTGAGGAACACACTCGTGATGACAATGAACAGGTAGCGGAGCGGGGAAGTGTGAGAGACTTCCGCAACAAAACCGTTCTAAACTTGAAAACGGAGAACTTATACAATGTTCGGACTATTCAAAAAGAAAATCCACGGTTCCCCTATATGACAGTCGAAAAATCCAGCAGAAATCGAGAGTGGGATTTCCTTAACTACATCCTCAAACTTGCAGAGATTTGATAGGAATGCCGCACTACATATCCAAAAATTGTGAAAAATTTTCATTTGCATCCAAATCAAGGTTTTTGAACTCAACTTTGAGATTAAAACTGAGAAAAAGCGCTAATTTATGGTTACAAGTAAAAAAAAAAACGATGATTCGCAGCTGATAAAAACGCCAATTCAGAGCGCGCGGTGATGAAAAACTGCGATTTGTGGCAAATATGTGGGCAAATCTACTATTTTGTGGCCATAAGAAAAACGCTAATTTTCAGCTCAAACTGAGAACAGTG